>OX451736.1:1161591198-1162244469 GCA_948472305.1 Vicia faba | reverse complement strand
ATATATATATATATATATATATATATAATCACATATCATATAGCTTAAACATAAAATATGGTTAGAATTTATAAAAAGATGCATATATCACCTTACAAGTTAGTTTTGTAAAGTTAATTTATGTATAAATTATATTCTAATATGAAATTAGATTCTATCTAGAATCTGTTGGAATGACTATTCTATCATATTTTAACTACAAGTTACACCTAAATATCTAGTGCTAAATGTAAAAAATATTGTGTTAATTAAGAGTTATATATATATATATATATATATATATATATATATATATATATATATAATATATATATATATATATATATATATATAAATATATATATATAAATATATATATATATATATATATATATATATATATATATATATATATATATATATATATATATATATATATATATATATATATATATATATATATATATATATATATATATATATATTATATATATATTAGTCGGGGTAATTTTCATCTTATAAAAATTTGATTGTAAAGTTAATTCATATACACAACTTAAACTTTAAGATGATATTAAAATCTATTATAGATCTCTTGATCCATCTCCTATTATATTTTCACTATTGATCCACTTAATTCATACCCTCAATGTGTAATCTTAGATGTGTGAGTGTATATTAAAAAATTTCAATTTGGATCAAGGACGATTTGAGATTTTTTTTTTTTGTAATAATCAGATATTGAAAAAAAAATCGTAAATAATCATGTTTTGGAGAAAATTATGCAAATAACTATATTTCAGAAAATCTCCAAGGGAGGAGTCAAGTGAGATGGCACATGCACTGACCCATTTGTCCTAGGCGCCATCTCACTTGGTGCATGCACTCTATTTTAGCCAAGTGAGATGGTGCATGCACTCTAAAAGTGAGAGGAGGCGCCATCTCACTTGGCTCCTAGAGCAAAATGCATTTTTTTATAAATAATTTCCCCGTTTTTCCGTCATTCTTCACACTTTCTCGCACTGTCTTCTTATTTTTTTCTCTGTTATTTACGTCATGACATCACCCATGTTTTTTACCAGAGATGGTTACGTTATTTTCTCAGCCACCAAACCTCCGATGAAAATGAAATTTTGGCACATTCACTCCACGGAGCGTTTGAAGAGAGAGTTTATGCGATGGCTAGAGGGAGACATCGAGGATGGGGAATAAATTAGAAGGATCCAACGAAGAAGAACATCCACCTCACTTGCGACAGGAAGACCTAATTTTTGGTTGGAAGAAGTCAAAACAGACAGCGACGTAATATTGATGATGCATGGGTCAGATGAAATTGTTTTAACAATTGTAATTTCGTAGACAGTTTATCGTGTTTTATTTGTTGTTCGCGCAAAGTTTGTTGTAACAAATGCTCTTAATGAAAAACCGTAATGTTTATAACTTAAAAAAGTAAAGATGTTATGTAATACAATTTTTATGTGGTTGAGCTAGTAGCCCTAGTCGGACAACTTTTGTGATTGTGTCCGACCTGACGACATAAACCATACTTCTTTCCAGCTTGTCAAGGGAGTCCATTTCAGTTGTGATGCGCTTGCTTTTGGGACGATCCTTTTTATTCCTTCGCATTTGGTCATTATGCCATACTATTTCGCCGTTGTATGCAGGCAAATAATCAAGTTTTGCTACCAAAGGGAAGTTGTTGTTGTATACGTTGAGCAAGGTTTCAGACTTGTAAATGGGAGACAGAAGTTGTAATGCGTCTTGATGAGTATAGGCACACGCAGTAATGACATGAGAGCAAGGCATATGAAAGACTTGAAACTTGCCACAATCGCACCAACGAGAAGGTAGTATAACCTTATACTCTTGTCTTGGCAGCCCCTCGTTGTGGTCGGTTGTCTCTTTGACAATGAAGTTGTGGGTGTGCCGGTCGAACCGTATAACCAAATGGGTGTTGGCTTTGGAACTTTCTGCCTTAATATACTTCATGCAACTTTCACTCCATAGTTGTCCCGATTGCAACACAGCCTTCCACGTTTCACCTCTTTTGGCAAACAACAAAGTCATCCTAACATATATTGATTTAACCAAAGCAGTTATTGGGAGGTTTCGTATGCCTTTGAATACCTCGTTCATGGATTCAATCAGATTTGTTGTCATGTGGCCCCGTCATTGTCCATTGTCGTATGACCTAGTCCATTTCTCAACTGGAATGTTATCGATCCACCTATCAGCGTCCTTATTTGACAATCAGATCTCGTTGCAATAATATTTGAACGTAGGTTGTGTCAATGCATACCCTGCATTCATAACCGCTTTCCTAAGAGCTTTGTCTTTGATCTCCCTCATGAAATTTTGGACGACATGTCTAATGCAATAGACATGCGTAGAAGGAGGGTCATGCCAACCGTTTACAGGATTGTTGTATGCACTCTCAATAGATGCATGTCTATCAGAGATCAAACAGAGATCCGATTGACGAGCCACGTGTGTTCGGAGATTCTTAAGAAAGAAGCTCCAAGCACCACCAATCTCTCCCTCGACTAGGGAAAAGGCAATAGGGAAAATGTTGTTGTTGCCATCTTGTGCAACTACCATTAGTAGCATGCCTTTGTATTTCCCATACAACCAAGTCCCATCAATTTGAATAATTGGTTTGCATGACGCAAATCCTGTGATGCAAGGTTGAAAAGCCTAGAACACTCAACTGAATATTCCATTTCCGGTGATTTGACTATCATCTGGGGCGTACGCCGGTAGTGTTTCTATAATGTAAACAGTACCCGGAGAATAAGTCTGAAGTGCATTTAGGTAGAGAGGAAGTTCTTTGTATGACTCCTCCCAGTTTCCATATACCTTTTCAATCGCCTTGGTCTTTGCTAACCACGCCTTTCGGTATGACGAAGTATAGTTAAATACCGTAGTGATGTGAGAGATTATGGTTTTCACCTTTAATGATGGATCGTTGCTGACAAGGGGTAGGATTTCTTAACATATGAGATCATAATTTAGTTTCTGATGATCCTGTGATTGAGTAGAATTGACACACGTGTGGGTGAACATAAAACCTATGACCCAACAATCACCTCTTAATCTGTATGATGCAGTGAGCTTGAACATACAATCTGAGTGGATACACTTGATCTTGTACCTTTCTGGATTTACAAGATCTACCTTAAAATCGACCAAGTTATGCATGTGAAACTTTTTGATGGCTCGGATACATTCTTCTCTATTACGAAATTTGTCTTTCTCTTTTAAGTTTTCATCCGACTGCATATACAGATTGAAAAATAAATCAGATGACGGTTCATCTCCGCCCATGTTGAAGTTTGTCATGTGCGGAGGTGGTGTGTAGATCTTGTTTGAAGGTATACCTGGTATCTCATCGTCTTCAGAATCATCGTTGACCATGTCGTCAAACTCTAACTCGTCATTTTCTTCTTCTTCATCAACGACATCTACTTCTGCTTGTTCGGTCTCCAGAGGATCAACCACTTGTGACAGCTGAGGCTCTCGCAGCATAATGTACAACTCAATAGAGCCGTACCCAGAATACTCATGACTAGAAAACATATTCTGAAGGTCTTCCTCATCTTGAACCTCAACCATATAAAATATTATTTGGTTGTTAAAAAAAACGGATTCTGATAAAAGATTTGTGTCACGGGACCTCGTCCAAGTTTGGCCTCCAATTGTTTTTTGAGATACAAGAAATTGGCTTTCCTATTTAAACAAAATCGGATGATCTCAGTGACTCTAAACAAAAACCCAGAGGTGGGACAAATGTATGTCTCACTGTTGAAATATGCACTTATCACATATTATGGTGTAGAGGCCATTGTGTTTGGCTGTTTTAAAGTTTGAAGGTTTGAATGTTTGAAGGTTTAAGTGTTTGATTGTTTGAGTCTTTGAGTTAATTGTTTAAATTTTTGAATGTTCAAGTGTTTGAGTGATTGAGTGTAGAAGTATTTTGATAAATGTAGGATTAAATAGGTTGTACTGAATTTGAATAAAACAACAGTAAGAAACCTCTAATTCGCCAACTGAGATGTCCAATCGTATTACATGCATGCAGAGATTCCTTCCCCAAGGTTGTCACCTAGCCTGCACCTGCACTGCAACCCATGCCACCTCTAATTCGCCAACAGGGAAGGCGACACCTTTCATTTTTGTACTCTTTCGCCAAGTACAATGGCGCCTCCCTACGCGTCCAATCATATTACATGCATGCAGAGATGCCTTCCCCAAGGCTGCCGCCTAGCCTGCACCTACACTGCAACCCATGCCACCTCTAATTCCCCAACAGGGATGGCGACACCTTTCATTTTTGTACTAATTTTCCAAGTCCAATGGCGTCTCCCTACACGTCCAATCATATTACATGCATGCAAAGATGCCTTCCCCAAGGCTGCCACCTAGCCTGCACCTACACTACAAGAGTGACACTTATCATACATGCGTGCACCCACCAACCACCTCACTTACTCTGTGATAAAATTTTGCATATAAATATAAAGCCTCACATACTTCTATTGCATCCACAATCATCTCACTCTCTGCTACAAACTCTTTCATAATCTCAGACAATTTCAACAATGACTCTTCTCACAATGGGCAATTCTCACAGAGGCACAAGGGATAACATTGCAGCGTTTGTAAGTTTCTTGTATACTTATACATTTTTCACACTTCTATTAATGCTTTATACATCTTATGGGCTCTTACACTTTTTACATTCTTAACTTAGGATTTCAGAATCCGGTCACACAACTACCTTTCTCCCGACCCGTTGATCGTACCCTATCTCGAATACGCAGGTTTCAGAAATGTTATAAAGATCTCTAACTGCACGATTGATTCAAAGTTTATACTTGCAATATTGGAAAGGTGGAGACCAAAGACCCACACATTTCATCTACCAATAGGTGAATGTACCGTCACACTAGAGGACGTGTACATGTTATTGGGTCTCCCTGTCGATGGTAAGGCGGTTAACGGGTCGGTTCAACAATCCCATTCTCCGTGTGAAGAATTGTTGGGCAGGGATACGGTTGAAGGTGGTGGTGCGAGAGGTCAGGGTATACTACTTATTAAGCTCAAAAATCATTATGCGACTCTGGAATTGAACGAAAATTCCTCCAAACTAGCTAAGATAATAAAAGCTAGAAATTATATAATGATACTTTTTGGAACCTTTTTATTTCCCGAAAGTACGGGAAATAGTGTAAATTTCATGTATTTAAATTTACTTAGAGACTTTGAAAAAACTAGAAAGTATAGTTGGGGTTTGTTGTACCCCAAAATTTGCCCTCCCATATTCTTCAAGATTTGCCAAGTCAAAAGGTTCAAAATCTCCCCAAGGGTTGCACAGTTCAAGGGCCTCCTAACAGTCAAAAACTAGGGTTTTGGTTCTGACAAAGAAAATGAAGTTTCCAAGGGTCCAATCAAGTCCCACATGCCTACAAACATGGTCAAGCATCCTCATACCAAGTTTCAAGACTTACAGCACAAAATTACACAGTCAAAAACCCTAATTGCTCAACAGTCAACTGCAGGGGTAAAATGGTCATTTGACAGTCAAAAGTCCAAATTTTTGGTCAACATCTTATTTTGAAGCCACAAACATCATTTGATCAATTCTTTATCATGATTTTCAAGGCATGGCTCAAAAAGTCTCAAGATGCAAAAGTTTCCATATTTGGACAGTTGAAAAAGTCAACTGTAACTTGACCAAGGCATAACTTCCACATGGTTTATCAGAAAAATTCCATCCAAAGCTCATTTTGAAGAGAATGACATTTCCTACAACTCCTATTCACACTTCAAGTCCAAGAAATGCTCTCACAAAAAGTTATCAATTTCAACATTATAGGTCATTTTCAAAAGTCAACAAAAAGGCACTTTAAGTCAAAGACCATAACTTGAGATTGGTAAATAAAAATGACATGGGACCAAAGGCATTGGTTATAGGACTTCAAGACCTTTTCAAAATGTCCAAGAACATGATCAAAGCTTAAAAATTAAGCAAGATATGCCTTGTGGAAGTTGGGAAATTTTTGGGCAATTTGAAAAGTCAACTTTGCTTCAAATGCCTCAAAATTGCTAATGGGCCACATTTTCTTCCAAGATTCATCATCCAAAGACTATGCACGACCATTTGGCCCAAAGGGGATTTATTTCATCATTTTTATTTATTTATTTGAATTTCTAATTACTATTAATTCATTTAATAAAATAAAATATGACAAAAATACTAAAATAAGGTTTTCAAATCTTTTTGTGCAGAATAAACTCTCATCAAGGCCTAAGGATCTCGTGCATATCAAAAGAGGAAAGAATTGGTGCAAATTGGCATGATTCTTCATGAAGAAAATATTGAAAAAGATTCATAAAAATCAAATCTTGAAAACCATTAAAGACAAAGCTTTGGGCTTGGATTATTGACTAAAATCATTCCTTATACAAGCACAAACCTAACCCTAATGCCAAGAACCTGAAAGCTGCGCCCAATCATCAAGAACAATTTTGCAATTTTTGTGAAAAAAGTCAAAACTGAAAACACCATTCCAAGGCGATTCAAGGCTTCCAACCAATTGAAAAAGCATCCTGAGGCATCACTGAACCTGACTGAATCTTTTTCCGCGCCCATAACATCAAGAATTGGTATACAGAACTCAAAATTTCTCACACTTTGTGCATAGTCGTGTTTCAATTTCTGGGCATTTTTCATAACATTTAATTGTTGTTTTACACTAATCTAATCATGCTGAAACTAACCATGCAATTTAATTGAGTTTTCGTGCTATGTATGTGAAGTTACCATTGAAGCTTGCTAGGGTTTCATGACTGTAAATTTGGGGCTTCTTTGTTCTGAAAAAATTGAGACACGAAACCCACGCCATTAGAACCAGAAGATCATGACCAATTGATTCCACACCTCGCGCCTAATTTATGAACCACGATGGCCTATTCGCTATTTTTCTGTTCATCATTTAGTGGGGGTTTAAAACCCCCGCTATTTAGTTTATTTTTTCAGGTAAAAATGCAAACGAGTGGAGAAGAAGATCATGTGGCATGATATGGTTGGACAGTTTGAATTCCGGCGCGCTGATTTTTGTTCTAACGTCACTAACACCAATTTTCTTTTATATTATTTATTTGTTATTCTAGGTACAACACGCGTTAATGGTTCAGTTGGTGGAGGATAGCATTGGTAAGCCTTGGGACCTGGGTTCGAACCCCAGGTCCCCCTTCTTTATTCCATATTTTTCTTCTTAACGTGGTTCTATGTAGCTCGCTCCCTGAGGCCTACCATGCAGCCTCATGACTTGGCTTGCCACACGTCCCATGGCATCAGTCCAATGGTCCAGATCTAAAGCCTATGGAATGGTTCAGTCAATGCCTGCACACATGATCACCCAAAAGTCAACAAGGCCAGGAATCAAATGGGCCTAATTACTAGGACAAACCTCCAAACTGGGGTCAACACCCCCCATTGGTTTGCATCAATTCTTCTTTCTTTTTTTCTTTTCTATTTTATTTGTTTTATTTCTCTTTTTTAGTTTAATTCATAAATTAATTTTTCTTTAACATAAAAAATAATAAAAAATCAGAAAGACTAAAATAAAAATATATTTTATTTAACATTTTTTGTAAATAAATTTTATTAATTGATTTAGTTTTAATTCTAGGTTTTAATTTTAAATGTTTTTTTTATAAACTAAAAATTGTAGAATTAGGGTTTTAAAGACTTTTATCCTTTTCTTTCTTTTTTACCATATTAATTATTAATTATTATTTTTGTAAATAAATCGCCTTGCAAATAATTAGGTTAACTTTAGGTTTAATTTTCACATTTTTCTTAATAAACTAAAAATAGTTAGAATTAGGTTTTAATTCCATTAATCCTCATTAAAATTCATAAAAATACGAAAAACTCAAAAAAAAACTTTTCTTTTTTTTTTATTTTAACTTAATTAATTTATTAATCGCAATTTAATTTCGTTAAAAAAGGGTCCAACGCCCTCGCTTTCGATTATCAGTTCGTTTCGCGCATTTATTTCCTTTCTTATAATATTCATGTAATTCTCCCAAAGCCATGTAATAGCTTAATTAGGACATTTTTACTTTCCACTTTATTCTATTTCAAATCGGGTCCTGGATTAATTTGGCGATGTGGACCCGCGCCTTTGTAATAGCGTAGGACCTTTTAATTCCGCATCTTTTAAACTGTTAATTAAATTGCATGAAAGAATGAATGTCAAAATAAAAGCAACGCGTAGATCACCAATGCATGAACAAGACAAAAATAAATGAACATGACACACAAATCACACACCACCCCTAGGGTACGCCTCATTGTTGCCTTGCCCCTCGAAAGGTGATCGTCGAGTAGAGGACGTTTTAGTAAGTCCTCATGTCCATGAACATGGCATGAGGGTAGCTTCTAAGGTGTCTTCCTATTGCTCCGGTGATCACCACGACCCGAACCATCGAATTGACCCGAACACCTCCAACGGTGGTGCTACCTACCTCTCAATGGTGGGATGACACTACTTTAAGGACATTTACACAGACGAATTCCTTAGGGTAGGTAGACGACTCTAGATACTTGCTCTAATTTCAAAACAAAAAAAAAAATACTTTTCACACCGACACCTTTTCAAAAAGCTTTCGAAAGCAACTTTTCAAACACTCTTGAGGACCGATACAAGAGTCGAACTGAAATTTTCAAAGAAACTTTTTTAAACCCACAGTTGAAAAGCAAACAAACCATTTTGAAAACACAAATGAGCAAGTATCTAAGAGCCCATGGATAACCATGGATAGAAAGGGTGCTAACACCTTCCCTTTCTATAATCTACCTCCCGAACCGAGAGCAATCTCTATAAGGAATTTTTCTGTGCTTTTGTCCTTTCCATTTGGAGAAAATAAAAGACGGTGGCGACTCTTGCTTACCGCGACATTTCGCGAACCAGCGTTAAACAGTCAGTTCCAGATCCACCGATCACAGAACTGGCGACTCTGCTGGGGACTTAACTTAAAGTGAGGTGTACCTTAGGGCTAAGATCACTTTGTTTTCAATTGCTTTGACTTGTTTGCTTTAAATTGTGGGACTGTCTTGGGAGTTCTATAGATCCTAACCCGGATCTGGGGATACCTTCTTAGAAAGTAGCAACAAGGCTGTGAGGGAACTGTGCGGGGTATACCGACATGGTTGAAACAGTCTGCTACGTTGATGTGGCACTTTGGTGTGTACTGGTAACCCTTGAGTTCAGTCAAGGAGAGTACGGGGCCTCCGCATGGTGTCGTGAAGCATCAACAGACCTTAGGAACCTTAGTTGAACTATCTTGGCCTCTTTAGGGTAGTGAGATAACTGACTTTGGTGCAGTCCGAGGTTGGTTGATACTCGATACTACACTCAATTGAGGGTTGCTTTCCTGGAATATTTCGGTCGCCAGTTCAGTGGCTAAATCGAAACGATGAACAATGAAAGCAATCCAGTGATATTGGGACCCTTAGAACCCGGTTACTTCTAATAGGACAGGTTGAACCCACCAACTTCAAGAGGGTAATACCCAGACCCCATGCTGGCCTAAACTCTAAGGGCTTGTCTTGTGTGACTTGTGTGCCTTACATGTTTGCCTTTGTAAATATCCGTGGTGTGTTTAATCATAGCATCATGACATCATCCAGCATCATATGCATTGACTAACCATTTCAGGGGTTCGAATCTTCATCTTTGTTCTTGTTTTGTAGGACATGGAAACTGTTCGCAGAAAGACAATTCAAATCAGCCTTGTAAGGATCCCTCCTCAGCTTAAGGAGCTTATATCCAGGATTCCCGAGAGCTCTTCATTCAGTGAAAGACATGGAAGACTCATCAGCTTGGTCAATACCAACATTGAGGAAGATATGATAAAGGTCCTGTTCCAGTTCTTTGACCCTCTGCATCACTGTTTTACTTTCCTGGATTATCAGCTGGTACCTACATTGGAGGAGTTCTCCCGGCTTCTGAAGATCCCTATCCTTGATCAACTACCCTACAACGGTACGGAAAAGGAACCCAAGCTTGAAGAGATTGCTAAAGCCTTACACCTACAGTCATCTGACCTCAAGGGACATTGGGAAGTTAGAAGTGGTATCAAAGGGTTCTTAGCCAGGTTTCTGTTTGAAAAGGCCCGTGAATGTTGGAACTCTCTTGACTTACAAGCTTTTGAAGAAGTTGTGGCCCTCCTTGTCTATGGTCTGGTGTTGTTCCCTAACCCAGACCAGCTTATAGATATCAGTGCTATCCAGATCTTCATGTCCAGGAATCCTATACCTACGTTGCTGGGGGACATCCTTCACTCATGTTACACTCGAACCATGAGAAAAAGAGGTGTCCTTATGTGCTGCACTCCTCTCCTGGGAAGGTGGTTTATTTCGCACCTTCCACAATCAGCTTTGAAGAACGAGCGGGGTTTAAGGTGGTCACAATGGTTGATGACTCTTACACATGCAGATATACATTGGTGCCCTCGGTCCAGAGAGGATGTCACTATCATTGATCGTTGCGGGGAGTACCCTAATGTTCCTTTACTTGGAATCAGAGGAGGTATTACTTACAACCCATGCCTGGCTTGGAGACAGTTTGGTTATGCTCGGAGGGATGGTCCTCATGACATGTTAATTCCTGACATAGTTTTTGACTTCGACAACGATGCGCAAGGACTTCGCCAGAGATTTATCAGAGCTTGGAGGATGCCCAGTAAGATAGACAGCAAGACACTGGGGCACAAGAATTCCATCCCATTGGAACCTTATCTCAAGTGGGTACGAGCCCGCTCCCAGAAGTTAATAATGCCTTATCCTCATGTGCTCCCTGTGATCAAAGAGCCAGTCTTGGAAGGAGAGGTGTCCTACACCATTCAACATCCTGACATGCCCACGTCTTGGGAAGAGATGCAGAAGAGCTGGATCCAGCTTAAGGAAGAATGGAATTCTCTCGAGGCCAGTCTACATGCTAGTGAAAAGAAGGTCTTGGAGCTCACCCGCCTATTGCACGAGGAGAGGAATTTCAACACCTACATAGCTCCAAAGAGGATGCGTAGTGTCTTTTGGGATTGATTTGCTTTGTAATATGTGCCCACGAGGCTTTGATGTACCAAACAATTGTTTCCTTAATAATAACGTGTGTTCCTTTTTGTCTACAAAAAAATTTGAACTTTCAAACCCTTGAATGCATTGCATAAACACATATCATTCATCATGTGCATAGCAGGTTTTCTTCTTTTCAGGTTGCTTACTGTTCTTCGCTGTTTATTTCAGCATCATGAATCCTGACTCATCATCAACCGATATGTCTATCAAGGCTCTTCAGGCGCAGAACACGCAATTTCAGGAACTGATCATGGGTTTGGCTCAGGGCCAAGAAGAGCTGAAGGCTTTGCTCCTGAAAAAGGAGAAGAAGAAGAAGAAGAAAACTGTTCTTTTTAACTCGGGCCGAAGGTTTGGCAACACTCTGCAGAATGAAGAGGCTGGTTCTTCTATAGGCAAGAGAAGTCCCCAAGGGGGAAAAGGTCCTAGTCCAGTAGTCTCTGACAACGAGACTGACTTCAATGAGGAACAGTATCCTCCTGCTGAAGACCGGTATAAGCAGTTGGAGGACAGACTGAATGCTATGGAGATCCAACAAGTGCCTGGGCTGGATTTCGGAGACTTGGGCTTATCTACTGGTGTAATTATTCCTCACAAGTTTAAAGCACCATCTTTCACCAAGTATGACGGGGCGTCTTGTCCCAAGCTACACCTCATATCGTATGTGCGGAAGATTCAGCCGTACTCAGTGGACAAGAACTTGTGGATCCACTTCTTCCAGGAGAGTCTTTCAGGGACTCATCTCGAATGGTTCTATCAGCTAGATGGGACCAAGGTTCGTAACTGGGAGGAGTTGGCTACTGCTTTCTATAAGCAGTATCAATATAATGCCGACCTTGCTCCTACACGTACCCAACTCCAGGGTATGTTGCTAGGGTCAAGCGAAGGTTTCAAAGAGTATGCACAGAAGTGGAGGGATCTGGCTGGCAGGGTGCAGCCTCTGTTAACCGACCGGGAGTTGGTAGACATGTTCTTGGGGACCCTATCTGGGCCATTTTTCAACCATCTTATCGGTAACTCATCTGCAGGGTTCACTGATCTTATTCTGACGGGAGAGAGAATAGAGGCTGGAATGAAGTCTGGCAAAATTCAGAAGGGTGCATCTGCAAGTTCTGAGAAGAAGCCCTTTAAAAAGGAGTCCAGTGCTGTATATGGGTCTAGAAGACAAGAGAAACCTGAACGCCACCAATCTGTCAACGCGGTAATGATTGCTAAACCTGTTGCCGCTCTTCGGCAAACTAATCCTCAAAGGGCTGAAAGACCTAGAAGGGAGTTTACCCGTCTAAGTATGACTTTGTCGCAAATCTTGCCGCAGTTGCTATCCACCAATTTGGTGACTGTTAGAGAGGCCCCGAAGGTTGTAAATACGGCTTCTCCCAAATACAATCCAAATGCCCGCTGTGCTTATCACTCCGATAGCCCTGGGCATTCCACTGATGACTGTTGGGCCTTAAGGAATAAGGTGCAAGACCTTATTGACGCAAAAGAGATACAGTTTGAAGCGCCTGAGAGGCCAAATGTGGTGACTGCTCCTATGCCCCAACATGGAGTAAATGTCGTTGATGAAGATGTATACGCCGTTTCTGTGAATGATGTAGCTACTCCCTTGATGACTGTTAAGAGGAACCTACTGCTGGCCGGTTTATTTCCGGGTTGTAGTGAAGGTTGCCTTTTCTGTGTTGTTTCCCTTTCTGGTTGTCCTTTGCTGAAGTTGGGCATCCAAGGCCTGATGGACAGCAAAGAGATTATGTTCAAGAAGACTGCTGTTCAGTTTGTTCCGGTGGAAGAAGTTTCTGTTGTTACAATCTTTAATAATCCGATCAAGGCTCTCCCAAGGAAGCCGGTTAAAATCATGACTGTCGCACCCGTTGTTATTACTGTTCCGGGGCCTCTCCCCTATGAATCTGATAAGGCTGTCCCCTGGCACTATGGGGCAGACGTGTATGTGCATGGAATCAAGCAAGAGTTCAACACTGGCACCAGCATCAGTAATATCACTGGTCCAAAAAAAGTTACCCGCAGTGGCAGGCTCTTCTCGCCTGACATTGCACCACCAGCTATTCGAAGACCCCTCACTGTAACACCTGCAAGTGTACCTGTTCCCATTTATGATCAAGTTGTTTCCCCTGCTGCCGAGTCATCCAATGCTCGGGGCAAAGGGATTGAAGATGAGCCTGCCCGGATGGAGGCGCCAAAATCTGTGAATGTTGAGGCCTCCCAACAAGAGATGGAGGAAATTCTGAAAATAATCAAGAAGAGTGACTTTAATGTTGTCGAGCAGCTGGGGCATACCCCCTCCAAGATCTCAATGCTCTCCTTACTACTGTGCTTAGAGGCCCATGCTAAGGCCTTGATTTCATTTCTCAAGACGGCCCATGTGCCACAGGAGACATCTGCTGTCCAGTTTACTGATTGTGTAGCCAATCTGACAGCCGACAATGGTCTGGGTTTCTCGGATGCTGACCTTACTGCTAAGGGAAAGGACCATAATGACGCCCTGCATGTCTCTATTAAATGCAGGGGCACTACTCTTGCGCACGTGTTGGTGGACACTGGTTCTTCCCTGAATGTGCTACCCAAGAAGGCCTTAGACCGTTTGGATTGTGAAGGCCTGAAGCTGAAACCTAGCAACATCATCGTCAGAGCCTTCGACGATTCCAAGAGGATGGTCCATGGAGAGGTGGACATTCCTATTCGTGTGGGTTCTCAAGTATTCGACTCTACTTTCTATGTGATGGATATCCGTCCATCTTATTCTTGTCTACTGGGTCGACCTTGGATCCACAAAGCTGGGGCAGTGACCTCTACCCTACACCAGAAACTCAAGTACCCCGTCAGAGGGAAGATTGTCACTGTGCAGGGAGAGGAGGAGTATATGGTGAGCCATTTGAATTCCTTCAGGTATATTGAGATGGACGGGGAGTTTATTGAAACCCCCTTTCAGCATTTTGAAGAGGTACCTCCGACGTTGGCAGCAGCGGAAACAGTGGCTGAAGAGGATGTTCCTTTGAAGATGGCTTCCTTGAAGGATGCCCGGGCCGTGATCAAGAAAGGTGAATGTGCTAACTGGGGCAGGCTCCCTGACTTTACACCTAAAACTGACAAGTTTGGACTGGGTTTTACTGCAGAGGGTCAGAAGGCTATGCGTAAGGCAAAGACCAGAAGACCTTCTGTACTCATTACCAATCCAGGAGTGAATGATATTGGGGACGAGGATGAAGTGGAAGAGTCAGAGTTTGAAAGCTGGATCTACCCGACGACCGATGGTGGATTGACCAATTGGACTGCTAAGGATCATACTCCTGTTACTTTTGTTACGCAGTAATAAACTCCTTTGTTTTGTTATTTGTAATAAACAATTAAAACTCTATGGCCCGATGTCTTACCCGAGGCACCGTTGGCTTCATTTGTGAGGGTATATTAATTGTCATTTCATATATCATGAATAAAGATCTTGGACGTTTTCTCGCATTTCAAATCTTATGCTCCTTTTTGAAGGGGTGAAAAACACAAGAAGGGGGGGGTTGAATTGTAAAACTGGAAACTTAAAGCAAATGACAAGGTATTTTTATCCTGGTTCGTTTGATCTCAAACTACTCCAGTCCACCCGTTCAAGGTGATTTCGCCTCTCTCCAACGAGGTCTTAATTCACTATATTCAACTGAATACAAATCTGCTTTAGCAACTGCTAAAACCTTCTTGATTCAAACCACAATCCGGTTTGTCAAGGCAACACTTTCTTACAAAGGAATGAACAAGTGTGTATGAATGTTTTCTACAAAAACTATATCACAACTGTGATGTTTACACAAATGAAGCTTAGAATACTAAGATGCTAAACGCTAATAGAGTATCAGAGTTTGGTGGTTTAGCAAAACTTGTAGAGTGAAGATTACTGTTCAGCTTTGTGCGTGTAGAGAGTTTGGAAGCATTAGCCGTGATAATCTTCAAAGCTTGGTTTATATAGCACTTTGAGAAGATGAACGTTGGAGCAAATATTCTTGATTCAATGCTATTAACAAGCTTTCCTTTTTGAGCAGATCTTGTCTAGAATGATGCCGTTGGTATTGATTAGCTTTCAATGCACAGTACCGTTGCTTCTTCAATGCACGATCTGGCTTGGCTCATTCTGATTCTGCTTCGCTGCTGATGAACTAATTTGTTTCTGTATCAGAGTGTTTTACGCGCAGTTCTGTTCATCAAGCTTCAGCATGTGCAAGCGTTGATCATCTGATCTTGACGTTCTGATTCAGCAACTTCTGATGCTGATGTGCAAACTCATATTCTGATGCTGAAAACGTGATCTTGCTTATTTTAATCAGCATATCTGCAAGTCAGAGCATAGTAATTTTAGGCAGCATATAATTCAATCCTAAAATATTTAACTACTATATCTTTTCACTTTGTTATCATCAAAACTTAAATATAGGGTACTAGATTCAAACATTGTTCTAACAATCTCCCCCTTTTTGATGTTGACAAAAACTAGATATTTTAAATGAAAAATAACGTGAAAAGTTATCAGATCTATGTATCAGAATAAGAAGTACGGAGAAGTCAGAGTTAAGAGATACTCCCCCTGAGTTTGTTACTTCCCTTTGATATGTGTGTTCTTCAGAGTCAGATCTTTTTCTATCTTTGAGCATCAGATTATAAGTCTTTGACTTATCAGAGAGCAGAGCTTCAGAGCTTTTCCTGTCAGAGCTTTGCTTCGGATCAGAGTGTTAGGTCGATCAGATCTTCATATATCAGAACTTCATATTTGATCAGAGCAACATGAGCTTTTATATTTTGATCAGAGCTTCTAGTTCTTAGTCTTCATAGTGTTCAGAGCTTCCTTGTGCCTGTAGACTTAACAACAAAACAGAAAAACAGAAAAACATTTCAAGTAATAGAGTTAGAATGTTTGAGAATTTCTGTCTAGTTAGCCGTTATTGATTTTAAATATCATTCTTGTTCTCCCCCTTTTTGTCAGCAATCAAAAAGTGTTAGTGATGTGCTAAAACAATTTAGATCAGAAAAACAAATTATATTAAAAATAGTTCAGAGGAAAGAACATTACACAAGCATAGTCAAAACATAGTCAAAAGAACATCAGAAAATGACGAAAATATAGAGAATGTCATGCATGAAAAAAATTTCAAGGTTGTGGGGGCATGCGTGAGAACAGGCTTTCCAGCATTGCTTGAATCTTTTCAGAAGTTGCATTCTGCTTCTGAACCATGGTGACAACAGTATCAATCTTGCTGTCCTGGACATTCATTCTTGCTTCCATCTTCTGATCACTCTCTTCCATCCGCTGCTGTAGACGCAAGTCATTCAGCCTTAATTCTTCTAGAGCCTGCCTGTCCAAGGCAGCTTGAGAACTTTCAGCAGGAGGAAGCTTCTCAGAACTTTCAGCTACATCTTCTGCTGGATTCTCTTCCTGAAGAGTCTCGTCTTCTTCTGAAGGTCGCACCTGTGCAGCTTGATATTGCTCAGAGGTTTCCTTCTTCTGATTTCCTGCAGAAATGCTGGAGGATGCCATTGTTCTCACACAAAAAGCTTGAGAGTGATTTGAGAAAAGCTAGGGTTTTGAAGGAGATATGCAGAAAAATTCTTAAGAGATTATGAGTAAGCGTAAAGAATAAACATGAAGAGTA
Organism: Vicia faba; assembly: GCA_948472305.1. Taxonomy (NCBI): domain Eukaryota; kingdom Viridiplantae; phylum Streptophyta; class Magnoliopsida; order Fabales; family Fabaceae; genus Vicia; species Vicia faba. The sequence continues at coordinate 1,162,227,705 of OX451736.1, read as the reverse complement.
ATGTGCTTAAATAGGATTTTCAAAAATTATTTTGAAAAATAAAACGTTTTTAAGAGAGAAAAAAAATAATGATTGCCATTAACAGGCGTGATTACTTTTGCATTTAATGCTTGCTGATTTTGGGGGATTTGAGAAAGATACTTAAAAACGGTTACCAGACATGTGTCTCAATGCACCCAATCAGCGCTTTGCCTTCTCAGAAACGTGCACGCGTTCTGCTTCAGGGATTTGCTGATGATTGGATGACACTTGTTTGATGTAGTGATCAGCACGTCTGTATTTGAGATTAGACTCTCAGATCTTTAGACTTGCCTCTGATACAATCTGCATGTTCTTACTTTCTGAAAGAAGATTGATCAGAAGTTCACAGTAATATAAATACATTCTGAAAGATAAAAATATGGAATTAAAGCATTTTCATTCTGGGCATACTTTCATGCTGAGATGTTTCAGAATGAAATTAAACCTATCTTCTGAAAGGGGTTTTGTAAAGATATCAGCCCATTGATGGTCTGTATCTATAAATTTCAAGTTTAAAATTCCTTTCTGAATATAATCCCTAATGAAATGATGTTTTATTTCTATATGCTTAGCTCTAGAATGTAAAATAGGATTCTTACTTAAGCAAATAGCAGAAGTATTATCACAAAGAATAGGAATGTTACTCTCAAAAATCTGGAAGTCTTCAAGCTGACTTTTCATCCAGAGCATCTGTGTGCTGCATCCAGCTGCTGCTATGTACTCAGCTTCTGCTGTTGACAGAGCAATAGTTGATTGCCTTTTGCTGGACCACGAGATCAGATTTTCTCCCAGAAACTGGCAGCTTCCAGAAGTACTTTTGCGTTCCACTCTGTCTCCAGCAAAATCAGCGTCGCAGTAGCCTACTAAACTGTAATCACTAGATTTTCTATAAAACAAACCCAGATTAGTAGTACCTTTCAGATACTTGAAAATTCGCTTAACAGCTGTTAAGTGAGATTCTCTAGGATCTGATTGGAATCTAGCACAAATACATACGCTGAATAGAATATCAGGTCTTGAAGCAGTCAGATAAAGGAGAGAACCAATCATACCTCTGTAGACCTTCTGTTCTACGCTTTTGCTTACCTCTTCTCTTTCCAGAATGCACGTGGGATGCATTGGAATCTTTGATGGCTTACATTCTGAGAGGTCAAATTTCTTCAGAAGATCTCTGATGTATTTGCTCTGATGAATGTAAGTTCCCTCTGGAGTTTGATTGATCTGAATTCCTAAAAAGAACTTCAGTTCCCCCATGAGGCTCATCTCAAATTCTGCCTGCATACACTTAGCAAATTTTCTTCCAAGAGAAGGATTAGTAGAACCAAAGATTATATCATCAACATAAATTTGACAGACTAAAATGTCACTCTTAACTGTTTTACAGAATAGAGTGGTGTCCACTTTCCCTCTGGTGAACTCATTTTCAAGCAGAAAGTTACTTAGCCTTTCATACCAAGCTCTGGGAGCTTGTTTCAGACCATACAGTGACTTTTTCAGTTTGAAAACATGTTCTGGATGTTTTGTATTTTCAAAACCTGGGGGTTGGTGAACATACACTTCTTCTTCTATATAACCATTTAAGAATGCACTTTTGACATCCATCTGATACAGAGTGATGCCTCTGTTAACAGCAAATGAAATTAAAAGTCTGATAGATTCTAACCTGGCGACTGGGGCAAAGGTTTCTGTATAGTCTATCCCCTCTTGCTGACTATAACCTTGTGCAACCAGTCGTGCCTTGTTTCTGACGACTTCACCTTGTTCATTGAGCTTGTTTCTGAACACCCATCTTGTTCCAATGACGTTGAATCCTTTTGGTCTTGGAACGAGATCCCAAACGTCGTTTCTGGTGAATTGATTCAGCTCTTCTTGCATTGCCAGAATCCAGTCATTGTCCAGAAGTGCTTCATCAATAGAAGAAGGTTCAGTCAGAGACACAAGTCCCATCAGAGTTTCTTCAGAGTTTCTGAAGCTTGCTCTTGTTCTGATTGGATCTTCCTTTCTTCCTAGGATAGTCTCTTCTGGGTGATCCAAACTGCTTCTGGGTAATCTCTTCTGAGGTTGATCAGCAGCAGTTGTAGGATTCTTAGCATTGCTTCTTTCAGACGTTGAAGGAATGTCTGTGTTGAGAGCTTCTGATGACTTGTCTTCAGAACCTGCAAATTCAATTTCTATACCTGCAAGATTTTCATTCTGCTTTGACTTTTCAGAGTCAAGCTTGTCATCAAAACGAACACTGATTGATTCTTCCACAATCTGTGTTTCTGTATTGTATACTCTGTACCCTCTTGAGCGTTCAGAGTATCCTAACATAATACACTTCTGTGCCTTAGAATCAAACTTGTTCAAATAATTCTTAGTGTTTAACATATAGCAAGTACATCCAAATGGATGAAAATACGAAATGTTGGGCTTTCTGTTCTTCCACAATTCATATGGAGTCTTTTCCAGAATAGGTCTTATTGAGATTCTATTCTGAATGTAGCACGCTGTGTTTATTGCCTCTGCCCAGAAAGTCTTAGCAACGTTTGTCTCGTTGATCATGGTTCTGGCCATTTCTTGCAATGTTCTGTTCTTTCGTTCTACAACTCCATTTTGTTGGGGAGTTCTAGGACAAGAGAAATCATGCAGAATGCCTTTGTCATTAAAGAATGACTCAAAATCTTTATTTTCAAATTCTCCACCATGATCACTTCTGACTTTAACGATTCTAAGATCTTTTTCATTCTGAACTTGGTTACAGAAGGTAACAAACACAGAGTGTGACTCGTCCTTGTGTCTTAAGAACTTTACCCATGTCCATCTGCTATAGTCATCTACGATTACTAACCCATACTTCTTGCCACTGACAGAAGCAGTTTTAACTGGTCCAAATAAGTCAATGTGCAGAAGTTCTAATGGCTTAGAGGTAGAAACAACATTTTTGGATTTAAAAGAGGGTTTTGCAAATTTGCCTTTCTGACATGCTTCACACAGAGCATCTGAATTGAACTTCAAATTTGGAAGTCCTCTGACCAGATTGAGTTTGTTAATCTGAGATATTCTTCTCATACTAACATGTCCCAATCTTCTGTGCCAGATCCATTGCTCGTTGTTAACAGACAGAAGACATTTTACGTTCTGACTCTTAAGTTCAGAAAGTTTGATTTTGTAAATGTTGTTTTTCCTCTTACCATTAAATAGGATAGTCCCATCTTTCTGACTAACAGCTTTACATGATTTTTGATTAAAGATTATATCATAACCGTTATCACTTAATTGACTTATGGATAACAGGTTATGCATCAATCCATCAACAAGCAGAACATTATTAATAGAGGGAAGATTTCCGTTACCTACAGTTCCAGAGCCAATTATCTTTCCCCTCTGATTGCCTCCAAAGCCAACGTGGCCTCCAGGCTTAAGTTCCAGGCTTTGGAACATATGCCTTCTTCCCGTCATGTGACGTGAGCAGCCAGAGTCCAGGTACCATGACTGGTGTTTCTGACTTGCTGCTAAAGATATCTGCAACATGTATTATTTTATCCTTAGGTACCCAGATCTTCTTGGGTCCTGATTTGTTAGTTTTACCAAAACTCTGGTTGAATTTTGGTTTCACAAAGTGATTACTACTAGTATATTTGATGTCATGTGTGTGACCATACACAAAGTGTGAATTTAGAGGAGTGTATTTAATTGTTAAATCCATGACATTTTTAGGTGTAGGAACCTTACCTAGGTATCCTATTCCTTTCCTGCCGTTTCTGCTAACTCCATAGATCATTGAAGCCATTCTGCTTCTATCTATGCTTTTAGCAAGGAACTTCTGGAAACTATGATCATACTCCTTGATGATCTCATCAGCGTTGCTGGGAGTTTCAGCAATTGGTTCCTTCTGAGAGTTTTGTAAAGAGTTTTCTAATTTTAAAATTTTATCTCTCAGCTCAGAGTTTTCCAATTTGAGACTCTCAGACTTATTAGAGTCAGATTCAAGAGTTCTTTTCAGATCTCTGAATTTAGCTCTAATCTGCTGATAACGTTCCAGAATTTCATTGAGGCTTTCAGCAAGTTCAGCCTTTGTAAAATTAACAGCGAAGTTAGGGAATACCTCTTCTGTGTCTGATTCTGAGTCTGAGTCAGAAGCTTCACTGTCATCTGGAATGTTAGCCATAAGCGCTATGTTCGCCCTTTCATCATCTGATTCTGAGTCAGCTTCAGACGAGTCAGAGTCATCCCATGTGGCCATGAGACTTTTCTTCTTCTCTCTTCCAAACCTCTTTTTGGGCTTTTCCCTCTGAAGCTTTGGACAGTCACTCTTGTAGTGTCCTTGCTCATTGCACTCATAGCAGATGATGTCTTTTGTATTTGGCTTCTTGCTACCTGAGGAGCCTTCTGATCTTCTGTATCCAGAGGAAGAATCTGTCCTTCTGTATCTGGAAGAAGACTCGTTCTGATCAGATCTTCTGGGATTCCTGAACTTCCTTTGTCTTTGCTTCCACAGTTGATTTACTCTTCTGGAGAGAAGAGAAAGCTCGTCTTCTTCTGATGAGGATCCATCAGATGTTTCTTCAACTGCCTGCAAAACTTTAGATTCAGATTTTCTGTTAGATTTTAAAGCTATAGGCTTACCTTGCTTCTGAGGCTCGTCAGCTTCCAGCTCTATCTCATGACTTCTGAGGGAGCTTATAAGTTCCTCCAGAGTGATTTTGTTGAGATCTTTCGCCAGCTTCAGAGCAGTAACCATAGGCCTCCACTGCTTGGGTAAACTTCTGATTATCTTCTTGACATGGTCAGCAGTAGAGTATCCCTTGTCCAGAACTTTGAGACCAGCTACCAGAATCTGGAATCTGGAGAACATAGTTTCAATGGATTCAGATTCTTCCATTTTAAACGCCTCATACTTCTGAATGAGCGCCAGAGCCTTTGTTTCCTTGACTTGGACGTTGCCCTCATGCGTCATTCTGAGAGAATCAAAGATGTTCTTAGCTGTGTCTCTGTTGGAGATCTTCTCATACTCAGTATAGGAGATAGCACTGAGGAGGATGGTTCTGGCCTTATGGTGATTCTTGAAATCACGCTTTTGTTGATCAGTCATTGATTTTCTATCAATCTTCTGACCAGTTGCATTAACAGGGTGCGTGTATCCATCTGTCACCATATCCCACAGATCAGCATCATGTGCTAGAAAGAAGCTTTCAATTCTGTCTTTCCAGTAGTCAAAGTTTTCTCCATCAAAGACTGGAGGTTTGCCGCTGAATCTGTCTCTATCCTCATTGTTGTCATTACTGAAATGAGAGTTGTTTCCTGCCATAGTGTTTTTCTGACGCTGGATCTTTTACTGACACGGTTAAGTGTTTTAGCTCAGAACCAGGCGCTCTGATGCCAATTGAAGGGGTGAAAAACACAAGAAGGGGGGGGGTTGAATTGTAAAACTGGAAACTTAAAGCAAATGACAAGGTATTTTTATCCTGGTTCGTTTGATCTCAAACTACTCCAGTCCACCCGTTCAAGGTGATTTCGCCTCTCTCCAACGAGGTCTTAATTCACTATATTCAACTGAATACAAATCTGCTTTAGCAACTGCTAAAACCTTCTTGATTCAAACCACAATCCGGTTTGTCAAGGCAACACTTTCTTACAAAGGAATGAACAAGTGTGTATGAATGTTTTCTACAAAAACTATATCACAACTGTGATGTTTACACAAATGAAGCTTAGAATACTAAGATGCTAAACGCTAATAGAGTATCAGAGTTTGGTGGTTTAGCAAAACTTGTAGAGTGAAGATTACTGTTCAGCTTTGTGCGTGTAGAGAGTTTGGAAGCATTAGCCGTGATAATCTTCAAAGCTTGGTTTATATAGCACTTTGAGAAGATGAACGTTGGAGCAAATATTCTTGATTCAATGCTATTAACAAGCTTTCCTTTTTGAGCAGATCTTGTCTAGAATGATGCCGTTGGTATTGATTAGCTTTCAATGCACAGTACCGTTGCTTCTTCAATGCACGATCTGGCTTGGCTCATTCTGATTCTGCTTCGCTGCTGATGAACTAATTTGTTTCTGTATCAGAGTGTTTTACGCGCAGTTCTGTTCATCAAGCTTCAGCATGTGCAAGCGTTGATCATCTGATCTTGACGTTCTGATTCAGCAACTTCTGATGCTGATGTGCAAACTCATATTCTGATGCTGAAAACGTGATCTTGCTTATTTTAATCAGCATATCTGCAAGTCAGAGCATAGTAATTTTAGGCAGCATATAATTCAATCCTAAAATATTTAACTACTATATCTTTTCACTTTGTTATCATCAAAACTTAAATATAGGGTACTAGATTCAAACATTGTTCTAACACTTTTCTTTCTTTCCTTCCTTTATACATTGCAAAACAGTTGTATTTACACACACTCACTCATACAGGTTTCAATCCACTCTGGATCTCACTGGTAACAACTCTGCTACTACCAGTTATGACTTCGAAAATCCGATCAACTTAGCCGAAGACGAAGGTGAAGATGATTGCGAAGTGCCTGGCGAGCTTGCAAGACTGTTACTCCAGGAGGAGAGGGCAATTCAACCACATGAAGAGACAGTGGAAACCATAAATCTGGGTACTGAGGCCGACATAAATGAGGTAAAGATTGGTGCCAACCTAGAGCTCAGCGTGAAGCAACGGTTGACTCAGATGCTGCATGACTATGTGGAGATCTTTTCCTGGTCCTACGAAGACATGCCTGGTTTGGATACTGACATTGTGGTCCATCACCTGCCTACCAAGGAAGACTGCCCTCCGGTTAAGCAAAAGGTCCGCCGTATGCGTCCAGAGATGTCTGAGAAGATCAAAGCTGAGGTTATGAAGCAGTTTGACGCCGGTTTTCTTGCAGTGACTTCTTACCCTCAGTGGGTTGCTAATGTGGTGCCAGTACCAAAGAAGGATGGAAAGGTCAGAATGTGTGTCGACTACAGGGATCTGAACAGGGCCAGCCCCAAAGATGACTTCCCTCTACCTCACATTGATGTCCTTGTTGACAATACTGCTCAGCACACAGTGTTCTCTTTCATGGATGGTTTTTCAGGTTATAATCAGATCAAGATGGCTCCTGAAGACATGGAAAAGACTACCTTTGTTACTCAGTGGGGCACTTTCTGCTACAAGGTCATGCCCTTTGGACTGAAGAACGCTGGGGCAACCTAGCAACGTGCCATGGTAGCTTTATTTCATGACATGATCCATCATGAGATAGAAGTGTATGTTGACGACATGATCGCAAGGTCCCAGACTGAGGAAGAACACCTAGATCATCTGCAGAAATTGTTTGACCGACTGAAGTTGTACAAGCTGAGGTTGAATCCGAACAAGTGCACCTTCGGGGTAAGGTCTGGAAAGTTGCTAGGCTTCGTTATAAGTGACAAGGGCATTCAAGTGGATCCTGCCAAGGTCAAAGCTATTCAAGAGATGTCTGTTCCTAAGACAGAGAAAGAGGTCAGAGGCTTTTTAGGACGCCTGAATTACATTGCTCGGTTCATCTCACACCTAACTGCTATCTGTGAGCCAATCTTCAAGCTGCTGAAGAAAGATCAGGTAGTACGTTGGAATGATGAATGTCAGGATGCTTTTGACAGAATCAAGGAGTATCTCCAAGAACCACCCATTCTTATGCCACCGGTTAAAGGGAGACCTCTGATACTATACCTAACAGTGCTTGACAACTCAATGGGGTGTGTGCTGGGGCAGCACGACGAGTCTGGCCGAAAAGAGCATGCCATTTATTACCTTAGCAAAAAGTTTACCGACTGTGAGACCCGATACTCACTGCTCGAGAAAACTTGTTGCGCTTTGGTATGGGCTGCTCGCCGGCTGAGACAGTATATGCTGACTCACACTACCTTGTTGATCTCAAAGATGGATCCTATAAAGTACATATTTGAAAAGCCTGCTCTGTCTGGGAGAATAGCAAGATGGCAAATGATCTTGACAGAATACGACATCCAGTACACGACCCAGAAAGCCATCAAAGGGAGTGTATTGGCAGACCACTTGGCACATCAGGCAGTAAACGACTATCAGTCAATGAACTTCGAATTTCCAGACGAGAGCATCATGATAGTGACTGATTGTGAAGTACCTGGACCGGATGAAGGACCTGAGGAAGGATCCCGATGGTCTATGCACTTTGACAGAGCCTCCAACGCTTTGGGTAACGGTATCGGCGCTGTGATCATATCCCCCCAAGGCACTCATACTCCACTCACTGCCCGGCTATGTTTCAACTGCACCAACAACATGGCGGAGTATGAGGCATGCATCATGGGTCTCCAAGCTGCGATCGACTTAAGGATCAAGTTTCTGAGTGTCTTCGGAGATTCCGCTCTCGTGATCAATCAGATCAAAGGGGAGTGGGATACGAAACATCCAAATCTTATTCCTTATAGAGAATGTGTGTTGACCTTGATCCCCGACTTCACAGAGATAACCTTTGAACATTTTCCGAGAGAGGAGAATCAGCTGGCGGACGCGTTATCTACGTTGTCTTCCATGTTCAAAGTCAAATGGGACAATGAGGCTCCCCGGATCATCATCTGGAAATTAGACGAACCGGCATACTGTTGTGATCTCGAGACCGAGTTGGTGACTGAGAAACCTTGGTACCATGAGGTGAAGAGATACTTGGAAGCTCAGGAGTATCCCGAAGGTGCATTTGTCAATGACAAGAAGTTCCTGAGAAGGTTCGCAGCGAAGTTCTTCCTTAGCAATGGCATCCTGTATAAGAGAAACCATGATTCGACCTTACTGCGTTGTGTGGATAAGACTGAAGCGGAAAGGATTATGGAAGAGCTACATGAAGGGACCTTCGGAACACATTCCAGTGGACACACTATGGCAAAGAAAATCCTTCGGGCAGGGTATTTCTGGTCCACAATGGAAGCCGACTGTTACCAATACTCTCGGACATGCCATAAATGCCAGATCTATGCAGACAAGGTGCATGTTCCTCCAGTTCCTCTAAATGTTCTGACTGCGCCTTGGTCTTTTGCAATGTGGGGCATAGATATGATCGGCGAGATTAAACCTACAGCATCCAATGGGCATCGCTTCATCCTAGTGGCGATTGATTACTTCACAAAGTGGGTCGAAGCAGCTTCCTACGCTACAGTAACCAAGACTGTTGTGGCGCGGTTCATTCAGCATAATATGATCTGTCGATACGGGGTCCCTGAAAGAATCATTACAGACAACGGTACCAATCTTAATAACAAGATAATCACTGAGCTCTACGAGCAGTTTAAGATACAGCACCACAACTCTTCTCCTTACCGGCCGAAGATGAATGGGGCTGTAGAAGCAGCAAATAAGAACATTAAGAAAATTGTGCAGAAGATGACAGTGACTCATAAAGATTGGCACGAGATGTTACCGTTTGCTCTACATGGGTACCGTACCTCATCCAAGACGTCAACCGGGGCAACTCCTTTCTCCTTGGTCTACGGTATGGAGGCAGTCTTACCGATCGAAGTGCAAATACCCTCTCTCCGGATAATGAAGGATGCAGATCTGAGTGAAGATGATTGGATCCAGACACGACTTGATCAGCTAAATCTAATTGACGAAAAGAGACTTGCTGCTATTTGTCATGGTCAGACGTACCAAAAACGGATGATCAAGGCATTTAACAAAAAGGTCAGACCACAAGAGTATCAAGTTGGGGATCTGGTAATCAAGCGTATCATCCTTCCTCAGAGTGATCCAAGGGGAAAATGGACCCCTACGTATGAAGGTCCATTTGTGGTTAAACATGTGTTCTCAGGAGGAGCCATGATTTTAACCAACATGGATGGTGACGACCTTCCTCACCCCGCTAATGCAGACATAGTAAAAAGATACTACGCATGAAAAAGACCCGCTAGGTTGACATACCTAGGCAAAAATTAGGGCTTCCCGGCGAACCAAAAGGGTTCGGGCAAAATGAAGGGGTGAAATGAAAGAAATCTGTACACCCGGCAAGTCGAAAACCTGAAAAGGCGGCTTGGGCAACAATGGGTATCCCGGTGGACTGAAAACCCGAAAGGGCGGTCCAGGCAAAAGTTAGGGATAAAGCGTAATACTATGTCTCATTGGATCACCTTGCATCCAGAATCCGGTATCAACATCAAGTTCAGACGGCATCGATCAGTCAGCTTCATTTTCAACTAAGGTCATCAAGTGATGAGACGCTCGGAGATATAAGGGCAATAGCAGAGTCGAAACCCAGTGGGATCATTCTTTTCACACAGCTGTTTTATTTTCTCTTGTACAAATTTGTATAAACTCTTTTGTTCGGCAGCGTTCTCTTACTAGGACGTCAGCCTATTGTACATAAACGCCTATTTACAGGCAAATTCAAAAATCAATAAATACACTTTTCAGATAAATTGCCAATTGTTTTTTTCCTTTTTCTGTTTTGTTTTGCGAAGAACGTCCAAGGTTCAATTTGTGATATATGCATTGACAATAATTTGCTAACTCATGAATATTTGCATACGAAATAAAGGATTAATTACAGGTAACATTAGAAACAGGGGCAATAAAGAGTTGTCTAAGCGATCTAATTGTTCCTTCCACCAAGGTACCAAGGTAAGTTCAGCTGAAGAACATAACCAGTATATCTCAATTCCCCAGAGAGTGAGTCAGCAGGTCAATACACTCTCCCCAAGCAGAGCTATTATCAAGTCTTAAGGAAGTTGATATCCTCCAGCAGATCTTAACATTCCCCAGCGCATCATTCCTAACAAGCATCCCCGGCAGTCTTGGTCTAAAGATTGTTCCCCGGTGGTATATCAAACATTCAATGGAGTCACTTCCCCGATACAGTTCAAATTAACTTCCCCAGGAGAGTCCAATCCAGTTCCCTAGGAAAGTTTGAATCATCTCCTCAAGCAGTAAGCTTATCCTCAGTAGATTCTGGAAGCTTATCCCTCGCAGAGCACGAACGCGTCTCCCGGCTTTATTCAAAGAGTTATTTCCCTAACAGGATATAACTAGGTTATCCTCAGCCAAAAGCCATGGAAAGATCGTCCTCGACGAAGTCTTCTTATCCCCAGCGAAGTCTATTAACACTTCCAACACAACAATGGTATCCCCAGCGAAGTTACCATCGACATTTCAGCAAAGTACCTCTCTCCCCACAGAGTATTGCTCTCCAATAAGATCACTAGAGTACTTTTCTCCCCGCAGAGTAGTCCATTCGCCAAGTTTATTTCCCAACGAAGTCATCTTCTCCTACCGGTATTCTTGCAACTATCATCCCCAGCGGAAGCAAAGAGCTATTCTTCAACATCAGCCCAGGAGAGACTTCCCGGCACCCGTCAAGGATTTATTTTCCCGAGACGAAAAGACACATTCATAAACATCGCATTTTCATACATCATAGCATGCATATACGCATCTTATCTTACAAATCTCATTTATGTTGAGAACATCATTGCTTGATCCATATCATGCATTGCATATAACTGACCTTTACCTTTCAGGAAAGATCCAGTTAAGTTCTCAGCTATATTCAAGACCTAGACCGGTTCAGTTAAATCGACCCTAAGATTTTCCTGTTTCTTATCCAGTCAAAGGCCTTCTCTGGTTCAGTCAGATCGACCCTAAGATCTCCCTGTTTCTTATCCAGTTGAAGATTTCAAGACCTAGACCGGTTCAGTTAAATCGACCCTAAGATTTTCCTGTTTCTTATCCAGTCAAAGGCCTTCTCTGGTTCAGTCAGATCGACCCTAAGATCTCCCTGTTTCTTATCCAGTTGAAGATTCCAAGACCTCGACCGGTTCAGTTAAATCGACCCTAAGATTTTCCTGTTTCTTATCCAGTCAAAGGCCTTCTCTGGTTCAGTCAGATCGACCCTAAGATCTCCCTGTTTCTTATCTAGTTGAATATTCCAAGACCTAGACCGGTTCAGTTAAATCTACCCTAAGGTTTTTCTGTTTTTTATCTAGTCAAAGGCCTTCTCTGGTTCAGTCAGATCGACCCTAAGATCTCCCTGTTTCTTATCCAGTTGAAGATTTCAAGACCTTGTCTGGTTCAGTTAAATCGACCCTAAGATTTTTCTGTTTCTTATCCAGTCAAAGGCCTTCTCTAGTCCAGTTAAATCAATCCCTAAAAGATTTTCCTGATGAAGACTCAGTAGAAGATATCCAAGATTCTCTCAGCGTTACTGTTGAGGTTGAAATCGCCCAAGATTCTCTCAGCGTTACTGTTGAGGTAGTAATCGCCCAAGATTCTCTCAGCGTTACTGTTGAGGTTGAAGTCGCCCAAGATTCTCTCAGCGTTACTGTTGAGGTTGAAGTCGCCCAAGGTTCTCTCAGCGTTCCTGTTGAGGTAGTAATCGTCCAAGGTTCTCTCACCGTCCCGTTGAGGTAGTAACCACCCCTGGTTCATTCATCACCATTTGAAGCTCCAGACCCAGTTCCTGTAACCAGTCAGGACACATATACACAAAGAGTTTGAAGACCAGCTCTTGTCACAAGTCAGATAATCATTTTCTTTTTCAGGTATGCAAGTTCTCGCTAAGGAATCTCTTACGCGATCGACACCCAGATGGCATCTATAAGCCCATCCACCTATACATCACCTCTCAGCATGGCATCTATAAGCCCATCATCCTAACCATCAATCTCCAAAATGGCATCTAGAAGCCCATTCCTACCATCACACTACTATGTGAGCGCAAATTTCTGGGCACTCTAGTGTTCAATCATCTTCCACCTTCAGATTACGAAAGGCACGTCAGCCAATCTGCATCCTCAGATCTAAGAAGATTGAACAGGGGCAACTGTTGTACCCCAAAATTTTCCCTCCCATATTCTTCAAGATTTGCCAAGTCAAAAGGTTCAAAATCTCCCCAAGGGTTGCACAGTTCAAGGGCCTCCTAACAGTCAAAAACTAGGGTTTTGGTTCTGACAAAGAAAATGAAGTTTCCAAGGGTCCAATCAAGTCCCACATGCCTACAAACATGGTCAAGCATCCTCATACCAAGTTTCAAGACTTACAGCACAAAATTACACAGTCAAAAACCCTAATTGCTCAACAGTCAACTGCAGGGGTAAAATGGTCATTTGACAGTCAAAAGTCCAAATTTTTGGTCAACATCTTATTTTGAAGCCACAAACATCATTTGATCAATTCTTTATCATGATTTTCAAGGCATGGCTCAAAAAGTCTCAAGATGCAAAAGTTTCCATATTTGGACAGTTGAAAAAGTCAACTGTAACTTGACCAAGGCATAACTTCCACATGGTTTATCAGAAAAATTCCATCCAAAGCTCATTTTGAAGAGAATGACATTTCCTACAACTCCTATTCACACTTCAAGTCCAAGAAATGCTCTCACAAAAAGTTATCAATTTCAACATTATAGGTCATTTTCAAAAGTCAACAAAAAGGCACTTTAAGTCAAAGACCATAACTTGATATTGGTAAATCAAAATGACATGGGACCAAAGGAATTGGTTAGAGGACTTCAAGACCTTTTCAAAATGTCCAAGAATATGATCAAAGCTTAAAAATTGAGCAAGATATGCCTTGTGGAAGTTGGGAAATTTTTGGGCATTTTGAAAAGTCAACTTTGCTTCAAATGCCTCAAAATCTCTAATGGGACACATTTTCTTCCAAGATTCATCATCCAAAGACTATGCACGACCATTTGGCCCAAAGGGGATTTATTTCATCATTTTTATTTATTTATTTGAATTTCTAATTACTATTAATTCATTTAATAAAATAAAATATGACAAAAATACTAAAATAAGGTTTTCAAATCTTTTTGTGCAGAATAAACTCTCATCAAGGCCTAAGGATCTCGTGCATATCAAAAGAGGAAAGAATTGGTGCAAATTGGCATGATTCTTCATGAAGAAAATATTGAAAAAGATTCATAAAAATCAAATCTTGAAAACCATTAAAGACAAAGCTTTGGGCTTGGATTATTGACTAAAATCATTCCTTATACAAGCACAAAACTAACCCTAATGCCAAGAACCTGAAAGCTGCGCCCAATCATCAAGAACAATTTTGCAATTTTTGTGAAAAAAGTCAAAACTGAAAACACCATTCCAAGGCGATTCAAGGCTTCCAACCAATTGAAAAAGCTTCCTGAGGCATCACTGAACCTGACTGAATCTTTTTCCGCGCCCATAGCATCAAGAATTGGTATACAGAACTCAAAATTTCTCACACTTTGTGCATAGTCGTGTTTCAATTTCTGGGCATTTTTCATACCATTTAATTGTTGTTTTACACTAATCTAATCATGCTGAAACTAACCATGCAATTTAATTGAGTTTTCGTGCTATGTATGTGAAGTTACCATTGAAGCTTGCTAGGGTTTCATGACTGTAAATTTGGGGCTTCTTTGTTCTGAAAAAATTGAGACACGAAACCCACGCCATTAGAACCAGAAGATCATGACCAATTGATTCCACACCTCGCGCCTAATTTATGAACCACGATGGCCTATTCGCTATTTTTCTGTTCATCATTTATGGGGGTTTAAAACCCCCGCTATTTAGTTTGTTTTTTCAGGTAAAAATGCAAACGAGTGGAGAAGAAGATCATGTGGCATGATATGGTTGGACAGTTTGAATTCCGGCGCGCTGATTTTTGTTCTAACGTCACTAACACCAATTTTCTTTTATATTATTTATTTGTTATTCTAGGTACAACGCGCGTTAATGGTTCAGTTGGTGGAGGATAGCATTGGTAAGCCTTGGGACCTGGGTTCGAACCCCAGGTCCCCCTTCTTTATTCCATATTTTTCTTCTTAACGTGGTTCTATGTAGCTCGCTCCCTGAGGCCTACCATGCAGCCTCATGACTTGGCTTGCCACACGTCCCATGGCATCAGTCCAATGGTCCAGATCTAAAGCCTATGGAATGGTTCAGTCAATGCCTGCGCACATGATCACCCAAAAGTCAACAAGGCCAGGAATTAAATGGGCCTAATTACTGGGACAAACCTCCAAACTGGGGTCAACACCCCCCATTGGTTTGCATCAATTCTTCTTTCTTTTTTTCTTTTCTATTTTATTTGTTTTATTTCTCTTTTTTAGTTTAATTCATAAATTAAATTTTCTTTAACATAAAAAATAATAAAAAATCAGAAAGACTAAAATAAAAATATATTTTATTTAACATTTTTTGTAAATAAATTTTATTAATTGATTTAGTTTTAATTCTAGGTTTTAATTTTAAATGTTTTTTTTATAAACTAAAAATTGTAGAATTAGGGTTTTAAAGACTTTTATCCTTTTCTTTCTTTTTTACCATATTAATTATTAATTATTATTTTTGTAAATAAATCGCCTTGCAAATAATTAGGTTAACTTTAGGTTTAATTTTCACATTTTTCTTAATAAACTAAAA
This sequence comes from Vicia faba, assembly GCA_948472305.1. Taxonomy (NCBI): domain Eukaryota; kingdom Viridiplantae; phylum Streptophyta; class Magnoliopsida; order Fabales; family Fabaceae; genus Vicia; species Vicia faba. Next base: position 1,162,212,311 of record OX451736.1, on the reverse strand, counting down.
ATAGCTAGAATTAGGTTTTAATTCCATTAATCCTCATTAAAATTCATAAAAATACGAAAAACTCAAAAAAAAAACTTTTCTTTTTTTTATTTTAACTTAATTAATTTATTAATCGCAATTTAATTTCGTTAAAAAAGGGTCCAACTCCCTCGCTTTCGATTATCAGTTCGTTTCGCGCATTTATTTCCTTTCTTATAATAGTCATGTAATTCTCCCAAAGCCATGTAATAGCTTAATTAGGACATTTTTACTTTCCACTTTATTCTATTTCAAATCGGGTCCTGGATTAATTTGGCGATGTGGACCCGCGCCTTTGTAATAGCGTAGGACCTTTTAATTCCGCATCTTTTAAATTGTTAATTAAATTGCATGAAAGAATGAATGTCAAAATAAAAGCAACGCGTAGATCACCAATGCATGAACAAGACAAAAATAAATGAACATGACACACAAATCACACACCACCCCTAGGGTACGCCTCATTGTTGCCTTGCCCCTCGAAAGGTGATTGTCGAGTAGAGGACGTTTTAGTAAGTCCTCATGTCCATGAACATGGCATGAGGGTAGCTTCTAAGGTGTCTTCCTATTGCTCCGGTGATCACCACGTCCCGAACTATCGAATTGACCCGAACACCTCCAACGGTGGTGCTACCTACCTCTCAATGGTGGGATGGCACTACTTTAAGGACATTTACACAGACGAATTCCTTAGGGTAGGTAGACGACTCTAGATACTTGCTCTAATTTCAAAACAAATAAAAAAAAATACTTTTCACACCGACACCTTTTCAAAAAGCTTTCGAAAGCAACTTTTCAAACACTCTTGAGGACCGATACAAGAGTCGAACTGAAATTTTCAAAGAAACTTTTTTAAACCCACAGTTGAAAAGCAAACAAACCATTTTGAAAACACAAATGAGCAAGTATCTAAGAGCCCATGGATAACCATGGATAGAAAGGGTACTAACACCTTCCCTTTCTATAATCTACCTCCCGAACCGAGAGCAATCTCTATAAGGAAATTTTCTGTACTTTTGTCCTTTCCATTTGGAGAAAATAAAAGACGGTGGCGACTCTTGCTTACCGCGACATTTCGCGAACCAGCGTTAAACAGTCAGTTCCAGATCCACCGTTCACAGGGTTCTACTATTTTAGCCCATCTATACAGTTCCTTGTGTAAAAATGCAATAAAGGAAAAATATACCTTTTATGGTTGCGCTTTTTTACTTCAAGCCTGGGGTTGGTGGAGAATGGAGGCCCTAAACCCTGTCAACAACAACGCATTTGTTTTTCCATACGCAACAAAGTAAGTCATTAACTTATATAATTTATTATTATTCATCTCTTCACCAAATATATGATAAAAATAAAATATTTTTCAATTCCTTTAGGTACTGCATGAGGGATATGAATTACAGCAAGAATCTAAGATTCAATGTCGCTCTATATCGCAATTTATTGGATCACCTTGGCCCGGATGATGTACGTCATACCTTTCAACTTTTCTACTTTTAAATTATTTATTTATTACGTTTTCATTAAGCTGATTTAATTTTATCCGCAGTTTGTCTAGAGACCATATTTGGGTTTGGACCATGAATCAAACTCCGAGGATGCAGCAATTTGGAGCGCAAAGATTGGAATCATACGGTTCAATGTTGTGGAGATGCACCACAGCGACCGTGTCAAGATGCAGTTTGGAATGATACCTTGCGATCCAACTTGTTTGTCCCCGTGGCATCTCAAAAGGGTCGACGCCCAATGGGGTCTTACCAACTGAAATGATTTTGCTCCAGATTGGTGTAAGATGTGGCAAAGGCGTCACTGACATGTCTTGCAATTCCCAGTTTTCCGCGACCATGGTAATATGCAACACACATATCAATATTTAGCTTGGTATAAATCGGTTAATACCCTAGAAATGCACGTGTCTCATCCAAGGTATTTGGTTGACCCACGAACACAATGGGCACAACCCTCATTTCCCCAACAACAAATCCAACACACATCAACCTCCCACCAACCTCCCCGACGAAACAGAATCACAAACATCCAACCACAATCACCACCACAATACGATTGCACCCATATGCCCCACAACCAACCACAATCACCACCTTAATACCAATACCCCTATATGCCTCACACCCAACCATAATTTCAATCACAATACCAATACACCCGTATGCCCCACACACAATTCCAGTCTTCTACATATCCTAATATGGGCCCCTCAACATCTAACCTTAGCCCTAATCTGGGATTTTTCGAAGATTAAGAACCAACCGGCCCAACTTACCATCAACCACCACATCACCAAAGCACCCAACATTCCCAATACCAAACACCCATGATTCATTTCTTTTCTACCCCCCGTACTCAGATGATCAGTGCTATAGACCAACCATGGAACCCCACCCACCACCAACACGATCAAACTTTGAGGGTATGGGTAACCGACTATACCAAAGCGGATCTTCTAGATATGGAGATCTGACTGATTTCATGGATCCGAAACACATTGACTTCGCTGGGCCATCGACCCTGCCACAACACGAAACGCGACAAAATCCACCACGGGAAAGGCGAGGACGGGGATGCGGAACCGCAGATCGTTACCGGGTTCCGGGAGACCACTGATTATTTTGTATTTTTTATGTAATCGTTTTGTGTAATCATATTGTGTAAATAAAAAGTCGAATTTCTGTGATCCTATATCGTTTACGTAACGTATCGCATTTAAAATAAAAACGCGAAAAATCGCCTCCCCATTGCACTAAGGCGCCATCTCACTTGGCTTAGGACACAAATTTCATACCTAAGCGCCAAGTGAGATGACGCCTTCCCTTTAAAATAAGGTGTAAGCGCCAATTGAGATGACTCCTCCCTTGTGGAGTTTTCTAAAATATAGTTATTTGCGTAATTTTCTCCAAAACATAGTTATTTAAAAAAAAAAAAATCTATATCTAATTATTGTAAAAATAAAAATTTAAGATTTAAAAATAAATTTATAAGTGAAAAAAAAACTATCACTTTATAAATCAATTTAATATGATTTGAGTAAAAGTCAATCCAAATTTTAAAAGTAGGATAAACCGTCCACCTTTTCTAAAATATTCAAAAATTATTTCACTAACTTTGTAACCATTTTATTTTGTAATATTAGTTTTGTTACTCAAGTAAGTTAACAATAATTTATTGATTGTTGTAAACTCTTACCTAGGAGTTTAAATAGATAGGTTCACCGACCTCTTATGTACATTAGGGGGAGCACGTATGTCCAGGATTCTTTCTTTCTATCGTACACGATAATTCGAAGACATGTGTTTTAGGACATGATTTGGTTTGAATTACACACACGAAATAAACATGATGTGGTAGATATCACTACCTAAAAAATTAAAATACATATATGAAAAATAGGGGGAAAGATTTGGCTTAACAAATACTACTAGTATGACCGAAAGGACAACTTGAATTGAATTAATGCCTTAATTAGTAGCTATAAGTGGGTCAGGTGTGGTATACATATTGCTAATAATCAATTTAATTAAGTTAAGCTATGCAAATAAAAAACTTAATTGTCAATGTCACACTCCATCACCCCTCATTAAACTACCGAGTCATTATGTTAGCTTTAAAAAAAATTCAAAACTTATTTGCTAAAGATTACGATACAAGTGTTAAGATGTAAAGATTACGATACAAAGCATATGATCAATATGAAATAAAAATTCGGAACCGTTCACTTCTCAAAACTTCTTATATGTGAAGAATACAGGCACATAGAAAAATATAATAGAAGTTATACTTTTAGAGAAAATAATTAGAACCGAATTAAGAAGGATAACTCGTATCAAGGCGAATCCGTCTGAATCTTCGTTAAAACAGGAATCTTGGCAAGGTTGTCTAGAAAAGCCGTCCAAAGGAGTCTTTTTGAGGTCGCTCCTATCTGAACCGCGTGACGGTCTACCACGACCTGGTTATGCCAGACAACGCCTTTAAGGAGCGTTATAAATATATTTAACGTATTTTTAGAAAATAAAAGACGACTTGACTTAAGTGCTTTGCCCTCTCTACGCCTCGCATTTGGAGGGTTATGTATTTCCAAAACCTTAGAGGAGGAAACTGTCTGTTCCAAACTGGCCAAAAGACGACTTGACTTAAGCGCTCCGCCTTTCCATGCCTCGCGCTTGGGGGGCTATGTACTTTCAGAGAAAATAATTTGGGCCGAGCCAAGAAGGATAACTCGCATCAAGGCGAACCACCTATGATCCTTGTTAAAACAGGGACCTAAGCAAGGTCGCCTAGAAAAGATGCCCAAAGGGGTCCATTCGAGGTCGCACCTTATCTGAACCGCGGGACAGCTCGTCAGGACCTGGTTACGTCAGACAACGCCCTTAAAGAGCGTTATAAACGTATTTAACAATATTAAATGGTTGTACAAGATCAAGGAACATGGGAATAAACCACAATCATTGTCATAAACACTGAGAGAAATTCTATAAATAACGAACATTATATAGTACCACCCTGTGATCGGTGGATCTGGAACTGACTGTTTAAAGCTGGTTCGCGAAATGTCGCGGAAGCAAGAGTCGCCACCGTCTTTTATTTTCTCCAAATGGAAAGGACAGAAGCACAGAAAAATTCCTTAAAGAGATTGCTCTCGGTTCGGGAGGTAGGTTATAGAAAGGGAAGGTGTTAGCACCCTTTCTATCCATGGTTATCCATGGGCTCTTAGATACTTGCTCATTTGTGTTTTCAAAAATGGTTTGTTTGCTTTTCAATTGTGGGGTTTTAAAAAGTTTCTTTGAAAATTCCAGTTCGACTCTTGTATCGGTCCTCAAGAGTGTTTGAAAAATTGCTTTCGAAAGCTTTTTGAAAAGGTGTCGGTGTGACAAGTATTCTTTTGATTTGTTTTGAAATTAGAGCAAGTATCTAGAGTTGTCTACCTACCCTAAGGAATTCGTCTGTGTAGATGTCCTTTAAAGTAGTGCCATCCCACCATTGAGAGGTAGGTAGCACCACCGTTGGAGGTGTTCGGGTCAATTCGAGGTTCGGGACATGGTGATCACCAGAGCAATGGGAAGACACCTTAGAAGCTACCCTCATGCCAGGTTCCCGGATCATGAGGACTTACTAAAACATCCTCTACTCGACGATCACCTTTCGAGGCAAGGCAACAGTGAGGCGTACCCTAGGGGTGGTGTGTGATTTGTGTGTGTCATGTTCAGTTATCTTTGTCTTGTCATGGTATAGGTGATCTAGCGTTCGTTTTTATTTGTCATTCATTCTTGCATGCATTTGTTTAACAGTTAAAAATTGCGGAAAAGGTAAAGATTCTAAGATATTACAAAAGGCGCGGGTCCACATCGCCAAAATTTCCAGAACCCAATTTGACAGAAAATAAAGAATTAAAAAATGCGAAAGATAAATATTACATGGCTTTGGGAGAGATACATAAATATTAAAAGAAAAAGAAATAAACATGCGAATAAGAATTAAAAACGAGGGCGTTGGACCCCTTTTTTGCAAAATTAAATTAAATGATTAAATTAATTAAAATTAAAAAGAAAAGAAATTGTTTTTGGTATTTTTTGGTATTTAGGAGAATTTAATGCAATTAAACCTAATTCTACAATTTTTATTTTATTATGAAAACATATTAAAGTTTAACCTAAAATTAACCCTAATTAATTAATGCGATTTAATTCATAAAAATAAATATTTAATTACTAGTGAAAAGAAAAGAAAAAAAGAAGGATAAAAATTAATTAAAACTAATTCTACCAATTTTAAATTAATTAAGAAAATATTAAGATTTTATTCCTAAATTAAAACTAATTAATTAATAAGGCTTTATTTACAAAAAATATAACATTAAATAAAAATATTAATTTTTGTCTTTTTTCTGATTTTTATTGTTTTGGTGTTTTTATGAAAAAAAATAATTAAATTAAGAGGAATTAATAAATAAAAGAAAACAAATTGAATAAAAAAAAATAAAAAAAAAATAGTGAGAAGAACATTGCAAACCTAGGGGGTCTGCCCCTAATGTGGAGGGTGAAGTCCATCAATTTGGGCCCAATAGCTTTGGCCTCTTTGACCTTTTCCACTAGCGTGCCCAGGCGTTGACTGATGTTCATCATAATCCTGCAATCGTGACCCTTTGATTGATGAGATTGAACGCGTGGACGGCTTGATTTGAGAGATGCATGGTAGTCTTCAAGACATAATCTGCATAGAAACATTAATTGAAAAATAACATGGAAAGGGTGAGGGACCTGGGGCTCGAACCCAGGTCCTGAACATTACCACTAGCAAGCCTTGCCACTGAAGCACTCAACGCGTTTTGTAAGTATTATGGAGAACAAACAATATAATATAAACATAATGGTTAATGGATTTTGCGCGCAAAAATTCAAATGAACCAGTCAGGCCTCGCCACCTAAGCGTCTTCTTCGTGGTTTGTTTTTCCCTGAAATAGAAAAAGAGTTAGCGGGGGTTTTGAACCCCCCCAAATTATGCTTAATTTGATAATAGCGATTAGGCCACGTGGCCTCAGAAATTAGGCACGAGGGTCCTATCTTTCTCGTCCAAGCGCGCTGAACATGATCATGGCATTGAGGTCCCCTAATTTTACAGTATCAAGAAACCCCTAATTTGGAACTCAAGAAAACCTAGCCTGCATCAATGGTAGAATCATGTATAGCGCATAGAAACACAATTAACTTATATGGTTAGCTTCAGAATCTTCTCATTAGTCAGAATCTATGAAAGAAATGCCATGAAAATGCATAAATATTAAAATACGATTATGAAAAAAAAGTGGAAAAGTTTGATTTCTGTACAACGATTCAGGGCGTTAGAGACGTGGAAACCTATTCAAAAATGTTGCTTAAGGTCTCAGGAAGGTGATGAGATGAATTTCTTGGCTTGAATCGACCTCTATCCCTGTTTTCAGTTTTCAATTTTTCAACCAAAAACTCAAGTTTTGTTTTCTATGTATGGCGCAGCTTTTCGTCTTTGAGCACGAGGGTTTCGTTCTGTACTTATGGGTGAGTGTTTTAGGTTAAGAAACTTGATCAAAATCCATGCATTGATGTGAAAAATATTTGATTTGCAAACCATAATTTTTCAATCTTTTTTCATGCTTTTGAGCTCTCAATCATATCCAATCATCCTAATTCTTCCCTAATTTGATTTGCACGAAATATTGGAGATATTATCTGCATAAAAAGATTTGAAACATTAGGTTTTATATTTTTCATGTATTTTAATTAATTTAAATGAATTATTAATAATAAAAATCCAAATAAATAAATAAAAAATGAAGAAAAACTTCCCTTTGGGCCAAGTGGTCGTGCACATGCCTTGGATAATGAATTGTGGAAGAAAAAGAGGCCCATTAGCAATTTTAGGTCATTTGAATCAATGTTGACTTTTCAAAATATCCAAAAATTTCCCAACTTCCACAAGGCATAACTTGCTCAATTTTTAAGCTTTGATCATGATCTTGGACATTTTGGAAAGGTCTTTGAGTCCTATAACCAATGCCTTTGGTCCTATGGCATTTTGATTTACCAATCTCAAGTTATGGCCTTTGACTTAAAGTCCCTTTTTGTTGACTTTTGAAAATGACCTATAATGTTGAAATTGATAACTTTTTGTGAGAGCATTTCTTGGAATTGAAGTATGAATATGAGTTGTAGGAAATGTCTTTCTATTCAAAATGAGCTTTGGATGGAATTTTTCTGATAATCCATGTGAAAGTTATGCCCTGGTCAATTTACAGTTGACTTTTTCAACTGTCCAAATAAGGAAACTTTTGCATCTTGATGATTTTTGAGCCAAGCTTTGAGAATCATGATCAAGCATTGATCAAATGATGTTTGTGGCTTCAAAATGAGATGTTGACCAAAAATTTGGACTTTTGACTGTCAAATGACCATTTTGCCCCTACAGTTGACTGTAGTGCAATTAGGGTTTTTGACTGTGCAATTTTGTGCTGAAAGTCTTGAAACTTGGTATGAGGATGCTTGACCATATTTATAGGCATGTGGGACTTGATTGGACCCTTAGAAACTTCATTTTCTTGATCAGAACCAAAACCCTAATTTTGACTGTTTAGGAGGCTCTTGGACTGTGCAACCCTTGGGGAATTTTGAAGCTTGACTTTGCAATTCTTGAAGAATATGGGAGGGCAAATTTTGGGGTACAACAGTTGCCCCTGTTCAATCTTCTTAGACTTGAGGATGCAGATTGGCTGACATGCCTTTCGTAATCCGAGGGTGGAAGATGATTGAACACTAGAGTGCCCAGAAATTTGCGCTCACATAAAAGTGTGATGTGGGGAATGGGCTTATAGATGCCATTTGGAGATTGATGGATAGGATGATGGGCTTATAGATGCCATGCTAAGAGATGATGGAAGGTGGATGGGCTTATAGATGCCATGCTAAGAGATAATGGAAGGTGGATGGGCTTATAGATGCCATCTGGGTGTCAATCGCATAAGAGATTCCTTAGCGAGAACTTGCGTACCTGCAAAAGAAAAATGAGTACCTGACATGTTGCAGGAGCTGGTCTTCAGATGCTTTGTGTAGATATGTCCTGACTGGTTACATGAGCTAAGTCTGGAGCTTCAAATGGTGATGAATGAACCAGGGATGGTTACTATCTCAACAGGAACAGTGAGAGAACCTTGGACGACTTCAGCTTCAACAGCAATCGTTGAGCGAATCTTGGGATTACCACCTCCGCAGGATCGGGGAGAGAACCATAGGCGACTACAACCTCAACAGCAAACATTGAGAGAATCTTGGTGGGAATTACCATCTCCGCAGTATCAGGGAGAGAACCATAGGCGATTACAACCTCAATAGCAATCATTGAGACAACCTTGGATGGGATTATCATCTCCGCAGTATCAGGGAGAGAACCATAGGCAATTACAATCTCAATAGCAATTATTGAGAAAACCTTGGATGGAATTATCATCTCCGCAGTATCGGGGAGAGAACCATAGGCGATTACAACCTCAATAGCAATTATTGGGAAAACCTTGGATGGGATTATCATCTCCGCAGTATCGGGGAGAGAACCATAGGCGATTACAATCTCAATAGCAATCATTGAGAAAACCTTGGATGGAATTATCATCTCCGCAACATTGGGGAGAGAACCATAGGCGATTACAATCTCAATAGCAATCATTGAGAAAACCTTGGATGGAATTATCATCTCCGCAGCATTGGGGAGAGAACCATAGGCGATTACAATCTCAATAGCAATCATTGAGAAAACCTTGGATGGAATTATCATCTCTGCAGCATTGGGGAGAGAACCATAGGCGATTACAATCTCAATAGCAATCATTGAGAAAACCTTGGATGGAATTATCGTCTCCGCAGGATCGGGGAGAGAACTATAGGCGATTACAATCTCAATAGCAATCATTGAGAAAACCTTGGATGGAATTATCATCTCCGCAGCATTGGGGAGAGAACCATAGGCGATTACAATCTCAATAGCAATCATTGAGAAAACCTTGGATGGAATTATCGTCTCCGCAGGATCGGGGAGAGAACCATAGGCGATTACAACTCAATAGCAATTATTGGGAAAACCTTGGATGGAATTATCATCTCCGCAGTATCGGGGAGAGAACCATAGGCGATTACAACCTCAATAGCAATTATTGGGAAAACCTTGGATGGGATTATCATCTCCGCAGTATCGGGGAGAGAACCATAGGCGATTACAATCTCAATAGCAATCATTGAGAAAACCTTGGATGGAATTATCATCTCCGCAGCATTGGGGAGAGAACCATAGGCGATTACAATCTCAATAGCAATCATTGAGAAAACCTTGGATGGAATTATCATCTCCGCAGCATTGGGGAGAGAACCATAGGCGATTACAATCTCAATAGCAATCATTGAGAAAACCTTGGATGAAATTATCATCTCCGCAGCATTGGGGAGAGAACCATAGGCGATTACAATCTCAATAGCAATCATTGAGAAAACCTTGGATGGAATTATCGTCTCCGCAGGATCGGGGAGAGAACCATAGGCGATTACAATCTCAATAGCAATCATTGAGAAAACCTTGGATGGAATTATCATCTCCGCAGCATTGGGGAGAGAACCATAGGCGATTACAATCTCAATAGCAATCATTGAGAAAACCTTGGATGGAATTATCGTCTCCGCAGGATCGGGGAGAGAACCATAGGCGATTACAACTCAATAGCAATCATTGAGAAAACCTTGGGTGGAATTATCGTCTCCGCGGGATCGGGGAGAGAACCATAGGCGATTACAACTCAATAGCAATCATTGAGAAAACCTTGGATGGAATTATCATCTCCGCGGGATCGGGGAGAGAACCATAGGCAATTACAATCTCAATAGCAATCATTGAGAAAACCTTGGATGGAATTATCATCTCCGCAGGATCGGGGAGAGAACCATAGGCAATTACAATCTCAATAGCAATCATTGAGAAAACCTTAGATAACTTCTACTGAGTCTTCATCAGAAAAATCTGTTTGGGGTCGATTTAGCTGGACTAGAGAAGGCCTTGGACTGGATAAGAAATCTTTGGAGTCGATTACCTAAATCGGTCTAGGTCTTGAATGTCTTCAACTGGATAAGAAACAGGGAGATCTTTGGAGTCGATCTGACCGAACCAGAGAAGGCCTTTGACTGGATAATAATCGGAGAAATCTTTGGAGTCGATTTAACTGAACCAGATAAGGTCTTAGAGTCTTGAAATATGATTGAGAATTTAACTGAATCTTTCCTGAAAGGTAAAGGTCAGTCATATGCAATGCATGATATGGACCAAGCAATGATGTTCTCAACATAAATGAGATTTGTATGACGCGTCTATGCATGCTATAATGATGTATGGAAGTGCGATGTTTATGAATGTATTTTTCGTCTAGGAAAGTAAATCCTTGACGGGTGCCGGGAAGTCACTCCTGGGCTGATGTTGGAGAATAGATTTTGCTTCCGCTGGGGATGATAGTTGCAAGAATACCGGTAGGAGAAGATAACTCCGTTGGGGAATAAACTTGGCGAATGGAATAACTCTGCGGGGAGGAAAGTACTCGAACGATTTTGCTGGGAAGCAATACTCGGTGGGGAGAGAGATACTTTGCTGGAATGTTGATAATAACTTGCTGGGGATACCATCGTTATGCTGGAAGTGTTAACAGACTTCACTGGGGATAAAAAGACTGTGTTGACGACGATCTTTCCGTGGCTTTTGGCTGAGGATAACCCAGTTATATCCTGGTACGGAAATAACTCTTTGAATAAAGCTGGGAGACGTATTCGTGCTCTGCGAGGATGAGCTTCCAGAATCTACTGGGGATAAGCTTACTGCTTGGGGAGATAAATTCCAACTTTCCTGGGGAACTGGATTGGACTCTCCTGGGGAAGTTTTGAACTACGGGGGAAATGATTCCTTTGAATGTTGGTATGCCGCCGGAGAACAATCTTTAGGTCAAGACTGCCGGGGATGCTTGTTAAAAATGTATGTACATTGCTGGGGAATGTTGAGATCTGCGGGAGATACCCAACTTTCTTAAGGCTGACAGTATAACTTTGCTTGAGGAAGAGTGCACTGACTGTTGACTTACTCTCTGGGGAATTAAGGTGTCTGGTTATGTTCTTCGGCTGAACCTATCTTGGTACCTTGGAGGATGGAACAATCAGATTGCTTAGACAACTCTTTATTGCCCCTGTTTCTATGGGAGAAGGCACCTGTGAGGTGCTGATAGTTGTTGACGGACAAACCTTCTTCTGGTAGATAGGTGACAAGATAACAGGACATAGTCATACGCTTTGATCCCTAACTTTTGCCTGGACCGCCCTTTCGGGTTTTCGGTCCACCGGGATACCCATTTTTGCCCAAGCCGCCTTTTCAGGTTTTCGACTTGCCGGGTGTACAGATTTTTTCATTTCATCCCTTCATTTTTCCCGAACCCTTTTGGTTCGTCGGGAAGCCCTTATTTTTGCCTAGGTGTGTTAACCTAGCGGGTCTTTGATTATGCGTAGTATTTTTCGACTATGTCCGTTCTCAGAAAGTAGGGAGTTGCCCCTGTTAGAAGTGTTTTGTCATGCCACCAGAAGGTATTTGATCAGGTCAGATTCTTCGCTGGAGTGCCCCAAGTGACTCAGGCGGAGATTTGTTCCCAGGCTATTTGGCCTTTGAGAGATTCTCCGAATCTTGATTGGACTGCCCCAGATAATGGACCATGGTCATGTCTGCCCCTTGATTGGAAGTACTTCTGTTCATTAGGCATTCGTCGTGCGAATTTCTATGCTGTTCAAACAAAAAGTCATATGCAAACAAAGTTATGTTAAAAATGCAAAGCTTATGTCTGTCTTGAAGATTTTGAAAATGCATTCTTTTCATAAAACAAGTGATTGTTTGTAAAACGTGATGTCAACTCCGTATTTTATCGTAAGCCTTAAGGAGTCAGGATACCTTTCGTACAGTATGCTTTCGAACTAACCCATGCTTCAGCTATGACTTTTAAGGGTTATAACGTGGCCTGGTTCACGGTTCAAGAAACAAAGGATAAAGGCTCAAATTATTTGTACCCACCCGCTCTTCGTGATGTTCTCCAAACCTAAACTCAGTTGATCATACGTTAGACCTTGTTTGAGTCTTTGTCCTGACGTTCCAATGATGGTTCAGATATTGATGATTTATTCTGAATAGGCAGTCATTCCTTTTTTTGTTGAGGGTTTGTAGGACCTCTTTCTTTTTGATTTTATGATCCCTATTTTTGCCTGAACTGTTTTTGGTGGTTACAGTCAGCGGGATGCCCCAGTTTTGTAAGTCTCCTTCATAGGTTTTGACTTATTGGGTTTTTTATTTATTTTTTGAGATAAGGACTGCCTTTCTTTATTGATTATTCGGAACCATCACTGTATTTTGTTTTGCAAGGACCTCTTTAGTGCCATTCGTTATGCACTTGGATCAACTGAGAGACTACCCTGCCCCAGGTTATGATTAAGGGTTTCAAATTTCAAAAAAGAAAAACTCCTACTTCATTGGCTCAGAGGGGTTGACGAGGGATTATCTTCCTTATAACTCCAGTGTTTAGGAATTGAAACAATGCCTGTACCTCATCAGCGGGGTCTGTTCAAAAGCATACTGTAAAGATCGTGGTATCGTTTTCGTCATCCTCCCTCAAGAGGCTTAGAATTATTAATTAAGAGTTGATCATCAGAAAAAATATGAAAATAATTTGCATTTAGTGAATACGAATATATTGATTCAAAATAGACATAAGCGATGCATTAATGGAATAACAATGTTTAACATGAATAAATGTCTAAACAATCAAAGAACAACACAACTTGAACATTCGAATGAACACAAGTCTTTTCATCTCAGGGCTTGTCACTTCAAATGGTGAGCCTTGGAGGGATGGTAGAAAAATTCTGCCTGGCCATCTTGTGTGAACTCCAGTGCTCCCTCATCAATCAGGTCTTGGATCTTGTTCCTCAGAGTCCAACACTCGTTTGTATCATGTCCTGGACAGGCAGAGTGGTAGGCACATCTTTTATTGGGATCATAGACAGGAGATGCTGTGTTCTGGTTCCGGGGGTGAGCCCTTAATGAGATCAGGTTCAATCTTAACAGGCGTTGTAAAGCTTGGAACAACGACATGTTGAGCTGAGTGAATTGCCTCCTGGGCTTGTCTGGCTGAAGCTGGTGAGGTTGATGCTGAATTTGTGGCGCTGAAGCCATTTGAGGAACTCTCCCCTTATCTCCTTGTCGCAAGGATGATTGAATGATGAATGGCTTTTTACCCTTAGACGTTTGCCTCAGTTGGTTACCTTGAAGCAGTTGGTTGATGAGAACTCCGAGCTCTTCTTGTCTTTGAGATAAACCTTGAATGGCAGTCACCTGCCCCAGCATCTGGGCCTTCATTGCATCCACTTCAGCTTGCAGATGTTTCAGCCGTTCGTCCTTAGCGCTGTTCCTGACCAAAGTCTCCATGAGAAGTGTCCTCAACTCCTCCTGCCCCTTGGATAGATTCAGGAGGATTTCCCCGAACCGAGTCTCTTGAGCAAGAAGGTCTTGGTTATCTTGTTGGGAAGCCATTGCTGAAATAAACAGCGAGAAAGGTAAGTGACTTGCAACAAGGGTACCTGTTATGCAATGATATGTATGATATGCATGTAATGTTTTCAAGGACCTCGCGGGATAAACAAGAAAATTTGTTAGAATTTGGGTCTGGTAGCTTGATTGAAGGAACTGCATATTATTGAGAGTCCTTCTTCAAAGGGTCAAAGGCTCACCATATCCAGTGGGTCATAGCCTCTGACTTTAGTCATCATATCTAGTTTTAATTTCCAAACAACCTTGGTTAAGGGAACCTTCTTCGAGAGTCAGAGCTCACCATATCAAGTGGGTCATAGCCCCTGACAACTTTGGCTAGAGGAAAATAAATCCTCTTTGCCCCTTGCTAGGATAGCTGATTCACCATGACCTGCATCACAAGCCCTTGAGATCCTTGAAATGGGTTAGGATGTATGCAATGGTATGATGTCATGATGCATGGGGTAATATGAATAAACCCTGTTATGAGCCCTTATTAAGGACTACAAACCAAAACCTGCAAGAAACTCAGTACACTCTGTTAGGAGTCCCCATTAAGGACTATAAACAAAACCTGCAAGAGACTTAGTAAACCCTGTTATGAGTCCCAATTAAGGACTATAAACAAAACCTGCAAGAGACTTAGTAAACCCTGTTATGAGTCCCAATTAAGGACTATGAACAGAACCTGCAAGTAGTTCATGTGTCAGATAACAAGCATGCAAGTAGTCAAGTATGAAGGCACACAAGTCACACAAGAGAAGCCCTTAGAGTTTAGGCCAGCATGAGGTCTAGGTACTACCCTCTTTCAGTTTGTTGGTTCATACCTGTCCTATCAAAGTAACCGGGTTCTTAGAGGATCCCAATATCATTGACTACCCTCAATCGGTCATAACTCCAGCATCGCAATCTTTTCTTGCGGCCAGAACCATCACGAGAGTTTAGCCTCAATGGGCGTAGCATACTGCTACTGTTCTAATGGCCAAGTTGTGTCATTTAAGGTTCTAAGGTTGTCGGTGCTTAATGACTCCTTAGAAGACCCATATTCTCCTCGTTGCAACACAAGGGATATCGGTACAGACCAAGGTGCCACACCAACGTAGCCACTGCTTCACCCATGTCGGTCTACGCCGGACAGGTCCCTCACAGCTTATGCTACCTAAACAGGGTATCCCCAGATCCGGGTTAGGATCTATGTAACTCCCATGCAACCCACAAATTTAAAGCAGACAAGTCAATACAATTGAAAACACAGTTATGAACTAACCCTAAGGTACACCTCACTTTATAAAGTTGATGTCCCCAGCAGAGTCGCCAGTTCTGTGATCGGTGGATCTGGAACTGACTGTTTAAAGCTGGTTCGCGAAATGTCGCGGAAGCAAGAGTCGCCACCGTCTTTTATTTTCTCCAAATGGAAAGGACAAAAGCACAGAAAAATTCCTTAAAGAGATTGCTCTCGGTTCGGGAGGTAGGTTATAGAAAGGGAAGGTGTTAGCACCCTTTCTATCCATGGTTATCCATGGGCTCTTAGATACTTGCTCATTTGTGTTTTAAAAAATGGTTTGTTTGCTTTTCAATTGTGGGTTTTAAAAAGTTTCTTTGAAAATTCCAGTTCGACTCTTGTATCGGTCCTCAAGAGTGTTTGAAAAATTGCTTTCGAAAGCTTTTTGAAAAGGTGTCGGTGTGACAAGTATTCTTTTGATTTGTTTTGAAATTAGAGCAAGTATCTAGAGTTGTCTACCTACCCTAAGGAATTCGTCTGTGTAGATGTCCTTTAAAGTAGTGCCATCCCACCATTGAGAGGTAGGTAGCACCACCGTTGGAGGTGTTCGGGTCAATTCGAGGTTCGGGACATGGTGATCACCAGAGCAATGGGAAGACACCTTAGAAGCTGCCCTCATGCCAGGTTCCTGGATCATGAGGACTTACTAAAACATCCTCTACTCGATGATCACCTTTCGAGGCAAGGCAACAGTGAGGCGTACCCTAGGGGTGGTGTGTGATTTGTGTGTGTCATGTTCAGTTATCTTTGTCTTGTCATGGTATAGGTGATCTAGCGTTCGTTTTTATTTGTCATTCATTCTTGCATGCATTTGTTTAACAGTTAAAAATTGCGGAAAAGGTAAAGATTCTAAGCTATTACAAAAGACGCGGGTCCACATCGCCAAAATTTCCAGAACCCGATTTGACAGAAAATAAAGAATTAAAAAATGCGAAAGATAAATATTACATGGCCTTGGGAGAGATACATAAATATTAAAAGAAAAAGAAATAAACATGCGAATAAGAATTAAAAACGAGGGCGTTGGACCCCTTTTTTGCAAAATTAAATTAAATGATTAAATTAAATGATTAAATTAATTAAAATTAAAAAGAAAAGAAATTGTTTTTGGTATTTTTTGGTATTTAGGAGAATTTAATGCAATTAAACCTAATTCTACAATTTTTATTTTATTATGAAAACATATTAAAGTTTAACCTAAAATTAACCCTAATTAATTAATGCGATTTAATTCATAAAAATAAATATTTAATTACTAGTGAAAAGAAAAGAAAAAAAGAAGGATAAAAATTAATTAAAACTAATTCTACCAATTTTAAATTAATTAAGAAAATATTAAGATTTTATTCCTAAATTAAAACTAATTAATTAATAAGGCTTTATTTACAAAAAATATAACATTAAATAAAAATATTAATTTTTGTCTTTTTTCTGATTTTTATTGTTTTGGTGTTTTTATGAAAAAAAATAATTAAATTAAGAGGAATTAATAAATAAAAGAAAACAAATTGAATAAAAAAAAAATAAAAAAAAATAGTGAGAAGAACATTGCAAACCTAGGGGTCTGCCCCTAATGTGGAGGGTGAAGTCCATCAATTTGGGCCCAATAGCTTTGGCCTCTTTGACCTTTTCCACTAGCGTGCCCAGGCGTTGACTGATGTTCATCATAGTCCTGCAATCGTGACCCTTTGATTGATGAGATTGAACGCGTGGACGGCTTGATTTGAGAGATGCATGGTAGTCTTCAAGACATAATCTGCATAGAAACATTAATTGAAAAATAACATGGAAAGGGTGAGGGACCTGGGGCTCGAACCCAGGTCCTGAACATTACCACTAGCAAGCCTTGCCACTGAAGCACTCAACGCGTTTTGTAAGTATTATGGAGAACAAACAATATAATATAAACATAATGGTTAATGGATTTTGCACGCAAAAATTCAAATGAACCAGTCAGGCCTCGCCACCTAAGCGTCTTCTTCGTGGTTTGTTTTTCCCTGAAATAGAAAAAGAGTTAGCGGGGGTTTTGAACCCCCCCAAATTATGCTTAATTTGATAATAGCGATTAGGCCATGTGGCCTCAGAAATTAGGTGCGAGGGTCCTATCTTTCTCGTCCAAGCGCGCTGAACATGATCATGGCATTGAGGTCCCCTAATTTTACAGTATCAAGAAACCCCTAATTTGGAACTCAAGAAAACCTAGCCTGCATCAATGGTAGAATCATGTATAGCGCATAGAAACACAATTAACTTATATGGTTAGCTTCAGAATCTTCTCATTAGTCAGAATCTATGAAAGAAATGCCATGAAAATGCATAAATATTAAAATACGATTATGAAAAAAAAGTGGAAAAGTTTGATTTCTGTACAACGATTCAGGGCGTTAGAGACGTGGAAACCTATTCAAAAATGTTGCTTAAGGTCTCAGGAAGGTGATGAGATGAATTTCTTGGCTTGAATCGACCTCTATCCCTGTTTTCAGTTTTCAATTTTTCAACCAAAAACTCAAGTTTTGTTTTCTATGTATGGCGCAGCTTTTCGTCTTTGAGCACGAGGGTTTCGTTCTGTACTTATGGGTGAGTGTTTTAGGTTAAGAAACTTGATCAAAATCCATGCATTGATGTGAAAAATATTTGATTTGCAAACCATAATTTTTCAATCTTTTTTCATGCTTTTTAGCTCTCAATCATATCCAATCATCCTAATTCTTCCCTAATTTGATTTGCACGAAATATTGGAGATATTATCTGCATAAAAAGATTTGAAACATTAGGTTTTATATTTTTCATGTATTTTAATTAATTTAAATGAATTATTAATAATAAAAATCCAAATAAATAAATAAAAAATGAAGAAAAACTTCCCTTTGGGCCAAGTGGTCGTGCACATGCCTTGGATAATGAATTGTGGAAGAAAAAGAGGCCCATTAGCAATTTTAGGTCATTTGAATCAATGTTGACTTTTCAAAATATCCAAAAATTTCCCAACTTTCACAAGGCATAACTTGCTCAATGTTTAAGCTTTGATCATGATCTTGGACATTTTGGAAAGGTCTTTGAGTCCTATAACCAATGCCTTTGGTCCCATGGCATTTTGATTTACCAATCTCAAGTTATGGCCTTTGACTTAAAGTCCCTTTTTGTTGACTTTTGAAAATGACCTATAATGTTGAAATTGATAACTTTTTGTGAGAGCATTTCTTGGAATTGAAGTATGAAGATGAGTTGTAGGAAATGTCTTTCTATTCAAAATGAGCTTTGGATGGAATTTTTCTGATAATCCATGTGAAAGTTATGCCCTGGTCAATTTACAGTTGACTTTTTCAACTGTCCAAATAAGGAAACTTTTGCATCTTGATGATTTTTGAGCCAAGCTTTGAGAATCATGATCAAGCATTTATCAAATGATGTTTGTGGCTTCAAAATGAGATGTTGACCAAAAATTTGGACTTTTGACTGTCAAATGACCATTTTGCCCCTACAGTTGACTGTAGTGCAATTAGGGTTTTTGACTGTGCAATTTTGTGCTGAAAGTCTTGAAACTTGGTATGAGGATGCTTGACCATATTTATAGGCATGTGGGACTTGATTGGACCCTTAGAAACTTCATTTTCTTGATCAGAACCAAAACCCTAATTTTGACTGTTTAGGAGGCTCTTGGACTGTGCAACCCTTGGGGAATTTTGAAGCTTGACTTTGCAATTCTTGAAGAATATGGGAGGGCAAATTTTGGGGTACAACACACCCCATCTGGGGGAAAAGCAAAAAGCAAGCCTACAACGTGGAACACATTACTTCACTGCGACTTCTCCTGATCTGCATCGGAGAAGTTAACAATATTGTTCTGCAGCAACATTTGTCGCCATTTGTGGGAACCAAAAAAACTTTTTCGGGACCACACAACCATACATATTCTATAACTTTTCCAAAAACCCATTTTCTCCATATAGAGAGCCAAAAGCCCTCAGTTGGAGGATGCCATCACAAAGGAGGAAGCTCAAGAAGGGGATTAATAGTTGATTTTTCTATGGTGTTCATTGGTCCTTAGTGGCCTTTGTTGTATTTCTTTAACCCTATGGGACTTTTTGTAAATGTTAAGACAACATCATCCATTGGGTGTCTTTCATATTAATTTCCTTTTACTTTTCTGTTTTGCATGGATAATTTCTTGTGAGTATGTTGATTCTTATTTGGAATTTATTTGTTAACATCATGCTCTTATAAGGTAGAGCTTATACTTTCCACTCTTCTTGCTAGGGGAGCAATAAATATCTCTTGTGGGGATCTACGATTTTTATCGCCTCTAAGTGTGGCAAAGATCCTTCTTAAGGAACCAACATGTTGATTGACTATAAGGGCGACGATGATCCCTCTTAAGGATCCAACATGTTGATAACCACTAATGGCCACAAGGATCCCTCTTAAGGTTCCACCAGTTTGATCTTATATAAGGGCGACAAGGATACCTTTTAAGGATTCATCAATTTGATTGCCTCTAAACGAGGCAATGATTCCTCTTAGGGATCCAACAGTTTGATTGTCTCTAAGAGCGACAAGGATTCCTCTTAAGGATCTAGTAGTTTGATCACCTTTAAGGGAGGCAAGGATTTAACTTAAAGATCCAACAGTTTGATTGTCTCTAAGGATGACAAGGATCTCTTCTAGGGATCTAGCAATTTGATCGTCTCTAAGAGCGGAAAAGATCCATCTTGGAGATCCAGCAGTTTGATCTCCTCTAAGGGAGATCTTTTCCAGAACATTTTCTACAAAGAGGAATAGATAGCAAATGCAGATTCTTCGGGATAATAAACTGAGGGGCCTCATTAAGAACCTTTTCTCCCTACAAGGTACAGAGGGAAAATAGTGCACCCCATAAAGTAACATATCCTTACAAATGGCACACATGTAATACCCGGCTAATCAAAATTAATAATAAAGTAATGACAATAAAGAAAACAACTAATGATAGTAGAGAAATTAGCGCCAGGGGCCATTCTTCCTGGGCTTTTAGTCTTCGATCTCCTCGCTAGCTTAAGGGGAGTCTCACCGCCTTTACAAGCTTCTCTTGGTGGATTTATTACTGAGCTCGCTTTCCTGGTGTTCACACCTAAAGTATGAATCCTTTTCAGTTTGAGGCTCTTTATATAACACTTACTGGTGATTTTTAGATCTCCTTGAATAACTCATACCCACCCGTTAGAGAGTGGGTACTTTATGTACAAATTCAAAGTGAACAATGCGGAACCCAACTGATTAAAAGTTTGCCATCCTATAACTATATTGTAAGAAGAAAGAGAATCAATAACCAAATACCTGGAATTAATTTCCTTGGCTTGATCCGACTTTCCAAAGGTGGTCTTTAGCTTGTGTCGTACCCTAAATTTTGTCTGCATGTTTTTTTTACTATCTTATTCTTATGAGAATTTCAAAAGAAAAAATTAAAAATATATATGAGTAAGTTGGATCAGTTGGTAGTTGTTCATGAATATTAGGTGCAGGGTTGCAGGTTCGAACCCTAAAGATAAATCAAAGAAAATGTTGGAAGAGAAGCAACCTGCTAACAACTCTGTCGTCGATCTAACAATGCAACCGCCGTGAGTACCGCCGCTGCTCCATTCCTCTGGTTCGTCGGTTACTTTTTTACTTTTGATATTTCCACTTGTTTGTTTATTTTTGAATTATGGTTGGATTTTTTTCTTGGTTGTTACTAAAAAAATTTGGGAGTAGTTCAATGTACGTCATCGAAATTGAATCAAATTGAGGTTGCTTTCTAGGACCTGTTTAATTGTGATTCTAATTCTAATTCTTACCTTGTTGGTACTGGTGAGGCGCTTTCTATTGGTATTGTTGAGAGAGAGAGAGATATATATATAGAGAGAGACGGATAGAGAGAGTACGTAAGAGATAGAAGGGAAATCTGACTTTGTTTCTCCTTATCATTTATTTATTTGTTTGTTTGTTTTAATATTTGCCACATGTCATGATTGTATTTGGTTTAAATTTGAAGAAAATGTGTGATGGTAAGAAGTGGTCCGCGCCCCATTCTCCTAATTTTTTCATTCATTTTTTTATTTTTTTATTTTTACTTTTTTTAATATTTTAAAAGTTAAATAAGTTTTTAGGGTGGTGTAGGTTTGGGCCTCTTGGACCTTTATCTATTTGTAACCATTCTTATTTATTATGCACTGCTTATTTATTTATTTTCTTTTACTATTTCATTTAGTCATTTATTTATTATTTGTTTATTAGGTAATGAAGGACATCAAATATAATATTAAGATACCAAAAATAAAAATATTTCTAAAAAAATTAAATTCCTCTCTGACATGCCACTAATAAAATAGGGAGGAATGGGTGAATGTACATTTACTCGTTTATCGAATGATCAAGGGTTTAGCGTACACTTTGTCTATATGATTGTTCGTCTTTCGCAAACAATATTTCACAATAAATTAGGATTAAAAATGGATGAATGTACATTCATTCGTTTGAGTGATCGAAGGGTTAGTGTATACTTTGCCCGAAACAATTATTCTCTTCTGCATCTAAAATATACTACAACTCATCAAATCAACTTTTTTGCCCATGCGCAATCAAAATCAAACAAACTTTATTTCACAAGAAAAATCAACCAACAAACAAACATTTTGTACCACGAACTACGAGGCTCTGATTTTCCCATTGCACATGGAAGTAAGTAGGAGCAGGATTTTCAAATCTTGTCGAGCATAATAAATAAACAAATAAATATCTCTTTATCTTATAAATTTTCTTTAACAAACAGAAAACCTCAAACAATTTTTAAAACACCATTTCTCCTAAATCTAATTAGAAGTTTCCAATTGAGTACAACATATGTGAGAGGTGCTAATATTTACCCTCACATAACCGACTCCCGAATCTAATTTGGTTGTTATTCTGGACTGGACCTTCTCTTGGCCCATCTCCATATGAGGCCCAACCCAACTATGTTATTTAAGACCAGCTGACCGAATCTTCCCTCGACTGTGTCGAGCAATAACCCCTACTCTTCAAGAGGACTCCGCCTTGCAACACGAGGATAAACTCAAGAAGATGTGAGAAGGAGCATCGCCGATCAAGAGGACCTCAAGAGTACCCTCCATGCTTCTCCTCGAGCAAGACCGATTCTCCCAGATGGCCTCATGGCTGGCGGGGATCATGCATGACGGGCAGAAGTACCCCACGAGCATCCTCCTCATAGAGCTGACTATCAATGCCTCTGAATATCACAGAGTCCATTTAACCCCGAAAAGACCGCATACATATCCTCTTGATCATGCGGAGGAATCCATCTAGGCAGGGGACCACGTGCTGGTCCCCACTACTCACGTAGAACTTGGAAGTCTCCACTTTGGGCCTGCTTGCCCAGCTCAATAAGGGGACCTTAGCCCAGTGCTAGGGGCTATAAATACCCTCTCATTTGAGAGGGTCAAAGATTGATCACTTCTTACTCACTCTTACTTGCTTGCGTCATTCCGAGTCTCACTTTGGCATCAGAGTGTCTTGCAGGTACCCCATCCCCCCCACCTCACTTTCAACTTATACTAGATGTAGGTTGTGACAGTTTATTCTGGTCAGGTACGATAAGTGGCACCGTCTGTGGGAAACAAGCTTCCCCGTATTTCACTTACCTAAGACAAAAGAAATTCCAAATTCTTGACTGTCATGGCTAACCCAATTGCATAAAACAACCTAAATGCCCATCCCGCTGGCCTCAATAACACTGTTGGCGACAACAACTTCGACAACAACAACACTGGTAACAACAATGGCAATAACACCATCGGTATGCTCGACACTTTGCATAACTATAAAGACGGACTGAGTGCCTCCTCGTCGTCCTTATCCTGACAACCCGAAGACGATCAGCATCCTCCCCAAAACTATCAACCAAACACGTTCTAGGAGGTCCACGTCCCTGTGGGCGCTGATGCCACGACCAGGGCTCTGTTCGCGACTATTAACCAAACAAATTACTCAATCTTCTCGCAAGGTGAGAGATTAAGGGTGCTTAAATATTCTCGAATAGCCTCTAGAAGAAACATGAGACCTGACTCTCCTTCTCCCTGTCAGATAGAGGAACATCCTTATTCTCCCCCGCAGAGACACAAACGAGATGCCTTATGAAGCCCCTCTCCTCAATGAACAAGGCGACGCCCCGTGTTGGAGAGGAATCAACCCATTGATATAGGGAGACGTGACCAAGTTCCCCCGCGCCAAGAATGAAGACCCCATAGAAACAGAAACAAGGGAATGAAGAACCACGACCCTGGCCGAGGGATCCTCCCCGCGACCAGGGCCTCCATCACGACCGCCATTACAACATGTCACATTCTCGTTCTCCAGAAAGAAGTGACAAAGACGAGCCTTGTGGTTCCCTATCCCAGGCAATTATGGAGGCACCCATTCTCCCAGGAATGGAGAAACCTCCCCAACTGAAGGAATACGATGGAATTGTGGATCCAATCGACCATATCGACGGGTTCGAGGTAATGCTACTTTATCATAATGTCGAGGGACCGATCAAATGCCAGTTGTTCCCCCACGACCTTGAGAAAGACTGCAATGGACTGGTACAAGAACCTCACCCCGGGGTCGATCACCTCCTAGAGAAACTTAAAAAACTAGTTCATCAGCTCATTCACAGCCTCTCATCGACATCCGAAGACTGAGGTCTCCCTTGAGGCTATCGTCCAAAGAAGCGATGAAACCCTCAGAGAGTTTATTGATCGGTTCAACTACGAGGCCATTCAGGTCCCGTGCACCGATCACATGAATAAATACTTGCTCGAAAGAGGACTCCTCCCAGGCACAGAGTCCAGGAAGGTCGTTGGCATGAACCACCCCAGACTTTCGATGCTCTCCTCGAGAAAGCTAGGGCCTATAGGGACTATAAGGAGAAGGAAGCGACCAACAAAGCCCGCGACCCAAGGAACCACAGACCAACCACCTCCCCATGACACCAGGAAGTAAGACTTCCTCGAAGAACATGCGAGAAGAGAAGGGGCGATAAGCTCCATGATCCCCGCAAGCATAGGGGTCCCGCGAGGAGATTCACTGAATACACTCCGCTGACCGCTTCTCGCGAGCGCATCCTAGCAGAGTGTTCCAATACCGACTTCAAGGACAGCGAAGTCAGACGTCCTCGACCTGCTCCCACGAAGTCTAGGGCTGACCAGAGCAAATATTGTCAGTACCACCGGAGCCACGGGCATCTGACTAAAGAATGCGTCCATCTCAAAGACGTGATTGAAACCCTCATCAAGGCTGGCAGACTCGGGCAATATCAATGTAATGACGCCCGTCATAGGGATGCCTGTAAGACAAAAGAGGTTGAGGAAGACACCCGACCATCAGATGAAACGACCCATATCAAAATAGCTTTCTCCGTTACAAGGATGGAGGACTTCTACGTCCCCGATAGACACAAAGAAGAACCTCTGTCCATGCACAATAGGTGGCAAAAATTCCCATTCGCCATGGTTATAACTAGCGGGGGGTTCAACGATATCTCCATAAACTCCACAAAGAGGAAGCTCGACAAGTTGGTCGACGCAGCCCCGACTCAAGCAGTGACATTCGAGAAAATCAAGGGCAGATCAGAGCAGATCACGTTCTAACTCGAAGAGTTTCCCAAAGGGGGCCCTAACTCGAGCATCCCTCTTCTGGTAAGGGAAAGAATGGCGAATTTCAATGTTCATCGCATCTTGGTCGACGAAGGGAGTTTCGTCGATGTTATGTATAACCATCTGTTCCAAACCTTGCAGCTCGACGAGGCGTAAATAGGGTCATCTTACGAGGCTACAAAAAAGGGTGGGTCTAGGAATTCCACAGTATCCTATGGGCGTACCAAATAACAACCCACTCAACGACGAGCGAGACCCTGTTCCGACTGACCTATGGCACCAAGGTTGTCATCCCCGTAGAAATCTTGAAACCTTCCAGAAGAACCGAGGCCCCTCTGGACGAGGAACTAAACGACGAGGCCCTAAGAGAAGAGCTCGACCTAGTCGAGGAAATCCATTCAGGAGCAGCTCTTCGTGAGGCCACACTGAAACAACATATAGTCCTTCGCCATGACCACAAAGTCATAAAGTGTGAATTCCAGCTCGACAGTCTAGTCCTACGGAGAAATCAGAAAGATTCTCGCGAAGGGAAGTTGGCAGTGAATTGGGAAGGACCGTATCGTGTCCACAGAGCAACGGGCACCGGGGCATACTACCTCGAACATTTAAATGGAGAACCTTTACCTCGACCATGGAACGCTACGAAACTGAAACAATATTACAACTAAGTCTTTATCCTACTACAGGAATTAGCAGTCGACCAATCCTATCCAACTGACGACGGAACGAGCTCGTCCATGTAGGCATGTTAAGGTACAAACATGTCCTCCAAAAGTCAACATCGGTGAGCTTCTGTTCATTCATCGAATAGAAACTTAGCCCGACAGGGACACCTCAATCGAGCTCTACTATCAAAGTACCCAGCAGGAAGAACACCCAGCTTGCAATGGGAAGTTCACGCCACAAGCTTAAGATTCCGACGCGATCTTGAGCTCGTTCCTGGGATCCCTACTCCACCCTCTCGACACATCCCAACATGTGTCGTCCACAACCAAGGTCGAGCATACATCTCCACTCATGGGAAATACAAATTTTCACAAAATAAACAAGTTAAAAAGCAACTACGAACAGATAGCTAGCAAACATCAACAAAAATATAAAGGCATAACAACAAAGTAAGAAAATTTATAAATGTCGACCACAGAGGCCGACATTGTCTGAATATTACAATAAGTGCAGGCGCGCAGGCCTTGAATACAAACAACAAAAATATCAAAAATATTAGTCACTCCGAGGAGTGCTCGCTTCGACCTCCACTTCGGGGGAATCAGGAGGGGGGACCACACGACCATCAATGACTTGGGACAATACCCCAGTGTAATACCCCAAATTTGTCCTACCCTTTTATTGAATCATCTGGATTACGCATTCCGTTCTCACTTCATCTGCATACCCTCCATTAGGTTAATTAACACCTCATGCATCATTAACCAATACATTTAGCACGAGATCAAGGATGTCGAAGAATTAGGGTTGTTGTATGGATTTAAGGTCATCATTTTCATTCAAGCTTGAACTAACTGATTCTTTCATCAATCAGAATTTTTTTGAAGCTAGGGTTTTAAATCATGAACCCCTTTATCACCAAGCTATAAGGACATCTTCATCATGGGATTTTAAGCCATCAAGGTTCATCTCCAGGAAGCTTAGGGTTTTGTGATCACCATCATTACTCACACGCTTCTAATTTCTCCTATCTAAAAGGTTTTCCTCAAGACATTTTCTTCAAGATCATTAGTCATCAAAATGAGGTGCCTTTGCAAAGTGAATTGCAAGATTTAAATCATGGTACAAAGGTGATGTTGTGGATGCGTAATATGATCAAAGCATTGTTATTATTTGTTGCTTTAATTTACAAGAGTTAGATTTAAGATGGAAATTAAGGGTTTTAGCAAGAAGGCAGGATTGATTTGGTTTTGTTCTTATGGGTTTGTTATCTAGAATAATTTGAGGTGCTACCTAATGTCATGGATTAAAGTTGTTTGAAGTTTCATTAGAAGAGTGCAGATTTGGACATGGGACTTTGAATGAACTTCATGGAATCACTTCTAAAATGAAAACTATTGGAGACTGTTGTACCCCAAAATTTGCTCTCTCATTTATCTAGAATTTTCTAACAAGATCTCCTTGGATTCAAAACTGCACTAGGGTTTGATCAGCTCAAGACACCTCCTCAAGCACTGATAACTGAAAATTAGGGCTTGAGATTGAACAAGGAAAAATGGACTTTTAATGCCCCATATGACTTTCATGGATCATTTTGGACCCTCAATATTGCTCATGTCAAGTTTCAAGTCTTGAATCACATTTTTGATCAGTCAATTGAGCAATTGACCTAAAAATCAGTTGTATTGGGGAAAAAGTCAACTATGGCCAATTTACAGTCAAACTTCATAATTTTTGATCCACATCAACATTTTAAACTCATATGTATCATTCGATCAAGTTTGGACCATAATTCCTCAAGAAATTTGATAAAATCTCCAAAAGGGCAAAATGGTCAAAATTAGGGTTTTGATTGGGAAAGGGCAATTTCTGATTTTTGACCTAGCAAATGGTCAATTGGTTTAAGGCATGATCTTAAGAGTCTAATTTCACCATTTTTACCTAATGACATGGTTCAAAACATTACTCAAGATCAATTGATTGACAGATGAATTTTCAGTCAACTGGTCAAAAGTCAATTGTACACTAAAAAGTCAAACATTGACTTTTTGGTCAAAATCAAGTATCAAAGATTACAATTCATCAAAATATGTCAAAATATGAAACTTATTCATCAATAAATCAAGAAATCAAGATTTCATTTTGAAAAGTCAAAATTTCTAAACTTAGAAATTTTTCTAAGTGTCAAAAATTTCTTATTTTTTCATAACTTTGAGCAATTTTTTCATTATGATGCAAGATGATTCAAAGTAAACTTCCAACATGAAAGTTGTAAATCTAAATGAAATACTTTTCTTCACACAACTTCTTCCAAAAGTGCTTGGATCTCAAGTTATAATTTTATGAATACATGCTCATGAACTAAAAAAGACTTAGTGAAAGTTTGCCCTAGTTAGGCAGATTTTTTGACCTAACTTCATGGCAATTTTTCATATAGTTTCAAGGGGAATATTCAAAAGCAATTCAAATATGGGTTGTAGAGCACATTGCAAGATTTCCAAAATGTCCAATAACTCCTTGAGATCATTCTTGGGTAGGGAGAATCAAAGAGATGAAGTTGGTGTTTTGTCACTTGAATTACAAGGCATTTTGTGATGAACAAAAATCCAATTTCAAACCTATGCTGCACAATCTTGTTTTGCAGGCTTCTAAAACTCAAGATCTATCAATAATCATAAGATTAAACTTGCTTTTGAGCTATTATCCAAGTGTTCCAAGCATTGTCCAAGCCAATTTTCCATTTTTGGAAGAAAGTTACCATTCCACTCTTGAAAAGTTACTTTAATCACAAAGTCAACTTGTCTTGAGCTTATAACTTATTCTTTCTGCACACACAACCCCTATAATCCAAAATCAAGGTGTCTAAGGCCTGAAGAAGCTCAGGACATGCTTGTACAACATTTGAGATTTGTCATTTCACTTTTCTTCAAAAGCAAATTATAGAGCCATAACCCTATAACTCAGAAGCATGGAATGATTTTTGTGCTGAGATCTTTTCCATACATATTAACAAGTCAATTTCAACACAATTCACGTCTTCACAAGTCCTAAAACACTCCCAAGCATCTTGCTGCATAGAACTCCCCAAACTTGACACTTTTGAGCAAAAACTCACCATCTCCATTTCCACTTGTGCGTTTTGAAAACTAATCATCCAAACACCTTCCATACATCATATCAAAGTGATCCAGGCCCTCATTTCAAGATTGTAACCCCTCCATCACTATTCACCATTTTTAAACATCAATCTTGCAGCTTGAATTGAGTAGGGAGTTCCAGCCATCCTCAAAGCAAAGTAGGAGTTGGAACACATTCAAGGAGTTTCAGGAAAGCTATAGAAATCATCAGGCCATCACAAAGGTTGCTCAAACTCCATACACGACTCCAGCTGCAAGAGGTAAGTTTTCAAACTTCTATCTCTTCATACATGCATCATTTGAGTTTGATTTGTAAAGATAAAATGTAGATACCATTGCCACGAAGCTGTACATATCCATAGTTTACATTTATATGACCGGAGCTTAGAGAATTTTAGCGTTGAAGTTTTATGAAATTTTTAGGTTTTGAATTAGGGCTAGAAAAATTCTCATTCATCTTTGATTGTTAGCTTAAGTTATTTATATGTTTGAATTCGTGGGAAAAAATGCCACAACTTTCATGTTTGAACTTTTCATTTTTATTGAGAGATGAAGAAGATACAGGTCCTTTGGCTGGAGGTTGAAGATGAAGTATTCAGAACACGTTTTGCCTTACATATTTATTATTTTATTTGTATTAACGGATGTGTGATACGGTGGGAAGAACTGACTGTTTTGGAATGCTGGTTCGCGTTTTGCGTTTTGTATTTGCAAAATGTCGCGGTAAGCAAGAGTCGCCACCGTCTTTTATTTTATCCAACAAGGAAAGGAAAAAAGCACAGAAAAATTCCTTTTTCGAGATATTTCTGAGTACGGGGGGTAGATTTATAGAAAGGGAAGGTATTAGAACCCTTTCTATCCGTAGTTATCTACGGGCTCTTAGGTACGTGCTCATCATTTTCAAAATGTTTTCTTTGTGCTTATGGGTTTTGAAAAGTTTTATTTTAACTTCGATTTAACTCTTGCGTCTGTCTTCAAGAGTGTAATGTGTGACACCCCAAATTAATTCAAGTGTTAAATAATTAGGAATTTAATTATTAAATTAATTAAAGGCTTAATTAATAATATTTTGGATTAAATGGATGAATTAATCATGGAATTAAAAAGGAAGACCGGGGGGGTGTAAGGTTGAATTGGAGGTGTGTGAAGTAAAAAGCTCTACTAAATAATTACTAAATTTATTTCTATTATTTGGAAAATAATAAAAGGAAATAAAAATAAGAATAATAAAAGGAAAAGAAAAAGAAGGTTATTGGGAGAAAGTCATTGTACGTGAAATTGGAGAAGAGAAGAGAAGAGAGGAAAAAGCCAAACGCCGTGAATTCTAAGGATCATCGCGAGGTAAGGGGTGATTTCAATTATTTAATATGCCTTATAGATTTTGAGATCAATAGAATTGATTAAGCATGTTAGGAATCTCGATTTTGAAATTCTAGGTTTGTGGGATTATCCCTAATTGCGTCAGTATAGGAATTGGAACCATTAATATGATGAATAATTAATAGGAATGATGGAAACATGATTTATGATGTTGTATTGATGTGTATTGGTTGCATTTTGGTGTTCCAAATGTTATAATTTGTATGGGTATGAATTGGATGGGATTGGAATGAATAATGCTGTCAAAATAGCAGATTTTGACTCTGCAGGTCGTGGGAACCGGTTCCCAGTGGGGAGGAACCGGGTTCCAATGTGTAAACGTACAAAAACTGGCAAAATTGGTCGCAGGAACCGGTTCCTGTATGGGTAGGAACCGGGTTCCAGTACATTTTCCAGAAACGTAACTTTTTGAAAAATATTAAACTTTGAAAATTCATAACTTTCAAACCGTAAGTCCGATTTGAGTGCCGTTTTCGGCAGTATTTCTTAAATTTAAAATGCTATCTTATAAAATAAGAAAAATATTATTTTATGAAAATTATTTTAAAAAGAGTCGAATCCCCGATTTTTGTAAACTTTGGTATTTTGAGAATGATGTAGAATTGTTTGTAAATTGTTTTGATTTGGTGAATGAGAACTGATACTTATGTGTTGTGCCTGCTATCCATTATGATTGAGATTTGATCATGTGATATATTGGTTTTGGCATTATTTGGAATTATGTTGTGATCATATTCCGGTGATTTGATGTTGACTTTCCGATTATGCGGTTTGTTATTATGTGCTTATTTGGTGTATATGCAATGGTGTATCCATGATAATTGATTGTATCAAGTCCTTGTGGATGAAGTGCATGTTTATGCTGTTTGATGTGTGTATGATAAATAATGATATCATGTTTCTTTCGGTTTTGGTTCAGTTATGATAAATTGATGTATTTCATAGACTGATTTGATGTTGCATGCTGGTGATGTGCATGCATATGCATTGTTTTGGTGAAGTTAATTCCCATTGTGTGGAATTTGACTTGTATTGCTGTTAACCGATACCCGGGTGATGATGGGTGGTTAGGCTGGATTCGTGTCCGGTGTTATGGACGAATCGATGATTGCTGTATCCGATTAATGATGGATCAGCTGGATTCGTGTCTGGTGTTTATGGATGAATCAATGGTTGCTGTATCCGGTTGATGATGGATCAGTGTTGGGTGACTTGGTCACGTGATTGGTACAACATGCATTGTGTCTGCATTTGTGTTTGCATGGGATTGTAACATGTTAGGATGTCTTCCAGTGTTACAATTCTTTGGTTGACTATTGATTTGTGCATAATGACTTGTATGATTGAAACTGTGTGTTGAATCTGAGTTATGCTAAAATGGGTGAAATAATATGCTTGTGATATACTGTTGATTGAGAAGCTTATAATGCATGTTAATTATGAGAAATCTCACCCTTACTTTAATGATTTCAGATTAAAGTTAGCAGCTCAAGAGTTGGTGAGGATGGCTCTAGAGCTATGTTACTTTAAGTCCGCGTGTCAGTGTCGTGCTCTGATAGGTTGTAACACTGGGGGAAACGTTTGAATGATGAGTTTTATTTTATACTCTATTGTTTAGTTTATGTTGGGAATACTTATGAAGTGAAGTTATTCCGGTTTTGAGACATTTCCGCTGTGTAGAACATGATGTTGATTCAAATATTTATCTTAATAATTCCTCCAGTAAAGCATGATAACTGTAGATTTGAGGTTTTTATATTTATCCTGAATTGTGACATCCCTGTTTTCCATGTTACTCTGATTTAATTAATATATTTGCGGGTTATTTAGAAGGGGTGTTACATAATGAAGTATTTTTGAAAACTTGTTTGTAAAATAGTGAAAGTGTGAAAAAAGTTTTGTTTTGGATGAGCAAGTATCTAAGAACTAATCTACCTACTCGAAAAAAGGAATGGTTCTATGCTAATTTCCTTTAGACAATACTATCCCACTATTAGTTAGTAGGTAGCATCGTCGTTGGAGTTTGAGGGTCAATTCGAGAGAGGGACATACGGTCACTAAAGCAATGTTAGGACGTCTTAGCGGTAACCCTAATGTCTTAGATCATTTGTTCGAGGCAACAATATCCGAGGCAACCATTTCGAGGCAACTATGATCTTTTAGACAAGAGGGCGACCTCTAAAATAACCTATACTCAATGACTGTTTACAAAGGCAACTAAGTGGGGTGTACCCTAAGAGTGCGCATGTACGAGTGTGTTGATTTCAGTTATTTTTATCTTTGCACATGTTTAGGGTGATCTAACTATTTTTAGAATAAACATTCATTCTTGTCATGCAAAACCTATTATCAAACATCTAACAGTTGTATATTTGTAGAAATTAAAGTGCGAAAATTAAAACTAAATTATTACAAGGCGTCGGGTATTTACATCGCCAAAAACAACCCTTTGAAATTTAAAATCGGAAAAATAAATAAATGTCCTAATTTATTATTACAAACCCGAAGCAGATACAATAATTGAATAAATAAAGCGCGCGATGGGAAATTAAATCGAATGCGAATTTAGGGTTTTGACCCTTTTAATCTAATTAAAAGAAAAATTATTTGTTTTTGTTGTTTTTATTATTTTTAAAGAAAAGAAATTAAATCCTAAAATTAAATGCTAAATTAGTTATTAAATAAATTAATTAATGAAAAATATTAGATGACATATTTTTGGAGTTTTTGTTATTTTAGGAAAGAAAACAAAATAATTAAATTAGTGTTGAAACCTAATTATTCTAATTGATTTTATTTATTTACAAAAATGAATTAAAGTTATCTAACATTAATATCCTAATTAAATTAATTAATATTTATTAATAAAAATAAAGTTCTGAAATTTAATTGGACATAAAACATTTTTTGTGATTTTTGATAAAAAGGAAAATTATTTTTGGTTAGCAATTAATTAAATAAATAATTTAAATGAAAATAAACAAAGTATATAAAAAAAGTAGAGAATGAGCCTGATTTTTAAGGGTGTCAATAGCAATTTTTCTGGCCCATTTGTGAGGTCCACATTGACTTTTGCAATCCCATGCGCTGGCGTTGACTTGGTCCTTTGGTGTACCTTCAATGATGGCCACCAGATCTGGCCATCTGGCCATCTGGCACACTGATGAGGAAGGCATATGGTGGTCATCAAGCTCATGCACGCACTAGATTTCCTGCAAGAAAACATTATTGAGAAAGTAGGGGGACCTGAGATTCGAACCCAAGTCCTGAGAGGAATTCCATACACTCCCTTGCCACCACGCCACTTGTTCCTTTTTGTTAATATAATACAAAGTAATGATAATATATAAAAAACAAAATTTAGTGGTCAGAAAAATAAAAAACGCGCGCTAGTTTGAATGAACGAATGGTGGGATGACACGCCTTCATCCCCTTCCTTGAACCGTGGCTAAAAACTCTGAAACCTATACCTACGGACGCTGTCCATCAGTACAAGTCATATTCATTCCCAAATCTTGTACAGGTCATGTAAATGAATTCTAAGACCATGGTTGAGGTTGTCTCATCCTTCTGATCACAACCATAGCCATTATGAAGGCTAATTATTCCTGAAACAAAAAAACCTAAAACCAAAAACAAAACCCTAGCAATGATGATTCACGATATAGGACATATAAATGAAATTGGCTATTGTAAAAAGCTTGCAAACGATATGGTGATCAAGAATATGCCATCAATTCATGTTAACAATGCTTAATTTTCAAAATACGAAATCAAGAACAGGGCGGGTTCGTGAGTGACTTACAGCGCGTGAGAGGGCCTGAAAACGTGTGGTTTTGCTTGCTTTAGGTTCCTGAGATTGCCAAGAAGAGATTGAGACAAGTACCAAGCACTGAGGATGCCTCTAACCTCTGTTTCAATCTCCCACTTTCTTTGATATTTTTCAGATTTTGCTTTCACTCTATGCCTGATCTACAACCTCGTTTTTGATATGCCTCGCCTCCTTATGTATCATACAATGTATTAGGGTTGAAAATTCTGTCCAAATCCCTCTCCATCAATGATTTTGATATTGATTTGATTTGCTGCTTTAAAGCTTTCCAAAATTGGCTTATCTTGAATATTTTTGTACACAATTGCCTTGATACGAGTTTGGAATGGTGTTAGCTGTCCAATGAAGCCTGAAATCATCAAAAGATCTTTGGTTTTCAATATTTTTGATTTTATTTGATTTGTTTTGATTTAATTTAAAATAATTCAAATAAAAACCAAAATAAATAATAAAAATAAAATATGGACAAATGGCCAAGGTTAGAGCACGTAGGCTATGATGCCAACTCAAAACAAGTGAAAAAGAATGGACCCATTTGGCAAAATTTGAGGTTTTGGGCATAGTTGACTTTTGGCAACTTTACAAAAAAGGTCAACTTCAACAGTGCATAACTTCCTCAATTTTGAACCTTTGGAGGTGTTCTTGGACTTTTTGGAAATCTTGAGATGTCCTATAACCAACCCTTTTGGTCTCATCTGAATTTGATATTCCATGCTCATGTATGAAGCTTTGACAAAAAAGGTGTTTTTGTTGACTTTTCAAAATGACCTATAATGTCCAAATTCATAACTTCTTGTGAGTGAATTTTTTGATCTTGGGAGCTGAAGATGGATTGTAGGTAATTTCATAATCTTCAAAATGAGCTTTGGATGGGTCATTTCTCATAAATTATGAGAAAGTTATGCTTGGTCAAAGTTGAATTGACTTTTCCTGCAAAACCCTAATTTAGCAACTTTTGAATCTTGATGAATTATGAGAAATCCTTGATGAATCATGATAAACCCTTGATCAAATGATGAAATATACTTCAAAATGAGAATGTTGACAAAAAATATTGAAGTTTGACTGTATGTAGGTCACAGTTGACTTTTGCCCTAGCACAATCGATTTTTGGACCTTTGAGCAATTGACTGAGCAAAATTCCTCTGCAAGGCTTGAAACTTGACATGGATGATCTTGAGAACATATTAGGACAATGTTGAGCATTTGGGACCACTTGGACTCAAGGATCTTGATGCAACATAAAACCCTAGTTTGGGGTAGACTGCCTTAGGAGAGATGTTTTGAGAAATATGAGAGGGCAAATTTTGGGGTACAACAGCTGCCTCTGTTCAATCTTCTTAAACCTGAGGATGCAGATTGGCTTTCGTGCCTTTCGTAATCCGAAGGTGGAAGTGGATTGAACACTAGAGTGCCCAGAAATTTGCACTCGCATGAAGTGATAATTATCTTGTGATGTCGGGAATGGGCTTATAGATGCCATTTGGAAGAGTGTCGATCGCATAAGAGATTCCTTAGCAAGAGCTTGTGTACCTATTGTTGAGGAAGATTCTGTCGGGGACGTCCGATCTTTGTTGAAAGAAGTAGAATTTTAGGAGCTTTAGTCGTCCGTTATTCTGCTGGTGAGTCGTCTTTGTTAATATTTAGGAACTTTGGTCGTCTATAATCAACTGAGGAATCATCTCTGTTGATATCTAGGAACTTCAATCGTCCGTACTCAACTGAGGAAACAACTTTTGCTGAGATTTAGGAGCTCGTCCGTAGTTCAACTAAGGAAACATCTTTGTTGAGATTTAGGAGCTCGTCCGTAATTCAACCAAGGAAATGTATTTGCTGAGATTTAGGAGCTCGTCCATAATTCAACCGAGAAAGATTTGTCGAGATTTAGGAACTCGTCCGTAATTCAACTGAGGAAACATTTCTGTTGAGATTTAGGAACTCGTTCGTAATTCAACTTGAGAGAACATCTGTCGAGATTTAGGAACTTGTCCGTAATTTGACTACTTTGCTGAGATTTAGGAGCCTGTCCGTAATTCAACTGGGAAAATATCTGTCGAGATTTAGGAACTTGTCCATAATTTGACTACTTTGCTGAGATTTAGGAGCATGTCCGTAATTCAACTGGAAAATATCTGTCGAGATTTAGGCACTTGTCCGTAATTCAACTACTTTGCTGGGATTTAGGAACACCTTCCGTAATTCAATAACTCTGCTGAGATTTAGGAGCCTGTCCGTAATTCAACTGGAAAATATCTGTCGAGATTTAGGAACTTGTCCGTAATTCGACTATTTTGCTGAGATTTAGGAACATCGTCCGTAATTCAACAACTCTGCTGAGATTTAGGAGCCTGTCCGTAATTCAACTGATGAAATATTTGTTGAGATTTAGGAACTCGTCCGTAATTTGACTTAGGAAATAACATTGTTGAGATTTAGGAACATCGTCCGTAATTCAACTGAGGTAAAAGCTTCATAGCTTGAATTTTGTGAAAATCTTTCCTGAAAGGTAAAGGTTAGCTATCTGTAATGCATGATACGTATCAAGCGATGATGTTCTCAAAATAAATGAGATTGTGTTGTATGATGCGTATGCATGTCATGATGTATGAAAATGTGATGTTTTGAGCTGGGGAAAATAAATCCCGGACTACTGCTGGAGAAAAGAATTGAATTCTTCGTTTCTGCTGGAGATAGTGGACAGAGATATTTGTGAGAATAAACCTGCAGGAGAGGATAACTCCGCTGGGGAATAAACTGATGAGAGAATGACTCTGCGGGGAGGAGATGCTCTGCCGGAGGATTCTGTTGATAAATTCAGATGGGGATGAATTACCGCTGTTGGTGACAATGAAACCTATTGGGGATTGAATTCCTGTTTTGTGAAAGGAAAGAACTCCGCTGGGGAAGATTTTCCAATAGCGACCTTACTGGGGATAGCCTTTTTAGATTCTACTGGGGATAATCTTCCGGAGTCTACTAGGGACAATTTTTATACTCCGCTGGGGATACTTTTATACTTCGCTGGAGGATGATAAGACTTTTAAATGCTGATGGTAGATAAACTCTGCTTGGGGAGAATATTACCGATTCATTCACAATTGCGAGTCTCAGCTAGGTCCATCCCTATACCTGGTGGACAGAGCAACTGTACGGTTTGGACATTTCTCGTTTTCCCCTGTTTCTGATATTACAAGTAATCGCCTTTTGTCTTGTATTGTAAATTTTTATGAGCAACAATCAATGTCAAATGCATATATCAAAAATGAACATTGGACGTTCTTTGCAAAAAAAACAAAAAAGAAAACAGTTTGAAATTTATTTGTGAAAATGACTTGTATTGATTTTGAAGTTATCCTGTAAATAGGCGTTTTTTGTACAAGAGGCTGACGTCCTAGTAAGAGAACACCGCCGAACAAATAAAATTTACACAATTTGTGAAAAACAAAGAAAAACAACTATGTGAACAATCCCACTGGGTTCCAATTTTGCTATTGCCTTTATGTCCTCGAGCATCTCATCACTTTGCTACTTGGTTGAAGGTAGATCAGATTGATTAGTGTCGTCCGAGCTTGATAGTCGATACCGAAGTCTGATCGCAAGGTGATCCAACAAGACACAATGTTACGCTTTAATCCCTAATTCTTGCCTGGACCGCCCTTTCGAGTTTTCGGTCCACCGGGATACCCTTTTTTGCCCAAGTCGCCTTTTTAGGTTTTCGACTTGTCGGGTGTACAGTTTTTTCCATTTTCATCCCTTATTTTTGCCCGAACCCTTTTGGTTCGCCGGGAAGCCCTTATTTTTGCCTAGGCCAGTCAACCTAGCGGGTCTTTGATTATGCGTAGTATTTTTCACTATGTCTGCGTTGACGGGGTGAGGAAGGTCGTCACCATCCATGGTGGTCAGAATCATAGCTCCTCCTGAGAAAATGTTCTTAACCACAAATGGCCCTTCGTAAGTAGGGGTCCATTTGCCCCTGGGATCACCTTGAGGTAGTATGATGCGCTTGATCACCAGATCCCCAACTTGGTACTCTTGTCGTCTAACTTTCTTGTTAAATACCTTGATCATCCGTTTTTGGTACGTTTGACCATGACAAATAGCAGTAAGTCTCTTTTCGTTGATTAAATTTAGCTGATCAAGCCGGGTCTGGATCCAGTCATCTTCGCTAAAACCTGCGTCTTTCATAATCCAAAGAGAGGGTATCTGAACTTCGATGGGAAAGACGGCCTCCATGCCATAAACCAAGGAATATGGTGTTGCCCCTGTTGACGTCCGCGCTGAGGTACGGTACCCATGAAGAGCAAATGGTAACATCTCATGCCAATCTTTATATGTCACCGTCATCTTCTGCATAATCTTCTTAATATTTTTATTAGCCGCTTCTACAGCCCCATTCATCTTTGGCCGGTAAGGAGAAGAGTTATGATGCTGTATCTTGAACTGCTTGCAGAGCTCGGTGATCATTGTATTGTTGAGATTTATACCATTGTCCGTAATGATCCTCTCTGGTACACCATATCGAAAGATCAGATTATGCCGAATGAATCGTGCCACGACGTTCTTGGTTACAGTAGCAAATGAAGCTGCTTCAACCCACTTTGTAAAGTAATCAATAGCTACCAGGATGAAATGATGCCTGTTGGATGCAGTAGGTCTGATCACGCCGATCATGTCGATGCCCCACATTGCAAAAGGCCAAGGAGCTGTCAAGACGTTCAGAGGTACTGGAGGTATGTGCACATTGTCAGCATAGACTTGGCACTTATGACAAGTCCGAGAATGTTGATAACAGTCGGCTTCCATTGTAGACCAATAATATCCTGCCCGAAGGATCTTTTTTGCCATGGTGTGTCCACTGGAATGAGTCCCGAAAGTACCTTCATGTAACTCTACCATAATCCTTTCTGCTTCGTTCTTATCCATACAACGCAGTAAGATTGAATCATGGTTACGCTTGTAAAGATAGCCATTGCTGATGAAGAACTTCGTCGCGAACCTCCTCAAAAACTTCTTATCATTAATAGATGCACCCTCGGGGTACTCCTGAACTTCAAGATACCTCTTTACCTCATGAAACCAGGGTTTATCTGCTACCTCTTCAGTCTCGATGTCGCAGCAATGTGCGGGTTCGTCTAACCTCTCAATGGTAATCCGGGGAGCTTCATTGTCCCATCTGACCTTGAACATAAAAGACATTGTAGCTAGTGCATCCACCAACTGATTCTCCTCTCTAGGGAAATGTTCAAAGGTTATCTCCTCGAAGTGCGGAAGCAACGTCAACACATACTCCTTGTAAGGAATAAGATTAGGGTGTTTCGTATCCCACTCGCCTTTGATCTGGCTGATCACGAGAGCGGAATCTCCGAAAACACTTAGAAACTTAATCCTTAGGTCAATTGCTGCTCGAAGACCCATGATGCATGCCTCATACTCCGCCATGTTGTTGGTGCAGTTGAAACATAGTCGGGCGGTGAACGAAGTATGAGAGCCTTCAGGAGATATGATCACAACGCCAATGCCATTACCCAAAGCGTTGGAAGATCCATCAAAGTACATAGACCATCGGGATCCCTCATCAGGTCCTTCATCCGGTCCAGGTGTTTCACATTCAGTCACCAACATGATGTTCTCTTCCAGGAATTCAAAGTTCATAGACTGGTAATCGTCTATCGCCTGATGTGCCAAATGATCTGCCAACACACTTCCCTTGATTGCCTTTTGAGTCGTGTATTAGATGTCATACTCAGTCAAGATCATCTGCCATCTTGCTATTCTTCCGGACAAGGCAGGCTTCTCGAAGATATACTTGATTGGATCCATATTTGATATCAATAGAGTAGTGTGAGTCCGCATATACTGTCTCAGCCGGCGAGCAGCCCATGCCAAAGCGTAGCAAGTTTTCTCGAGCAACGAGTATCGGGTCTCGTAGTCGGTAAACTTTTTTCTAAGGTCATAAATAGCATGCTATTTTCGGCCAGACTCGTCATGCTGCCCCAGCACACACCCCATCGAATTATCGAGTACTGTCAAGTATAAGATCAGAGGTCTCCCTTCAATTGGCTCTTGGAGATACTCGTTGATCCTTTCGAAAGCGGCCTGACATTCATCGTTCCATCTTACCACTTGATCTTTCTTCAGTAGCTTGAAGATTGGATCACAAGTAGCAGTCATGTGTGAGATGAATCAGGAAATATAGTTCAAACGTCCTAGAAAGCCTCTGACTTCTTTTTCAGTTCGGGGAGCTGGCATTTCCTGTATAGCCTTCACCTTTGCAGGATCCACTTGAATACCTTTATCACTTACGACGAAACCCAACAGCTTACCAGATCTCACCCCGAAGGTGAACTTGTTCAGGTTTAACCTCAGCTTGTACAACTTCAACCTGCCAAATAGCTTCTGAAGATGGTCAAGGTGTTCTCCTTCAGTCTGGGATCTTGCAATCATGTCGTCAACGTATACCTAAATCTCATGATGGATCATGTCATGTAACAAAGCAACCATGGCGCGCTGATACGTTGCCCCATCATTCTTCAATCCAAAAGGCATGACCTTGTAGCAAAAGGTACCCCATTGAGTAACAAAGTTTGTCTTTTCCATATCCTCGGGAGCCATCTTAATCTGATTATAATCGGAGAAACCATCCATAAAAGAGAAGACCTTATGCTGTGCGGTGTTGTCAACCAGAATATCGATATGAGACAGAGGGAAATCATCCTTGGGGCTCGCCCTGTTTAGATCCCTATAGTCAACACACATTCGAACCTTACCATCCTTCTTCGGTACTGGAACCACGTTGGCCACCCACTGTGGGTAAGAAGTGACTGCTAGAAAACCGGCATCAAACTGTTTCATAACTTCAGCCTTGATTTTCTCAGACATCTCTGGGTGCATTCGGCGGACTTTCTGTTTCACTGGAGGACAGTCTTCCTTGGTAGGCAATTGGTGAACCACAATATCCGTATCCAACCCATGCATATCTTCATAAGACCAGGCAAAGATCTCCACATGGTCACGCAACATCTGAATTAGCCGTTGCTTGACACTAGACTCCAGATTTGCACCGATCTTGACCTCTTTCTTGTCTACCTCTGTACCCAGATTTACCATTTCCACTGGCTCTTCATGCGGCTGTATGGCCCTCTCTTCTTGAAGTAACAGTCTAGCAAGTTCACCAGGCACTTCACAATCATCCTCACCTTCGTCCTCGGCTTGGTTGATCAGACTTTCGAAGTCATAACTGGCAGTAGCTGAGTCGTTATCAGTGGGATCCAGAGTGGATGTAGACCTATATATGTGAGTGTGTGTAAAATAGCTGTTTTGCAAGATAGAAAAGAAAAACAAGGAGCGCAAAATTTGAAATGCAAGAAAACGTCCAATGCTTTTATTAATGATATATGAAAATGAAACACATAAATCCCTCACAAACAAAGCCACGGTGTCTCGGGTAAGGCACCGGGCCGTAAAGTTTAAAATTGTCTGTTACAAATTCAAAACAAAAGTCTCATTACTGGGTAATAAAAGAAATTGGCACGAAGTCCTTTACCGTCCAAATGCTTAGTCCGCCGTCGGTAGTCGGGTAAATCCAACTGTCGAACTCAGACTCTTCATCATCATCTTCAATCATATTCACTTCAGGATTAGTAATACGCAGGGGAGGCCTTCCAATCCGTGCATGCCGAACAACCCGTTGAGATTCTGCAGTGAAACCCAAACCAAACTTATCAGTCTTATGTGCAAAGTCGGGGAGTTGGCCCCAATTCACACACCCACCTTTCTTAATAATATCCCAGGCATCCTTTAGGGAAGCCATCTTCATTGGAGGATCTTCAGTAACAATTTCAGTTGGTGCTAGCGTCTGGGGGACTTCTTCAAAATGTTGACACGGGGTCTCAATGAACCCCCGTCCATTTCCACATACCGGAAAGAGTTGAGGTGGCTCACCATGTACTCCTCCTCTCCTCGTATTGTAACAATTTTCCCCTTCACTGGGTATTTCAGCATCTGGTGGAGCGTAGAAGTTACTGCCCCAACTTTATGGGTCCACGGGCGACCCAGCAAACAAGAATAAGATGGCTGAATGTCCATCACATAAAATGTAGACGCGAAATTCTGAGAACCAACCTTAACTGGAATATCCACCTCTCCATGTAACATCCTCTTGGACCCGTCAAAGGCCCTAACCACAATGTTTCTTGGCTTCAGCACCAACCCTTCACAGTCTAACCGATCTAACGC
The DNA here is from genome assembly GCA_948472305.1 of Vicia faba. NCBI lineage: Eukaryota > Viridiplantae > Streptophyta > Magnoliopsida > Fabales > Fabaceae > Vicia > Vicia faba. Next base: position 1,162,169,993 of record OX451736.1, on the reverse strand, counting down.
TTTCTTGGGTAATACATTCAACGAGGACCCAGTATCCACCAATACGTGAGCTAAGGTAGTGCCCCTGCACTCGATTGAAACATGTAGAGCGTCATTGTGATTCTTCCCCTTAGCAGTCAAGTCTGCATCGGAGAAACCCAACCCATTATCTGCTGTCAAACTAGCCACACAATCTTTGAACTGGTCAGCAGATGTTTCTTGGGGCACGTGCGCAGTTTTTAGGAAAGCAATCAGAGCCTTAGAATGGGCCTCTGAACACAACAATAAAGACAACATAGAGATCTTCAACGGGGTTTTCCCCAGTTGTTCAACTACATTGTAGTCGCTTTTCTTGATGATCTTTAAGATTTCCTCTATCTTCTGTCTAGAGGATTCAACAGTAATCTTCCTCGGTGCCTCCGTTCGGGCAGGCTCACCAGTGATCCCTTTGCCCCGAGTGTCAGATGACTCGGCGACAGGGGTAAGGACTGGAACATGAACAGGGACAGTAGCAGATGTACTGGCAGGTGTAATAACAACAGGCTTCTGAACAACTGGTGGAGAGATCTCAGGGGAGAAAAGTCTTCCGCTTCGGGTGACTTTACTAGATCCAACAATATTGCTGAGATCGGTATCAGCCTCTTCATCCTTCAAGTCTTGTTTAACCCCGTGATAATACACATCAGCCCCGTAGTGCCACGGGACAAACTTATCTGACGTATAGGGGATAGGTCCAGGAACAGTGATGATCAATGGAGCGATTCTCAGAACATATGTAATTCTAACAGGCTTTCTCGAGGAAGCCTTGGAAGAATTGGCGAAAATGGTGATTATAGAAACTTCTTCAACAGGAACCAATGGAACAAGAGTTTTCTCGAACAAGATTTCTTTATTATCCATCAGGCGTTAGACACCTGACTTCAAAAGATGGCAACCAGTAGGTAGGACGGAACATAGGTGGCAACCTTCACCACAACCCAGAAATAAACCGGCTAACAAAAGGTTCTTCTTCACAGTCATCAATGAAGTAGCAATGTCTTCTACAGAAGTTACAAACACATCATCATCCATAGCATTTACTCCATGATTTGGCATAGGAGCAGTCATGACATTAGGCTTTTCAGGAGCTTCGAACTCAATCTCCTTAGCGTCAATTAAATCCTGTACCTTATTCTTTAAGGCCCATCAATTATTGGTATCATGCCCCGGGCTATCAGAGTGATAAGCACAGCGGGCGTTTAGATTGTATAGCGGTGAGGTGGTGTTGGGATTCTTTGGAGCTTCCCTCGGAATCACCAAGTTAGTCTTCAACAACTGCGGCAGAATTTGGGATAAAGTCATACTAAGCCGAGTAAACTGTCTTTGAGGCCTTTCTGCCCTTGGCTGAGTGTTGCATTGTGTGGCAACAGTTGGTCTTGAAATAACTATCGCATTAACTGCTTGGCGGCGCTCGGGTCGACTTTGGTTCCTAGAGCTGTAAACTGCACTAGACTCCTTCTTGAAGGGCTTCTTCTCGGTACTTGACGAAGCACCTTTCTGTAACTTGCCGCTCTTGATATCGGCTTCAACTCTCTCCCCAGTCATAATCAACTCGGTGAAACCAGACGATGAACTTCCAATCAAATGGTTGAAATACGGACCATACAAGGTTCCCAGAAACATATCCACCAACTCCCTATCAGCCAGTGGGGGTTAGACTCTACCAACAAGGTCTCTCCACTTCTGAGCGTAGTCTTTAAAACCTTCGCTCGCACCCATAGACATACCCTGAAGTTAGGTACGCGTAGGAGCAAGGTCGGCATTATATTGGTACTGCTTGTAAAAAGCAGCAGCAAGGTCCTCCCAGTTACGGACTCTAGCTCCTTCGAGTTGATAGAACCATTCAAGTTGAGTCCCTGAAAGACTATCTTGAAAGAAGTGAATCCCGAGATTCCTGTCAGCAGCGTATGGTTGAATCTTTCTAACATATGAGCGGAGGTGTAGCTTTTGGCAGGAGACCCCGTCATACTTAGCAAAGACTGATGCTTTGAACTTGTGGGGAATCACCACCCCAGACGCCAGACCCAAATCACCAAAATCCAACCCAGGTATCTTCTGGATCTCCATTGCACTTAACCTGTCTTTGAGTTGCTTATACCTGTCCTCAACCGGAGGATACTGGTCTTCGTCAAAGTCAGTCTCATTGTCAGACACCACAGGGATATGAGCCCTCCTTTCTTCCTGATTCTCTCCCCCTCCAGATGAGTGAGACAAATCAACTTCCTCTCGCAACCTGTTTCTAAACTGGTGACCCATGTTTAGGAGGACTTTCTTCTTCTTCTTCTTCTTCTTATCCTTCAAGATAAGAGTCTTCAGATCTTTCTGCCCCTTGGCCAGGTTCATGAACATTTCTTGGAACTGAGCGTTTTGAGCTTGAAGAGCCTTAATAGCTTGATCAGTGGATGTTTCAGCAGACATGATGCTGAAATAAACAGCGAAGAAGATAAGAGACCTGCAAGGGTACCTGTAATGAGGTGCATGGGAATGGAATGCATATGATATGATTTCATAGACTTTAGGGATTCAAATTCGTAAACCAAAATGAAACACACTTTTATTAGATTAAAAACTTGAAACAATGTTTGACAAATGCCTTTAAGGCGTTACAAAAAGAAAAACTGCAAAAGTAAATCAAAACTAGAAATAACAAAAGACATCAGCGCTCCCACGGTCGTCTTCCGTTGGTGCTGACATAATCGTTGAGGACCTTCTCGTTCTCCAGCTGACTTGTAAGCTTCAGGATCTTCCGTTCTTGTTCATGATACTTCTCTCAATAAGTATCCCGCTCTTCTCTCAACTGGATCCACTACCTCTTTAATGCCCCAATGTCAGTAGGCATGTATGGATGGAGGACAGTATGAGGAACCCCTTCTTCATCAGTACTCTCGACAATTACCGGTAAGACAGCTTCGTAGGGCATCCCCAGTTTTTGAGCACGGGCTCGAACCCACCGGAGATACGGCTCCATTGGAAGAGAAGTCTTCGCTCCTAGCTCATGCGAATCATACTTGTTAACCCTATTCCAAGCTCGTATGAACCTGCGGCGATGTCCCTCACTATCCCCTTGGAAGTCAAAGACAATACTCGAAATCAGCAACTCATAAGGACCGTCCTTTCGAGCTCGCCCAAACTGTCGTAAGGCCAAACAAGGATTATAGGTGATCCCTCCCCTAATTCCAAGTAAAGGAACATTGGGGTATTCTCCGCACCGGTCGATAACAACTACTTCTTCCATGTCTTTAGTGCTCCATATGATGTCCGTATGAGCAAGGGACATAATTCTGTAGGTCCATCCCATACCTTCTTTGTTCTTCAAAACAGATTTGGGGAGGTGAGAAATAAACCACCTCGCCAGCAATGGCGCACATCACATAAGGGTTCCCCGTTTCTGAGCAGTACAGGCATAAAGAGCATGCATAATGTCACCTAAGAGAGTGGGCACAGGATTACGGGACATGAAGATCTTCACTGTGTTCACGTCGACGAAAGAATCTGAATTAGGGAACAAAACCAGACCATATATGAGAAGAGCCAGGATGTCTTCGAGTGCTTGAAAGTCCAAACTGTCCCAAAACTGATTAGCCTGATCAACCAAGAACTTAGCCATGAAGCCTTTTGTCCCACTCCGAGTCTCCCAGTTAGACATTACCTCAGCCTTTGTCAGATGTAGGGCTGTAGCAACATCCTCTGGCCTAAGAGCTTTCTCCCAACCTGTAAATGGCGTCTGCTCTAGAATAGAAATACCAAGTAGATCAGAGAACTCTTCCAAAGTAGGGACCAACTGATAGTCCGGGAAGGTGAAGCAGTGGTGCAACGGGTCAAAGAACTGGCACAAGACACTCATCATTTGCTCATCCATCTTAGAAGTGACTAAACCAAGGAGGTGACCATGTCTTCTGACAAAGGAAGAAGTATCTGGAACTTTAGAAACCAAATCTCTAAGCCGAGTAGGAATTTGTACAAAGCTGATCCAAATAGTGTTTCTACGCATAGAGGCCATGACCTATAAAACAGAACAAAGATGAATCCCCTCTGTCTTTGAAATGGGTTAGTCTGATGCAAGATGCATGCAATGTCATGATGCATGATGTTATGATAGAAACAAACCACAAGTATTCACAGATAGCAAACATGGTAAGGGCAAACAAGTCACACAGTAACCCTTAGATTTCAGGCTGGCATGGAGTTTAGGTATTACCCTCTTTCAGTTTAGTTGGTTCAACCTGTCCTAGTAATAGTAACCGGGTTCTAGAGGATCTCAATATCACTGACCACCCTCGATCGGTCATAATTCCAGTTTAGCAAACTTTTCTTGCGGCCGAAATCATCGCGAGAGTTTGGTCTCAATAAGTGTAGCATACTGCTACTTTTCTATGGCCAAGTTGGTCAATTATAGGTTCTAAGGTCAGTTGGTGCTTAATAACCCCTTAGCAGCCCCATATTCTCCTTGTTCCTCCATAAGGGATATCAGTACAAACTAAAGTGCCACACCAACGTAGCTACTGGTTCAACCGTATCGGTCTACACCGTACAGTTCCCTCACAGTCTATTGCTACTTACCTAAAAGGTATCCCCAGATTCGGGTTAGGATCTATAGTAACTCTGATACAAACCCACAAAGATAAAGCATACAAATCAAGCAATTGAAAACATTATGATGAACTAGTCCTAAGTTACACCCCACTTATTTATTCCCCAACAGAGTCGCCAGTTCTGTGATACGGTGGGAAGAACTGACTGTTTTGGAATGCTGGTTCGCATTTTGCGTTTTGTATTCGCAAAATGTCGCGGTAAGCAAGAGTCGCCATCGTCTTTTATTTTATCCAACAAGGAAAGGAAAAAACCACAGAAAAATTCCTTTTTCGAGATATTTCTGAGTACGGAGGGTAGATTTATAGAAAGGGAAGGTGTTGTACCCCAAAATTTTCCCTCCCATATTCTTCAAGAAATTGCCAAGCCAAGTCACAAAATTCCCCAAGGGTTGCACAGCTCAACAGTCTCCCATACAGTCAAAACTAGGGTTTATGGTCTGATCAAGAAAAGGAAGTTTTCAAAGGTCCAATCAAGTCTCATATGCCTACAAATATGGTCAAGTATCCTCATATCAAGTTTCAAGGCATTCAGCTCAAAATTGCACAGTCAAAACCCTAAATTGCACTACAGTCAACTGTAGGGGCAAAATGGTCATTTGGCAGTCAAAAGTTCAAATTTTTGGTCAACATATCATTTTGAAGCCACAAACATCATTTGATCAATGCTTGATCATGATTCTCAAAATTTGGCTCAGAAATCATCAAGATGCAAAAGTTTCCTTATTTGGACAGCTGAAAAAGTCAACTGAAATTGACCAGGGCATAACTTTCACATGGATTATCAGAAAAATTCCATCCAAATCTCATTTTGAAGAGAAAGACATTTCCTACAACTCATCTTCATACTTCAAGTCCAAGAAATGCTCTCACAAAAAGTTATCAATTTCAACATTATAGGTCATTTTCAAAAGTCAACAAAAAGGGACTTTAAGTCAAAGGCCATAACTTGAGATTGGTAAATCAAAATGACATGGGACCAAAGGCATTGGTTAGAGGACTCAAAGACCTTTCCAAAATATCCAAGAACATGAGAAAAGCTTAAAAATTGAGCAAGTTATGCCTTGTGGAAGTTGGGAAATTTTTGGATATTTTGAAAAGTCAACTTTGATCTAAATGACCTAAAATTGCTAATGGGCCCATTTTTCTTCCATGATTCATCATTCTAAGCATATGCACGACCACTTGGCCCAAAGGGAAGTATTTTCTCATTTTTTATTTATTTATTTGAATTTTTATTTATATTAATTCAATTAAATCAATTAAATATGTGAAAAATATCTAAATGAACCAAACAAATCTTTTTGTACACATTTCAGCTTCAATATTTCGTGCACATCCCAACATGGAAAGATTTGGTTTAATTTGAGCATGATTGAACAAAGAACACATGAAAAAAGATATGGAAGATCCTTAAGAAATCAAATATTGAAAACCATTATTGCCATGGATTTGATTGAAATTTCTTAACCTAATTGCTTCACTACAAATTCCTGAAGAGAACCCTAATGCCAAAGACAAAAAAAAGCTGCGCTAGAGACCAATTTGCAAACTTGAAAAATTGCCATAAAACTCAAATCTGAAAACGTTGTTAGAGGTCGATTCAAGACCTAATTTTCATTCCTATAGCTTCCTTGGAGACCATTGATCACATTCCAATCAAAAACAACAGTCCAGACGCGAGGAATTGGTACACAAAATACAAGATGTTTCGTGAAAAATTCATAATCATATTTTGAAATTTAAGCATTTTTATGGCATTTCATTTATTGATTCTTATTCCTTGAATGATTATGAAGCTAACCAAACTATTTGATTGTATTTTTATGCGCCCTACGTGAATTCACCATTAGCGTTTTTTAGGGTTCAAGAAGCTTGGAATTAGGGCTTCTGAAACCAAGCAAAATTAGTCCACGAAACCATGACCATTCAAACCAGCATGCTCCAACGAACAAGAACCAGTCATCGCGATCAATTTATGTGGCCTCATGGCCTAGTCGTTATTTTCTCATATGCTATTTTCTGCAACGGTGTAAAAACCGTTGCCTAATACTTTTATGTTTTCAGAAAAAGGAAGAAGACGAACTCGTGGCAGGGAGTGATTGGATCGTTCAAATTTCGCGCGCGTTTCCAAGGCCATTGACATTTTCTTTTTATAATATTTATTTACTATTATATGTTAATTGAAATTGGAATGGTTCAGTGGCAGGTAGAAGCGCTTGCAATGCTCATGACCTGGGTTCGAGTCCCAGGTCTGTATAATCCCTATATTATTTTTTCATATATATTCCCATGCAGCGTAAGCAGCATAGATCGCCATGTTCCATCATCACCAAGCCTTGCCACGTCCATCTGGAGATCTAATCAAAGGCTGAGATTGGAAGCACACCCTGAACCCTGGTCAAAAGAGCCACATGGCGCCTGGGAAAGTCAACGAATCTTGAAGGTCATTGGGCCAGAATTGCTTAGACAACACCTCCACTTTAGGGCCTGAACCCCCCCTGGTTTGCAATTTCTTTCTTTTTTTTTACTTATTTTTATTTTATTGTTAATTGTTATTTTATTTTATTCAATTGTTTTAATTTAATTAATTATATTTTACAAATTATAAAATACACAAAAAATCAGAAAAAAGAGAAGAATATAATATTTATTTATTTTAATTATTTTCTTGTAAACAAATGTATGTAAATAAACTTAGTACAAATTAGGGTTTTTGCAATATTAATTCTTTTCATAAGATATCTAAAAAATATAGAATTAGGTTTAATAAATTTTATTCCTTTCAATTTTTAAGTTTATTTTCACAATAAACTTAAAAGCCATTAGAATTAGGGTTTGCATCCAATTTTCATTTTAATTAATCCTTTTTTTATTAAATCTTAAAAAAACATAAAAATACCAAAAACATTTTCTTTTAATTCTTAATTTTAATTCCATTATTAATTTTAATTTTGCAAAAGGGTCCAACGCCCATATTTTTAATTGTTTAATTTGCGTATTTATTTTATTGCTTAAATAATCATGTACCTCTCCCAAAGCTTTGTAACAATTATTTCTCGCACTTTTTAAATTCTTTTAATTCTTTACTTTCTGTTAAATCGGGTCCGGTTTAATTTTGGCGATGTGGACCCGCGCCATTTGTAATAACTTTAGATTTACTTTTCCCGCGAATATTAACTGTTAAACAAAGCATGCAAGAATGAATGACCATAATAAAATCAAGCGTAGAACACCAATTGACATGACAAGACAAATACAAATGAACATGACACACAAATCACACACCACCCCTAGGGTACGCCTCACTGTTGCCTTGCCTCGAAAGGTGATCGTCGAGTAGAGGATGTCTTAATAAGTCCTCATGACCCGGGAACCTGGCATGAGGGTAGCTTCTAAGGTGTCTTCCCATTGCTCCGGTGATCACCATGTCCCGAACATCGAATTGACCCGAACACCTCCAACGGTGGTGCTACCTACCTCTCAATGGTGGGATGGCACTACTTTAAAGAACATTTACACAGACGAATTCCTTAGGGTAGGTAGGTTCTCAAGGATACTTGCTCTAATTTCAAAACAAAAATTCAAAATACTTTTCACACCAACACATTCTCAAAAGCTTTCAAAACAAATTTTTCAAACACTCTGACGTACGAGTCGAACTGAAATTTTTCAAAGAAACTTTTTAAAACCCACAGTTGAAAAGAAAACAAACAATTTTGAAAACACATTGAGCAAGTATCTAAGAGCCCATGGATAACCATGGATAGAAAGGGTGCTAACACCTTCCCTTTCTATAACCTACCTCCCGAACCGAGAGCAATCTCTGTAAGGAATTTTTCTGTGCTTTTGTCCTTTCCCTTTGGAGAAAATAAAAGACGGTGGCGACTCTTGCTTCCGCGACATTTCGCGAACCAGCTAAAAAACAGTCAGTTCCAGATCCACCGATCACAGAAGGTATTAGCACCCTTTCTATCCGTAGTTATCTACGGGCTCTTAGGTACTTGCTCATCATTTTCAAAATGTTTTCTTTGTGCTTGTGGGTTTTGAAAAGTTTTGTTTTAACTTCGATTTAACTCTTGCGTCTGTCTTCAAGAGTGTAATAAAGTGTTTTTGAAAACTTGTTTGTAAAATAGTGAAAGTGTGAAAAAAGTTTTGTTTTGGATGAGCAAGTATCTAAGAACTAATCTACCTACTCGAAAAAAGGAATCGTTCTATGCTAATTTCCTTTAGACAATACTATCTCATTATTAGTTAGTAGGTAGCATCGTTGTTGGAGTTTGAGGGTCAATTCGAGAGAGGGACATACGATCACTAAAGAAATGTTACGTCTTAGCGGTAACCCTAATGTCTTAGATCATTTGTTCGAGGCAACAATATCTGAGGCAACCATTTCTAGGCAACTATGATCTTTTAGACAAGAGGGCAACCTCTAAAATAACCTATACTCAATGACCATTTACAAAGGCAACCAAGTAGGGTGTACCCTAAGAGTGCGCATGTGCGAGTGTGTTGATTTCAGTTATTTTTATCTTTGCACATGTTTAGGGTGATCTAACTATTTTTAGAATAAACATTCATTCTTGTCATGCAAACCCTATTATCAAACATCTAGCAGTTGTATATTTGCAGAAATTAAAGTGCGGAAATTAAAACTAAATTATTACAAGGCGTCGGGTATTTACATCGCCAAAAACAACCCTTTGAAATTTAAATGCGAAAAAATAAATAAATGTCCTAATTAATTATTACAAACCGGGAGCAGATACAATAATTGAATAAATAAAGCACGCGATGTGAAATTAAATCGAATGCGAATTTAGGGTTTTGACCCTTTTAATCTAATTAAAAGAAAAATTGTTTTTTTGTTGTTTTTATTATTTTTAAAGAAAAGAAATTAAATCCTAAAATTAAATGCTAAATTAGTTATTAAATAAATTAATTAATGAAAAATATTAAATGACATATTTTTGGAGTTTTTGTTATTTTAGGAAAGAAAACAAAATAATTAAATTAGTGTTGAAACCTAATTATTCTAATTGATTTTATTTATTTACAAAAATGAATTAAAGTTATCTAACATTAATATCCTAATTAAATTAATTAATATTTATTAATAAAAATAAAGTTCTGAAATTTAATTAGACATAAAACATTTTTTGTGATTTTTGGTAAAAAGGAAAATTATTTTTGGTTAGAAATTAATTAAATAAATAATTTAAATGAAAATAAACAAAGTATATAAAAAAAGTAGAGAATGGGCCTGATTTTCAAGGGTGTCAATAGCAATTTTTCTGGCCCATTTGTGAGGTCCACATTGACTTTTGCAATCCCATGCGCTGGCGTTGACTTGGTCCTTTGGTGTACCTTCAATGATGGCCACTAGATCTGGCCATCTGGCACACTGATGAGGAAGGCATATGGTGGTCATCAAGCTCATGCGCGCACTAGATTTCCTGCAAGAAAATATTATTGAGAAAATAGGGGGACCTGGGATTCGAACCCAGGTCCTGAGAGGAATTCCATACACTCCCTTGCCACCACGCCACTTGTTCCTTTTTGTTAACATAATACAAAGTAATGATAATATATAAAAAACAAAAGTTAGTGGTCAGAAAAGTAAAAAACGCACGCTGGTTTGAATGGACGAATGGTGGGACGACACGCCTTCATCCCCTTCCTTGAACCGTGGCTAAAAACTCTGAAACCTATACCTACGGACGCTGTCCGTCAGTACAAGTTATGTTCATTCCCAAATCTTGTACAAGTCATGTAAATGAATTCTAAGACCACGGTTGAGGTCATCTCATCCTCCTGGTCACAACCATAGCCATTATGAAGGCTAATTATTCCTGAAATGAAAAACCCTATAACCAAATACAAAATCCTAGCAATGGTGATTCACGATATAGGACATATAAATGAAATTGGCTATTGTAAAAAGCTTGCAAATGATATGGTGATCAAGAATATGCCATCAATTCATGTTAACAATGCTTAATTTTCAAAATACGAAATCAAGAACATGGCGGGTTCGTGAGTGACTTACAACGCGTGGGAGGGCCTGAAAACGCGTGGTTTTGCTTGCTTTAGGTTCCTGAGATTGCCAGGAAGATATTGAGACAAGTACAAAGCCTTGAGGATGCCTCTAACCTCTGTTTCGATCTCCCACTTTCTTTGATATTTTTCAGATTTTGCTTTCACTCTATGCCTGATCTCCAACCTCGTTTTTGATATGCCTCGCCTCCTTATGTATCATACAATGTATTAGGGTTGCTAATTCTGTCCAATTCCCTCTCCATCAATGATTTTGATATTGATTTGATTTACTCCTTTAAAGCTTTCCAAAATTGGCTTATCTTGAATATTTTTGTACACAATTGCCTTGATACGAGTTTGGAATGGTGCTAGCTGTCCAATGAAGCCTGAAATCATCAAAAGATCTTTGGTTTTCAATATTTTTGATTTTATTTGTTTTGTTTTGATTTAATTTGAAATAATTCAAATAAAAACCAAAATAAATAATAAAAATAAAATATGGACAAATGTCCAAGGTTAGAGCACGCGGGCTATGATGCCAACTCAAAACAAGTGAAAAAGAATGGGCCCATTTGGCAAAATTTGAGGTTTTGGGCATAGTTGACTTTTGGCAATTTTGCAAAAAAGGTCAACTTCAACAATGCATAACTTCCTCAATTTTGAACCTTTGGAGGTGTTCTTGGACTTTTTAGAAAGCTTGAGATGTACTCTAACCAACCCTTTTGATCTCATCTCAATTTGATATTCCATGCTCATGTATGAAGCTTTGACAAAAAAGGTGTTTTTGTTGACTTTTCAAAATGACCTATAATGTCCAAATTCATAACTTCTTGTGAGTGCATTTTTTGATCTTGGGAGATGAAGATGGATTGTAGGGAATTACATCCTATTGAAAATGAGCTTTGGATGGGTCATTTCTCATAAAGTATGAGAAAGTTATGCTTGGTCAAAGTTGAGTTGACTTTTTCTACAAAACCCTAATTTAGCAACTTTTGAATCTTGATGAATTATGAGCAATCCTTGATGAATCATGATTAAACCTTGATCAAATGATGAAATATTCTTCAAAATAAGAATGTTGACAAAAAATCTTGAAGTTTGACTGTATGTAGGTCACAGTTGACTTTTGCCCTAGCAAAGTCGATTTTTGGACCTTTGAGCAATTGACTGAGCAAAATTTCTCTGCAAGGCTTGAAACTTGACATGAATGATCTTGAGAACATATTAGGACAATATTGAGAATTTGGGACCACTTGGACTCAAGGATATTGATGCAACATGAAACCCTAATTTGGGGTAGACTGCCTTAGGAGAGAGCTTGTCTGACCAATCCTTGAGCAACTTGGAGATCTTTCTTGAAATGTTTTGAGAAATATGAGAGGGTAAATTTTGGGGTACAACAGGATGTATAGACACCCCAGTGGTAAGGCAGAGCGCTGGTAATCAGGAGGTCATGGGTTCGAGCCTCAGCGCGCACTACCTTTTGCTTTTTTCTCATTTTTACATTTTTTTTGTTCATTCCAGCGCATGGGCCTTCCTCCTCCTGGGCCTGATTTTTTTTCTAACATTCCTCCCCCCTGCTTCATATTTGCACCCTGGCCCAATTTAATTTTATTTCTTCATTTTTTTGTTTTTATTTATTTTCTCAAATATATTTTCTAAATACAAAAAATGATAAAAATGCAGAAAAATGATATTTTATATTTTGACTTATTTCACTTTATTTTTCCATAAATAAAAATATTTTTTATTCTTCATACTTTATTTATTTATTTAAGTGAATCTTATAAACTTAATTAATATTATATTATTTATTTATTTATTTTTCTTCACACCATTTAAAATACATTATTTTAATATAAAAAAAGGGGACTAAAAATATTTTATAATACTACAAATATTTTCAAGATAAAAAATACCAAAGAATATATACTTTTCTTAAACTTATTTTCTTTTGATTAATTAATAGAATTAGGGTTTTCTTTTAAAATCTTTTTTTCTTAATAAATTCAAAATTAATTAACTATTTTCTTTATTTAAATTAGGTTAAGACAAAATCTTTTTTCATGAAAAACCAAACAAAATTCATTTTTTTTCCACATTTTGCATCCTTGCACATTTATTCATTTTTATACTTTGTATTTAAATTCCTTGTATATTCATGCCAATTCAATATGGTTGTAATAGACTAATTAGGTTTAAATTCTTGCAATCCCCATTTACAAATTGTACACCCCCATCCACAAATGTTGTAATAGCATAGTAACTTTAAAATTCCGCAATTTATCGCCTTATATCCAATTGCTAGTAATTAGGGTTTGTATGGAAAGACTTAAAACCAATAAATAGCAAACCCTAATTCAAGACTAAATCAAGCGTGAAAATAATACATTTGCACACTGTTGTACCCCAAAATTTTCCCTCTCATATTTCTCAAGACATTGCAAGAAAAATCCCCAAGTGGCTCAAGATTGCTCAAGAGTTGGACAGTCAAGTCATCTCCTAAGGCATTCAATCTCAAATTAGGGTTTTGTGTTGCATCAAGGTCCTTACATCCAAATGACCTAAAGTTCTCCCCAATGTCCTAATATGTTCTCAAGATCATCCATGTCAAATTTCAAGCCTTGCAGAGGAAGTTTGGTCAGTCAATTGCCCAAGAGGTCCAAAAATCGACTGTGCTAGGGCAAAAGTCAACTGTGCCTCAAATACAGTCAAAATTCAAGATTTTTTGTCAAAATTCTCATTTTGAAGGATATCTCATCATTTTATCAAGGGTTTATCATGATTCATCAAGGATTGCTCAAAATTCATCAAGACTCAAAAGTTGCTAAATTAGGGTTTTGTAGGAAAAGTCAACTCAACTTTGACCAAGAATAACTTTCTCATATTTTGTGAGAAATGACCCATCCAAAGCTCATTTTGAAGAGGATTCAATTTCCTACAATACATATTCATACCCCAAGATCAATAAATGCACTCACAAGAAGTTACAAATTTGGACATTATAGGTCATTTTTGAAAGTCAAGAAAAACACCTTTTTTTCCAAAGCTTATAACTTGAGCATGGAATATCAAAATGATATGAGACAAAAAGGGTTTGTTAGAGGACATCCAAAGATTTCTAAAAAGTCCAAGAACATTTCTAAAAGTTCAAAATTGAAGAAGTTATGCATTGTTGAAGTTGGGCATTTTTGCAAAATTGCCAAAAGTCAACTATCCCCAAAACTTCAAAATTTGCCAAATGGGACCATTCTTTTCCACTTGATTTGGTCTTTTCATATTACACACGTGTCCTAGCTTCAGCCTTATGTCCATTTATTAATTTTTCTCTTTTATTTGATTTTTTATTGAATTAATTCATTTTAAATCAATTTAAATCAAATAAAATCCAAATATTGATGACTTAGGATCTTTTTGATTGTTATAGGTCTTAATTATCATCATGGACATGATCAAATCCGTATCAAGCTTTTCATGTACAAAAATATTGGATTTTGGACAAGTTTGGAAGGTTATCAATGGAGGATCAAATTAAATCCTAAAACATCAATGCATAAAGATTCAACTCCAAATTGTTGACCTAATCCAATGCTGCATACATATACAACACAAAGGCACACGAATTGAGGTTGAAAGCTGCAAGAACACAAAAACCAAACTTGAGAAAATTGCCAAAAATCTTGAAACTGAAATCGTGCATAGAGGTGGTTTCAAGGTAAAATCTCATCACTAATCAATTGCTGGACCATCCTTGAAGCGAAATCAATCCAGAACCAACCTCCATACGCATCCAGGAGCTTTGTAAGTGTTTCGAAAAACCACCTTCAGTCGAATTCATATATCATTATTCTGGCATATTTTTGACAAAATCTTTGCATATTCATGATCCTTGTGCAATTTCTAAACTTTCTGCATTATTTGATTGTGTTTTTATGAGCCATAGCCCTATAACCGAACCTAGGGTTTTGGAAGTTTGTTTTTAGGCATTTCTTATACAGGTGAAATCAAGATCCAAGAGGGACATAGACATACTCAGGATGCTGAGACGAATCGAACCATGGTCTTAGAATCAATTTCTATGGCCTAGGATAGATTTTAAGATGGCCATGCACATTTAGCTGCGGATATAAATCCGTAGGTAAAAAAACCAGGTCCAACGAAGAAGATGAATACGTGCCTCCCCCCCATTGGACCATTCATAATTTCGCGCTTTATTTTTTATATTTCTGGCATATTAATTATTTTCTCATATAATAATTGTTATCCATTATAATAACGAATGAGGCATAGTGGTGCAGTGGCAAAGGCGAGCGTTCAATACCAATAGGACCTAAGTTCGAATCCCAGGTCCACCATATTACTTTGTGTTATTTTTCCACAGATATTCCAGCGTATTTCATGAATTGTGGTCCATCATACTCCTTCAAATCTCCAAACGCCAGATGGCCCCAGGCCAGATCTGGTGGTCAAGAATGAATGTCCATCATGCGCCCTAGTCAACCAATGCACATGGAAGTCCAGAAGTCAACCAGGCCTGCTTGTATTGGGCCATCAAAATTGCTATCTCAACCTCCCAAAATCAGGCCCAACCTCTAACTCACTCTAATTTTTTTCTATTTCTTTATTTTGTTTAATTATTTTTTATGATTTAATCACTAACCAATTAATCTTTTTTCTTAATAAAATCAAAAACCAAAAAATATATTTTATTTATTAAAATTAAATTCAGCACTTTATTTTTGTAAATAAATATTAATTCAATTAATTTAGTTTTAATTAGGTATAACTTTTAATATTTTTTTGCAATAATTAAAATTAATCTAGATAATTAGGTTTTACTAACATTGATTGATTTATTTTTATTTCTTTAAATACTCAAAAATCCAAAAATATATATTTTTAATTAATTAATCCATTTATTTAAATAACTTAGTATTATTTCCTTTTAATTCAAAAAATAACAAAAAAAATCTTTTCTTTAATAATAAAAGGGTCAAAACCCTAAAAATTCGCCCGATTTAATTTCTCGCACGCGATCCATTTTTATTCAATATTGTATCTGCTTCCCGGAATGTAACAATTTAATAGGACCTTTAATATTTTTATCCCTTTATTTATTTTCCGCATTTTAAATTCAAGGGTTGCTTTTGGCGATGTAAATACCCGACGCCTTGTAATAGTTAGTTTTAATTTCCACAATTTAATTTCCGCAACTTATAAATTGTTAGATGTTTGATAATAGGGAATGCATGACAAGATTAATCGTTTAACCTAAAATCAACATAGATAACCATTGACATGTACAAAGATAAATTAACTGAAAATAACACACTCGCACATACACACTCTTAGGGTACACCTCACTTGGTTGCCTTCGTAACCTGGTCATTGAGTATATGAAGTTTTAGAGGTCGCCCTCTTGTCCAAGATCATAGTTGCCTCGAAACGGTTGCCTCAGAAAAATGATCTAAGACATTAGGATTACCGCTAAGGCGTCCTAACATTGCTTTAGTGACCACACGTCCCTTAATCGAATTGACCCTTAAACTCCAACGACGACGCTACCTACTCATCAATAGTGGGATAGCATTGTCTAAAGGACATTAGTACAAATTGATTCCTTTTTCGAGTAGGTAGATGGTTCTTAAGTACTTGCTCTCTCCAAAACAAAACAAAAACTTTTCACACTTACACCTTTCAAACAAAAACTTCTTTCAAACCTATAAGCATAAAGAAAGCAATTTTGAAAACAATATGAGCAAGTACCTAAGAGCCCGTGGATAACCACGGATAGAAAGGGTGCTAACACCTTCCCTTTCTATAATCTACCCCCCGAACCCAAGAAATATCTCGAAAAAGGAATTTTTTTATGCTTTTTCCTTTCCTTGTTGGATAAAATAAAAGTTGGTGGCGACTCTTGCTCACCGCGACATTTTGCAAAAACAAACGCAAAACGCGAACTAGCATTCCAAAAACTGTCAGTTCTCTCCCACCGTATCACACACACAAGCACCCCTAGGGTTATTCCACTTGGTTGCCTTATAAATGGGCATATTACGCATGTGGGGTATCTTAGAAAAAACAAGAAAAAATACAAGATCATAGACCCTCAATGATGCTATCTAAGTTTCCTTTCAAAATGATCTTAGCCCCTAAGGAAAAATGCTAAGATACCTTGCAATATTGCTAATCATGGTTATACGATGACCCACGCCCGTCCCGTTTACATCCAAAGATAGGGTTGCTTACCAAATCAATGGTAAAACAAAAATGTCAAAGGAAAAGAAAATGAACAAGAAAGACATTTGAGTAGGTAGATTGCTCCTAATTACTTGCTTCATTTCAAAACAAACATCCTTGCTATTTTTAAAACAAACACATACACTTTCAAACATCTTACAAAATTGAAAACATTTTTAAAAGATCAAACATCTTTGTATACATTCTTACAAACAAGAATCATTACAAAGATTGCCTAAACAATGGCCTCTTTACAAAATACTTTCACAAACCACACTAAGCACAATTTCAAACAAAAGCAAGTGATCTAGCAAGTAACTAATACCTTCCCTTTTTATAATCTACCCCCCGAACTCAAGAATTAATCTCAAAGGTCTTTCCTGTGCTTTTTCACCTTTCCTTTTGGATAAAAGAAAAGTCGGTGGTGACTCTTGCTAACCGCAACATTTGCAATCAAAAGCAAAACACCCAAGTCAGTTATTCCACCGTATCACAGAACTGGCGACTCTGCTGGGGATAATTCTAAAAGTGGGGTTACCTTAGGGATAGATCACATTTATTTGCTTACATTGTTTGACTTGTATGATTTACATTATGGTTCTTTGTTTGGTTTTGAATCCTCTACCCGGATTTGGGATACATTATAGGTAAGTAGTAATACATTGTGGAAACTGTGCGGGGTATACTGAATGGTCTAAGCAATAACTATGTTAGTGCGACATATTTGTGGGTACCTGTAGCCTTTGAGTTAATCAAAGAGAATACGGGACCGCTGAGTGATGTCATGAAGCGCTAATGAACTTTTAGAACCTTTACTTGACCAACTTGGCCTTTAGGATGTAGTGAGATGACCGACTTTGGTGCAGTCCGAAGTTGGTAGATACTCGACACTACACTCATTGAGGTTTGGTTTCTTGGGATATTCTGGTCGCCATTAAAGAGGCTTGTGCTGAAACAATGACCAAGGAAACAAACCAGTGATATTGAGCTCCTTAGAACCCGGTTACTATTACTAGGACAGGTTTAAGCCAACTAAACTTCAAGAGGGTACTTACCTATAAAACTACATGCAAGCCTAAACCTAAGGATTTGTTTGTTTTGTATATGCATACTTGTACATAACATCATGAACATAATTAACATCATATACATCCACTAACCATTTTAAGGATTTTGAGATTCATCTTTGTTCTTATTTTGTAGGATATGGATTCACTTTGCAGGAAAACTATTCTAGTCAATCTTGTAAGGATCCCTCCACAACTCAAGGAGCCAGCTTCAAGGATTCCTGAAAACTCTCCATTTACCGAGAGACATGGTCGCCTACTTAACTTGGTCACCTCCAACATAGATGAGGATATGATGAAGGTGCTCTTTCAGTTCTTTGATCCTTTACACCATTGCTTCACATTTCCCGATTATCAACTTGTGCAAACTTTCGAAGAATTCTTCCAACTCTTGAGGATTCCCATTCTCAATCAAATACCTTTCAATGGTACAAAAAGAGACCCAAAGTCAGAAGAGATTGCTCAAGCTCTGCACTTGCACTCATCTGATGTCACAACTCATTGGGAAACAAAGAGTGGTGTCAAGGGTTTCCTAGCAAAGTTCCTGTTTAAGAAAGCCCAAAATTGTTGGAATTCCTTGGACTTTCAAGCCTTTGAGAAAATTATGGCTCTCCTCATCTATGGGATGGTTTTGTTTCCAAATCCTGACCAACTCATAGATGTCAACACCGTCAAAATCTTCATATCCCGCAACTCAGTGCCTACATTGCCAGGAGATATCCTACACTCTTTTCACACTCGCACAATGAGGAAAAGAGGTGTCCTTATGTGTTACACTCCTCTTTTGTCAAGATGGTTTATTTCGCATCTTCCCCAATCTGTATTAAAAAATAAGCAAGGTTCAAGGTGGTCACAAAGGTTGATGATGCTCAAACATTCGGACATTCATTGGTGCTCCCGATCCAAAGAGAATGTTATCATTGTCGACCGTTGTGGAGAATTCCCTAATGTCCCTTTACTTGGCATTATGGGAGGTATCACCTACAACCCCTGCTTAGCCTTAAGACAATTTGGTTATGCCCAGAGGGATGGCCCGCACGAGATGCTGATTCAAGGTTTGGTATTTGACTACAACAATGACGATCAAGGTCTTCACGATAGATTTATTCGAGCTTGGAGGATGTTAAACAAGGTGGATAGCAAGACTTTGGGGCATAAAAATTCCACCCCTCTTGAGCCTTACCTCAAATGGGTACGAACTCGTACTCAGAGTCTTATGATGCCTTACCCCTCCATTCTCCCGGTAATCATTGAGCCTGTCATAGAAGGAGATGTTCCATACACTACCCTACATCTTGACATGCCTACCTCTCTTGAAGACCTACAAAGGTATTGGATACAACTCAAGGGAGAGCGAGATACCTTCGAAGCCCAATTCTATACAAGTGAGAAGAAGGTTTTGGAACTCACTAGGCTACTTCATGAGGAGCAGACTCTCAATGCCTACATCACGCCAAAGAGGATGCGCACTACCTTTTTATCTTAGAGCTTTTGTACTTACTTATAAGCCCAAGAGGCATTGATGTACTCAAGCTTTAACTTATTAATATAACGTGTGTTTCCTTTTTGTCTAAATCAAATTTGAATCTTTGAAATTCTTGAAATCATTACATATGCATATACCATTCATCATAACATAAGCATGTCTTTTGCAACAAGTCTCCTCATCTCTCTACTGTTAATTTCAGTAAGATGGATCTCGAGTAAACAGTGAAGGACCTCCAAGCTCAGAATACACAGTTTCAACAGTTGCTCTTGACCCTAGCCAAAGGACAAGAAGAGTTGAAGACTTTGCTGGTTGAGGAGAAGAAAAAGAAGACAAAGAAGGTAATCAGAGTCCTAAACACGGGAATAAGATTTCATGGGAAGACAAGAAGGATCCTAGACTTTGCAACGACATCCGGTGAGAGAGACAATCAAGATGGGAAAGGCAAGGAAACAGTTGTCCCATCAGAATCGGAATCGGAAGAGGAAGAGGAAGACTATTCTGAAGAACAATACCCTTCAGCTGATGATAAGTACAAACATCTCGAAGAGCGTTTGAGTGCGATGGAAATCCAAAAAGTGTCTGGCTTGGACTTTGAGGAATTGGGGTTAGTGTCGGGGATTGTCATTCCTCCCAAATTCAAAGCACCTGTGTTCTCCAAGTATGACGGAGTCTCATGCCCTAAAATGCATCTCCGATCCTATGTAAGGAAAGTCCAGCCCCATACCGCTGACAAAGACTTATGGGTACACTTCTTCCAAGATAGCCTGTCTGGAACTCAACTTGATTGGTTTTACCAGTTAGAAAGAGCCAATGTTCATAACTGGGAAGATCTTGCCGCAACCTTCTACAAACAATACCAATACAATGCTGACCTTGCACCTACCCGTACTCAACTTCAGAGTATGGCCATGGCTTCAAATGAAGGCTTCAAGGACTATGCGCAAAAATGGAAAGATTTAGCCGGAAGAGTTCAACCTCCTCTATCTGAGAGAGAGTTGGTAGACATGTTCTTGGGCACCTTGGCTGGTCCCTTCTTCAATCTCTTGATTGGAAGTTCATCAGCAGGTTTTACTGAGTTGATATTGACCGGAGAAAGGGTAGAAGCCGGTATAAAGAATGGAAAGATCCAAAAAGATACATCCTCTTCTGCAGTTGTAAGGAAGCCTTTCATCAGAAAGAAAGAGGTGGTTGGTGTATATCTGCAAAGAAATCATGATAGGGCCGAGCGCCGTCCAATGGTGGGGGCTGTGATGATCCCTAAACATGTGCCTGATCAACAAAGAAATAATCAATTGAGGATGGAAAGACTGGTCAGGCAGTTCACCAGAATTAACATGAACCTATCTCAAGTATTACCGCATCTACTAAGATCCAATTTGGTGACCTTGAAAGAAGCTCCGAAAAACCCCAATACAACCTCTCCTCACTATCATCCCAATGCCCGTTGCGCATATCACTCTGAAAGTCCTGGCCATGACACTAATAACTGTTGGGCTCTAAAGAACAAAATACAAGACCTTATTGAAGCAAAAGAGATTAAATTCGGTGCGCTCGAAAAGCCAAATGTCATTTCTGCCCCTATGCCCAAACATGGCCATAATACCAATGCCATTGAAGAAGAAATGTTTGTTACTTTAGTTGATGAACTTATGACCCCATTCCTGACTACTAAAGTGAACTTGTTGAATGCCGGTGTGTTCCTGAGATGTGATGAAGGCTATCATTTCTGTTTGTCCTCACCAACCAGCTGTCCTTTGTTGAAAACAGGCGTTCAGTGCCTAATAGATAACAAAGAAATTTTGTTTGAAAATACTTCTGTTCCACCTGTTCCTTTTAAAGATGTCTCTATCATTACCATTTCAGCCAATTCTTCCAGGGTCTCCACCAAAAGACCCATTAGAATTACATCAGTTTCGAAAGCAACTCCTTTAATAATCATAATTCCTGGACCAGTCCCATATTCGTCAGACAAAACCATACCATGGAATTATGGAGGGGATGTCTACTACCACGGTATCAAGCAGGATTGGCCAACCGCCGAAGATTCGAGTTCCGAGAAAGTCAACTCCGACATCAATAATATTGCAGGAACTAGCAAGATTACCCGAAGCAGAAGGATGTTCTCTCCAAAAATTTCTCCCCCAAAAGCAGTTTCTGGACCCATAATCATTCCTGTTGTTACTCCTCCAAAAGTTGTTCCCAGTCCTACAATCATCCCCACTAATACTCCAACTAACAAAGCTGTTACAACCCATGTTATCATTCCTACTGACACTCCTGCTGCCGAGTTAACGGATACTTGAGGTAAAAGTATTCTGATTGAGCCTGTCCGGACGAAGGCTCAGTCATTGGCTATCCCTGAGACCTCCCAGAAAGAGATGGAGGAAATTCTGAAGATCATAAAAAGAAGCGACTATGATGTAGTTGAGCAACTGGGGAAAACTCCATCCAAAATTTCCATGCTAGCTTTGCTACTATGTTCCGAGGCGCATGCAAAAGCCTTGGTAAAATTCCCGAAAACTGCCCATGTACCCCAAGAGACATCTGCTGATCAGTTCCAAGACTGCGTAGCCAGCTTGACTGCAAATAATGGCTTAGGTTTTTCAGATGTTGATTTAACGCCAAGAGGAAGGAAGCATAATGAGGCATTGCATGTCTCAGTTGAATGTAGGGGCATAACCCTGGCTCATGTTTTGGTGGACACTGGCTCATCTCTGAATGTATTGCCTAAAAAAGCTCTTGATAGGCTTGACTGTGAGGGATTGATATTGAAGCCAAGTAACATAGTAGTAAGGGCTTTTGACAGCTCGAAAAGGATGGTACATGGGGAAGTGGATATCCCATAATGGTTGGAACCCAAACATTTTATTCAACTTTTTATGTAATGGAAATTCGTCCCTCATATTCCTGCTTGCTAGGCCGACCATGGATTCACAATGCTGGCGCTGTCACTTCTACGTTGCACCAAATGCTGAAATATCTGATTCAAGGGAAGATTATCACCGTTCATGGAGAAGAAAAGTATATGACCAGCCATCTCAATTCCTTCAGATATGTGGAATTAGATGGTGAATTTATTGAAACTCTATTCCAACACTTTGAAGAGGTCCTGCAAGATGTGGCAGTAACCAAGGCTGTTCCCAAGATCACAAGGCCTCCACTCCGGATGTCATCTCTGAAGGATGCCAAAGCAGTGGTAGAAGAAGGTGGGTGCACTATCTGGGGAAAACTCCCAGATATCCCATATAAGTCTGACAAGTTTGGCCTGGGTTTCACTTCAAGTTCCCAGAAGGCTGTGCGCTGCGCTTGTGCCAGAGGACCACCCCTGAAGATCAGCAACTGCGAGGTCAACACCGTAGAAGATGATGAAGATAGTTATGACTTGGAGGACTGGATATTCCCAACTGTTAGTGGAGGACTCAACAACTAGTAGGCTAGAGACTTTGTCCCGATCACTTTTATCCCACAGTAATCTGTCTTTACATTTTGTTGGATCTGTAATATTAAAACAATTCGCACTCTTAAAACCTTGTGTCTTACCCGAGGCACAATGGTCCATTTGTAAGGGTTATTATCTCATTTTCATATGACATCAATGAATCATGGACGTTTTCGCATACAAACTTTTGTGCTCATTGTTTTTCTTTTTACGTTTTCATTTCTTTCAAGGATAACTATACCCTTACACACACTTACACTCACAATGCAGGTATACATCCATTCGGGATCCCATGGGTAACAATACTGCTATGGCCTTTTGTGACTTTGAGAATCTAATCTACCAAGCCGAAGACGAAGGTGAGGAAGATTGTGAAGTACCAGGGGAACTTGCCAGACTACTACAATAAGAAGAGAGAACCATTCAGCCTCACGAGAAACCCGTGGATACAATCAACCTAGGTACCAAAGAAGACAAAAAAGAGGTCAAGATGGGTGCCAATATGGAACCCGGTGTCAAGGAGCGTCTGATTCAGTTGTTACACGATTATGTTGAAGTCTTTGCCTAGTTGTATGAAGACATGCCGGGACTTGATGCAGACATTGTGGTACATCGTTTGCCTACAAGAGATGATTGTCTGCCAGTAAAGCAAAAAGTTCGCCGCATGAGGCCTGATATGTCAGAAAAGATTAAAGTAGAAGTCATGAAGCAATTCAACGCTGGATTTTTGGCTGTCACCTCTTATCCCCAATGGGTTACCAATGTTGTTCCCGTGCCCAAAAAGGACAGCAAAGTGCGAATGTGTGTGGACTACAGATATTTGAATAGGGCAAGCCCTAAGGATGATTTTCCACTCCCCCACATTGATATTCTAGTTGACAATATGGCACAACACAAAGTGCTTTCCTTCATGGACGTATTCTCAGGTTACAACCAAATCAAAATGGCGCCTGAGGACATGGAGAAAACAACGTTTGTCACGTAGTGGGGCACTTTCTACTATAAGGTGATGCCATTCAGACTAAAGAATGCTGGGGCAACATATCAACGTGCCATGATAGCTTTATTTCATGACATGATACATCATGAAATAGAGGTCTACATGGACGATATGATAGCCAGATCTAAAACAGAAGAAGAGCATCTTGATCACTTACAAAAACTGTTTGAGAGACTGAAGACGTATAAGCTGAGGTTGAATCCAAACAAATGCACATTTGGGGTACGGTCTGGTAAACTCCTAGGCTTTGTCGTCAGTAATAAAGGTATTGAAGTAGATCCTGCCAAGGTAAAAGAGATACAAGAGATGCCTGCTCCTCGTACTGAGAAGGAAGTCAGAGGGTTCTTGGGACGTTTGAACTACATTTCCAGATTCATCTCTCACCTGACAGCTACTTGTGAACCAATCTTCAAATTGTTGAAGAAAGATCAAGTAATCAAATGGAATGACGAGTGCCAAGTTGCTTTTGACAAAATCAAAGAATACTTACAAGAGCCTCCTATGTTGATGCCACCAGTCGAGGGAAGACCATTGATCATGTATCTGACTATTTTAGAAAACTCAATGGGGTGGGTATTGGGGCAGCATGACGAGTCTGGCCGAAAAGAGCTTGCTATTTACTACCTGAGCAAAAAGTTTACCGACTATGAAACCAAATATTCACTGCTTGAGAAAACTTGTTGTGCTCTGGCATGGGCTGCTCGCCGGCTAAGACAGTATATGCTGACTCATACTACTTTGTTGATATCTACAATGGATCCGATAAAATACATCTTCGAGAAACCTGCTCTCTCCGGGAGAATAGCAAGATGGCAGATGATCCTGACAGAATATGACATACAATATACTACCCAGAAAGCAATAAAGGGCAGTGTATTAGCTGATCACCTTGCTCACCAAGATGTAGAAGACTACCAATCCATGAAGTTCGAATTTCCGTATGAAGACATCATGACATTAGACAACTGTAAAGAATTCAGGCCATATGACGGACCTGAACAAGGATCCCGATGGACCCTGTTCTTTGACGGGGCATCCAACGCACTTGGAAATGGTATCAGTGTTGTACTCATATCTCCGGAAGGGTGTCATACTCCCTTTACAGCAAGACTCTGCTTCAATTGTACAAACAACATGGCAGAATAGGAAGCATGCATCTTTGGTCTCAGAGCTGCCATAGACTTGGGGATCAAATCCTTGGATGTATTCGGAGATTCAGCTTTGGTTATCAGTTAGATCAAAGGGGAATAGGACACCAAACACCCTAACCTTATCCCTTATAAAGAACATGTTTTGACATTGCTACCACATTTTGAGAAGATTACCTTCGAGCATTTCCCGCGAGAAGAAAATCAGCTAGCAGACGCACTAGCCACAATGTCATCTATGTTGAAACTTAATTGGGATAACGAGGCTCCCCAGATCACCATTGAACGAATGGATGAACCAGCACACTGTCACGAGATTAATACTGAAGAAGTAGTGGACCAACCTTGGTTCCACGAAGTCAAGAGGTATCTCGAGGCTCAAGAATATCTAGAAGGAGCTTCAATCAATGATAAGAAGTTCTTAAGAAGATTATCGGCTAAGTTCTTCCTTAGTAATGTCATTCTTTACAAACGCAACCATGACTCTGTGTTACTTCGGTGCGTAGACAAGGTTGAAGCCGAAAGGATCATGGCCGAGTTACATGAAGGCACTTTTGGCACCCATTCCAATGGGCATATGATGGCAAAGAAAATCTTACGGGCAGGCTATTACTGGTCTACCATGTAAGCGGATTGCTATCAACAATCTCGAACCTGCCATAAGTGTCAGATTTATGCTGACAAGGTGCACGTACCTCCGGTTCCTCTGAATGTCTTGACGTCTCCTTGGCCCTTTTCTATGTGGGGAATTGATATGATTGGGGAAGTCAAGCCCGCAACCTCTAATGGACACCGCTTCATCTTAGTGGCCATTGGCTATTTTACCAAGTGGGTGGAGGTAGCTTCTTTCGCTTCAGTTACCAAGAATGTTATTTCCCGTTTCATCAAGAAAAATCTCATTTGTTGTTATGGTATCCCAAAGAATATCATTACAGACAATGGTACAAACTTTAACAATACTATAATCACCGCCTTGTGCGAGCAAGTCAAGATCCAGCATCACAATTCTTCTCCTTACCGACCGAAGATGAATGGTGATGTCGAAGCTGCAAATAAGAACATTAAAAAGATCATACAGAAAATGACAGTCACATACAAAGACTGGCATGAGATGCTACCATTCGCTCTCCACGGGTATCGTACCACAACTCGCACATCAACCCGAGAAGCACCCTATTCTATGGTTTACAGCATGGAGGTTGTCTTGCCTATCGAGGTCCAGATCCCCTCTATGAGGATTATGAAGGATGCAGGGCTGAACAAAGACGATTGGATCCAGACTCGACTTGATCAATTGAACTTGATTGATGAGAAGAGACTTACTACTATTTTCCATGGTAAAATGTATCAAAAACATATGATCAAGGCTTTCAATAAGAAGGCCAGACGCCAAGTGTATCAAGTTGGGGATCTAGTGATCAAATGCATCATACTTCCACAAGGTGATCCCAGGGGAAAATGGACTCCTACCTATGAAGGACCATTTGTAATCAAAAACATTTTCTCTGGTGGGGCAATGATCTTGACCACCATGGATGGCGACGACCTGCCGCATCCTGCGAACGCGAACATAGTCAAAAGATACTACGCATAAGAGACCCACTAGGTTGACATACCTAGGCAAAACAAGGGCATCCCGGCGAACCAAAAAGGTTCGGAAAAAAATTAGGGACAAAAACAAAAAATCTGTACACCCGGCAAGTTAAAAACCCGAAAGGGCGACTTGGGCAAAAAATGGTATCCCGGTGGACTGAAAACCCGAAAGGGCGGTCCAGGCAAAAGTTAGGGAATTAAAGCGTATGACTATGTCCCGTTGGATCACCTTACCGACAACTTGCAAACTCGACATTTCTGACCAATTCAAACATCTTCGGACAAGGCAACAAATAGACAAGAGACTCAGAGATACAAAGGCTATAGCAGAACGGGAACCCCATGGGATTATTACACATATCTATCTTTTCTTTGTATTAAAATTTTCATTTTTTTACGAAGGAGTTCTCTTACTAGAATGTTTGTCTCATTGTACAAAATTACTTACTCAAAGTCAATACAAAGATATCTCCTTGAAAGTGCAAAAACTATCTGTTTTTCGTTACGCTTGCGTTTTGTTTACAAAAGCGTCCAATGATTCATTGTTGAACATATGCATTTGAACATAATTACTGTTTACAAATAAACAAAATAAAAGACAATTACTGATGGCTTTAAGAGATAGGGAAATCTCTCTAAGTTATTTTCCATAAAAATTCCCCGTAGTGTACAGTTTAATCCCCAGCGGAACAGAGCCTCCAGTTATCAGTCCCCAGTAGAAGTCGTTCAATTTTTCAAGATTTCCCAACATGATTTTACAAGCAGTACATGGCATTTCCTTTACAATAGAGTTTATTTCTCTAAAAATAAATTCATCAACATGAAGACTTATGCTCCATATCCTCAACAGCGGACAAGGATTTATTTTCCTCAGTCCAATAGAAGTACAACAGAATTAGCTCACATGCGCATACATCACATCCATATATCATAAACATTGATGACATGAATGCATTACACTATGCATCTCATACAACATGACTTTGCGTTTTAGCTGACATTTTACCCTTTTTAGGATAAGGTTAACAACTACCATTAACAATGTTCAAAGTTTTCAGACACAATACAGATACGCTCCAGACATGGAAGCCATTCTAATACTCATACAGAGCCTCTTCCAGATACAGTTCAGTTACGCTCCAGACACAGAAGCCATTCTGATACTCATTCAGAGCCTCTTTCAGATATAGTTCAGATACGCTCCAGACACGGATGCCATTCTGATACTCATTCAGATTCAGCTTTCAGATACAGTTCAGATACGCTCCAGACACAGACACCATTCTGATACTTATTTAGATTCAGCTTTTAGAATCAGTTCAGATACGCTCCAGACACGGACGCCATTCTGATACTTATGCAGATTCAGCTCTCAGATATAGTTCAGAAACGCTCCAGACAGGGATGCCATTCTGACACTCGTTCAGACTCAACTCTCAGATACAGTTCAGATACGCTCCAGACACGGAAGCCATTCTGATACTCATTCTTTCAGTTTACAAATTACAATTCAACAATCACTCTTGGATGGCATCTACAAGCCCATCTCCAAAAACTTTCTATCACCTCTCCAAATGGCATCTTTAAGCCCATTCTTTCTATCATCTCATCGCCGAGTGCAAATTTTTGGGCACTCTAGTGTCCAATCATCTTCCACCTTCGAGTCACGACTGGCAAAACATGTCAATCTAACTCTTCAGGGTTAAGAAGATTGAACAGGGGCAGCTGCTGTACCCTAAAATTTGCCCTCTCATTTATCTAGAATTTTCTCACAAGATCTCCTTGGGCTCAAAACTGCACTAGTGTTTGATCAGCTCAAGACACCTCCTCAAACACTGATGACTGCAAATTAGGGTTTGAGATTGAACAAGGACAAATGGAATTTTAATGCCCCACATGACTTTCATGGATCATTTTGGACCCTCAAGATTGCTCATGTCATGTTTCAAGTCTTGAATAACATTTTTGATCAGTCAATTGAGCAGTTGACCTAAAAATCAGTTGTATTAGGGGAAAAGTCAACTATGGCCAATTTACAGTCAAACTTCATAATTTTTGATCCACATTAACATTTTAAACTAATATGTATCATTTGATCAAGTTTGGACCACAATTCCTCAAGAAATTTGATCAAATCTCCAAAAGGGCAAAATGGTCAAAATTAGCGTTTTGACTGGGAAAGGGCAATTTCTGATTTTTGACCTAGCAAATGGTCAATTGGTTTAAGACATGATATCAAGAGTCCAATTTCACCATTTTTACCTAATGACATGGTTCAAAACATTGCTCAAGATCAATTGATTGACAGATGAATTTTTAGTCAACTGGTCAAAAGTCAACTGTACACTGAAAAGTCAAACTTTGACTTTTTGGTCAAAATCAAGTATCAAAGATTACAATTCATCAAAAAATGTCAAAATATGAAACTTATTCATCAAGAAATCAAGAAATCAAGATTTCATTTTGAAAAGTCAAAATTTCTAAACTTAGAAATTTTTCTAAGTGTAAAAAATTTCTTATATTTTCATAACTTTGAGCCATTTTTTCATTATGATGCAAGATGATTCAAAGGAAACTTCCAACATGAAAGTTGTGTATATCCATGAAATATATAACTTTGATTCACACAACTTATTCCAAAAGTGAATGGATCTCAAGTTATAATTTTATGAATACATGCTCATGAACTAAAAAAGACTTAGTGAAATTTTGCCCTAGTTAGGCAGATTTTTTGACCTAACTTCATGGCAATTTTTCACATAGTTACAAGGGTAATATTCAAATAAATTCAAATATGGGTTGTAGATCACATTTAAAGCTTTCCAAAATGTCCAAGAACTCCTTGAGATCATTCTTGAGTAGGGAGAATCGAAGAGATAAAATTAGTGTTTTGTCACTTGAATTACAAGGCATTTTGTGATGAACAAAAATCCAATTTCAAACCTATGCTGCACAATCTTGTTTTGAAGGCTTCTAAAACTCAAGATCTCTCCATAATCATAAGATTACACTTGCTTTTGGGCTATTATCCAAGTGTTCCAAGCATTGTCCAAGCCAATTTGCCATTTTTGGAAGAAAGTTACCATTCCACTCTTGAAAAGTTGCTTTAATCACAAAGTCAATTTGTCTTGAGCTTCTAACTTGTTATTTCTGCACACACAACCCCTATAATCCAAAAGCAAGGTGTCTAAGGCCTGAAGAATCTCAGGACATGCTTGTACAACATTTGATATTTGTCATTTCACTTTTCTTTAAAAGCAAGTTATATAGCCATAACCCTATAACTCAGAAGCTTGGAATGATTTTGTGCTGAGATCTTTTCCATACATATTAACAAGTCAATTGCAACACAACATACGTCTTCACAAGTCCTAAAACACTCCCAAGCATCTTGATGCACAGAACTTCCCAAACTTGACAGTTTTGAGCAAAAACTCACCATCTCCATTTCCACTCGTGCATTTTGAAAACTAATCATCCAAGCACCTTCCATACATCATATCAAAGTGATCCAGGCCCTCATTTCAAGAATGTAACCCCTCCATCACTATTCACCATTTTTAAACATCAAGCTTGTAGCTTGACTTGAGTATGGAGTTCCATCCATCCTCAAAGCAAAGTAGGAGTTGGAACACATTCAAGGAGGTCCAGGCAAGCTATAGAAATCATCAGGCCATCACAAAGGTTGCTCAAATTCCATACACGACTCCATCTGCAAGAGGTAAGTTTTCAAACTTCTATCTCTTCATACAGGCATCATTTGAGTTTGATTTGTGAAGATAAAATGTAGATACCATTGCCACGAAGCTGTACATATCCATAGTTTACATTTATATGGCATGAGCTTAGAGAATTTTAGGGTTGAAGTTTTCTGTAATTTTTAGGTTTTGATTTAGGGCTAGAAAAATTCTCGTTCATATTTGATTGTTAGCTTAAGTTGTTTATATGTTTGGATTCGTGGGAAAAAATGCCACAACTTTCATGTTTGAACTTTTCATTTTTGTTGAGAGATGAAGAAGATACATGTCCTTTGGCTGGAGGTTGAAGATGAAGTCTTCAGAACACGTTTTGCCTTACATATATATTGTTTCATTTGTATTAACGAATGTATAGCCACCACAGTGGTAAGGCAGCGCGCTGGTAATCAGGAGGTCATGGGTTCGAGCCTCAACGCGCGTTGCCTTTTGCTTTTTTTTCTCATTTTTACATTTTTTTGTTCTTTCCAGCGCGCGGGCCTTCCTCCTCCTAGGCCTCATTTTTTTCTAACATTCCTCCCCCCTATTTCATATTTGCACCCTGGCCCAATTTAATTTTATTTCTTCATTTTTTTATTTTTATTTATTTTCTCAAATATATTTTCTAAATAGAAAAAATGATAAAAATGCAGAAAAATGATATTTTATATTTTGACTTATTTCACTTTATTTTTCCATAAATAAAAATATTTTTTTATTCTTCATACTTTATTTATTTTTTTAAGTGAATCTTATAAACTTAATTAATATTATATTATTTATTTATTTTTCTTCACACCATTTAAAATATATTATTTTAATATAAAAAAGGGGACTAAAAATATTTTATAATACTACAAATATTTTCAAGATAAAAAATACCAAAGAATATATACTTTTCTTAAACTTATTTTCTTTTGATTAATTAATAGAATTAGGGTTTTATTTTAAAATCTTTTTTTCTTAATAAATTCAAACTTAATTAACTATTTTATTTATTTAAATTAGGTTAAGACAAAATCTTTTTTTCATGAAAAACCAAACAAAATTCATTTTTTTTCACATTTTGCATCCTTGCACATTTATTCACATTTTGTAATTAACTATTTTCTTTGTTGTATGGCTTTAAGGTCCTCATTTTCATTCAAGATTGAACCAATTGATTCTTTCATCAATCAGAATTTGTTTGAAGCTAGGGCTTTAATTCATGAACCCCTTTATCACCAAGCTCTAAGGTCATCCTCATCATGGGATTTTAAGCCATCAAGGTTCATCTCCAGGAAGCTTAGGGTTTTGTGATCACCATCATTACTCACACACTTCTAAT
The DNA here is from genome assembly GCA_948472305.1 of Vicia faba. NCBI lineage: Eukaryota > Viridiplantae > Streptophyta > Magnoliopsida > Fabales > Fabaceae > Vicia > Vicia faba. The sequence goes on along the minus strand of OX451736.1, from coordinate 1,162,138,310 downwards.
AATTGCTCCTATCTACAAGGTATTCCTCAAGATATTTGCTTCAAGATCATTAGTCATCAAAATGAAGTGCCTTTGCAAAGTGAATTGCAAGATTTAAATCATGGTACAAAGGTGATGTTGTGGATGCGTAATATGATCAAAGCATTGTTATTATTTGTTGCTTCAATTTACAAGAGTTGGATTTAAGATGGAAATTAAGGGTTTTAGCAAGAAGGCGGGATTGATTTGGTTTGGTTCTAATGGGTTTGTTATCTAGAATCATTTGAGGTGCTACCTAATGTCATGGATTAAAGTTGTTTGAAGTTTCATTAAAAGAGTGCAAATTTGGACATGGGACTTTGCATGAACTTCATAGAATCACTTCTAAACTGAAAACTATTGGAGACCTTATACAAGAGTCCATGCTAATCACTTGTTGGTTTTCATCCTGTTTGTTGGTACTTATTCTAGTATTGCAAGAATTAGAAGAAAAATGGAAAATTAAAGTAAAGCATACGGAGGGAAAACGAATTCCAAACTTTGTTTGAAAAGAGAAGGACCATTGCATATTATATTCATGAGATCCATTACAATTTCAAGCTTCATTCAAATTGCATCCAAATTTGTTCAAAGCACCATGAAAGTATCAAGTTTCCATGGACATGGAAATCATTACAAGTCAACATTCAAAAACATTTATCAAAGAAGATTGGAAATACAAATTAGGAATTCAAGGAACATTACAAAAGGCATTTACATTAAAGTCTAATCATAAACCTAGCCTAATCCTTAATCTTTGTCTTCAATTTTCTTCATGGCCAAATGGGCTCCAAAGTTATGACTTCAATATCTATATGGATCCACAAGCATAAAATTCAGACTTGCAGAAGCACAACAATCAGAATCACTTCCATGCTACCACCTGCTACACGCCAGTCATGCCCTATACTGTGAACGACAGAAAGCTGCAACAGGAAATAAATCAGGACTTATGAAGCCATGAGATATGCGCAGGAAAAATGAAACCAACCCAAAATCTACCCAAAAATAGTACAGAAACATGTAAATAAACTGTAGCCCTGTGACATTGCATTATCCAAACAATTCATAACAGAAAGTTTATAAACCAAAAACATATACAAACAACTCAACAAAGAATTAACAGAGGTCCCCAACTAACTTCTAATCGCATTAGCAACTACCAACCAGTAACCCAACTGTAAAAGAAAAAAGTTTCTTAATTGTCACAACAGAAGTAACAAAAATTAATGTAACTAACTCTCACTCCTCTAACCATAACTAACTGTCAAAACTGACACATAACAGAATTCTTGAACTTTTTCTAGCAGAATTCCCTAACCTATTTCCATCCTTCCAAAACAACTTATACTAGAACCAACTTTCAACCATTTTCCCTAACATAATTTTCTAACCATAACCTCCTATCCCTCTAACAAACTTCATGCAAATAGAAAAAATGAAAGGGGGAAAATGATCCACAAGAAAAATCAGTAAAAAAAACTCACCACAAAATATGTTTCCTAGGGAGACCAGCGCTGACCGAATTGACCGCTATCCCCTCCACCGTCCATCTAAAGATGAAATTATACACGAGGAGGAGACACGTCGCCACCATCCACGGCGACATCTCAGCTGCTCGAAGATGTTTCAATGCAACTTCAAAGGGAGAGAGTACGGTCGACACCAGGGCCCGACCTGCTAAGAGAGCTGCTATTGCTCGACATGAGCCACTTCCCGTCAAGACAGAAGAACAAAGAGCTCCACCCAAGGTTGACTCCGTCTTGCTGGACACCCTCTTCGACAAAGATGAAGCACCCAAAACCGAATAGGAACTCCTCCGACCAATCTTAGAACGTTACTTTGAGTTCGTCCCCCTTGATGAAGACCTTCACAAAGGCGTGAAGATCGACACCAGACTCCCCGACCTTGCGAGGAAACAGATTAAAGCTTGCTTGAGGGGGAACACAAACCTGTTCATGTGGAGTGCTACGGAGATGCTCGGACTCGACCCTGAGGTCGCCTGTCACCACTTGGCCATTGATCTAGCCGCTAGGGAAATAGTACAACATAAACGTAGGCAGTCTCCCGAGAAAGCGGAGGCTGCTGAAAATGCTGTAAAAGACCTCATAAAGGATAATTTTATTTCCGAGGCCCGGTATTCAACCTGGATCTCAAGTGTTGTACTTGTTAAGAAAAATAATGGAAAATGGAGAATATGTGTTGATTATACTGATCTTAATCGGGCATGTCCCAAAGACGTTTTTCCTTTACCTAATATTGATATACTGGTCGATAATTCGGCCGACTATAAAATTTTATCATTTATGGACGCCAACTCGGGCTATAACCAAATCCCAATGATGATAAGCGACAAGCATTCCACTGCTTTCATGACCAGCTCGAGCAATTACTATTATAACGTAATGTCCTTCAACCTGAAAAACACAGGGGCAACTTACCAGCAGATGATGAATAAATTCTTCTGCAACGAGATCAGGGATATGCTCGAGGTATACATGGACGTCATGATTGTCAAATCTCAAGCAGATACTGACCATGCTGCCCATACCAAAAAGGTCTTTGCCCAAGCGAGACAATGCAAAATGAGGTTCAACCGTGAGAAATGCACATTCGGAGTTAAGGCGGGAAAATTCCTCGGTTTTTATTTGACATAACGAGGAATTGAATCCAACCCCGTCAAATTCCAGGCATTCTCTGAGCTCCTTACACCTAGCTCGAAGAAATCTATACAAGTCCTAAATGACATGCTCACCTTGCTCTCCCGATTTGTGGCGAAATCTGTGCAACACGCTCTTCCATTTTCAAACTTCTGTGTAAAGAGGAAGCCTTCGAGTGGACTAAGGAATGCAATCAAGCCCTCCTCCACCTCAACCAAAGCCTTTCACAACCACCCATGTTGTCTCAACCCGAAGACGGGGAAACCCTGTTCCTTTACTTGGCCATCTCCCCCAAGGCCGTAAGTGCGGCCCTCGTTCGTGAGACTCCAGACGGGCAGAAGCCAATGTATTTCACGAGCAAAGCACTTCAAGGGCCCAGGTCAAGTATCAGCAGATCGAGAAGGTGGAATTGGCCCTCATCAACACGACGAGGAGGCTTAGATATTACTTTCTGGCACACACGTTCATCGTACGAATAGACCAACCCGTAAAACAACTTCTATACCGACCAGACATGGCGGGTCGAATGCTAAAATAGTCCCTGGAGATCTCAGAATTTGACATCCAGTATGAGAGCAGGAAGGCCCAAGCACTGGCCGACTTTGTCACAGAGATGACCGCCCATGATCCCCCCCATAGGGAAGAAGCGCAAGTGGACCATGTTTGTGGATAGACCTTCCAGCTCGACAGGGAGCAGAGCTGGAATCCTCCTCGAGAACAAGGAAGGCGTCGTGATTGAACACCCTCCCACCCTTTCCTTTCCAATGTCGAACAATCAGGCTAAGTATGAGGCACTGCTCACGGGATTAAGACTAGTCGAGGATTTGGGTGCCCGAGAGATACAAACTTTCATTGACTTCCAACTTGTCGTATCTCAAGTTCAATGGGGATACCAGGCTAAGAACAATAGCCTCATTGAATATTTACACCTGGTCAGAGAACATATGAAGAAGTTTGACCGAGAAGAGATCACGCACGTGCCGCGCGAACAGAAGATGCTGGCCGATATACTTTTAAAGCTCGCAAGCACAAAGAAGAAAGGCGGGAACAAATTTATCATCCAAGAATCCCTTTCTCGATCGAGCATTGAAAAGTCTACTATGCCACCCGAGGTGAATGCCATCGATGACAGCTCATGTTGGATGACCCCAGTGTTCAACTTTTTGACAAAGGGGGAACTTCCCGTGGACTAAAGAGATGCAGCCGCGACCAAATGGAGAGCATGTTCGTACGTGGTACTCAAACACAAATTTACTGTCGGGGATTCTCCATCCCAGTCTTAAAATGTGTCGAAGAGTCCGCAATCCCAGAGATACTACGAGAAATCTATGAGGGAATCAACGCCCAACACATGGGTGGCAGATCCCTATCACGAAAGGCACTACGAGCAGGCTACTACTGGCCGACCATGCAACAAGACTCCAAGGATCATTCCAAGGAATGCAACAAGTGTCAGAGGCATGCGAACATGCACCTCGCGCCTCAGACGAGCTAAACACACTGTATTCCCCGTAGTCATTCACCTGGTGGGGAATGGACATCCTCGGACTTTCGTGCAAGGGACGTATCAAAACAAATTCCTGATCGTGGCTGTCGACTATTTCTTGAAATGGATAGAGGCCGAAGATCTGGAAAAAATCACTTCACACAACATCCTCTGTTTCTACAAACGAAACATGCTTGCTCAATTTGGGATACCACAAGCGCTCATCAATGACAACGGGACCCAGTTCACCGATCAAGGTTTCCAAAGCTTCATCTCCAAACTAGGCACCAAGCAACACCTTACCTCAGTCGAACACCCCCAAACCAACGGGCAAGCCGAGGCCGCAAATAGGGTCATCTTACAAGGTCTCAAAAAAAGGGTGGGTCTAGGAACTCCATAACATCCTATGGGCGTACCAAATAACACCCCACTTAACGACGAGCGAGACCCTGTTCCGACTGACCTATGGCACCAAGGTTGTCATCCCCGTAGAAATCTTGAAACCTTCTAGAAGAACTGAGGCCCCTCTGGACGAGGAACTAAACGACGAGGCTCTAAGAGAAGAGCTCAACCTAGTCGAAGAAATCCATTCAGGAGAAGCTCTTCGTGAGGCCACACTGAAACAACAGATAGCCCTTCTCCATGACCACAAAGTCATAAAGCGTGAATTCCAGCTCGACAGTCTAGTCCTACGGAGAAATAAAAAAGATTCTCGCAAAGGGAAGTTGGCAGTGAACTGGGAAGGACCATACCATGTCCATAGAGCAACGGGCACCGGGGCATACTACCTCGAACATTTAAATGGAGAACCACTACCTCGACTGTGGAACGCTACGAAACTGAAACAATATTACAGCTAAGTCCTTATCCTACTACAGGCATTAGTAGTCCACCAATCTTATCCAAATGACAACGGGACGAGCTCGACCACGTAGGCGTGTTAAGGTACAGACATGGCCTCCAAAATTCAACGCCGGTGAGTCGCTATTCATTCATCAAATAGAAACTTAGCCCAACAGGGACACCTCAATCAAGCTCTACTATCAAAGTACCCAACATGCAGAACACCCACCTCGCAATGGGCAGTTCACGCCACGAGCTTAAGATCCTGACCGCGATCTTGAGCTCGTTCCTTGGATCCCTACTCCACCCCCTCGACACATCCCAACATGTGTTGTCCACAACCAAGGTCGAGCATACATTTCCACTCATGGGAAATACAAATTTTCACAAAATAAACAAGTTAAAAAGCAACGACGAACATATAGCTAGCAAACATCAACAAAAATATAAAGGCATAACAGTAAAGTAAGAACATTTATAAATGTCTACCACGGAGGCCGACATTGTCTGAATAATACAATAAGTGCATGCGCGTAGGCCTTGAATACAAACAACAAAAATATCAGAAATATTAGTCACTTCGAGGAGTGCACGCTTCGACCTCCACTTCGGGGGAATCAGGAGGGGGGGACCACACGACCATCAATGACTTGGGACAATACCCCAAATTTGTCCTACCCTTTTATTGAATCATCTGGCTTACGCATTTCGTTCTCACTTCATCTGCATACCCTCCATTAGGTCAATTAACACCTCATGCATCATTAACCAATACATTTAGCACGGGATCAAGGATATCGAAGAATTAGGGTTGTTGTATGGATTTAAGGTCCTCATTTTCATTTAATCTTGAACCAACTGATTCTTTCATCAATCAGAATTTGTTTGAAGCTAGGGTTTTAATTCATGAACCCCTTTATCACCAAGCTACAAGGACATCTTCATCATGGGATTTTAAGCCATCAAGGTTCCTCTCCAGGAAGCTTAGGGTTTTGTGATCACCATCATTACTCACACGCTTCTAATTGCTCCTATCTACAAGATATTCCTCAAGACATTTGCTTCAAGATCATTAGTCATCAAAATGAGGTGCCTTTGCGAAGTGAATTGCGAGATTTAAATCATGGTACAAAGGTGATATTATGGATGCGTAATATGATCAAAGCATTATTATTATTTGTTGCTTCAATTTACAAGAGTTGGATTTAAGATGGAAATTAAGGGTTTTAGCAAGAAGGCGGGATTGATTTGGTTTGGTTCTAATGGGTTTGTTATCTAGAATCATTTGAGGTGCTACCTAATGTCATGGATTAAAGTTGTTTGAAGTTTCATTAGAAGAGTGCAGATTTGGACATAGGACTTTGCATGAACTTCATAGAATCACTTCTAAACTGAAAACTATTGGAGACCTTATACAAGAGTCCATGCTAAGCACTTGTTGGTTTTCATCCTGTTTGTTGGAACTTATTCTAGTATTGCAAGAATTAGAAGAAAAATGGAAAATTAAAGTAAAACATATGGAGGGAAAACGAATTCCAAACTTTGTTTGAAAAGAGAAGGACCATTGCATATTATATTCATGATATCCATTACAATTTCAAGCTTCATTCAAATTTCATCCAAATTTGTTCAAAGCACCATGAAAATATCAAGTTTCCATGGACATGGAAATCATTACAAGTCAACATTCAAAAACATTTATCAAAGAAGATTGGAAATACAAATGAGGCATTCAAGGAACATTACAAAAGGCATTTACATTAAAGTCTAATCATAAACCTAGCCTAATCCTTAATCTTTGTCTTCAATTTTCTTCATGGACAAATGGGCTCCAAAGTTACGACTTCAATATCTATATGGATCCACAAGCATCAAATTTAGACTTGCAGAAGCACAAAAATCAGAATCACCTCCATGCTGCCACCTGCTACACGCCAGTCATGCCCTATACTGTGAACAACAGAAAGCTGCAACAGGAAATATAAATCAGGACTTGTGAAGCCATGAGATATGTGCAGGAAAAATGAAACCAGCCCAGAATCTACCCAAAAATAGCACATAAACCTACAAATAAACCGCAACCCTGCGACATTGCATTATCTAAACAATTCATGACAAAATGTTTATAAACCAAAAACATATACAAACAACTCAACAAAGAATTAACAGAAATCCCCAACTAACTTCTTATCGCATTAACAACTACCAACCGGTAACCCAACTGTAAAAGAAAAAAGCTTCTTAATTGTCACAAAAGAAGTAACAAAACAGAATGTAACTAACTCTCACTCCTCTAACCATAACTAACTGTCAAAACTGACACGTAACAGAACTCTTGAACTTTTTCTAGCAGAATTTCCTAACCTTCCAAAACAGCTTATACCAGAATAAACTTTCAACCATTTTCCCTAACATAATTCTCTAACTATAACCTCCTAACCCTCTAACAAACTTCCAGCAAACAGAAAAAAATGAAAGGGGGAAAATGATCCACGAGAAAAATCAGTAAAAAAAACTCACCATAAAATCTGAAGACTCTCTCAATCTTGAAGCCTCTGCAACGAGTCTCCATCTCCATAACCGAAACTGCTGCTTCTGAAACCTTCATCATTCTTTGTTTCATTTTCTGTAATTCCTTTCGCGACTTGAAAAGAATCCAAAAACTACAACTATTGCAATAGTCTTCATCTCCCTGCATCAAACAACAACAAAATTTCATCATCTACATGAACAATTCAAGAACAACAGCAACACAGATACATAATCTCTCAATCACGTATAGAAGAGAAATCTGAATCAGGAGAAGAAGGGGTGAGAAGAGGAAATGGAGATACCTAGCAACCGAAGCTTAAATCGTCACCGAGAGACTCGTCGTTACCATCGCCTTTTTTTCCGGCAAATCATCTCTTCTATCAAGATTCTACCAACTTTCTTGACAACACAATGTGGCCTTCGATTCCCTGAGTATTTTCCCCATGAATCTGGCTTGGGCGTGTTCGTCATCGCATCCTTATTTTGGTTCCAAGGTTATTTAGGGTCTGTTGTGAGTTTAGATTAGAAGGATTCGGCGAGGAATTGGAGAAGACAGGTTTCAGATTTGGAAAGGGGATAATGGTAAGTGCAGATGATAAGGCCGAGAATGGCGAAGAGGAAGCAGTAAAAGAAAGTAGAAGAGGAATATCAGGTCTTATTTCGCGATTTCTCCGCGGTGGTGGGGAGCAGGTTGAAATAGACTGAGACAAAGGTGAACGACGGAGCTTTGAAGTGGAATCAGGATTGGAAGAAGCACGCGCCAATTTGGTTTGAGAGAAGAAGATGATTCAATATGTGGAACCTCAATGGTAATGTTGGAGGTGATTAGGATGTTGATCTGGATTGAAAACTACAAGGATCATGGGCCGAGATTGCCTTGCATTGGGCCTGATTTTCTGAAGTTAAGCATTGAACAAAAAATGATGAATTAGGATTCCAGTCTGGGCCATCCATCTGGGCTTGCTAGTTGCACACTAGTATAAAGCTTACACCCCCTATATTGGTTATTTTGATTTCATTTCAATAGGTTCTTTCAATTTTTATTTTCATTATTTTGATAATATAAATTGTGATAAGGATGCCATGACTAACATAGTAAAAACTGTAGGATTTTATTACAATTATATGGATATGGTTGAATAAAAGAGATTTGGTGGAAGAGCTTCAAGAATTTACGAATTAAATTAAGAGCCTAATCTTCGTCAAGTGAATTCGAAGAAGCTTTTGGTAGAGTTTTCTTATTGCTGGCATGGTTTTGAAGAGGCAACGAACCTTCTCCGTTAGGTATCATCACAACTTCGTTTTATTCCTCATTTCCGCATTTTAGCGTATCTCTTTACCGCTTTTCTAGAGATCATGAGAAGTAAGGCTTTAATTCTTTCTGATGCCATGAGAAGTATGGTAGAGATGTATGACGGGGGTCTCCGTTGCTAATCATATCAAGAACCCCTCTAGTTTATTTAAATACCTGTTTAGGGCGATTCCGCATTGTGTGCATTCTGTTTGCTATTTGTGGTTGTTTAAAACCCTACCTTTGTGTAGGTATTTTGCAGGTGTGTTTACATTTGTGCCCGCATTATTCCCTCATTCCTTAATGAAGTCCTTAAAAGTAGGCGAGCAGGGAGGGTTCATAATCAACCCCCGTAATTTCTTCTGTGTCATCCTTAGCTCATGGCGTACCATGATGCTTCGGAGTTGTGCCAACTCTTGTGTATCGAGTCGTCAAGTGGGGAGGGGTTCTGCAATTGAACCCTTACGCTTTGTCAGGAGTTTGCATTGGCCGATGCTGATACTCCGTGATCGTTCATATTGGCTTTTGTTTCCTACCTCGATCTCCTATATCTTGGTTAGGTGTTCAGTCGCTTTGGATATCATATTTTTGTTTTACATCTCATTCTCGCTTGTTTGTCTCAGGTGATACGCTCCCCTTGGCTAAAGCGTTTCTCTTCTTTTCCTTACTATTTTATGTGTGTGCTCTTCCGAGCTTGCTTGTTTTATCCTTGAACATACCATGTTCCCTTAGGATGTGCTTGCCCCCTTCGGATGCAAGTTAGACCTTAGGTTGTAAACCATGCATGCTAACATCAGGTAGATATTTCCCTTTTGTTAATCCAAATATTAGGACCACCATTGTATAATAACATTAGGTTGGAAATAGGCTAGTATCCCTTAGACCATTTTCTTCCCTTTTTGCATATGAATCTAAAACTAAAACCTTTCTTAGCTAATAAAAAACATGCTAATCACACTTAAATCTTTTTTCAAGGTAACAAAATACAAACCAATCAAATGTGGTATCTTACCTCGAGGGTGTAACTTGAAACCATTTTCAAGAAAGGACATGATTAATTTACTTTTGTTCCAACGCGTAAGTCTCCAAGGGTCAAGCTGCGGAAGAAGGCAGAATTAACATTGTCCATAAAAAATGCAAACAAACAAAAACATGTTAGCCAAACTACGATAGCTCTGATTCCTTAAAAAGGATACGTCGGCATTAGGGTAGGGCCCAAGCGAGTATAATTATATTTTCCCTATATTCTTTTCTCCTTTCTTTTGCATGCATTCTCCCTTTAGAAGTAGTAAACAGTAAGCATAGATTAAACATACCCATAAGATAGATAACAAGAGTGGACACTGAGGAAGTGAAAAAAACAAGAGGGGAAGGGGGGGGGGGGGGGGGGGTTGAATTGAAAATTTAAAATCAAACGCGCAAAGACACAATATTTTTATCCTGCTTCGTTTGATCTCAAACTACTCCAGTCCAGCCGTCAAGGTGATTTCATCTCTCTCCAACGAGGACTTAATTCACTAACCAAAAACTGATTACAATCACTACTTTGACAACTGTCAAAGTCCTCTTGAGTACAACCATAATCCGGCCAATCTCAAGGAAAAACTGGCTTAATCAAGATAAAAGAATTCTGTGTATCGTTGTTTTTCTTTACAAAAACAATTATCAAAACTATGATATATTACACAATTTTGAGCGTAGAAAAAGTATGTAAGCTTGCAGCGTTTAGAGATGTATTGCCATTGTGTTGAAAAATCGTGAATGATTTGTCCTTGTTGTACCCCAAAATTTGCCCTCTCATTTTTCACAAGAAATCACAGCTCCGGGCTTTCCCTGATTTTTCAGATTGGCTCAAAGAATCAGTTAAACAGACTTTTCTTATCAGTCTATCCAAAATTAGGGTTTCCATTGATTTTGAATCAGTCCAAGCAGATTATTAGGGTTTCTATTGATTTGGTTGAGTTTGGCTCAGGGTTTGATCAAGCAGACGTTTCTTTGATAATAAATCCAAAATTAGGGTTTGCACGCACATTCTCAGAAGAATTTGAATCTACAGTGTCGTAATTGACTGTCACACTGCTTTGATGCTTGTTCAAGATTGCTGTTTGTTTCTAAAAGCCTAAACATATGGGATAGAAGTTGAGGCTTCTGATTGAAAGTTTGAAGCGTTAGTTTGATCAGTGAGGTAAAAGGCGTATAAACGTCTATTTGTTTAACTGTGCAATGCATTTGGTTATTTGGAATGTCGGGCTTATTGTTGGTTAATGCAAGATTGTGAGACTACAACGTTTATTGATTATTTATTTTATCTAAGTTAAAATAATTGGGACGCATTTCCAGTCATTTTAATTCAAGAAATTTAAATAATTAAATAAACAGTGAAACAAATAAATATCTGACAAAGGATTTTTATTTATTTTAATTATTGTTACAAATGTTATTGGGATATTGTAAATTTATTTACAATATTTACAATGATGTTTATTACAAATAATTGAACAAAAATTAAATCTACATCCTAAGTTTCTTGAAGTCTTCATCTTCTACTGCTGCATCCCTTGCCCCAATTGATAATTACCTGCAAAGACGGAGAAAGGAATCAGTACAGATGAATTAAAAAGGCATTCTCAGACAGATAAGCAAAAACTCATCATTAAAGGTTGTTGGCCGGAATCAGTTTGTTTTGGTTTTCATCATATTTTGCTCGTCCTCTTTGCAAATCGCAAGAAGATTTCTCTTCTTGGTTCACAAAGAGGAAAAGTAAAATTATTTTTCAAGCATATAAACCAATTAAAAAAGAAGGCACAAGACTGCATATTTTGCAAGAGACAAGAAGGCACAAGTTGCAATGGCATACAAAATACACAAAGCTGCATAAGTGCAAACTGAAATGCCAAACAAATTGCAAAGTTCAAACTGAACGAACAAATTGCAAAGTTCAAACTGAACAAACAAGTTGCACAAGTTCAAACTGTCAACCAAGCTGTAACTGTCAACCAAGCTGTCAAAAACTGTCAACTAAGCTATCAAAGCAGAAAAGCTACATACAAGTACATAAAAATGGCAATGCAGAAAATATGGAAGATAAGACAAAATGCAGAGCAAAACCAAGTTGCAAGCAAGCAACTTGTAAAACCTTTTCATCATTTTCAAGCCAACGACCTTTTCAGAAAAAAGATATTCTAAGCAATAAAATATGCTTTCTGGAGAGAGAGAAAGAGAGTGAAGCTAGGCTATGCAGAGCAGGCTTAAAGATATAGATAAATATAACAAGAGTTCAGTTCAGAAAGAGGGGGAGAACACAAAGAAAAAAGGCCACAAACTGAGGTGCAAGCAAGCCTGCCTGTACCAGTTACAAACCTGTTAAAACCTCCAAAACAACAAAAAAATATCAAGAAGCCTGTATCAGTAACCTGCTTCAAGCTTGCCTGCTGTACCAGTTACAAACCTGTTCAAACACCAAACTTACAGAAGCAAGCCTTCAAGCAAATACCTGTTAAGTTACAAACTGAACAAGCTTGCCTAAAGCAAACTGCATCAGTTACATACCAGAAGCAAACCAGCACAACAAGCCTGCTTCAAGCCAACCTGCATAACCTTTAGCCCTGTCAAAAACTACACAAACATATAACCTGCTAAAGCCCTCAATAAACCTGTTTCAAGTTTGCAAACCACAGAAGCGCAAGCCTGCATGTACCAAACTTGTCTTAAAAGAAGAACAAGGTAGCAAGTCCAAACATCTAAATCAGAAGCAAAAGCATCTCAGAAATCATCAACATCAAAATCAAAGTTCAAGGGAGGAAGAGAGACAGAAATGAACGAGCAAGCAATTTCAGAAGTAAGTCATCATAAAATGGTTTAAAGCAAGAGATACGAAGTACCAGGAAGCCAGTAAGCATCATCACGTTCCCTCCGCCTTGGCCACCTGAGAGCGCCGCCGTCCACTCCTTCGTTTCCTCTCCAAAACTAAACCCAAAGGTATTGTCCCCTCTTCCTTTTTTATGCCTCATACAAATGTAACAATCAAAGATCAATAACACAGAAGATCAAAGCATATAAAAAGATAGAACATGCAAGATTGAAATCCAAAAACCCTAAAAAATGTTCAGAAGGAAAAATCATTACCTTTTTTTATCACTGCCTGAACGACCATGAAGAGGAGGAGGTGGAGGCATCGCGTCTGGTGGCCTAAGGCGATTGGATGAGACATCAGTGGCTGAGCGTTGGAGAAAGACGAAGAAGAAGATGGTGAGCGGAGCCGTTCTAAGCCAAACAAACCTTGTTCTGAATGAAATGCAAACAAACCCTAACAAAAAAACATTGTCAAACCATTGGGCCTGCCCCACACACTAAACCCTTAAGCCCAAACAAAGCTGGCGCCTACACCCCCCTTTTTGTTCTCTTTTTGATTCTATTTTGGGCCAAACATATGCTTCAACAACCCATTTAATTTCTTTATACAAATCAATCCTTTTTTTATCACCTTATTTCCTTTTTTTATAACTTATTTTGTTAAGTAAAATAATATACTAACTTTTTGTATAAATTTTTATTAATGTTTTCATTACCTTAAAAAAACCAAAAATACATAAAAATAGATTTTATTAAGTTAAATATCTTTTCTTTAAAAAACCTTTTGTTTATATAACACTAACAAAAACACAAAAATATAAAAATACTTAATTTGCATTAGGTTAACATTTTGATCATTTGTAAATAATCATATACATTTCACAAATACTTTTGATTCTCTTTGATTCTTATACTTTGCTATATTTTTACATTGAGAATGCGGCGATTCAATTTGGTTGTAAATAATACTTGGACACTACTATTCTGATAAGACTCATCCCCATTTGTAAACATTTGTACCCCCATCCCCGGATACTTATTTGTAATAGCTTAGACTTTAAATTCCCGCAATTTATCGCTTTCTATATACTGTATAGTAATTAGGGTTTGTATGCGAAGATTCGAAATCAACCGCTAGATAACCTAACACAAAGATAAATGCATGAAAATCAATACACCATTCACACTTGCACCTCTAGGGTAACCTCGCTTGTTGCCTCGGAAAAATGCAATCATGTCCCTCGAGTATGAGACACTCTAGCAAATGTCCCTTCGATAAACAAAGATCGTTAGTCCCTCGATGACCCTCGATGTTGCCTTCGATAAAACGATCTCGTCCCTTACAAAATTGCTAGAGCGTCTCACAAGTTGCCTTCAATGACTGTATACGATGACCCGCGCCTGTCCCGTTAAAACATCATAACACAAGGTTGTTCACCAAACACATTGTTGAAACAACACTGTTAAAAGGGTTAAAACATAGGAAAAATCTTTGAGTAAAATAGGGTAGACAACTCTTAGTTACTTGATCAAAAATCTTGCAAAACATCCTTGCCAACTTTCAAACACACTTCACAAACACAACTTCCAAAACAACTTCCAAAAACATTGAAATATCTTTTCAAAAAGACAAACACCTTTGTATATACTCAAACAAGAGTCATTACAAAGGTTGCCTAGACAAGGCATATTTTTTTAAAACATTTTCAAAACCACACACACAAAACACCATTTCAAACAATTGAAAAGCAAAGGCAAGTGATCTAAAACAAGTAACTAAGAGCCCATGGATAACCATGGATGAAAAGGGTGCTAGCACCTTTCCTTTTCATAATCTACCCCCCGAACCCACGAAAACATCTCAAAGGTCTTTCCTGTGTTTTTTGACCTTTCCTTAGGATAAATAAAAAGTCGGTGGCGACTCTTGCTCAACCGAACATTTGCGAATACAAACGCAAAACCTCAAGTCAGTTCTCCCACCGTATCACAGAATTGGCGACTCTGCCGGGGACATTTCTAAAAGTGGGGTTACCTTAGGGTTTTAGATCACCTATACATACTTGCTTTGATTGCTTTGATTGCTTTACTTTTTGGGTTCCTTGTTTGGGTTTGTTTAATCCTACACCCGGATTTGGGGGCACCTTTTTAGGTAAATAGCAATAAATTGTGAGGGAACTGTGCGGGGTATACCGACATGGTTGAAGCAATAGCTATGTTAGTGTGACATATTTGTGGGTACCGGTAGCCCTTGAGCAGTCAAGGAGAATACGGGGCCGCTGAGTGATGTCATGAAGCACTAACGAACTCTTAGAACCTTACTTGACCATCTTGGCCTTTTTAGGGGTAGTGAGGTGACCGACTTTGGTGCAGTCCGAAGTTGGTAGATACTCGATACTACACTCATTGAGGATTGTTTTATTGGGATATTTTGGTCGCCAGTTAAGTGGCTAAATCAAGACAATGAACATAGAAAACAATTCAATGATATTGAGCTCCTTAGAACCCGGTTTCTATTTTAGGACAGGTTGAGCCAACTAACTTCAAGAGGGTATTTACCTACAAACCCCATGCAAGCCTAAACCTAAGGACTTGTTTGCTTTGTATGAATATGATTATCTGTATATACACTTGCTTACTTTTGCATACATGTACATAACATCATAACATCATGCCATAGCATTTTCAATAACCATTTCAAGGATCTCGAGGGTCTTTTGATGCAGGGGCATGTTGAACCAAACATCTACCAAAGGGCAAGAGGGTTCTCCTCTAAACAAATGCCATCAAAGATCAAGTGCAACAACTTGAATCAGGGGCTATGACCCACTCGACATGGTGAGCTTGATTCTCGTGGAAAGACATCCACCGATACAAAGTTCTCCAATCAAAGATGATTGATCAAAGTTTAACCTCTAACATTTTTCTTGTGCTTACCCCACGAGATTCTTGAAAACATACATTCACATATCATGCATTGCATCATAACAGGTTTTCCTTTTCAGGTTTCCTTATTCTCCTACTGTTTATTTCAGTAGAGATGGCTCTGGAGCAGACTATCAAGGGCATCCAGGCTCAAAACGCTCAACTTCAAGAGATGTTTTTGAACCTATCCAAGGGGCAGGAAGAGTTGAAAGTACTCCTCGCTAGGAACCTGGCCGAGAAAAATTTGGAAGACAATAAGGACCAACAGTTGGAACAACTGCAAACTGAGGTTGAAGCAATGAGAACCCAGATACTAGGGCAGATGGCTCTTATCCAAGGCCTAGCCCGAAGACAAGAAGAGCTGGGAACCATTATCAATCAATTTCGTTGAGACGGTTGCAACTGTATGGGGCAAACAATCAGGATCGAAAATCAAGGCCCTGCTCAGATTCCCATGAGACAAGAAACCGGTTTAAAGGAGAGAAGACCTTCTCACTTTTCTTCCACATCACGAGCCCAACAACGACTTCGTCAACATCAACCGGAAAATCAGCCAAAGAGGGAAAGACTTCAAAGGCAATACACCCAAATCAACATGCCATTGTCACAAGCATTGCAGCACATGTTGAAGATGAATCTGATTACGGTGGTAAACCCTCATCCGAATCCTAAGACTTCTTCTCCTAGTTACAATCCAGATGCCAGGTGTGCCTATCATTCTGATAGTCCTGGACATGATACAAATGATTGTTGGGCGTTGAAGTACAAGATTCAAAACCTGATCGACGAAGGAAGGTTGGAGTTCACACAAGATGGCCAGAATGAATTCTTGTGTCGTCCCTCAAAGGTTCACCACCTAAAGTGACAAGTTCAGACAAAGAGGCTTCTGTTCATTTTGAATTTTCAAGTTGTAATCTCTTTTGTTATTCAAACAATTATCTGTTAATGTCAAACTCTGTTTCATTAATGCATTACATATGTTTGTCTTGAATTCATCCATTCGTTTTCACTACTCTTAAACTATGCTTTCTACTTTCTTTATGATATTTAACTCTTGATAAAAAGCTACAAGCCTTTAGAGGGAGGATGACGAAACAATACCGTAATCTCATACAATATGCTTTTGAACAGACCTTGCTGACGATGTACATGCGTTTCTTTCAAATCCTAAACACTGGAGTTATAAGGAAGATAATCCCTAGTCAACCCCTTCGAGCCAAAGAAGTAGGAGTTTTCTGTTCTAAACAAATTGAAACCTTTGATTAAACCTGGGGCAGGGTAGTCTCCCAGTTAATTCAAAAAAAGATGCGCATTGAATTCGCAAACTCTCAGTTCGTAATACAACGAATGACATCAAAAGCATTCCTCTAGAATCAAAAGACAATGGTGATTCCTTATCTCATAGGCAGTCAATCTCTCAAAAGAGAAAAACCCACTGAGCCAAAACCTATAAAGGAGGCTTAAGAAAGCTGGGGCATCCCACTGACTGTAATCTCGAAAACAGGAACAATCAGGAAAAAGTTAGGGATAACAAATCAAAAGAACGAGGTCGCTAAAAATCCTCAACAACATGAAAAATGTTGCAAAAGATGACTGCCTTCCACAAATTCAACTGGTGTGAACCATCACCAAGATGTCGTTCCAAACTCGAATAGAGATCGACGCACAATTAACTGAGTTTAGGATTGAAGAACATCACGAAGAGCGGGTGGGTACAAATATACTTTGAGCCTTTATCCTTTGTTTCTTAAACCGTGAACCAAGCCACGTTACAACCCTTCAAAAGTCCTAATTGAAGCATGTGTTAGTTCGAAAGCATACTGTTACAAAAGGTATCCTGACTCCTGTAAGGCTTGGCCCTAAATCTTGTGTTGAATTTGTCTTATAAAAAGTTTACTTGCTAAAAATGCATTTTTTTCAAAACTTCAAGACAAGCATAAACTTTGCATTACTTGAATATCACTGTTTGCATTTGGTTATTTGTTTGACAGCGGAGAAATTCACACAACGAATATCCGATGAACGAAAGCCCTCTCAGTGAACAAAATCACTTCAAAAAGGATGACACTTCCATTGACAAATCTCCTATCAACAAGGGGCATGACATGTCACTATCCAGCACACCTGGGGCAGTCCAGTCAAGATTCCAGGAAATCTCTCAAAGAATTGCAGAGTAACCAGGGGCAAGCCTCCCTCACCATCACTTGGGGCGTTGAACATCAAATCTCAGTGAAGGGTTACATACAATGCCACAAACATTCGCTACTGGGGGCAATGACAAGTCTCCCCAAAGTCCTTCTCATGGGATGACTCCTCAGGAAGGGTTTAATCTCTGAAAACCTTTTCCCAGCAGAATCAACCTCAAGAATCCTCGAGGACTTCCCCCAACGAAGATGTCACCTCTCTAGCGGACTGACGACAGGGTTTATTTCCCCAACAACACTAGGATTCCCCAGCTTGAGTTTGCCTATCCGACTACTACAAATCAAAGGACCACAACTCCTCTTCTCCAGTAGACTACTCTACAATCCCTAACAAGTTACTGCGAAACCTGGACCCGACCAGATGTCAGTTCAACTTCGATTCCCCAGTAGAGCAACAAACGACTAAGACTCTTGAACTCTTTTTCCCAAGCAGGAATAAACATTCTCCCCAGAGTTTTCAACTTCCCCAAGCGGAGTTCTCCTAAAACAACAAAACAGGAATCCCCAATGGAGACATTCTAAGCAAAGTTTGAAGACACACATACTCTTCAACAGCAGTCCAGGGTTTAACGACTCCCCAGCACTTGTCAAAGATTTATTTTCCCAGACAGAAATGCATTCCTTAAACATTTCACATTTCATACATCCTATTCTCATACATAATAAATGCATATAACACAAATCTCATTTATTTTGAGAACATCATTATGCATTTCATACATCATGACTTTGCATACAACTAACGTTCTACCTTTTTTAGGAAAGATCGATCAACAAACGATTACCATCAACCTTTTCAAGTTCCAGATTAATGCCTGTAACAAGCCAGGAAAACAATCTGTGGACGAGGGATTGAAGATCAATACCTGTAACAAGCCAGGAAAACTATCTTTCTTTCTCAGGTCAGAGATTAATACCTGAAACCAGCCAGGACAAATATCTACTCGACTAACTCATGCTTATTCAACTTCAAGACCTCTGAAAATAGTTTATGGGTTCTCCAGATATGGATGTTAATCTATCGCTTGTTCAGATTCCAGACTTCTGAAAACAGTTTACGGGTTCTACAGACATGGATGTTAATCTATCGCTTGTTCAGATTCAAGACCTCTGAAAACAGTTTATGGGTTCTCCAGATATGGATGTTAATCTATCGCTTGTTCAGATTCTAGACTTCTGAAAATAGTTTACGGGTTCTCCAGATATGGATGTTAATCTATCGCTTGTTCAGATTCAAGACCTCTGAAAATAGTTTACGGGTTCTCCAGATATGGATGTTAATCTATCGCTTGTTCAGATTCAAGACCTCTGAAAACAATTTACGGGTTCTCCAGATATGGATGTTAATCTATCGCTTGTTCAGATTCAAGACTTCTGAAAATAGTTTACGGGTTCTCCAGATATGGATGTTAATCTATCGCTTGTTCAGATTCAAGACCTCTGATAACAGTTTACGGGTTCTCCAGATATGGATGTTAATCTATCGCTTGTTCAGATTCAAGACCTCTGAAAATAGTTTACGGGTTCTCTAGATATGGATGTTAATCTATCGCTTGTTCAGATTCCAGACTTCTGAAAACAGTTTACGAGTTCTCCAGATATGGATGTTAATCTATCGCTTGTTCAGATTCCAGACTTCTGAAAACAGTTTACGGGTTCTCCAAATATGGATGTTAATCTATCGCTTGTTCAAACTCAAGACTTCTAAAAACAGTTTACGGGTTCTCCAGATATGGATGTTAATCTATCGCTTGTTCAGATTCAAGACCTCTGAAAACCGTTTACGGGTTCTCCAGATATGGATGTTAATCTATCGCTTGTTCAGATTCCATACCTCTGAAAACAGTTTACGGGTTCTCCAGATATGGATGCTAATCTATCGCTTGTTCAGATTCAAGACCTCTAAAAACAGTTTACGGGTTCTCCAGATATGGATGTTAATCTATCGCTTGTTCAGATTCCAGACCTCTGAAAACAGTTTACGGGTTCTCCAGATATGGATGTTAATCTATCGCTTGTTCAGATTTAAGACCTCTGAAAACAGTTTACGGGTTCTCCAGATATGGATGTTAATCTATCGCTTGTTCAGATTCAAGACCTCTGAAAACAGTTTACGGGTTCTCCAGATATGGATGTTAATCTATCGCTTGTTCAGATTCAAGACCTCTGAAAACAGTTTACGGGTTCTCCAGATATGGATGTTAATCTATCGCTTGTTCAGATTCCAGACCTCTGAAAACAGTTTACGGGTTCTCCAGATATGGATGTTAATCTATCGCTTGTTCAGATTCAAGACCTCTGAAAACAGTTTACGGGTTCTCCAGATATGGATGTTAATTTATCGCTTGTTCAGATTCCATACCTCTGAAAACAGTTTACGGGTTCTCCAGATATGGATGTTAATCTATCGCTTGTTCAGATTCAAGACCTCTGAAAACAGTTTACGGGTTCTCCAGATATGGATGTTAATCTATCGCTTGTTCAGATTCAAGACCTCTGAAAACAGTTTATGGGTTCTCCAGATATGGATGTTAATCTATCGCTTGTTCAGATTCCAGACCTCTGAAGACAGTTTACGGGTTCTCCAGATATGGATGTTAATCTATCGCTTGTTCAGATTCAAGACCTCTGAAAACAGTTTACGGGTTCTCTAGACATGGATGTTAATCTATCGCTTGTTCAGATTCAAGACCTCTGAAAACAGTTTACGGGTTCTCCAGATATGGATGTTAATCTATCGCTTGTTCAGATTCCAGACTTCTGAAAACAGTTTATGGGTTCTCCAGATATGGATGTTAATCTATCGCTTGTTCAGATTCAAAACTTCTGAAAACAGTTTACGGGTTCTCCAGATATGGATGTTAATCTATCGCTTGTTCAGATTCAAAACTTCTGAAAACAGTTTACGGGCTCTCCAGATATGGATGTTAATCTATTGCTTGTTCAGATTCAAGACCTCTGAAAACAGTTTACGGGTTCTCCAGATATGGATGTTAATCTATCGCTTGTTCAGATTCCAGACTTCTGAAAACAGTTTACGGGTTCTCCAGATATGGATGTTAATCTATCGCTTGTTCAGATTCCAGACTTCTGAAAACAGTTTACGGGTTCTCCAGATATGGATGTTAATCTATCGCTTGTTCAGATTCCAGACTTCTGAAAACCGTTTACGGGTTCTCCAGATATGGATGTTAATCTATCGCTTGTTCAGATTCAAGACTTCTGAAAACAGTTTATGGGTTCTCCAGATATGGATGTTAATCTATCGCTTGTTCATATTCCAAACTTCTGAAAACAGTTTACGGGTTCTCCAGATATGGATGTTAATCTATCGCTTGTTCAAATTCAAGACTTCTGAAAACAGTTTACGGGTTCTCCAGATATGGATGTTAATCTATCGCTTGTTCATATTCCAAACATCTGAAAACAATTTACGGGTTCTCCAGATAAGGATGTTAATCTATCGCTTGTTCAGATTCCAAACTTCTGAAAACAGTTTACGGGTTCTCCAGATATGGATGTTAATCTATCGCTTGTTCAGATTCCAGACTTCTGAAAACAGTTTACGGGTTCTCCAGATATGGTTGTTAATCTATCGCTTGTTCAAATTCAAGACTTCTGAAAACAGTTTACGGGTTCTCCAGATATGGATGTTAACCTATCGCTTGTTCAGATTCAAGACCTCTGAAAACAGTTTACAGGTTCTCCAGATATGGATGTTAATCTATCGCTTGTTCAGATTCAAGACTTCTGAAAACAGTTTACAGATGCTTCCAAATACGGATGTCAATCTATTGCTTATTCATACCCCCAACTCAGAGATGTTCCAAAACATGGACACCTTTCTGATACTCATTTCTTTCACCTACAACATACATTCCAGATGGCATCTCTAAGCCCATCCCCCGACAAGATTCTGTCACACCTCCAGATGGAATCTTTAAGCCCATCTCCAAATGGCATCTTTAAGCCCATTCCCGCATCCATGTCTTGACGAGTGCAAATTTACGGGCACTCTAGTGTCCAATCCTCTTTTACCTTCGAGTCACGAAAGGCAAACTTGCCAATCTAACTCTCCAGGTTCAAGAAGATTGAACAGGGGCAACTGTTGTACCCCAAAATTTTCCCTCTCCTTTTTCACAAGAAATCGCAGCTCCGGGCTTTCCCTGATTTTTCAGATTGGCTCAAAGAATCAGTCAAACAGACTTTTCTTATCAGTCTATCCAAAATTAGGGTTTCCATTGATTTTGAATCAGTCCAAGCAGATTATTAGGGTTTCTATTGATTTGGTTGAGTTTGGCTCAGGGTTTGATCAAGCAGACGTTTCTTTGACAATAAATCCAAAATTAGGGTTTGCGCGCACATTCTCAGAAGAATTTGAATCCACAGTGTCGTAATTGACTGTCACACTGCTTTGATGCTTGTTCAAGATTGCTGTTTGTTTCTCAAAGCCTAAACATATGGGATAGAAGTTGAGGCTTCTGATTGAAAGTTTGAAGCGTTAGTTTGATCAGTGAGGTAAAAGGCGTATGGACGTCTGTTTGTTTAACTGTGCAATGCATTTGGTTATTTGGAATGTCGGGCTTATTGTTGGTTAATGCAAGATTGTGAGACTACAACGTTTATTGATTATTTATTTTATCTAAGTTAAAATAATTGGGACGCATTTCCAGTCATTTTAATTCAAGAAATTTAAATAATTAAATAAACAGTGAAACAAAGAAATATCTGACAAAGGATTTTTATTTATTTTAATTATTGTTACAAATGTTATTGGGATATTGTAAATTTATTTACAATATTTGCAATGATGTTTATTACAAATAATTGAACAAAAATTAAATCTACATCCTAAGTTTCTTGAAGTCTTTATCTTCTACTGCTGCATCCCTTGCCCCAATTGATAATTACCTGCAAAGACGGAGAAAGGAATCAATACAGATGAATTAAAAAGGCATTCTCAGACAGATAAGCAAAAACTCATCATTAAAGGTTGTTGGCCGGAATCAGTTTGTTTTGGTTTTCATCATATTTTGCTCGTCCTCTTTGCAAATCGCAAGAAGATTTCTCTTCTTGGTTCACAAAGAGGAAAAGTAAAATTATTTTTCAAGCATATAAACCAATTAAAAAAGAAGGCACAAGACTACATATTTTGCAAGAGACAAGAAGGCACAAGTTGCAATGGCATACAAAATACACAAAGCTACATAAGTGCAAACTGAAATGACAAACAAATTGCAAAGTTCAAACTAAACGAACAAATTGCAAAGTTCATACTGAACAAACAAGTTGCACAAGTTCAAACTGTCAACCAAGCTGTAACTGTCAACCAAGCTGTCAAAAACTGTCAACTAAGCTATCAAAGCAGAAAAGCTGCATACAAGTACATAAAAAAGGCAATGCAGAAAATATGGAAGATAAGACAAAATGCAGAGCAAAACCAAGTTGCAAGCAAGCAACTTGTAAAACCTTTTCATCATTTTCAAGCCAACGACCTTTTCAGAAAAAAGATATTCTAAGCAATAAAATATGCTTTATGGAGAGAGAGAAAGAGAGTGAAGCTAGGCTATGCAGAGCAGGCTTAAAGATATAGATAAATATAACAAGAGTTCAGTTCAGAAAGAGGGGGAGAACACAAAGAAAAAAGGCCACAAACTGAGTTGCAAGCAAGCCTTCCCGTACCAGTTACAAACCTGTTAAAACCTCCAAAACAACAAAAAAATATCAAGAAGCCTGTATCAGTAGCCTGCTTCAAGCTTGCCTGCTGTACCAGTTACAAACCTATTCAAACACCAAACTTACAGAAGCAAGCCTTCAAGCAAATACCTGTTAAGTTACAAACTGCACAAGTTTGCCTAAAGCAAACTGAATCAGTTACATACCAGAAGCAAACCAGCACAACAAGCCTGCTTCAAGCCAACCTGCATAACCTTTAGCCCTGTCAAAAACTACACAAACATATAACCTGCTAAATCCCTCAATAAACCTATTTCAAGTTTGCAAACCACAGAAGCACAAGCCTGCCTATACCAAACTTGTCTTAAAAGAAGAACAAGGTAGAAAGTCCAAACATCTAAATCAGAAGCAAAAGCATCTCAGAAATCATCAACATCAGAATCAAAGTTCAAGGGAGGAAGAGAGACAGAAATGAACGAGCAAGCGTTTTCAGAAGTAAGTCATCATAAAATGGTTTAAAGCAAGAGATACGAAGTACCAGGAAGCCAGCAAGCATCATCACGTTCCCTCCGCCTTGGCCACCTGAGAGCGCCGCCGTCCACTCCTTTGTTTCCTCTCCAAAACTAAACCCAAAGGTATTGTCCCCTCTTCCTTTTTTATGCCTCATACAAATGTAACAATAAAAGATCAATAACACAGAAGATCAAAGCATATAAAAAGATAGAACATGCAAGATTGAAATCCAAAAACCCTAAAAAATGTTCAGAAGGAAAAATCATTACCTTTTTTTATCACTGCCTGAACGACCATGAAGAGGAGGAGGTGGAGGCATCGCGTCTGGTGGCCTAATGCGATTGGATGAGACATCGGTGGCTGAGCGTTGGAGAAAGACGAAGAAGAAGATGGTGAGCGGCGCCGTTCTAAGCCAAACAAACCTTGTTCTGAATGAAATGCAAACAAACCCTAACAAAAAAACATTGTCAAACCATTGGGCCTTCCCCACACACTAAACCCTTAAGCCCAAACAAAGCTGGCGCCTACACCCCCTTTTTGTTCTCTTTTTGATTCTATTTTGGGCCAAACATATGCTTCAACAACCCATTTAATTTCTTTATACAAATCAATCCTTTTTTTATCACCTTATTTCCTTTTTTTTATAACTTATTTTGTTAAGTAAAATAATATACTAACTTTTTGTATAAATTTTTATTAATGTTTTCATTACCTTAAAAAAACCAAAAATACATAAAAATAGATTTTATTAAGTTAAATATCTTTTCTTTAAAAAACCTTTTGTTTATATAACACTAACAAAAACACAAAAATATAAAAATACTTAATTTGCATTAGGTTAACATTTTGATCATTTATAAATAATCATATACATTTCACAAATACTTTTGATTCTCTTTGATTCTTATACTTTGCTATATTTTTACATTGAGAATGCGACGATTCGATTTGGTTGTAAATAATACTTGGACACTACTATTCTGATAAGACTCATCCCCATTTGTAAACATTTGTACCCCCATCCCCGGATACTTATTTGTAATAGCTTAGACTTTAAATTCCCGCAATTTATCGCTTTCTATATACTGTATAGTAATTAGGGTTTGTATGCGAAGATTCGAAATCAACCGCTAGATAACCTAACACAAAGATAAATGCATGAAAATCAATACACCATTCACACTTGCACCTCTAGGGTAACCTCACTTGTTGCCTCGGAAAAATGCAATCATGTCCCTCGAGTATGAGACATTCTAGCAAATGTCCCTTCGATAAACAAAGATCGTTAGTCCCTCGATGACCCTCGATGTTGCCTTCGATAAAACGATCTCGTCCCTTACAAAATTGCTAGAGCGTCTCACAAGTTGCCTTCAATGACTGTATACGATGACCCGCGCCTGTCCCGTTAAAACATCATAACACAAGGTTGTTCACCAAACACAATGTTGAAACAACACTGTTAAAAGGGTTAAAACATAGGAAAAATCTTTGAGTAAAATAGGGTAGACAACTCTTAGTTACTTGATACAAAATCTTGCAAAACATCCTTGCCAACTTTCAAACACACTTCACAAACACAACTTCCAAAACAACTTCCAAAAACATTGAAATATCTTTTCAAAAAGACAAACACCTTTGTATATACTCAAACAAGAGTAATTACAAAGATTGCCTAGACAAGGCATCTTTTTTTAAAACATTTTCAAAACCACACACACAAAGCACCATTTCAAACAATTGAAAAGCAAAGGTAAGTGATCTAAAACAAGTAACTAAGAGCCCATGGATAACCATGGATGAAAAGGGTGCTAGCACCTTCCCTTTTCATAATCTACCCCCCGAACCCACGAAAACATCTCAAAGGTCTTTCCTGTGCTTTTTGACCTTTCCTTAGGATAAATAAAAAGTCGGTGGCGACTCTTGCTCAACCGAACATTTGCGAATACAAACGCAAAACCTCAAGTCAGTTATCCCACCGTATCACAGTCCTATTAGCTTGTTTATATAGGCAATGGAATCCTGTCCAACATAAAGCTTGATAATGGACATTTAAGTTGTTTCCATATTGAGAAGATTCTTGTCTGAATGAAGCTGTTGCATGTGATACTGTCTTGATTGAATAGTAACACTTCAGAATCTTACAATCTTGTATGCTGCAATTGCTTCAGAACATTGATGACTTAGAGTTGTGAGGATCTGATTGTATATGAACCTTCTGTTTAGAATCAGAGTATTCTTCACTTCAGCGCAGGTTCTGATCATCATTCTTCAGCGCAGATTCTGATTACCTTAGCGTGAAAGCTTCTATAGCTTAACTTCTGATGCTGCTTTGGTCAGAACTTCTCAGCATGAAAGCTTCTATAGCTTAACTTCTGATGCTGCTTTGGTCAGAACTTCTGCATACACAGTAATACAAATTTAGAGTGCATATTTGTTCTTTGTGTTTGTTATCATCAAAACTCTAATTAAGGGTTGTAGAATCAAACTATGTTCTAACAATCTCCCCCTTTTTGATGATGACAAAAACTAGAATTTTCAATTAAAAATATGGAACAAAAAGCTTAAGAGAGACTCCCCCTGAGTTGATTACTTCCCTGAAGTTCCTTCTCGTCAGAGCTTTTGATGCATCTTCTTCTGTTCTTATCAAAATGTCTTCCTGTTCAAGCTTTTCAGAAAGTAGAGGTTAAAATATTCAGAATGTTTGAGACTTTGTCCCAATATACAGTTATTGAAAATATCTTACTTTCTCCCCCTTTTTGTCAGGTATCAAAAAGCAATATAATCAGAGTCAAAAAGATGAATTATATTGAAAACAGAATGCAATGACAAGTTTCAGAAACAAGGAGGTAAAGATTAAAAAATTACAGATAAACAGTTTTAAAGAAAATCTAAGAAGGAGGGGGAAGACGTGTGAACAATGCTTCCAACAAGCTCTTGATCTGAGTGCTTGATTCTTCCTGCTTTCCCAGAATGTCTTTGATTTCTTTTGTAGTATCTTCTTGTTTATCTAGAATACCCTTGATCTCTTTGTTTGTATCCTCTTGCTTATCCAGTCTGGCATGGATTAATGTATTCTCTTTCTTCAACTCTTCCAGAGTTTGCATGACTAGAGACGAAGCTGGTGTATCTTCAGGGGTTGCATGTTGTTCAGAACATTCTACAGCCTCTTCTAATTGAACCACTTCTTCTGCTGCAATCATGTTTTCTGGAGTAGTAGTCAGAGAGAGACTATCAGAATCTGGTTCAGCAACTTCTGAAGGATGATTCTCTTTCCAAGGAGCATTATCCAGCAGAAGAATTTCTTTCTTGCACCATTGGCCCAGAACTTGATCTTGGAAGGCTTTCAGCTGATCACTGAAGTTCTGTTGAGCCCTTTCATAGCCCAATTCTTTCAGCTTCAGAGTTTCAGAGTTGAGCCATTTTTCGAATCTTTCCTACAGAGAATCAGAAGCAACAGGATTAGAGATCTCTTGGCTTGCTTGCTTTAAAGAATTGATCCATTCCTGCATTTCTGTTTCAAAAATCAACAGACTCTTACCAACATCTGATTTGGTTGCGGTTGGTTTAGGTTTGGGAATGACAATTTTGTTTGAGGTGGAAGCTAGTTGGTCCAGAACTAGTGGATCAACGACAAGTCTGAGGTTGTCAGCTGGATGGTTGATGGGTGAAGGAGTGGAAGAGTCAGAAATTAGAATTGGTGTGTTAGGGGTGTTTGGTGGTGTAGATTCATATGGTGAAGGGATTTATGGAATATCATGAATAATGAGAGGTAAGCGAACCGTAAGGGGTTCTGTTATTCCAGGGATTGGGATAGTGGTATCAGAATCTGAAGGAGAGTCTTCAGATTGGTTTGCGGTAGCATGCTGAGTTTCTGGTTCAGGAATTTCAAAAGATGGGTTTTTAGAAGGTGAGAGAGTTTCTATTTTTTGGTTATGGTGAGTTGAGGTTCAGATGTTCTGGTTGAGGAGAGTGTGGTTGTGGATTTTCTGGTTGTTGTTGAGAGTTTGGATTTTCTGGTATTGGAGAGGAAAAGTCTGAATCAAACAGTTCAATGTCAGATAGAACTTTGGCAAGTTCTGGTTGATGATGATCTGGATTTGGATTTTGATTGGGGGAGTGAGGTTCATTCAAAAAATTTCCAAGAGTTACAGATGGATCAAAATCTATGTCAAAATCCTCAAAAGTTTGGGGTGAAGGATTTTCCGTTGGTTGAGGGGGAATGGTTTCAGATGTTGGAACAACTATTGATACTATAACAGAAACAGAAGATGGATTACCTTTCTTTTTCGCAGCTTTAGGTGTCTTCTGAGAGGATCCTTCTCCTGCTGCTTTCCTCTTTTTGGATTTCTTTAGCACAACCTCTGGAGCTGGCTTGTGCAGATCTTGGATGTTGATTTCTGGAACAGACCCATCAGCCTTGCAAGCTTCAAGGTATCTGACTATGATTTTTGGGGAGGCATCTATTTCAGAAAATAGTGGAAAATCCTTCAGAGGGATTCTCCTAGAAGTTATGGCCTCATGAGAAGCTATAGTTGGTTCCCTCTTAATGTTCTCAATAATCTTCATTTTCTTTAGATTCTTGGCGTTCAAAGGTTTCCCAGCGGTTGCTTCTAGAGTGCTTATTTCTTGAGCCTCTGTCAGATGTTCTATCAGCCTGTTTTCTGTTAGAATATCTGAAATCAATCTTCCTAGTGGAATCCAATCCCTCTTAGTTCTTTCTTCTTCTCTTGTCTCTTTCACACTTATTCTGAGATGGTTGAAGAGCAAGTGTGGAAGGTTTATCTTAGTCTTCTTTGCAATGAAGTAAATCAGAAACTGCTGATCAATATTGATGTAATCAGGAGAGCTTGTAGGCTTCATGTGATTGATACATCCCAGAATTATTCTAGCCCAGATTCTGTGATGATCCTTCAAGTCTCTGATCTTGCTGGATGGCTTTCCAGAAGTGAAGATTTCCTTGGCAATAGATTTTAGGTCAGAACATCTATCAGCCATATCAATGCATTTGACTCCACCGCCGTTGTATCCAATGAGTTTCCCAATTAAATCGGTTATCACTATCTTCTTTCCCATAACATACGATGTAACCTGGTGGTTGGATAAGGTAGCATGAATCCAGAACTCTTTGACGAGAATGGGAAACGTTGGACCCAATAGACGGTCAAAATATCTGTTCCAACCCTGTGCAGTTACATCTTCATAGAGATTAAACCCATTTTCTTGTAAACTTTCAAAATCAATGATCAACTCAGAGAGAACTTCCAGGTTGTCAACATTAGTGAGAAGCATTCTAATGGGTTCTTCATATTGTTCTGTTGATGAAGATTCAGGAGCACTGAGATTCTTGAGACTTGATGATGATGTCATTGTTCACACATGTTCTTTGAAGAAAATTGAAAGGATTTTTGAAAGAGAAACTTGAAACAAGAGAGAATATAGAAGAGAGTCAAATGTGAATGAATGAAATAGTAAGTTGAGTTTATATAGGTTTTTTGAAAACGTAAACAGTAAGCAAGAAAATAAGTGATGATTATATGCATTAATGAGACCTGAGATTTGGGGATTTAGAAAGATATTGAACAATTACCACTGACAAGTGTCTCAATGCATCCAATCAGAGCCTTGGACCCTTCAGAATTTGAACGCGTGTTCAGCCTCAGAATGTAGCTTGTGAGAGGATGACACATGTTTGATGATGTGAATTACACGCCTCTATCCTTGAAATGAAACGTTCAGATCTTCATAGATAGATTCTGAGGCAACTGTACTTCTAATTCTGAAGACAAGTTGATCAGATGTTCACAGAAAACAATAAAGTTCTGAGGGTTAAAATATGCAAATAAAACATTTTCTTCTAGGCATAACTTCATGCTGAGATGTTTCAGAATGAAATTGAATCTATCTTCAGAAAGGGGTTTTATAAATACATCAGCCCATTGATGGTCTGTGTCAATAAATTTTAAGGTAAGAATTCCTTTCTGAATATAGTCCCTAATAAAGTGATGTTTTATTTCTATATGCTTAGCCCTAGAATGCAAAATATAGTCCCTAATAAAGTGATGTTTTATTTCTATATGCTTAGCCCTAGAATGCAAAATAGGATTTTTACTGAGACATATAGCTAAAGTGTTATCACAGAAGATAGGAATGTTACACTCAAATATGTTGAAGTCTTCAAGTTGACTTTTCATCCATAACATTTGAGTGCTACATCCAGTAGCTGCTATGTATTTAGCTTCTGCTGTTGACAATGCTATTGTGGACTGTCTCTTGCTAGTCCATGAGATCAAATTGTCTCCTAGAAACTGGCAGCTTCCAGAAGTGCTTTTATGCTCTACTCTGTCTCCAGCAAAATCAGCGTCACAATATCCTACTAAGCTGTATTAATTGGATTTTCTATAAAACAAACCCAGATTAGTAGTACCTTTCAGATACTTGAGAATTCGCTTAACTGCTTTTAAGTGAGATTCTCTAGGATCTGATTGGAACCTAGCACATAAGCAAACACTAAATAAAATATCAGGCCTTGAAGCCGTCAGATAAAGGAGAGAGCCAATCATACCTCTGTAGATTTTCTATTCTACCTTTTTACTTACCTCTTCCTTTTCAAAAATGCACGTGGGGTGCATTGGAGTTTTTGAGGGCTTACATTCTGAGAGATAAATTTCTTCAGAAGTTCTCTGACATATTTTCTCTGATGAATGTAAGTTCCTTCCGAGGTTTGGTTTATCTGAATACCTAGAAAGAATTTGAGTTCCCCCATTAAGCTCATCTCAATCTCTGTCTGTATGCACTTAGTAAATTCTCTTCCCAGAGAAGGTTTAGTGGATCCAAAGATGATGTCATCTACATAAATCCGACACACTAAAATGTCATTCTTAAATGTCTTACAGAACAAGGTTGTGTCCACTTTCCCTCTGGTGAATTCCTTTTCTAACAGGAAGTTACTTAGTCTTTCATACCAAGCTTTGGGAGCTTGTTTCAGACCATAGAGTGACTTCTTTAGTTTGAAAACATATTATAGGTGTTTGGAATTCTCAAACCAAAGGGGTTGGTGCACATATACCTCTTCATCTATGTAGCCATTTAGGAATTCACTTTTGACATCCATCTGATACAAAGTGATGCCATTGTTTACAGCAAATGAGATTGAGAGTCTGATAGATTCTAACCTGGTGACTGGAGCAAAGGTTTATGTATAGTCTATCCCCTCTTGCTAACTATAACCTTGTGCCACCAGTTGTGCTTTGTTTCTGATGACTTCTCCTTGCTTGTTCAGTTTGTTTCTGAACACCCACTTTGTTCCAATGACGTTGAATTCTTTTGGTTTGGGAACCAAATCCCATACGTCATTTCTGGTGAACTGATTTAATTCCTCCTGCATTGCCAGAATCCAGTCATTGTCCAGAAGAGCTTCATCAATTATTGTTGGTTCAATTAGAGAGACCAGTCCCATGAGGGATTCTTCAGAGTTTCTGAATGTTGATCTTGTTCTGATTGAATCATCCTTCTTTCCCAGGATCTTATCTTCTGGGTGAGCTATGTTGCTTTTGTAAAACCTTTTCTGGAGTTGATCAACAGAAGGTGCTGGATTGCTTGTAACATTTCTTTCTGAAGTTATTGGAGCGTCTTTGTTGAGAACTTCTGACGAGTTTTCTTCAGTACCTATGAATTCAACTTCTATATCTGCAAAGAATTCATTTTGCTTTGACTTTTGAGGGTCAAGCTTATCATCAAATCTAACACTGATTGACCCTTCAACAATCTGTGTTTCTATATTGTATACTCTCTACCCTCTTGAGCGTTCAGAGTATCCTAACATAATACACTTTTGTGCTTTAGAGTCAAACTTGTTCAGATAATTTTTAGTATTCAGAATGAAACAAGTGCATCCAAAAGGATGAAAATAAGAAATGCTGGGCTTTCTGTTCTTCCACAATTCATATGGAGTCTTTTCCAGAATAGGTCTTATAGAGATTCTATTATGAATGTAACACGCTGTGTTAATTGCTTCTGCCCAGAAGATCTTAGCAATGTTAGTCTCATTGATCATGGTTCTGGCCATTTCTTGCAGTGTTTTGTTCTTTCGTTCTACGACTCCATTTTGTTGGGGAGTTCTAGGACAAGAGAAGTCATGCAAGATGCCTTTTTCATTAAAAAATGATTCAAAATTTTTATTTTCAAATTCTCCACCATGATCATTTCTGACTTTGACAATTCTAAGATCCTTTTTATTCTGAACTTGGTTACAGAATGCAACGAACTCAGAGTGTGACTCGTCCTTGTGTTTTAAGAACTTTACCCATGTCCATCTGCTATAGTCATCTACGATCACTAACCCATACTTCTTACCACTAACAGACACAGTTTTTACTGGTCCAAATAAGTCTATGTGCAGAAGTTCTAATGGCTTAGAGGTGGAAACAACATTTTTAGATTTAAAAGCAGGTTTTGCAAATTTTCCTTTCTGACATGCTTAGCGCAGAGCATCTGAGCTGAAATTTAAATTAGGAAGTCCTCTGACCAGATTGAGTTTGTTAATCTGAGATATTATTCTCATACTAACATTCCCCAATCTTCTGTGCCAGACCCATTGCTCGTTGTTAACAGAGAGAAGACATTTTACATTCTGACTCTTTAGTTCAAAAAGTTTTATCTTATAGATGTTTTTTTCCTCTTTCCATTAAAAAGGATAGTTCTATCTTTCTAACTAACAGCTTTGCATGAATTTTGATTAAAGCTTATATCATAACCGTTATCACTTAATTGGCTTATGGATAACAAGTTATGCATTAATCCATCAACTAATATCACATTATTTATAGAGGGAAGATTTCCATTACCTACTGTTCCATAGCCAATGATCTTTCCTCTTTGGTTGCCTCCAAAGCCCATGTAGCCTCCAGGTTTAAGTTCCAGGCTTTGGAACATATGCTTTCTTCCCATCATGTGTCAAGAGCATCCAGAGTCTAGGTACCATGACTGGTGTTTTAGCCTTGCTGCTAAAGATATCTGCTACATATATAATTTTATCCTTAGGTACCCATATCTTCTTGGGTCCTGGTTTGTTAGTTTTACCAAAATTTTGGTTGAATTTTGGTTTGAAAGAGTAATCATTACTAGTGTATTTTAGGTCGTGTATGTGCCCATATATGAAGTGTGATTTAAATGGTGTGCATTTTATGACTAGGTCCATGACTTTCTTAGGTGTAGATACCTTACCTTGATATCCTATCCCTTTTCTGCCATTCCTGCTAACTCCATAGATCATTGAAGCCATCTTGCTTCTATCTATGTTTTTAGCTAGAAACTTCTGAAAGCTGTGATCATACTCTTTGATGATCTCATCAGCATTACTGGGAGTCTCTGAGATTATTTCCTTCTGAGAGTTTTGCAAATCGTTTTCTAATTTTGAAACCTTTTCTTTTAACTCAGAATTCTCTAATCTGAGACTCTCAGTCTTTTCAGAATCAGAGACAAAATCCCTTTTTAGGTTCTTGAATTTGACTCTGATTTGCTGATACCTTTGCAGAATTTCATTTAGACTTTCTGCAATTTCAGCCTTAGTAAAATTAATAGTGAAGTCAGGGAATACCTCTTCAGTGTCTGATTCTGAGTCTGAACCAGAAGCTTCACTGTCTTCTGACACGTTTTCCATGAGAATAATGTTTTCTCTTTCATCATCTGACTCTGAGTCAACATCAGAAGTGTCCGAATCGTCCCATGTTGCCATGAGGCTTTTCTTCTTCTCCTTGAAGAAATTCTTTTTGGGCTTCTCCTTCTAAAGCCTTGTATATTCACTTTTGTAGTGCCCTTGCTCATTGCACTCATAGTAGATGATGTCCTTGTTATTTGACTTTCTCTATCCTGAAGAACCTTCAGATCTTCTATGTCCAAAGGAAGACTCAAATTTTCTGTATCTGGAGGAGGATTCATTTTGATTCTCTGATCTTCTAGGATTTCTGAATTTCCTTTGTCTCTGCTTCCACAATTGATTCACCCTTTTGGAGAGGAGAGACAATTCATCTTCTTCTGATGAGGATCCATCAGAGGTTTCTTCCATAGCCTGCAAAACCTTAGAATCAGATTTTCTGTTAGATTTTAATGCTAGTGGCTTACCTTGCTTTTGAGGCTCATCTTCTTCTAGCTCTATCTCGTGACTTCTGAGGGAGCTGACAAGTTCCTCCAGAGATACCTTGTTGAGATCTTTGGCTAGCTTAAGTGCTGTGACCATTGGCCTCCATTTCTTGGGTAGACTTATGATGATCTTCTTTACATGATCAGCAGTAGAATATCCTTTGTCAAGAACCTTCAGACCAGCAATAAGAATATGGAATCTTGAGAACATTGCTTCTATAGATTCACTGTCTTCCATATTGAATGCTTCATACTTCTGAATGAGCGCAAGGGCCTTGGTTTCTTTGACTTGTATGTTGCCTTCATGCGTCATTCTCAGAGAGTCAAACATATTTTTGGCTGTCTCTCTGTTTGAGATTTTCTCATATTCTGAGTATGAGATATCACTAATAAGTATTGTTCTGGCTTTATGATGATTTCTGAAATCACATTTTTGCTGGTCAGACATCCTTTTTCTGTCTATCTTCTGACCACTTTCATCCACTAGATGTGTGTATCCATCAATTACCATGTCCCATAGATCAACATCATGGGCCAGAAAGAGGCTCTCAATTCTGTCTTTCCAGTAGTCAAAATTTTCTCCATTAAAGACTGGAGGTTTGCCACTGATTCTGTCCTTGTCCTCATGATAGTCATTGCTGATGTTTTGGCTTGGTCACACCATAGTGTTTTTCTGAAGCTTGGATCTTGTACTGACACGGTTAAGTGTATGAACTCAGAACCAAACGCTCTGATGCCAATTGAAGAAGTGAAAAACACAATAAGGGGGGCGGGGGGGGGTTGAATTGAAAACTTAAAATCAAACGCGCAAAGACACAATATTTTTATCCTGGTTCTTTTGATCTCAAACTACTCCAGTCCACCCGTCAAGGTGATTTCGCCTCTCTCTAACGAGGACTTAATTCACTAATCAAAAACTGATTATAATCACTACTTTGACAAATGTCAAAGTCCTCTTGAGTACAACCACAATCCGGTCAATCTCAAGGAAAAACTGGCTTAATCAAGATAAAATAATTCTGTGTATCGTTGTTTTTCTTTACAAAAACAGTTATCACAACTGTGATATTTTACACAATTTTGAGCGTAGAAAAAGTATGTAAGCTTGCAGTGTTTAGAGATGTATTGCCATTGTGTTGAAAAATCGTGAACAATTTGTCCTCTTAGCTTGTTTATATAGGAAATGGAATCCTGTCCAACATAAAGCGTGATAATGGACATTTAAGCTGTTTCCATATTGAGAAGATTCTTGTCTGAATGAAGCCGTTGCATGTGATGCTGTCTTGATTGAATAGTAATGCTTCAGAATCTTACAATCTTGTATGCTGCAATTGCTTCAGAACATTGATGACTTAGAGTTCTGAGGATCTGATTGTATATGAACCTTCTGTTCAGAATCAAAGTATTCTTCACTTCAGCACAGGTTCTGATCATCATTCTTCAGTGCAGATTCTGATTACCTCAGCGTGAAAGCTTCTATAACTTAACTTCTGATGCTGCTTTGGTCAGAACTTCTAAGCATGAAAGCTTCTATAGCTTAACTTCTGATGCTGATTTGGTCAGAACTTCTGCATACACAGTAATACAAATTTAGAGTGCATATTTGTTCTTTGTGTTTGTTATCATCAAAACTCTAATTAAGGGTTGTAGAATCAAACTATGTTCTAACATACATTGTAGAGTATTACGGGCGTGTGGGGTGCTAATACCTTTCCCTCACGTAACATACTCCCTTTCCCAACATCTCGGTTGCAAGACATTGACTTCTCCCTTATCAGGTTTTCTCGATTTTTACCTTTCCTTTCATGTGGGATAAAATACGTTTGATGGTGACTTCATTTTTTGATGATTTTTAGCCAGTTGTTTGAGCTGGCGACTTACTGGGGATAGGTCGACCAAATGTTGGTCCATCCCGGAGTCTCTCCTAGATCTTGTTTCCTTTATTTGGGTGTTTATTTTTATGCATTTATTTTATTCATTTATACATGATTACCTGAGCATATGTATGCATTGTATTTTACTGTTTTCCATATATTACTGTTGTATTGGATATGCTTCTTGTTGGGTGGGTGTTACAAGAGGTAAAAGGCCCAATACCTAGGATAAGTGACAACCATAGGAACCTTAGGAATAGAGTGGAACACGACTGTGATACGGTGGGAGAACTTACTTGAGTGTTTTGCGTTTGTGTTTGCAAATGTTGCGGTTTAGCAAGAGTCGCCACCGACTTTTCTTTTATCCAAAAGGAAAGGTGAAAAAGCACAGAAAAGACCTTTGAGATGTTTTCTTGGGTTCGAGGGGTAGATTATGAAAAGGGAAGGTATTAGCACCCTTTTCATCCATGGTTTTCCATGGGCTCTTAGTTACTCGCTAGATCAACTTTCTTTTGTTTGAATGTGCTTGTGGTGTGTGTTTTGAAAGTATTTTTGAAAATGGAATTTCGTAATGGTTCTCGTTTCTATAAGAACGCCTACAAAGTGTTTGTTTCGAAAATAGTTCAAAAGTGTGTTTGTGAGATGTGTTTTTGAAAGTATTTTGAAAATGTAACTTCGTAATGGTTCTCGTTTCTATAAGAACGCCTACAAAGTGTTTGTTTCGAAAATAGTTCAAAGATGAGAGTGTGGGTGTAAATGTTTTTTTGTTGTGAGCAAGCGAGTAACTGAGAGCGAATCTACCTACTCAAAAGGTCTTAGATGTTCTTTTCCTCCTCTTTTAGATGTTGCTATCTTACCATTGATTTGGTAAGCAGCCCCATCGTTGGATGTGAAGGGACGGGCGTTGGGACGTTTGTATAGTCATAGAAGGCAACATATGGGACGTTTTAGCAATGTCATTTTAGGGACTAGATCGTTTATCGAAGGCAACATCGAGGGTCATCGAGGGACTACGATCTTTTATCAAAGGGTCTTTGCTAAAACGCCCATGCTCGAGGGACATGACTATTTTCCGATAGGCAACAAGTGAGATTACCCTAAGGGTGCATGTGTGAATAGTGTGCTTGATTGCATGCATTTTGTCTTGTATTTGAAAGTCATCTATTTATTGATTTTATCTTGTCATACATCCTAATTACTAGCAATATATGAAAGCAAGTAAACATGCGGAAAATAAATCCTAAGCTATTACATCACATTAGGGGGATGGGGGTACAAATTTACAACGGGGATGAAGTGGAGACTAAAATATACAACCATATCGAATGATAATGAAAACAATGTAAAAACAGTGTAAAATAAAAGGAAAACTGCATTTTGAACTGCTATGTGTCGACCCATGTTGCTATGCATCGACACATAGCTTCTTCCTACCCTTGTAAAACAAAATCAGTTCAGTATGGGTCGACACATAATGGGATGTGTCGACTCATGCACCGTCTTGTATCGACGCGGAATGCGTATGTATCGACTCATAGGCTTTTCCCTGCTCCTGTAAAACAAAATCTGCTCAGTATGAGTCGACACATAATGGGATGTGTCGACTCATGCACCTTCTTGCATTGACGCGAAACGCGTATGTGTCGACTCATAGTCTTTTCCCACTTCTGTTTTGTAACCTAAAATTAATATGAGTCGATGCATGGGGGTTATGTGTCGACTCATATCCTGTTTTTTCACTAGGATGAGTCGACACATGAGGATATGTGTCGATATATGTTGCATTTTCCTGCCTTAAACATTATTTTACTGAATGTTCAGGTTAGCTTATGGCATATGATGGATAAACATGAACAACAAATGATTGAATAAACCTAAACAAAGTGCAGATGACTAGTTCAAAAAGATATTAAAGTACTACATCTTATCTTCAAAGAACAACAACTTGTTAATGATGTAATGACAAGATAACAAGTCAAGAGGACTTACCTTTGGGCTGCACTGGTTGTTTTAGATCTGAATGCTTTTCCAGATGATGTGATAACCTTGTGAGTCTTCAGGAAGCTGCTCTGGACCGCTAGAACTGAGTCGGACTGTACTGTAATATTTTTGGTATTTTTGACGGTAAAGATGAATAGCACTACAAGGACTGTTTTTATGTTTGGACAAACTTTGTTTGAAGTGTTTGGCTTAGGGAGAGTTTGTATGGTGGAGCAATGGGTTGGATTTCTGTTTTGAACAAGAGCATTTTTGGTTTTGAAAATGAGTCAAAGTTGCACAAAATATTGTTTTTCTGCTCAACAAAACTCTCTATCTTCTCTCTAGAAAACTTTTTCACCCTCTTCAGAATCTAACCTCTTTGTCTTATGAGACAATCCTCTTTTGTAAACCCCTTGACTGTGGTTTAGGGGGGAAAATAAATAAGTCATTTTGAATTGCTTTTGCCCACTGTTTTGACACTTTCTTCCCACAATTTTTCCTTTGCCATTTTGATGTAATCTGGGGGCTGTTGTGGTGCAGGTTTGGGCAGACTGCATAGAGCAGTTTTGGATTGTATTGGCAGCATGTATGCTTGGGATGCAGCATAGTTGTAGCATGTGATATATCATATTTTCTTAAATTTTGGACAGCATAGTTGTAGCATGTGATATATCATATTTTCTTCAATTTTGGACGGCATAGTTGTAGCATGTCACAAATTTAGTCTTGTGCACATTATGTCAAAGGCAAAAATATTGTAACAAGGTTTTAATCAAGACATAGTTTTAGAATTTGTAATTTTGCAAAATGTCACTTTGTAATAACTTGAATTACTTGCATCATCTTGAATTATTTGGAGTTGTAGTAAAATACCATGAAGCAAATGAAATTAACCAAGTATAGAGAATACTTAGAAAAATCTCAAAGTCTTGCAAAGTTGGATTTTTGATTCTCTCAACTTCTTAATGATCAAGCTTGATATTTTTGAATGTCTTGATGAAATTTGATTTTTGGGTTGTAATGTTGATCAAAAAGTCAAAGTATGACTTTCCAGTATGCAATTGACCATTTTTCCCTTATGCCAATTTCAAGCCTAAATTGATGTATCAGTGCTGCAAACTTGACGTCTTAGAATATCTTGTGTGCAAATACTTGAAAAATGAGAGGGCAAATTTTGGGGTACAACAGCTGCCCCTGTTCAATCTTCTTAAACCTGAAGAGTTAGATTGGTAAATCTATCATTCGTGACTTGAAGGTGGAAGATGATTGAACACTAGGGTGCCTAGAAAATTTGCACTCGAAGATGTGATGGTTGGGGTAATGGGCTTAGAGATGCCATTTGGAGGAATGGCGAAGATTTGCTGGAGATGGGCTTCTAGATGCCATCCAAAGGTGACTGTTGACAGGAAATGGACTAAGTCTGAACTTGATTTTTTTAGCTGGAAAAGAATCAAAATAAATCTTGGAGTGATTTATCTGAACCGGGAGAAACGTCTACATGAAAGAATCAGGATAAACCATTGGGAGATTTAACTGAACTGGTAGAGGTCTTTGAATTTTCTTTGACTGGATAAGAATCAGAAAAATATTAGGATCGATTTAACTGAACCAGACAAAAGCCTTGGAATATCTTCAACTGGAATAAGCATCAGAGAGATCTTAGTGTCGATCTGACTGAACCAGAGAAGGTCTTGAATTAACTTTGACTGGATAAGAATTAGAAACATCTTAGGATCGATTTAACTGAACCAGACAAAAGTCTTGGAATATCTTCAACTGAAATAAGAATCAGAGAGATCTTATTGTCGATCTGACTAAACCAGAGAAGGTCTTGAATTAACTTTGACTGGATAAGAATCAGAAAAATCTTAGGATCAATTTAACTGAACCAGACAAAAGTCTTGGATTATCTTCAACTGGAAAAAGAATCAGAGAGATCTTAGTGTCGATCTGACTGAACCAGAGAAGGTCTTGAATTAACTTTGACTGGATAAGAATCAGAAAAATCTTAGGATCGATTTAACTGAACCAGACAAAAGTGTTGGAATATCTTCAACTGGAATAAGAATCAGAGATATCTTAGTGTCGATCTGACTAAACCAGAGAAGGTCTTGAATTAACTTTGACTGGATAAGAATAAGAAAAATCTTAGGATCGACTTAACTGAACCAGACAAAAGTCTTGGAATATCTTCAACTGGAATAAGAATCAGAGAGATCTTAGTGTTGATCTGACTGAACCAGAGAAGGTCTTGAATTAACTTTGAGTGGATAAGAATCAGAAAAATCTTAGGATCGATTTAACTGAACCAGACAAAAGTCTTGGAATATCTTCAACTGGAATAAGAACCAGAGAGATCTTATTGTCGATCTGACTGAACCAGAGAAGGTCTTGAATTAACTTTGACTGGATAAGAATCAGAAAAATCTTAGGATCAATTTAACTGAACCAGACAAAAGTCTTGGATTATCTTCAACTGGAAAAAGAATCAGAGAGATCTTAGTGTCGATCTGATTGAACCAGAGAAGGTCTTGAATTAACTTTGACTGGATAAGAATCAGAAAAATCTTAGGATCGATTTAACTGAACCAGACAAAAGTCTTGGAATATCTTCAACTGGAATAAGAATCAGAGAGATCTTAGTGTCGATCTGACTGAACCAGAGAAGGTCTCTCAGCAGGATGATGAAGCAATCTTGGACGATTACTACCTCAGTAGGATGATGAAGGAATCTTGGACGATTACTACCTCAAAATGTAATGATAACCTTTATCTGTTGATCGATCTTTCCTGAAAAGGTAAAGAGTTAGTTGTATGCAATGTCATGATGCATGAAATGCATGATGTCATGATGTTCTCAAAATAAATGAGATTGTGTCGTATGCACTTTATCATGTATGTAAATAGGAGGTGTGAAATGTTTATGAATGCATTTTCGTCTGGGAAAATAAATCCTTGACAAACGTCAGAGAGTCGTTAAATCCTGGACTGTTGTTGAAGAGTATGTGTGTATTTGAGCTTTGCTTAGAATATTTCTACTGGGGATTCCTGTTTTGTTGTTTGAGGAAAACTCCGCTGGGGAATATTGAAAACTCTGTGGGGATAATGTTTATTCCTGCTTGGGAAAAAAAGTTCAGGAGTCTCGGTTGTCCGTTGCTCTACTGGGGAGTCGAAGTTAAACTGATATCTGGTCGGGTCTAGGTTTCACAGTAACTTGCTGGGGATTGTAGAGTAGTCTACTGGGGAAGAGTAGTTGTGGTCCTTTGATTTGTAGTAGTCGGAGAGGCTACCTCAAGCTGGGGAATCCTGTCGTTTGTTAGGGAAATAAACCCTGTTGTCGGTCTGCTTGAGAGGTGACGACTTTGTTGGGGGGAAGTCTTTGAGGATTCTTGAGGTTGTCTCAGCTGGGGAAAGGTGTTCAGAGATTAAATTTTGGCTGAGGGGTCATCCTATGAGAAGGACTTTGGAGAGATTCGTCATTGCCCCTAGTAGCAAATGTTCGTGGCATTGCCAGTAAATGTTTGACTGTACATAACCCTTTGCTGAGATTGGCGTTCAATACCCCAAGTAATGGAGATGGAGACCTGCCCCTGGTTATTCTGTACTTCTTGAGAGATTTCCAGGAATCTTGACTGGAATGCCCCAGGTGTGCTAGATAGTGACATGTCATGCCCCCTTGTTTATAGGAGATTTGTCGTTGGAAGTGTCATCCTTCTTGAATTGATTTTGTTTACTGAGAGAGCTTTCGTTCACTGGACGTTCATTGTGTGAATTTCTCTGCTGTCAAACAAATAGCCATATGCAAACAGTGATATTCAAGTAATGCAAAGCTTATGCTTGTCTTGAAGTTTTGAAAAATGCATTTTTAGCAAGTAAAGAAGTTTTGTAAGAAAAATTTAACTCAGGATTTTGAGTAAAGCCTTACAGGAGTCAGGATACCTTTTTGTAACAGTATGCTTTCGAACTAACCCATGCTTCAATTAGGACTTTTAAAGGGTTGTAACGTGTCTTGGTTCACGATTTAAGTAACAAAGGATAAAGGCTCAAATGTATTTGTACCCATCCGTTCTTCGTGATGTTCTTCAGTCCTAAGCTCAATTAATTGTGCGTTTGAACTCCAATTGAGTCTGGAATGACGTTTTGGTGATGGTTCAGACAAGTTTAGTTTATCAGAAGGCAGTCATTTTTTGCACCATTTTTTTGTTGTTGAGGATTTGTAGTGACCTCTTTCTTTTGACTTGTTATCCCTAGTTTTTGCCTGACTGTTCCTGGTTTGAGATTACAGTCAGCGGGATGCCCCAGTTTTCTTAAGTCTCCTTTGTAGGTTTTGACTTAGTGAGCTTTTCTTTTTGAGAGATAATGACTGCCTATGCGATAGAGAACCATCACCGTCTTTTGATTCCAGAGGAATGTTTCTTGACACAATTCGTTGTATTACGAGATGAGAGTTTACGACTAAACGCGCGTTTGAATTAACTGAGAGACTACCCTGCCCCAGGTTTTGATT
This sequence comes from Vicia faba, assembly GCA_948472305.1. NCBI lineage: Eukaryota > Viridiplantae > Streptophyta > Magnoliopsida > Fabales > Fabaceae > Vicia > Vicia faba. The sequence continues at coordinate 1,162,095,815 of OX451736.1, read as the reverse complement.
AAATGTTTCAATTTGTATACAGAAAACTTCTACTTCTTTGGCTCGAAGGGGTTGACTAGGGATTGTCTTCCTTATAACTCCAGTGTTTAGGATTTGAAAGAATTCCTGTACATCGTTAGCAAGGTCTATCCAAAAGCATACTGTATGGGATTATGGAATTGTTTTCGTCATCCTCCCTCTAAAGGCTTGTAACTTTTAGCAAGAGTTAAATGTCATAAGAAGAATAAAAAACATAATTTAAATATAGTGAAAACGAAAGGATGAATTCAAGACAAACATATGCAATGCATTAATGAAACAGAGTTTGACATTAATAGATAATTGTTTGAATAACAAAAGAGATTACAACTTGAAAATTCAAATAAACATAAGCTTCTTTGTTCGAACTTGTCATTTTAGGTGGTGAGCCTTTGAGGAACGATAGAAGAACTCAGTCTGACCATCTTGTGTGAACTCCAGCATTCCTTTGTCGATCAGGTTTTGAATCTTATACTTCAGCGCCCAACAATCGTTAGTATCGTGCCCCGGGCTGTCAGAATGATAAGCACACCTTGCCTCCAGATTGTTGTTAGGAGAGGAAGTCTTCGGACTCGGATGAGGGTTTATTACTGTAATCAGCTTCATCTTTAACATATGTTCCAATTCTTGTGACAATGGCATGTTGATTTGGCTGAACTTACTTTGAGGTCTCTCCACCCTTGGCTGATTGTTTCGTTGTTGTTGGCGAGGTTGTTGTTGGACCCGTGAGGTAGTAGAAAATTGGGGAGGTCTTTTGGATTCTTGTCTAATGGGAGGCTGAGCGGTGACCTGATTTCCAATCCTGATTGTTTGCCCCATACGGTTGCCACCGTCTTGACGAAGTTGGTTGACAAGAACTTTCAGCTCTTCTTGTCGTTGAGCCAGATTTTGGATAAGAGCCATCTGACCCACCAGCTGTCCCATCATTTGGACCTTCATTATGGCTATCTCGGTTAGTAGTCGTTCCAACTGGTCATCTTTGTTGCCCTCAGGATTCCCCATGGTCATGCCTCTGGTGAGGAGAGCTTTCACCTCTTCTTGTCCCTTGGATAGGTTCAAGAACATTTCTCGGAGTTGAGCGTTTTGAGCCTGGATGTCCTTGATAGTCTGTTCTAGAGCCATCTCTACTGAAATAAACAGTAGGAAGATAAGGAGACTTGAACGGGAGAAACCTGTCATGATATGATGCATGATATGTGGATGCATGTTTTCAAGGATCTCGCGGGGTAAACATAAGAAAGAGTTAGAAGTTGAACTTTGATCAACAACTTTGTTTGGAGAACTTTGTATTGGTGGATGTCCTTCCACAAGAATTAAGCTCACCATGTCAAGTGGGTCATAGCCCTTGACTCAAGTTGTTGTACTTGATCATTGACGGTGTTTTGTGAGAGGAAAATAAATCCCCCTGCCTCCTGCTAGACGTTTAGTTCATCATAACCTGCATCAAAGACCCTCGAGATCCTTGAAATGGTTATTGAAAATGATATGGTATGATGTTCATGATGTTATGTACAAATATGCGAGGTAAGCAAGTTTATATACAAATAATCATATTCACACAAAGCAAACAAGTCCTTAGTTTCAGGCTTGCATGAAGTTTTGTAGGTAAGTACCCTCTTCAAGTTTAGTTGGCTCAACCTATCATAGTTAATAGTAACCAGGTTCTAAGGGATCTCAATATCACTGACCTTTCTTTTAGGCATTGTCTCAGCACAATCAATCTTTTCTTGTGGTCGAGATATCCCAAAAGTCTAGCCTCAATGAGTGTAGTATCGAGTATCAACCAATTTTCAGCTCTACACCGAAACCGGTCATCTCACTACGTCCTAATGGCCAAGTTGGTCAAGTAAGGTTCTAAGGTCAGTTGATGCTTTACGACACCACGCGGCGGCCCCATACTCTCCTTGATTCAACTGAAGGGTTACCGGTACCAACCCAAGTGCCACATCAACGTAGCTACTGCTTCAACCATGTCGGTATACCCCGCACAGTTCCCTCGCAGTCTATTGCTACTTACCTAAAAGGTGCCCCCAAATCCGGGTGTAGGATTTAAAACAAACCCAAACAAGGAACCAAAATGTAAAGCATACAAATCAAACAATGAGAGCAAGTAAAGGTGATCTAACCCTAACGTAACCCCACTTTTTTAGTTTTATTCCCCAGCAGAGTCGCCAGTTCTGTGATACGGTGGGAGAACTGACTTGAGTGTTTTGCGTTTGTGTTCGCAAATGTTGCGGTTTAGCAAGAGTCGTCACTGACTTTTCTTTTATCTAAAAGGAAAGGTGAAAAAGCACAGAAAATACCTTTGAGATGTTTTCTTGGGTTCGGGGGGTAGATTATGAAAAGGGAAGGTATTAGCACCCTTTTCATCCATGGTTTTCCATGGGCTCTTAGTTACTCGCTAAATCAACTTGCTTTTGTTTGAATGTGCTTGTGGTGTGTGTTTTGAAAGTATTTTTGAAAATGGAATTTCGTAATGGTTCTCGTTTCTATAAGAACGCCTACAAAGTGTTTGTTTCGAAAATAGTTCAAAAGTGTGTTTGTGAGATGTGTTTTTGAAAGTATTTTGAAAATGCAACTTTGCAATGGTTCTCGTTTCTATAAGAACTCCTACAAAGTGCTTGTTTCGAAAATAGTTCAAAGATGAGAGTGTGGGTGTAAATGTTTTTTTATTGTGAGCAAGCGAGTAACTAAGAGCGAATCTACCTACTCAAAAGGTCTTAGATATTCTTTTCCTCCTCCTTTAGATGTTGCTATCTTACCATTGATTTGGTAAGAAGCCCCATCGTTGGATGTGAAGGGACGGGCATTGGGACGTTTGTATAGTCATAGAAGGAAACATATGGGACGTTTTAGCAATGTCATTTTAGGGACTAGATCGTTTATCGAAGGCAACATCGAGGGTCATCGAGGGACTACGATCTTTTATCGAAGGGTCTTTGCTAAAACGCCCATGCTCGAGGGACATGACTATTTTCCGATAGGCAACAAGTGAGATTACCCTAAGGGTGCATGTGTGAATAGTGTGCTTGATTGCATGCATTTTGTCTTGTATTTGAAAGTCATCTATTTATTGGTTTTATCTTGTCATACATCCTAATTACTAGAAATATATGAAAGCAAGTAAACATGCGGAAAATAAATCCTAAGCTATTACATCACATTAGGGGGATGGGGGTACAAATTTACAATGGGGATGAAGTGGAGACTGAAATATTACAACCATATCGAATGATAATGAAAATAATGTAAAAACAGTGTAAAATAAAAGGAAAGCTGCATTTTGAACTGCTATGTGTCGACCCATATTGCTATGCATCGACGCATAGCTTCTTCCTGCCCTTGTAAAACAAAATCAGTTCAGTATGGGTCGACACATAATGGGATGTGTCGACTCATGCACCTTCTTGTACGACACGAAATGCGTATGTATCGACTCATAGGCTTTTCCCTGCTCCTGTAAAACAAAATCTACTCAGTATGAGTCGACACATAATGGGATGTGTCAACTCAGGCACCTTCTTGCATCGACGCGAAACGCGTATGTGTCGACTCATAGTCTTTTCCCACTTCTGTTTTGTAATCTGAATTTAATATGAGTCGATGCATGGGAGTTATGTGTCGACTCATACCCTGTTTTTTCACTAGGATGAGTCGACACATGAGGATATGTGTCGATACATGCTGCATTTTCCTGCCTTAAACATTATTTTACTGAATGTACAGGTTAGCTTATGGCATATGATGGATAAACATGAACAATAAATGATTGAATAAACCTAAACAAAGTGCAGATGACTAGTTCAAAAAGATATTAAAGTACTACATCTTGTCTTCAAAGAACAACAGCTTGTTAATGATGTAATGACAAGATAACAAGTCAAGAGGACTTACCTTTGGGCTGCACTGGTTATTTTAGATCTGAATGCTTTTCCAGATGATGTGATAACCTTGTGAGTCTTCAGGAAGCTGCTCTGGACCGCTAGAACTGAGTTGGACTGTACTGTAATATTTTTGGTATTTTTGATGGTGAAGATGAATAGCACTACAAGGACTGTTTTTATGTTTGGACAAACTTTGTTTGAAGTGTTTAGCTTAGGGAGAGTTTGTATGGTGGAGCAATGGGTTGGATTTCTGTTTTGAACAAGAGCAGTTTTGGTTTTGAAAATGAGTCAAAGTTGCACAAAATATTGTTTTTCTGCTCAACAAAACTCTCTATCTTCTCTCTAGAAAACTTTTTCACCCTCTTTAGAATCCAACCTCTTTGTCTTATGAGACAATCCTCTTTTGTAGACCCCTTGACTGTGGTTTAGGGGGGAAAACAAATAAGGCATTTTGAATTGCTTTTGCCCACTGTTTTGACACTTTCTTCCCATAATTTTTCCTTTGCCATTTTGATGTAATCTGGGGGCTGTTGTGGTGCAGGTTTGGGCAGACTGCATAGAGTAGTTTTGGACTGTATTGGCAGCATGTATGCTTGGGATGCAACATAGTTGTAGCATGTGATATATCACATTTTCTTCAATTTTGGACAGCATAGTTGTAGCATGTGATATATCATATTTTCTTCAATTTTGGACAGCATAGTTGTAGCATGTCACAAATTTAGTCTTGTGCACATTATGTCAAAGGCAAAAATATTGTAACAAGGTTTTAATCAAGACATAGTTTTAGAATTTGTAATTTTGCAAAATATCACTTTGTAATAACTTAAATTACTTGCATCATCTTGAATTATTTGGAGTTGTAGTAAAATGCCATGAACAAATGAAATTAACCAAGTATAGAGAATACTTAGAAAAATCTCAAAGTCTTGCAAAGTTGGATTTTTGATTCTCTTGACTTCTTAATGATCAAGCTTGATATTTTTGAATGTCTTGATGAAATTTGATTTTTGGGTTGTAATGTTGATCAAAAAGTCAAAGTTTGACTTTCCAATATGCAATTGACCATTTTGCCCTTGTGCCAATTTCAAGCCTAAATTGATGTATCAGTGTCGCAAACTTGACGTCTTAGAATATCTTGTGAGCAAATACTTAAAAAATGAGAGGGAAAATTTTGGGGTACAATAATGATGGATAGGGGATGTAGATTACCCTAGACGGATGTGTAATCCATGCTCAGATGAGGTTTTAATGAGGTGTTATCATCATCACATAGGTGTATGTAACACGGTGGGAGAACTGACTTAGGTGTTTTGCGTTTTATCACATTTGTTGCAGATAGCAAGAGTCTCCACCGACTTTTCTTTTATCCAATAAAGGAAAGGGTGAAAAGAACAGGAAAGACCTTTAAGACTATCTTGAGTTCAGGGGATAGATTATGAAAAGGGAAGGTGTTAGCACCCTTTTCATCCATAGTTATCTATGGGCTTTTAGTTTCTTCCTAGATCATTGATTTTGTTTGAAAGTGTGCTTTGTGGTGGTTTTTGAAAGTATTTTTGAAAAGCGCCTTCGTTTAGGCAAACTTTGTAATGATTCTCGTCTCTATAAGAATGTATATAAAGTGTTTGGTGTGTGTTTGAAAAGATGTTTGTTTTGAAAACGAGCAAGCAACTAAGAACGTTTCTACCTACTCAAAAGTCTTTTGTTATTCTCCTACTCCTTTAGATGTTGCTATCTTACCATTGATTGGTAAGAAGCCCCATCATTGGATGTAAAGGGACGGGCATGGGTCATCGTATAGTCATGATGGCAATGTTGTGAGATATCTTAGCTGTTCTCTTGAGGGACTAAGATCATTTATAAGGAAACATTCGAAGGTGTCATCGAGGGACTATGATCTTGTACTTTTTTGATCATGTCCATTTTTCATAAGGCAACAAATGGAATTACCCTAGGGGTGCAAGTGTGCAAGTGTTTGTATTTCATGCTTGATTTATCTTTGAATTAGTGTTTGCTAAGCATTGATTTTTATCTTTCCATACAAATCCTAATTACTAGCATTTATATAAAAGTGATAAATTACGGAAAATAAATATCCTACGCTATTACAATCACTTGAGGATGGGGTGTACAAATTTACAAATGGGGATTGTAAGAAATTAAAGCCATAATTATCTATTACAACCATATTGAAATAATGTACAAAAAAAATATAAAAATAGACTTGTTTTGTTTCTGTTAAGAGAATAAATAAATTTTCTTAAGAAAATATTTTTAGTCTTTTGTTTTAAAAGAAATAAAATAAAGCATGCGAATATAAATTATTTTTTGTGTTTTGATTAATGAAAATAAAAGTGAATAAGAAAATAAAAGTTAGAGTCAGTGCATGGCTGAGAGAATAGAAGTCAGAGAGAGCAGAAGTTCTGACTCTGGCATCCTGCAAATCAGAAAGCAAACGTTAGCGGGAACGGGGAAAGCCAGAAGTTCTGGATCCAGACGCACTAATGTTCTGAGGTTGCTGGGAGCAAAAGAAAGCCTAGAAGTTCTGATTGCTGAGAGAGTCTAGTAGTTCTGGTGTAACTGGAAACCTAGAAGTTCTAGTGTTATTGGAAGGTCAGAAGTTCTGGTCGTGGGTTCGTGAGGTGTCAATGTTGTTGGATGAGAATATCTAGAAGTTCTGGTCCAGGAGTATTGTTTGACAAATGATGGAGGAAAAATACCAAGAAATAAACATAAAAAGATGTTTCTGGGGCTAGAACTCAGGACCCTTAACATTAATACCTTATGCGCTCGCTCTCTACCACTGGGGCGGCTATACATCAGGTATTTGAAGAAAAAACATAAACATATATTACAAGGTAAATTATGATGATGAACTTCATCTTCTTCTTCGTGTCAGTCAGAGTATCTGCAACTTAGTCATTTCTCAACAAAAATGGATAATGCAAACATAGCAGCTATGTCAAATTTTAATATGGCTTCAGAAATACAAAGCAATAGAAACTGTAAACCAGAAGCAAGTATGAATTTTGCTAATCCTAATTCTAAACCCTAATTTCCTCAAGAAGTTATGACCTAAAATTCTCTCTACTTAGGCCATATGCACAAAATCTATAAATACGTACAGAATCAGAGTCATGATATCTACATTGTATCTTTGAAAATACAAGCTTGACAATGCCTAAGTAATGAGATAAGAATCAGCAGAAACTTACCTTACAATTGGAAACTGTTATGTGAGGTAGAGTCTGGCTCATATTTCTGTGATGTTCCGGTCAGCTTCCTCAAATTCTCAGAAAGCTGGAACAACCCTTAACTTGAGCTATGAATGGTAGGAAAGTTCTGGAGCAACCAAGGTGCAAAGTTCTGGTTTTTTTGAAACTGAGAATGGTGAAGACTGTTTTACATTTTGAAAACAGAAATTGAGAAAGCTTCTATGTGTATTCTATAAACTGTATGGATGATTTGGTCAATAAATACACAAGAAAAATTAGAGTTTGGATGCAAGAATCAGAAACTAGCAGGTTTTGTGTTTATGTTTGCAACTTCAGGTTCTTGGGAATTTCCAACAAGGTTTCAAGGCTTCTTTCCAATCTTTTTTGACCTTTTTAACAGTTGCAAATGAAGTTCAATTTATAGGCAAAGGATTTAGAAGCTTGGAGAAGTCAAGTACATCCATCATGTGTTATGGATAGTTGACTTATTTTTAAGGCAAGTTTAGACAGGTATGGTTCAAGGAAAAATAGAGTGGTTAGCAGCTTTAGCCGTGCCTAATCTGATTTTGTAAGCATGATTTATGGAGAAGTACACTCAGAAGAAAAAGTAAAGCATAGGCCCAACATAAACTTTGTACAAAAGTTTGCTTTTCAAGGACAACAATGGCACTTCTATACCACACGTGGGAAAATCCTTTAGATAAAGACTCAAAAGTGGGTGTGAGAATTAAATGATGATGAGATCTAACAAACAGGAAAGCCTGCAACATGAGATTATACAGCCTAGCTTGGAACTGGATCAGAGGTTCAACATGAACGTAACTTAGATTAAGAACAAATATCCAACTTCTGATATTTGAATCTCCCTGCTCCAGCATGATCTAACGGAGTTCTCAGACTTTTCAGAAAGCTTGTAACATGCTTTGTAAACTCTCTTTGAATTACTTTTGCAAAATATGATTGTTCCTACGTGAAAGCTGGCCCAGAAGTTCTAACCAAATTCTGACTTGGAAAGATTCAGAATTTACTAAGTGTTTTAGTTTCATGAACGTGTCTTCAATGATTTATAACTTGAAATCCCAGCATTTCTAGGAGAAGTTCTATTCTGCAATGTTTTAGATCTCATTGAGATCTACAACTCTTGTGTCAGAAGTACTTCCTGAATCATCTTACATCATTATGAAAATCTGGCCAGAAGTTCTAAACTTATCATATTTTCTTAACACTTAGAAAAATTTCTAAGTGTTTAGAACGTTGACTTTTCCAAAGTAATTTTCACTTTGATTTTCTTGATGAAACAAACTTCATATTCTAACACGTCTTGATGAAATGGGGTTCTTGAAACTTGATTTTGACCCAAAAGTCAAAGTTTGACTTTTCAGTGTGCATTTTGACCATTTTGCCCTTGTGCCAATTCAAACCCAAATTGATGTATCAATGCTTGAGACTTGGTTCATGGAAGATCTTGTGAGAAATTTCTTGAGAAATGAGAGAGAAAATTTTGGGGTACAACAGTGTACGATGATAGTACTCTAAAGCAAACCCGTGATTTTGAGTTACCATTGCCTTACCCTGACCTAGTCTTCACCCATGAGTGGGGAGGGGATCATTATCACATGTGCATATGGTGACTATGTTCAGATGGTTACTCATGTTCAGATAGTTACGCATGTTCATATGGTGACTATACTCAGACGGTGATTATTGGTTCTAATGGTTATGCTCTGGATTTCTGTTGGTGACCATATGGTTCTCGGATTTATTTTGAGTTCTGGACTTGTTTATTTGGAGGTTTATTCAGGCCTTCGATTTTGGTATATTCCCAGCATTTTCAGAAAAGGCTCAACAACATCCGTTTCCAGAAGCCATGATCTAATACAATTGATGATCTATATGGTACTTGGTTCTTATATATGCGGAAGCTATGTCAGACCTTTGATCAGGTGATATTCATATGGTTCAGAAATAGTTCAGCAATCATATTCGGAAGTGATGGAACTTTGATCCCATGTCTTTTCATACATAACATGGTTACCACATTCTTAACATACATGTTCTATTATTTCCAAGGAATCATAGTTGTAAGCCTTGTGTTGAACGCTTCCATACCTTACTTGCGCAAAATCAAAATCAAAGCACGTATATTCGATGGAAATGACAGAACATGACATGACATCCATTCATGCACCCCATGCATATTCATGCATTCATAACAGGTATTAGAAGATTGGGGATTCTCATTCAGGCCTGGTGTTCTCTTCAGAGGTTCAAATTGATTTCTTGCTTCACACGTTCAGAGACCAAGTATGGGATAAGTCTGTGGGGGATTGACCGACACAAAAATCCCAAGGGGGTTGATTATGGTATACATGCAAGCTTTGGCCCGTGGTCGGGAATTCTTCAAGAAGGAAGATAATTGATTGAAAACTCAGATGAACCAGGTCATGGAAGCTCTGATGATGATGTCAACAATCTTACACTTACGGCCATAGTAGGTTCTCTCTTTTCCTCGTCTTTCGGGGAACACTTTCAACTATGGAGTGCTACACAATCTTGAGTTCTTGGAACATCTTATAAGCAGATGGTTCCTATTCACTTGCTTGAAAGGATGAAGTTGAACTGATATCTGGTCGGGTTCCAGGCTTCACAGTAACTTGCTTGAAAGCATGGAGTTGAACTGATATCTGGTCGGGTTCCAGGCTTCACAGTAACTTGCTTGGGGGTAGAGGTAAACTCTAATGGGGAAAAGAAGTCAAACCAATGTTTAGTTGAATTCCTGGTTTTTCAAAATCTCGAGAAGTTAAACTATTATCTGGTCGGGTCCAGGCTTCATAGTATCTTGAGAAACTAAACTATTATCTGGTTGGTTCCAGGCTTCATAGTAACTGAAGGTTGTTTAAATAGGAAACGATTCTGTTGAGGAGTGTATTGTTTTGTTGGGGAATAAACCCCGTTGAAGAGAATATTTAATGACATGCTGGCAAGGTGAATTCTTTAGGAAGAAATCCACAAGGCTTCTTCTTTTAAGACCAACTCAGCTGGGGAGAGGGGTTTCGAGCGATTGAGACTCTGACCGAGGTTTGCATAAATCCAATTTTGCGGGAAAACCTGTTGGGGCAAAGGTTTATTGTAGACGGCTCTGCTGGGGATAATGCTAATGAGATAACTCTGTGGGGATATCTCAAATGCATTAAAGAGATTCTCGTTGTTATTTGATAGGACACATTTACTAAACAGTTTAAACATGTTCATATGCATATGTTCATTCAATTTTAGTCATTGGACGTCTTTGCACTCAAAACAAAAACAAAAAGTTTGCACTTCAAAGTATATTTGTATTGATGTTTTGCCCATGAATAAAATTTTTTGTACAAAGAGACGGAGATCCTAGTAAGAGGAAATCGTCGAAAGGAAAACAAAATTGAAAACAAAATAACAACTATGTGGAAATGATCTCATTGTGTTCTAACTCTACTATTACCCCAATGTCTTAGAACGTCCCTTGCCATTGACAGAAGTTGATTGGATTGATCTTGGACCGTTTGAACCTGGACCTTGGTAATAAAGTCGACTGTGGTGATTCCACGAGACATAGCCATACACTTTTAATCTTTAACTTTTTCCTGGACTGCCCTTTCTGGTTTTCAGCCCACCAGGATACCCATTTTTGCCCAAATCTCCCTTTCGGGTTTTCGACCTGCCGGGTGTACAATCTTTTGCATATATCCCTAATTTTTGCCCAAACCTTTGGTTTTCCAGGATGCCCTTATCTTGCCTACGTGTGTCAACCTAGCGGGTCTCTTATGCATAGTATTTTTTAAATATGTCCCCGTTCACAAGATGTGGGAAATCTTCACCGTCTATAGTAGTCAGCATCATGGCACCACCAGAGAAAACTTTCTTGACAACAAATGGCCCTTCGTAAGTGGGAGTCCATTTCCCCCTGGGGTCGCCTTGCGGAAGAATGATGCTCTTTATTACCAAGTTACCAGCTTGATATACATGCAGCCTGATCTTTTTGTTGAAAGCCTTGATCATACACTTTTGGTACATCTGACCATGACAAACAGTAGCTAGCCGCTTTTCGTCGATCAAGTTCAACTGATCCAATCTTGTCTAAATCCATTTGTCTTCTCCTAAACCTGCTTCGTTCATAATCCTTATTGAGGGAATTTGAACTTCCACTGGCAGGACAACTTCCATGCCATATTCCAAATAAAAAGGAGTTGCCCCAATTGATGTCCGAGCTGAAGTACGGTATCTGTGAAGAGAAAACGGTAACATCTCATGCCAATCTTTGTAGGTTACTACCATCTTTTGCACATCTTCTTAATGTTTTTGTTGGCTGCTTCCACTGTGCCATTCATTTTAGGCCTATAAGGAGAAGAATTGTGATGCTTGATTTTGAACTGAATGCAAAGCTCGGTAATCATAACATTGTTAAAATTGGTCCCATTGTCAGTGATGATCCTTTCAGGGATACCATAGCGGCAGATGATGTTATGTTTGATGAATCTGGATACCACGCTCTTTGTGACTGAGGAAAATGAGACAGCTTCGACCCATTTGGTGAAATAATCAATAGCGACGAGAATGAAGCGATGTCCATTAGAAGCAGTAGGTTTGATCTCTCCACTCATATCAATGCCCAACATTCTTGGAAAGTAACTACATCAGGCAATACTTGATCATTAAAGCAACAATCTTCTTTGATCCTCATCATACTTCAACGAAAGCTGCTGCTCAAGATTTCAAAAGTTGTTAGAGGGGATAGTGGTCATTGTATCTCAATGTATCTTTTCCATTATATATTACCATTTTCTGAACTTTGTAATTATCCATGGAGTCTCTCCATTCGCAGACTACCATTCTATCAATGAAATTTGAGCTTTTACCCAATTCTTTGTATTTCTTGTTTTATTTAGCTTGCGAAGACTCCATTTATTATTGATAATAATTTTCAAAGCAAAAAGATTAAATAACAAAATTGTTTTTCAAAAATAATTTACAATTTACTTTTACTTTAGATTTCTTGATTCAAGAGGAGAACAAAAGTGATGATCCCAGGAATAGATGAACTCCAGTAGTTTTGATAAGTTTTTGTTCCCCCCGGAAAGGTTTTCTCCGGACATTTTTGCTGTTTTGGGTTTGTGACTCCAGTGTCCCCAGTCAAGTCTTGGTTCTTTTTTCTCCTTTTTGAGTTTGCATGATATGAAGACTCAATCCAAGATTCTTCAGTGAAGGCTTCACTCACTTGATAGAAATCCTTTCTCCCCAGAGAAGTTGGTGCAATAATTACTCTCGAAGAAGAACGTATCTCTGGTTCCCCCAGTGAAGAATGTATATTGGTTTCCCCTCGATGATGTGGTGTTAACCCCCCACCCCCATGAAGTCAGCATGAAGTCCCCAGTAGATGTCTCGATGATGAAGCATTATTTCCCTTAGTGAAGTTTGTATGTTTTTCCTCCTTCAAAGTGGGCCTGAATTCCCTAGTGAATGTTTTGACGATTTGTCTCCATCTTCCTTATTCGAAATCAGTTTTGCAAATCTCCAGTAGAAGTGCTATACTTGAAAACATTTATTTCCCCATTGAAGTCTGAGTGCCACTCCCTGGTGAATCCTGGAGAAGGATGTTATATCCCAGTATCTGTACCGTTTTGTCACTATATTATGTTTCTCCCCAGTAAAGTTAAGCCATGCAGTAGGACTTTGTTTCCTCAGTTGGTGCTTATTTTTTCTTTTGGGATGATCGTCTTGGATGTGATTTGGCTGACTATTGTGTGCACTCGAGTTGGTTTTATTTGTGTATCCCCAGTATTATATGCTTGTTTTGTCAGCATATACATAATAACACTCATACACTCATACACTCATACACTCATACACTCATACACTCATACACTCATACACTCATACACTCATACACTCATACATTCATACATACATAATACATAGTTAAATTTAGCAAATCATTTCTCATTCACATTCGTTAATATTCTATTGACATATTACCTTATTTTGCAGAGTTGTGTTACCCTCTCCCCAATAGAGTGTCATCCATAAGCATAAAGTGTACATTCTTTCAATTTCCTCACTGAGTTATCCCTCATGGAACATTTTTGCTTTAGCCTTCCTATACAGCTCCTTGTCTGGATGATTTGGGTTTCCCTCTTGAGTTTATTTCTCAAAGAATGTATTTTTGTAGATTGTTTTACTCCAGTTTATTTCTGGTTTGAATCTTTATTTCCCAACAATATTATTACTTTGGATTTCTGCAAGCTTCGAGTTTTGGTTTGAGAATGTGCATTTATTTTGCACAAGAAGACTTTATCTCCTCAGTAGGAATATGTTGGAATTTCCCAAGAAAGTTATATTTCTTTTCCCAGGAAGCCATATTGCTTTCCCCAGAAAGTTATTTTTACAATCCTTCCTATAACAGCAAATAACAGGTCTGTTTATTTGAGCAACTTGTACTTCCCCGTAAAAGTAGACATTATTTTTTGCTATCTTCTCTATGAAAGGGTAGTTTGAAGTTCGTTTCCAAATTACTCCAGTGGATGGCCAGTCGTTCAATATCGCAGAAATAATTCATTGTGATATCTTTGTAAGTGGTAGTCTCTTTATTTGAGACAGCTTATATATTACCCTTTCCAGGCGGAGTGCCTTGGTTAAAGAAGTTGAGACCCGTTCTAGGTGAAACGCCGAAGTTTTTGGGAAACTTGTTATCTTTTTGCTACCCCCAATGAACGTTGATAGTTCATCGTCAGTGAACGACGATGCTATGATATATTTTCTTTCTACCTTCAGTGAAAGTTGGTAGGTCACCGTCAGTAAACTTCAGTGTTGTTATATATTTTCTCTTTCTAACTTCAGTGAAAGTTGGTGATGGTTATCTTTTTGCTACCTTCAGTGAATGTTGGTAGTTCATCGTCAGTGAATGGAGATGTTATGATATTTTCTCTTTCTACCTTCAGTTAAAGTTGGTAGGTCATCGGCAGTGAACATCGATGATTGTTATCTTTTTGCTACCTTCAGTGAACGTTGGTAGTTCATCGTCAGTGAACGGCGGTGCTATGATATATTTTCTATTTCTACCTTCAGTGAAAGTTGGTAGGTCATTGGCAGTGAACATCGATGCTATGATATTTTCTCTCTCTACCTTCAGTGAAAGTTGGTAGGTCACCTTCAGTACAAGTTGGTGCTTATATCTTTTTGCTACCCTCAGTGAACATTGGTAGTTCATCGTCATTGAACGATGATGTTATGATATATTTTCTCTCTACCTTCAGAGAAAGTTGGTAGGTCACCATCAGTGAAAGTTGGTGATTGTTATCTTTTTGCTACTCTCAGTGAACGTTAGTAGTTCATCATCAGTGAACGGTGATGCTATGATATTTTCTCTTTCTACCTTCAGTGAAAGTTGGTAGGTCACCATCAGTGAAAGTTGGTGATTGTTATCTTTTTTCTACCCTCAATGAACATTGGTAGTTCATCGTCAGTGAACGGTGATGCTATGATATTTTCTCTTTCTACCTTCAGTGAAAGTTGGTAGGTTATCGGCAGTGAACATCGACGATTGTTATCTTTTTTCAACCTTCAGTGAACATTGGTAGTGCGGTGCTATGATATATATTACCTTTCTACCTTCAGTGAAAGTTGGTAGGTCACCGTCAGTAAACGTCGGTGTTGTTATTTCTTTTCTCTTTCTACCTTCAGTGAAAGTTGGTAGGTCACCTTCAGTGAAAGTTGGTGTATCCTTTGACTTTTTATCATCCTCTATAAGTTGGTTCTTTTGATCCACCAGTGATTTATTTTCCTGGTCGGGTTTCTCTTTTGTTTATTTATTTTGTTACATCCCCAGTGGTGTTTTGCGTCCCTTTGAATTTGTTCATATGAATTCATATTCATAAGCATTGCATGGCATCTTGGGGCCAAAAACAGGGTTTGTTTTATATCGAAGTATCTTCGATCGCATCGACACAAAGATTTTTAACCTTCGTATCTCAGGATAGAAGAAACTTAAATAAGGGCAGCTGCTGTACCCCAATTGTTTCCCTTAAGATCCCTTCATCATACCATGTCGACTCAATCACAACAAGATCACATTAGGGCTTTTGGTTCTCCTCCCTATCTTTAGCTTTGCTCTTTGAGGAATCACCAAGAACCTTGACTTGTTTTCTTTTGTGGTCATGAATACTTTGTCTTGATTTTCTTTTTAATTAATAAAATATAATGTTGGTTTGTCTTACTTGTTAATAATGTAGGTAAAGGCAATATGGCTTAGCAAGTTGATCCATGGGTTCATGGGTTTATTTCCATGCTTTAGTCAATAAAGCTTGAGAACTTCAAACCTCACCATTGAAGTTGTTTTGGAAAAAAATGGCATGGAAAGGTTTATTTGGTTCATCACATTTCAAAGTTATCAAATTGATTCAAAAGAACAAGGGGTTGATGGAAGAAGTTGTCATGGTTGGACAAGGTCTTGTTCCCATTGATCACAAGTGCATATTTCTCTCAATTATCAAGATATTGAAGTGGTTTTGGTGGCTATGAGTTCTCATTATCATCCTCAACAACTTCTATTTACAAAGATAGAGTTTTGGTACAAGAAGGTTGGTCAAAATTGTCAAAGTTCCTCAAAGCATTATCTTGGTCTAGAAGCTAGGGTTTTGAACTTCAAAGAAGTACATCTTGCCCATCTTTTGGTATTTTTTAGTGATTCCAAAAACATCCTTCTCTTCAAAGGGTTATTAACAAATTACTTCAAAAGTTTCAAGGAGTTTTCACGTGGAAGAAACTTGATGATGAAGAAAGATTACAAGTCCTCTAGATGAACCCCCAATTTCTCAGGTGTAGCTTCAAAAGATCTAACTTGGTCAATTTTTATCACCTTGAGCCCACTCTTTTTCCATAATGATCTTGGGGATGTGAAATTTATTCCTTATTTTATGTGCAAAGTGAGAAAATGGATGGAAGATTCCCTAAGGATGCAAAAGATTATTTGTCATTTCATGATTTTTTGCCAACTTCAACAATTCATAACTCTCTCAATTTTTGGAGATTTTGAATGGTTCAAGTTTCAAAATGTCATTCAAAAGGTCTATTTCATGCCATCTTTTTTGATCAAGAGCAAATTCCAAGTGGAAGGCCATGTTTGGATGCAAAACATTATAGGTCACTTTTGAAGAAAATTTTGAAATATTTTTAAGTATGGAAAGTCAACCCTTTTTCTCCAACTTTGACTCAATGCAACTTTCATCTCAATCATCCATTTGATTCCATTATTTTTCCATTGCAAAGCTCATAACCTCATATTTCTAAATCATCAAGAATCATGTCCTAAGACCCCTCGAGCTGAAAATGCCATTATTTTGAAATTGGTAGCTTGAAACTGAAGTTTCATCACAAGTCAGATTTTGAAATCTTTGTTTTAGCTTATAATCACAAGTTTTCCACGCGTTTTTGCTTCTAATCTTGTTTAGAAACTTTCCAAAGGTGTTTAGCATCATGAAACGCATGATTTGGCCGAGTTTTGATGCTAAACAAGTCACACTTTATTCATGCTGCAGACCCCTACAATTTCCCTCCAAACTTCATCATTTCACATGCTTGAGGATCCCATTCATTCTCCTATAAATAGAGGGTAATCCCGCATTCATTTACTTAAGCTTGGATAGCCAGAATCACCCTGCCAAACTTGTTTCATAACTCACATTTCTGCAACTTCGAAATCATTGTTCAAGCCTTTTTCAATCCATTTTTTCTATCAATTCACCTTCGTTGATCTTCCTTGAAGCTAACCATACAATTACCTTCAAGAATCGTGCCCTATATTGCTCCATAGAAGTCCAGTTTCAGAGCTCTGCAACTTAACTTCAATAGGTAGATTTCTCCATCAATTCATCAAAACTTTGATATCATTATGATGCTCTCATTGCCCTGGTTCTAGTTATAACACTTGCTTTTATCTGGAAAGACGTTTTGACCATGAAATTTCAAATCCCTTTTCAAAACTTTCCTTCCAAATTGCTTGAGCTACAATTTATATAAATTTGTCGCGAAGGTGTGGTTGTCTTCGTCTTGAAGATACAAAGAGAATGACATTGGTCTGAGCTTCAGATTTTACAGTTTGAGAGACCTACAATTCACGTAGCTGGAGGTTGAAGATGACCAACATGTCATATTCCAACCAATGAAGGCGCGCCACTTATTTTTTTGAATTTCTGATTTAATAAATGATCCAGTGTTTTATTCACTAATGACCATGATATGCACAGTGCTCCATAACCCTTGGATTTGATTACTAACACATTTTGACTCTCATCCATTGGTTCACATCTTTTTGGTTTTTATTTTGTTTTCTGATTTTTATATTTATTGTTTTAAACTTCAAAAAATCATAGAAAATTTATTTTTAGTCCAAAAAATCTGAAAAAATTATGAAAAATATTTTTGATTATTCTCTTTCTGATTTTTATTTTTTCACAATTTTATTGTGTTTTGATATTTTTTATAAATTTTCACTTTTTTGATTTGTTTTAAATGTTTAAAAATAATTTTATACATTTTTAAATTCTGAAAAAATTATGGAATGATCCAATGATATTGTGACAATATTGGTGACCTCATTTATTTTTTATTTCTGACTTTTTATTTTTTATCATTTTTGGTTTATTCTACTCATTTCTTTTAATTTTAAAAATAGTTTCTGACTTTAAAAAATTACAAAAAATTTTATAAAAATATTTGAGTCCTTTTCTGATTTTTATATGGTCTTACTTTTTATTTCTAGATTAATTTGGATATAGTTGATATTTTTCTCTTTTATTTCTATTTTAAAATATTCTAAAACTTTTTTAATGTATATATTAAATGCAATATTATTTTGTGATTATTTTCTGGCTGATCTTGGGTTGAATTTTTGATTATGAACTTTGTTAACATCATTAGATCCACGGTGTTGAGTCTAACTCCATAAAAATGGATGAATGATTTTAATAATAGTTTAATTAAAATTTAATTCAAACATGGTTTGTATTCTTTCCCACCCCTCTTTATCTCATCTCTTTCTTATTGCACTAAGTGTTATTGGAGCATGATCTCTATATTATGTCTCAAAACAAATGGTGCATAGATTGCTATTGACCGGCCTCAAAATAGGTGCGGCTTCTATATAAGTCCACTTACGATTGCTTAACATAGCGCTAAATTTTGTCCCGATTTAAATAAGTGACCATTCGTGGCCCAAACCTATGTTTGCAAGCCCAAGTATGTTAATTTGATCCCTTTGATCCAATAACTTTGAGATTTATTGTGTGGAGGCTTTGGTTATACCAATCCTCTAATGGATCTACAACATTTTTGGTCAATGCAGATCACTTAAACATCGTTGATCATTAAATGGTACTTTTGATGATTCTAAAATGGATGATATACTTAACAAAAAGCAAATGCAACTTGTTGTATGGAGGCTTTGGTTTTACCAATCCTCTAATGAGTTCCAAATGCAAGTTTCAAGATGGTCATCCAACTAACCACTAATTATTAAATTGTTTTTACTTTATGCTTTTATTTTTATGCTTTATGTACCATTTACTTTAAGCATTACATTTCATGCCATTTTTATTTTGCTCACTTGAGCATTTATATTCTTGTTATTTTTATTTTTCTCACTTGAGATTTTCTTTTTTTTTTTAAGACACCTAATAATCAACATGAACCCTAAAAAAGGCTTTAATGATACTTGGACTATTTGGTTACTATCCTTGGCATTATGGAATATTGGACTTCTTGGACTTAGGATTAGAAACCTTGGTCTATGTTTGAGACCTTGTGACTTAATTGATATTTTGTATGGAGTTCTTGAAGTTTACCTCAAGATATTGGGTTGTTTGTTTGTTTTGTATGCAGGTTATTGTGATTACATTCTTTGTTTGTAATCTGGAATTCACGCGTATACAACCGTTACTCTGCCCAATTTTTGTGAAGACTTAATACACTTGAAGTTTGGTTCTCTCAAGAGGTCTAGTATATTTTCTTGTTTGATTTTAATCCAAGGAATGAGAAGTATATCTTGACTCATAATGTTAAATATTGGCTTCTTGTTGGTTAGATGGTTCTCATCCCTAGCTTTTACCTTATGCTTTAGGATAGTCTCTTCTTCTCCTCCCATCTTCTTAAATTTCAAAAATCTTCTTCCTCCTTTTGAAAACTCTTCTTGTTTTTTTAAACTTGAACCACTTTCATAATAAACTTGGACTTAGGTCAATACATTTTCAAAACCTTTTCATAAATAAAATTCAATCAACTTAATAATACCTTGACATTTTTTTAAGAAGACTAAAAGTCAATCAATCTCATTTCATATCATTTTGCCACTTTAGCTTTTTATTTTAAAACCTTTCTCAAAAGATCAACTACACTTCTACAATATGTAGTAAAGAGAGATATTTTCCACTTGAGCGTTGAGTGAAGCATTGTTGATTTTAAAATCCAAGCCATATCCTCCACTTTGAGATGATGCAAATTCTCCTTTCTCGTGATTGTGGGTAGTAAGTATGTTTTTCTACACGAATAATGACGATGATGTCTTATCTCATAAAATTAACCAACACACTTGTGTTTTAAAATTTTTAAAAAGAGGAACTACATGTACCCTGATCCCCTATTGCATGAAAGGTGGTACGTAGGCACTAAAGATTTGCAACCGCGGCGGGTGCAAAAATCATAAAAAATATACTTCTTTTCTCACCTCCACCATCTATTTTTCATACAACATTTTATAACCAAAATATACAGATTTTTCAAAGAGGTTCCTGCGGAGTACCATTGATGTTTAGGGTGCTAATACCTTCCCTTTGCATAACCAACCCCCTTACCTTGAATCTTTCCCCCTCTTTTTAGGTTACTCGCTCTTTTCCCATTCCTTTGGAAACAATAAAGCGCAGTGGCGATTTTGATTTTGATTTGTATAAGTCTAGTCAATCCAATGGCTTAGTCTTAAACATTTCTACCGCTACACATAACAGTGCGTAAGTTTGTCAAATCTGTCAATTGTAATCATAGGAGCTTCGTTGTCCCATTTGACCTTGAACATAGAAGACATTATGGCCAAAGCATCGGCTAACTGATTTTCTTCTTCTATTGGGAAGTGTTCGAAGGTGATTTCTTTGAAGTATGGAATCAGAGACAACACAAGCTGCTTGTAAGGAATAAGATTAGGATGCTTAGTGTTCCAATATCCCTTCACTTAGCTAATCACTAGAGCGGAGTCTCCGAATACATTAAAGTGCTTGATCCTTAAATCAATGGCAACCTTCAGACCCAAGATGCATGCCTCATATTCAGCCATGTTATTTGTACAATCAAAGCATAGTCTAGCAATGAAAGGGGTGTGGCAACCCTCAGGAGAAACTATCACAACACCAATTTCGTTACCCAAAACGTTGGAAGCCCCATCGAAGACCATAGTCATCGAGATCCTTGTTTAGGTCCATCATACGGTCCAGGTTTCGCACAGTCGGTTACTAACATGATATCATCCGTGAAGTTAAATTTCATAAAATGATAATAATCAACAGCTTGATGTGCCAAATGATCTTCCAATACACTTCCTTTGATGGCCTTTTGTGTTGTGTATTAAATATCATACTCATTCAAGATCATTTGTCATCTAGCTATCTGTCCGGAAAGATCGGGTTTCTCGAAGATGTACTTGATATGGCACATCTTAGAAATCAATAGAGTGGTATGAGTCAACATATACTGTCTTAGACGGCGAGCAGCCCATGCTAGATCTTAACAAGTTTTCTCGAGCAGTGAATATCAGGTTTAATAGTCGGTAAACTTTTTGCTCAGGTAGTATATCACATGCTCTTTTCGGCCAAACTCGTCATGTTGGCCCAAAACATACCCCATAGAATTCTCTAGCACATTCAAGTACATGATCAAGGATCTTCCTTCGACTGGAGGCATGAGGATAGGAGGTTCATGCAGATATTCCTTGATTTTGTCGAAGGCACCTTGACATTCATCATTCCATCTGACTACTTGATCTTTCTTCAAGAGTTTGAAGATTGGATCACAAGTAGCAGTTAAGTGAGATATGAAGCGGGCGATGTAGTTAAGACGACCCAAGAATCCTCTAACCTCCTTTTCAGAATGGGGAACTGGCATTTCTTGAATGGCTTTTTGTGATATGGTGAGAGAACTGACTTGGGTGTTTTGCGTTTGATCACAAATGTTGCGGTTAGCAAGAGTCGCCACCGACTTTTCTTTTATCCAAAAGGAAAGGCATAAAAGAATAGGAAAGACCTTTGAGATTATTTCTTGAGTTCGGGGGGTATATTATGAAAAGGGAAGGTGTTAGCACCATTTTCATCCATAATCATCTACGGGCTCTTAGTTGCTTGCTAGATCACTTGCTTTTGTTTGAAAAAATGCGCTTTGTATGGTTTTTGAAAGTATTTTGAAAAGGCGCCTTCGTTTAGGAAAACTTTGTAATAGTTCTCGTTCGTAAGAACGTATACTAAGTGTTGAGCTTTTGAAAATATTTCATGTTTGGAAAATGTTTGGAAAGCGTCTCTAAAAGTGTTTGGTGTTTGTTTTTTAAAATAAGGAAGGATGTTTGATTTGAAAATGAGCAAGCAACTAAGAACAATCTACCTACTCAAAAGTCTTTATTCATTTCTTCCTTTCCTTTGATATCGCTATCCTACCATTGATTTAGTAAGAATCCTTATCTTTGGATGTAAAGGGATGGGTGTGGGTCATCGTATAGTCATGATAGCAATGTTGTGAGATATCTTAGCATTTCTCTTTAAGGGACTAAGATAATTTTGAAAGGCAACATTGATAGAATCATCGAGAGACTACAATCTTGTATTTTGGATTGCTTACATGGTCATTTTTGTAAGGCAACAAAGTGAAATTACCCTAAGGGTGCAAGTGTGAAAGTGTGCTTGATTTACATGCATTGTTTATCTTGAATTAGGGTTTGCTATTTGTTGATTTTCATCTTTCCATACAAACCCTAATTACTAGCATTTATATAAAGCGATAAATTGCGGAAAGTAAAATTACTACGCTATTACATCATTAGGGGAGGGGGTATACAAATTTACAAATGGGGATTCGCAAGAAAATTAAACCTAATTATCTATTACAACCATATTTAATAATATACAAGAATTAAATAAATAATGTACAAGGATATAAATGGAAAAAGAAATGATTTTTGTTTGGTTTTTGTTAAGGGTTTTAACCTAATTAAAGAGAATGATTAATTAAAATTAAAAAAAACTTAAACTTAAATTAATTAAGAAAGAAATTAATATAAAAAGTATTTTTAGGATTTTTTGTGAAAGGTTTTTAATTTAATAAAAAATAATATGGAAATTAAAAATTAAAAGAAACCTAAATTCAAAATTAATTTTAGATGAAAGAGAAAAATAATAATTAAACCTAAATCTAAATATTAATTATTTAAGAGAAAAAAGAAAATAATTTGTTAAGAAAGATGTTTTTGTTCTTTTTGTCTTATAAAGAAAATAAGCATATAAATATGAAAATAATAAATAAAAAATATTTTTAGATTTTTTTATTAATAAAAATGATAATAATATTAATAATAATAATAATAAAAAATACGAAAATTGAAAAGAAATAAAAATAAGAAAAAGAAAATAAAAGTAAATGAAATAATAAAAAGAAATATGGGCCAACATGCAAAAGTAAACAAGGGGGTTAGAAATCAGCAAAAAAAACCAAAGCCCATTGCTTGAAGGCCCATGCGCTGCTTGCTGGAACAAAAAAGAGTGAAAATGTGAAAAAAAATGCACAAAAGGTAGCACTGGGTGTTGAACCCCTGACCTTTAACACAAACGCGCGCTACCTTTGTCACTTGGGTGGTTGTACATCCGATAACATAAACAAAACAAATAATACATAACACAAGTTATGTCCTGAATGTGACTTCATCTTCAACCTCCAGCCTCAACATCTGTAACTTCACCATTTCTCAACAAAAATGAAATATGCAAACATGAAAGTTGCTTCATTTTTCCATACGAATCCAACCGTATAAATATCATAAGCTATAAATCAAAGATGAATGAGAATTTCTAAAAGTACCAAATTATGACCTAATTATTTTCAGAGATTCAGACCTAAAATTCTCTAAGCTCAATCAATATAAATGAAATCTATGGACATGTACAATTTCAGGGCAATTATGTCTACATCTTATCTTCATAAATGCAAGCCTAACAATGCCTAAATGAGAAGATAGAAGTTCAGAAAATGTACCTCAAAACTGGAAATCGTGAAACGAGTTTGAGATGATTTCAAGGAGTTGTGATGATCAGGTTAGCCTCCTCAAGTTCCCAGGAAGCTAATGTAATGATTAGCTTGAGCAATGAATGGTTGGAATGGCTTGGAGAAGTCAATGTGCAGACTCTGTTTTTTGGTTATAGAGGTTGATGTAAATGGTGTTACAATTCTGAAATAAGGATGGGGATGGACTATATTTGATGTGTAGGAGCTTTAGGAAGTGAAAAGCCAAGAAACGCACGAGGGAAATGTGAATTACAAGTTCAAAGTCAGAAACTGTGCAACAATGGTGTTTTTGGGAAATTTCTGGCTTGAGGGAGTTTGAGAGAGTTTTAGGGTGTTCAAGCTCGTCCCTTAGCTCATAAATGGTGCCTCTATTTATAAGCAACAAGTTTGGAGGCTTGTCTTTGATCAAAATTCAAAATCACATGTTTAAGCTCATCATGTGATTTTTGAGAAATCCAAGTTTCAATGCCATGTGTACTTGCTAATGTAAAGTGGTTATGCTTTAAACAAACTTGCTTTTGACTTTTTAGATGGAGTGTGATCAGAGGGAACAAGTTAGAGGCTCAAGAACTGACTTTGTGCATAAAGCTTGCTTTTCAAGAATGACATTCTTCACTTTCTTCCCAAAATGGAAATTTAAGTTGGATAATTCTTAAACCACTTGGATTATAGCTTAAAAGTTTGTGTAATCCATTAATAATGGATATATACACAAGTTAGAAGGCCTGCAAAGCAAGATTATGCAGCTAACATTGAAATTGAATTATGTGTTCATTAAGAAATGACTTGTAATTCAAGAATGAAACCCTAACTTCTTGCCTCCGATTCTCCTTGCTCAAATATGATCTCAATGAGTTCTTGGAAATTTTGGAAATATTGTAATATCCTATACAACCTCTATGTTGGACATTTTTGAAGATTCATCTTGGAACTATGTGAAAAATTGCCAAGAAGTTAGGTCAAAATCCTGCCTAAACAAGGGCAAAATTTCACTAAGTTTTTCAAGTTTCATAAACATGTATTCACAAAATCATAACTTGAAATCCATTAATTTCTAGAAAAAGTTGTGTTTTACAATGTTTTAGATCTCCTTGAGATCTAAAACTTTCATTATGGAAGTTTCCTTTGAATCATCTTGCATCATGGTGGAAATTTAGCTCAAAGTTATGAAAAAAAATGTGAATGTCCAACACTTAAAAAAAATTCTAAGTTTAGAAATTTTGACTTTTCGAAATGAAATCTTGAATTTTTGATTTCTTGATGAACAAGTTTCATATTTTGACATGTCTTGATGAATTATGATCTTTGATACTTGATTTTGATTAAAAAGTCAAAGTTTGACTTTTTAGTGTACAATTAACTTTTCATCAGTTGACTGAAATTCATCTGTCAACCAATTGATCTTGATGAATGTTTTGAGTAATTCCATTAGGTCAAAATGAAGCATTTGAGTCCTTGAGATCATGTCTCAAACCAACAAGTCATTTGTTAGGTCAAAAATCAGAAATTGCACCTTCTCAGTTAAAACTCTAATTTTGACCATTTTTCCCTTTTGATGATCTGATCAAATTTCTTGTGGAATTATGGTCCAAACTTGATCAAATGACATATATGAGTTCATGATGTTTATATGGATCAAAAATTATGAAATTTTACTGTAAAGTGACCACGATTGACTTTTTCCCAATACAGCTGATTTTAGGTCAACTGATCAATTGATTGGGCAAAAATGTGATCCAAGCCTTGAAACTTGACATGAGCAATCTTGAGGGTCCAAAATGATCCATGAAAGTCATATGGGGCATTAAAATTCCATTTGTCCTTTTGCAAACTTAAACCCTAATTTTCAGTTATCAGTGCTTAAGGAGGTGTCTTGAGCTGATTAACCCTTGTGCAGTCTTGAATCAAAGGAGATCTTTTGAGAGATTACTTGAGAAATGAGAGGGAAAATTTTGGGGTACAACAACTTCCCCTGCTCAATCTTCTTAAACCTGAAGAGTTATATTGGCGGATCCGTCATTCGTGACTTGAAGGTGGAAGATGATTGAACACTAGAGTGCCCAAAAATTTGCACTTGAAGATGGATTGGGAATGGGCTTATAGATGCCATTTGGAGGAATGATGGTAAACACTGTTAGAAGTATCAACATAAATCTTTGGTCGATTTAGACTAAAACCTGATGTTATACCTGTGGGAAAAAAAGTTAGTTAAATGCATATGTATGCATGATGTCCACAAGATGTGGTATTATGCTAGATGCATTTTGTATGTATATGCTATGATGTATGAGTGTTGGATGCATGTTTGTCCCGGAAAATAAATTCCTGACTGCTGCTGAGGAATTTTGGGAAGCTGAATCCCGGATTGCTGTTGGGGATGAAGAGTATACATATTTTCAAACTTTGTTGAAGGGATGCTTCTGCTGGGGAATATCTCTTGAACGTCAGTTGTTATCTGGTCGGATCCAGGCTTCACAACTTGCTGAGGATAAGGAAGTAAACTGCTATCTGGTCGGATTTCATGCTTCACGGTAACTTACTGGGGAAGAATAAATTATCTGTTATCTGGTTGGATTCCAGGCTTCACAGAAGATTTCTTGGGGGAGAGTGAAGTTAGGATGTTATCTGGTTGGATTCCCAACTTCACAACAACTTGCCGGGGACAAGGAAGTTAACTGTTATCTGGTCGGATTCCAGGATTTGTAGTAACTTGCTTGAAAGGATGAAGTTGAAAATTGATATCTGGTCGGATCCAGGCTTCATAGTAACTTGAAGTGGTAACTACTATCTGGTCGGGTCCAGGCTTCATAGTTTTTGAAAAGTTATACTATTATATGGTCGGGTCTAGGCTTCATAGTGTCTTGTTGACATTGTAGCTAGTTGTTATTTGGCCGGACTCCAGGCTTCATAATAGCTTGCTTGAATACAAGAATTTAAACTAATATCTGGTCGAATTCATGCTTCACAGGTTTTGAGGTGGATGAAGTTAATTGCTATCTGGTCGAGTCAATGCTTCACAACAAACTTGTCTGAAGAAAATAGAGTTGAACTGGTATCTGGTCGGGTCCAGGTTTTACAGTAACTTGTTTGGAACTTAGTTGTTATCTGGTCGGATTCCAGGTTTCACAATGAACTTCTGTGGGGAATTGCTATCTGGTCGGATCCAGGTTTCACAATAACTTACTTGAAAAGATGAAGTTGAAAACTGATATCTGGTCGGATCCAGGCTTCACAGTAACTTTTTTGGGATAGAGGAAAACTCTACCAGGGAGAAAGAAGTTAAACCCTGGTCTGGTTGAGTCCAGGTTCTTCAATATCTCGAAGAGTTGAACTATTATCTAGCCGGGTCTAGGTTTCATAGTATTAGAAAGTTGTACCGTTATCTGGTCGGGGCTAGGCTTCATAGTATCTGAAAGGTTTTCACTATTATCTGGTCGGGTCCAGGCTCTATAGTGACTTGAGAAATTAACTATTATCTGGTCGGGTCCAGACTTCATAGTAACTTTTGAAGATAGTAAAGGTTTTATTGACGACTTTACTGGGGATTAGGGGTTGTGGCCCTATGATTTGCAATAGTCTGAAAGGCAAACTCAAGCCAGAGAGGATAAACTCAGCTGGGGAAGATAGGCTCGACTGGGGAGGATGGACTCAGCTGTGGAAGATAGACTATGCCGGGGAAATCAAACTCAGCTGGGAGTTATGCTACTCGTTGCTTGTTGGGGAAATAAACCCTATTGGTGAGTACTCGATGAACTGATGAAGAGGTGAGTTCTTCTTCTTGTAAGATCAACTTAGTTGGGGAGAAAACTTCCAAGAGATTGAGACTCTGGCTGGGAATCAACCTAGGCAAAGAAACTTTTATGGGTAACTTTGTTGAAGATTGGTTTACCGTAGCTGGCTTGTGGGGATAATGCTAGTGAAATAACTCTGTGGGAATATTCCATATACTTTAAAGGGATGCTTATTACTGCTTAGCAGGACAACCATGCCAAATAGTTTTAATTATGTTCATATGCATATGTTCGTTCAATTTTAGTCATTGGACAAGTTTGCATTCAAAACAAAGACAGAAAGTTTGCACTTCAAAGTATATTTGTATTGATATTTTTTCCATGAATATGCATTTTTGTACAAAGAGACGGAGATCCTAGTAAGAGGAAATTATTGAAAGGAAAATAAAGATTTTGAAAATGAAAACAAATAGCCATGTGGAAATGATCTCATTGCCTTCCAACTCTACTATTGCCCCAATGTCTTCAAATTCCCCTTTCCGTTGATATAAGTTGATTGGATTGATTTTGGACCGTTTAAACTCATACCTTGGATATAAAGTTGACTATGGTGATTCCACGGGACATAGTCATACGCTTTCAATCCTTAAATTTTGCCTGGACCGCCCTTTCAGGTTTTCATCCGACCAGGATACCCATTTTTGCCCAAGTCGCCCTTTCGGGTTTTCAACTTGCCGGGTGTACAATCTTTTGCATATATCCCTAACTTTTTCCCAAACCTTTTGGTTTGCCGGGATGCCCTTATTTTGCCTAGGTGTGTCAACCTAGCGGGTTTCTTATGCGTAGTATTTTTTAACTATGTCCGTGTTTATAGGATGTGGGAAGTCTTCACCATCCATGGTAGTCAGCATCATGGCACCGCCAGAGAACACTCTTTTGACAATAAATGGCACTTCGTAGGTGGGAGTCCATTTTCCCCTGGGGTCGCCTTGCGGCAGAATGATGCGCTTTATCACCAAGTCTCTAACTTGATATACTCGAGGCTTGATCTTTTTGTTGAAAGCCTTGATCATACGTTTTTGGTACGTCTGACCATGGCAAACAACAGCCAGTCGCTTCTCATCTATCAAGTTTAACTGATCCAATCAGGTATGAACCCACTCGTCTTCACCCAAGCCTGCCTCATTCATAATCCTTAAAGAGGGAATCTGAACTTCTACTGGCAGAACAGCTTCCATGCCATAGACTAAATAAAAGGGAGTTACCCCAGTTGATGTCCTAATTGAAGTACGGTAGCCATGAAGAGAAAACGGTAACATCTCATGCCAATCTATGTAGGTTACCACCATTTTCTGCACAATCTTGTTAATGTTATTGTTATCCGCTTTGACAGCTCCATTCATTTTAGGTCTATATGGAGAAGAATTGTGATGCTTGATCTTGAACTGAGTGCAAAGCTTGGTAATCATAGCATTGTTGAGGTTAGTCCCATTGTCAGTGATGATCCTTTCAGGGATACCATAGCGGAAGATGAGGTTGTGTTTGATGAATCTGGCTACCACATTCTTGGTGACTGAGGCAAATGAAGCGGCTTCGATCCATTTGGTGAAATAATCAATAACGACCAGAATGAAGCGATGTCCATTGGAAGCGGTGGGCTTGATGTCTCCAATCTGTTAATGCCCCACATTGCAAATGGCCACAGAGCGATCATGATGTTCAGGGGGATAGGAAGTACATGGACCTTGTCAGCATAGAATTGGCATTTGTGACAAGTTCTTAAATGTTGATGGCAATCAGTCTCCATTGTTGACCAATACTAACCAGCTCTTAGGATTTTCTTGGCCATGGTATGTCCGCTTGAGTGAGTGCCAAAGAGACCATCGTGCATGTCTTCCATAATTTCCTCTGCCTCCTTCTTGTCCATATATCGGAGTAGAGTAGAGTCATGGTTCGTTTGTACAAGATTTCGTTACTTAGGAAGAATTTGGCTGCAAATCTTCGTAAGAAATTTCTGTCATTGATGGATGCTCCCTCGGGATACTCTTGTGCTTCAAGGTATTTCATCACCTCATGGTACCATGGATTTTCTACGTCAGTGTCAAGCTCACAGCAGTGTGCAGGTTCGTAGAATATTTCAATTGTAATCATAGGGGCTTTGTTGTCCCATATGACCTTGAACATTGAAGACATGGTTTCCAAGGCATCAGCCAACTGATTTTCTTCCCTAGGGAAGTGCTCAAAGGTGATCTCTTCGAAGTAGGGAATCAGAGATAACACAAGTTCTTTGTAAGGAATGAGAGTTTTATCTTGAGATCTACAACTTTCATGATGGAAGTTTCCTTTGAATCATCTTGCATCAGAATGAAGTTTCCTTCGACCCATTTGGTGAAATAATCAATAGCGACCAGAATGAAGCGATGTCCATTGGAAGTAGTGGGCTTGATGTCTCCAATCATGTTAATTCCCCACATTGCAAATGGCCACGGAGAGGTCATTCCATTTAGAGGGATAGGAGGTACATGGACCTTGTCAGCATAGATTTGGCATTTGTGACAAGTTCTTGAATGTTGATGGTAATTAGTCTCCATTGTTGACTAATACTAACCAGCTCTTAGGATTTTCTTGGCCATGGTATGTCCTCTTGAGTGAGTGCCAAAGGACCATCGTGCATGTATTCCATAATTTCCTCTGCCTCTTTCTTGTCCACACATCGGAGTAGAGTACAATCATGGTTGTGTTTGTACAAGATTCCGTTACTTAGGAAGAATTTGGCTTCAAATCTTCATAAGAACTTTCTGTCATTGATGGATGCTCCCTCAGGATACTCTTGTGCTTCAAGGTATCTCATCACCTTATGGTAACATGTATTTTCTGCATTAGTGTCAAGCTCACAGCAGTGTGCAGGTTCGTCGAATCTTTCAATTGTAATCATAGCGGCTTTGTTGTCCCATCTGACCTTGAACATTGAAGACATGGTTGCCAAGGCATCAACCAACTGATTTTCTTCCCTAGGGAAGTGCTCAAAGGTGATCTCTTCGAAGTAGGGAATCAAAGATAACACAAGTTCTTTGTAAGGGATGAGATTAGGGTGCTTAGTGTCCCAATCTCCTTTTACTTGGCTAATCACTAGAGCGGAATTCCCAAACATATTCAAATGCTTAATCCTTAAATCAATGGCAGCCTTCAGACCTAAAATACACGCTTCGTATTCTGCCATATTGTTCATGCAATCGAAGCATAATCTGGCAGTGAAAGGAGTGCGGCAACCTTCAGGGGAGATGATTATAGCACCAATTCCGTTACCCAAGGTGTTGGAAGCCCCATCGAATACCATAGTCCATCAGGATCCTTGTTCAGGTCCGTCATACAGTCCAGATTTTGCACAGTCGGTTACTAGCATGATGTTCTCATCAGGGAAGTCGAAGTTCATGGACTGATAATCATCAATAGCTTGATGGGCCAAATGATCTACTAGTACGCTTCCTTTGATGGCCTTTTGCATTGTGTATTAAATGTCGTACTCAGTCAAGATCATTTTCCATCTGGCTATCCGTCCGGAAAGAACTGGTTTCTCGAAGATGTACTTGATTGGGTCCATTTTAGAAATCAACAGAGTGGTATGAGTCAACATATACTGTCTTAGCTGGCGAGCAGCCCATGCCAGAGCGCAACAAGTTTTCTCGAGCAGTGAATATTTGGTTTCACAGTCCGTAAAATTTATGCTCAGGTAATAAATATCATGCTTTTTTCGGCCAGACTCGTCATGTTGGCCTAAAACACACCCCATAGAGTTCTCTAGTACTGTCAAGTACATGATCAAGGGCCTTCCTTCAATTGGAGGCATGAGAATAGGAGGTTCTTGCAAATATTCTTTGATTTTATTGAAAGCAGCTTGACACTCATCATTCCATCTGACTACCTGATCTTTTGTCAAGAGTTTGAAGATTGGCTCACAAGTAGCATTCAAGTGAGATATGAAGCGGGCGATGTAATTGAGACGACCCAAGAATCCTCTCACTTCTTTTATAGAATGAGGGACTGGAATTTCTTGGATGGCCTTTACCTTGGCAGGATCAACTTCAATGCCTTTATTGCTGACAACAAAACCTAGAAGCTTTCCAGGTCGTACTCCAAATGTGCACTTGTTAGGGTTCAACCTCAACTTGTACTTTTTCAACCTTTCAAATAGCTTGTACAGGTGATCGAGATGTTCCTCTTCAGTTTGTGATCTGGAAATCATATCATCCACATATACTTCTATTTCATGATGGATCATATCATGAAACAAAGCTACCATAGCCCTTTGATATGTTGCCTCTACATTCTTAAACCCGAATGGCATGACCTTGTAGAAAAAGGTGCCCCATTGCATAATGAAAGTGGTCTTCTCTATGTCTTCGGGAGCCATCATAATCTGATTATAGCCAGAGAAGCCATCCATTAAAGAGAAGACTTTATGCTGAGCAGTATTATCGACCAAGACGTCAATGTGTGGTAGAGGGAAGTCATCCTTGGGGCTCGCCCTATTCAGATCCCTATAGTCTATGCACATGCAGACTTTTTCGTCTTTCTTAGGTACTGGCACCATATTGGCAACCCATTGGGGATACGATGTCACAGCTAGGAACCCTGCGTCAAATTGTTTTATCACCTCATCTTTTATCTTTTCAGACATATCAGGCCTCATGCGACAGACTTTTTTTTTGACAGGAGGACAATCTTCCTTTGTCGGCAGACGATGAACTACAATATTGATATCCAACCCTGGTATATCTTCATACGAACAAGCAAATACTTCCACATAATCATGCAACATCTGAACCAATCTGCTCTTGACATTACTTTCCAGGTTAGCGCCGATCTTGACCCCTCTCTTGTTTGTCTCGATACCCAGATTGATGACTTTAATTGACTCTTCGTGCGGCTGAATATATTTTTCCTCTTGTAATAGAAGTCTGGCTAGTTCTCCCGGTATTTCACAATCTTCCTCACCTTCGTCTTAGGCTTGGTTAATTGGACATTCAAAGTTATAGTCAGCAATAGTAGAGTCATTAGTAATGAGATCCAGAGTGGATGAGGACCTGCAAGAGTGTGTGTGTGTGCATGTAAGATACATGACTATTTTGAAAAATGTATTTGAAAGAAAGACAATGAACACAAAGATTTGAATGCAAAAGAGTCCAATGGTTTGTATTGAATGATCATATGATTAGATGAACATAAATAAAACGCTTGAAAAATGGACCAAAGTGCCCCGGGCCAGGCACATGGCATAAAAGTCATTGTTAAATATTACAGACAAAAATGTTCTTGAATTAATAAACAACAATAAACAAGTAGATTACTCCTCAATGAAGGAGATGGACACGAAGTCCTTTGCATGCCAATTCTTCAGCTCCGTTGTAGTAGGATACACCCAATCTTCAAATGCAGCTTCTTCATCAGAATCACCTACCGCATTGACTTCATTGACATCCTTACCATGCTTCGGCATAGGCGCGGTGATTACATTCTAAGTTAGAGGAGGATCAAATTCAATTGTCTTGTTATCGATCAAGTCCTGAATTTTGTTCTTCAAGGCCTAACATTGGTCAGTCTCATGCCCGGAGCTACTTGAGTGGTAAGCACATTTTGCATTCGGGTTGTACTTTGGTGAAGAAGTATCTGGATTGGCAGGAGGATTGCGCAATGTCACCAAATTAGCCTTTAGCATGTGTTATAAGCCTTGGGATAGTGACATTCCTATCCTCGTGAATTGTCTTCTCGGAGTTTCACAACGTTGGTGATTAGTATATGGTTTTTGAGTAGGAGTTGGATTGGAGATTCGGACAACATTAACAGACGGGTGATCATTATTCTTGGTACGGGCCCTTACCCCATACACAACATTGATTTCTTTCTTTGCGGCAAAAGGTTTCTTTACAGGATTGGAAGTGGAGGCAGATGCCATGGAAATCTTCCCACTTTTGATGCCGCTTTCAACTCTTTCTCCGGTTAAGATTAACTCGGTGAAACCGGAAGAAGAGCAACCAACAAATAGATTAAAGAATGGACCAGATAAAGTGCCCATAATCATGTCAATATGCTCCCTATCAGTCAAAGGTTGTTGAACCCTATTGGCGAGGTCTCTCCACTTTTGTGCATATTCTTTGAATCCTTCGTTCTTTCCCATTGTCATATCTTGCAACTGAACTCTTATCAGTGCCAAGTCGGCATTATACTAATACTGGTGGTAGAAGGCGGTAGCTAAGTCCTCCCAAGTATTGATACGAGAACCATCCAACTGGTAGAACCACTCTAGTTGCATTCTGGTCAGGCTTCTTTTGAAAAAGTGAACCCAAAATTTCTTATCAGCGGTGTGCGGCTGTATCTTGCGCACATAAGATTTCAGGTGAAGTTTTGGACAGGAAACTCCATCGTACTTTTCAAAGACTGGTATTTTGAATTTTTGGGGAATAACAACCCCAGAGATCAAACCAAAATCATCAAAATCTAAATCGGGGACGACTTGGATCTCGACGGCCTTCAATCTGTCTTCTAACTGCTTATACTTGACATCGGCGGGTGGGTACTGCTCGTCAAAATAATCATCATCAGACGCTCGATCATTAATACAGTCAGCTTGGGTACTCCTAACTTCACCAATATGATTCTCATCTTCCTCAGATGAGTCTTCCACTACCGGGATCTGACAGACTTGCTCTTTAAACCTTCTGCCCATGTTGACTAGGGCTCTCTTCTTAACTTCCAGCAATGCCATCATATCTTGTTGCCCCTTAGATAGGGCCAATAGAGTCTCTTGGAATTTAGAGTTTTGTTCCTGAAGGTCCTTCACAGCTTTCTCTAGATCCATCTTGCTGAAATAAACAACAGAAAGATAAGGAAACTTGTTATTTGAAAACCTGTCATGTTATGATGCATGGAAGATGTATATGCAAATGATTTCAAGGATTTATGAAATTTAAATTTGTATAGACAAAATAATGAACAAACGTAAATTTTCATTAATTAGTTCAAAATGAATACATCATGCCCATTGGGATTACAAAATAACTTTCTAAGATAAAAAGACTGAACACATCCTATTCGGCGGAAGGTAGGTGTTCACACTTTACTCTTCTTGTAGCTGCTTTGTAAGCTCCAAGACCCTCTTCTCACTAGTGTAGAATTAAGCTTTGAAAGTATCTCGTTCTTCCTTTAGCTGAATCCAACCTTTTAGCAAGTCTTCAATAGAGGTAGGCATGTCGGGATGGAGGACAATGTAGGGAGCATCTCCTTCAACCACAGGTTCCATGATAACTGGTAAGATGGAGGGATAAGGCATCATAGATTTTTGAGCACGAGCTCGTACCCACCTTAGATAAGGCTCGAGGGGAATGGAATTCTTGTGTCTCAGTGTCCTACTATCCACTTTGCTTACCATCCTCCAAGCTCGTATAAACCTCTGACGTTAGCTTTGATCATCGCTTTCGTAGTCGAATACCACTCCTTGGATGAGCATATCATGTGGGCCATCCCTTCGGGCATAACCAAACTGTCGTAAGGCTAAACAAGGGTTATAAGTGATACCTCCTCTAATGTCAAACAAAGGGACATTAGGGAATTCCCCATAACGGTTGACGATAGTAACACTCTCTAAGGATCGGGAACACCAATGAACATCTGAATGTCTGAGCATCATCAACCTATGGGACCATCTCAAACCTTGCTTGTTCTTCAAAATAGATCGATGAAGATGCGAAATAAACCATCTTGCCAAGAGAGGAGGGCAACACATGAGGATCCATCTCTTCCTCATAGTGCGAGAGTGAAAACAATGTAAGATATCTCCCAACAAAGTAGGAAACGAATTGCGAGACAAGAAGATTTTGACAGCATTTACATCTATGAGTTGGTTAGGGTTTGGAAACAAAACCATCTAATAGATGAGAAGGGCCAATATTTCTTCAAAAGCTTGTAAGTCCAAAGGTTTCCAACAATCTTGATCTTTCTCAAACAAGAACTTATCCAAGAAGCCTTTGACACCACTCCTTGTTCCCAATTAGTTGTGACATCAGATTGTTGCAAGTGTAGTGCTTGGGCAATCTCTTCAGGTTTTGGATCTCTTTCCGTACCGTTGAAGGGTAGTTGATTGAGAATGGTAATCCTCAAAAGTTGTGAGAATTATTCTAGAGTAGGCACAAGCTGATAATCGGGAAAAGTGAAGCAATGGTGTTGAGGATCAAAGAACTGGAAAAGCACCTTCATCATATCTTCATCAGTGTTGGAGGTAACCAAGTTTAGGAGGCGACCATTTCTTTCGGTGAATGAAGAATTCTCAGGGACCCTTGATGCTAACTCTTTGAGTTGAGGAGGAATTCTTATGAGATTGACTTGGATAGTATTCCTCCGGATAGAAGCCATGTCCTACAAAACAAGACAAAGATAAATCCCAAAAATCCTTGAAATGGTTAGTGATTATGAGTATGATGTCATGATGTTTATGATGTTATGTACAAGTAAATATATACAAACAAGGCAAACAAGTCCTTAGGTTTAGGCTTGCATGGAGTCTCATAGGTAAGTACCCTCTTGAAGGTTAGTTGGCTCAAACCTGTCCTAGAAATAGTAACCGGGTTCTAAGGGATCTCAATATCACTGATCTGTCTTATCGGGCATTATTTCAGCGCAAGCCTCTTTCACGGCGACCGAAATATCCCGAGAAGTAAAATATCAATGAGTGTAGTATCAAGTATCAACCAACTTCGGACTATACAGAAGTCAGTTATCTCACTACGTCCTAATGGCCAAGTTGGTCAAGTAAAGGTTCTAAAAGCTAGTTAGTGCTTCATGATAACACACAGCGGCCCCGTATTCTCCTTGACTACTCAAGGGCTACCGGTACCCACAAATGTGTCACACTAACGTAGCTATTGCTTAGACCATAACGGTATACCCCACACAATTTCCACAACGTATTTCTACTTACCTATAAGGTATCCTAAATCTGGGTAGAGGATTTAAACAAGCCCAAACAAGGAACCAAAATGTAAAGCATACAAATCAAACAATGAAAACAAGTAAAGGTGATCTAGACTTAAGGTAACCCCACTTTTAAGTGTCTTTCCCAGCAGAGTCGCCAGTTCTGTGATACGGTGGGAGAACTGACTTGGGTGTTTTGTGTTTGATCACAAATGTTACGGTTAGCAAGAGTCACCACCGACTTTTCTTTTATCCAAAAGGAAAGGCTGAAAAGAACATGAAAGACCTTTGAGATTATTTCTTGAGTTCGGGGGGTAGATTATGAAAAGGGAAGGTGTTAGCACCCTTTTCATCCATAGTTATCTATGGGATCTTAGTTTCTTGCTAGATCACTTTCTTTTGTTTGAAAAAATGTGCTTTGTGTGGTTTTTGAAAGTATTTTGAAAAGGCGCCTTCATTTAGGCAAACTTTGTAATAGTTCTCGTTCGTAAGAACGTATACAAAGTGTTGGGCTTTTGAAAATATTTCATGTTTGGAAAATGTTTTGAAAGTGTCTTTGAAAGTGTTTGGTGTTGGTTTTTGAAAATAAGCAAGGATATTTGATTTGAAAATGAGCAAGCAACTAAGAACAATCTACCTACTCAAAAGTCTTTATTCATTTCTTCATTTCCTTTGATATTGCTATCTTACCATTGATTTGATAAGAAGCCTTATATTTGGATGTAAAGGGACGGGCGTGGGTCATCGTATAGTCATGATATCAATGTTGTGAGATATCTTAGCATTTCTCTTTGAGGGACTTAGATCATTTTGAAAGGCAACATTGATAGCGTCATCGAGGGACTATGACCGTGTATTTTGGATTGCTTTTTTCTAAGATATCTCACATGCACAACATGGCCATTTTTGTAAGGTAACAAAATGGAATTACCCTAAGGGTGCAAGTGTGTAAGTGTGTTTGATTTACATACATTGTTTATCTTAAATTAGGGTTTGCTATTTGTTGATTTTATCTTTCCATACAAACCCTAATTACTAGCATTTATATAAAGCGATAAATTGCGGAAAGTAAAATTACTATGCTATTACATCATTAGGGGAGGGGGTATACAAATTTACAAATAGGGATTTGCAAGAAAATTAAACCTAATTATCTATTACAACCATATTGAATAATATACAAGAATTAAATAAATAATGTACAAGGATAAAAATGGAAAAATAAATGATTTTTGTTTGGTTTCTATTAAGGGTTTTAACCTAATTAAAGAGAATGATTAATTAAAATTAAACAAAACTTAAACCTAAATTAATTAAGAAAGAAATTAAATTAAAAAGTATTTTTAAGGTTTTTTGTGAAAGGTTTTAAATTTAATAAAAAATAATATGGAAATTAAAAATTAAAAGAAACCTAAATTCTAAATTAATTTTAGATAAATGAGAAAAATAATAATTAAACCTAAATCTAAATATTAATTATTTAAGAGAAAAAATAAAATAATTTATTAAGAAAAATGTTTTTGTTCTTTTTTCTTATAAAGAAAATAAGCATATAAATATGAAAATAATAAATAAAAAATATTTTTAGATTTTTTTATTAATAAAAATAAAAATAATAATAAAAAATAAGAAAACTGAAAAGAAATAAAAATAAGAAAAAGAAAATAAAAGTAAATGAAATAATAAAAACAAATATGGACCAGCATGCAAAAGTAAACAGGGGAGTTAAAAATCAGCTAAAAAAACAAATCCCATTGCTTGAAGGCCCATGCGCTGCTTGCTGGAACAAAAAAGAGTGAAAATATAAAAAAATGCACAAAAGGTAGCGTTGGGTGTTGAACCCCTGACCTCTAACACAAACGCGCGCTACCTTTGCCACTGGGGTGGGTGTACATCCAATAACATAAACAAAACAAATAATACATAACACAAGTCATGTTCTGAATGTGACTTCAGCTTCAACCTCCAGCCTGAACATCTGTAACTTCACCATTTCTCAACAAAAATGAAATATGAAAACATGAAAATTGCTCCATTTTTCCATACGAATTCAACCATATAAATATCATAAGCTATAAATCAAAGATGAATGAGAATTTCTAAAAGTACCAAATTTTGACCTAATTATTTTCAGAGATTCAGACCTAAAATTCTCTAAGCTCAATCAATATAAATGAAATCTATGGACATGTACATTTTCAAGGAAATGATGTCTATATTTTATCTTCACAAATGCAAGCCTAACAATGCCTAAATGAGAAGATAGAAGTTCAGAAAATGTACCTCAAAACTGGAAATCTTGAAATGAGTTTGAGATGTTTTCAAGGAGTTGTGATGATTAGGTTAGCTTCCTCAAGTTCCCATGAAGCTAATGTAATGATTAGCTTGAGCAATGGATGGCTGGAATGGCTTGGAGAAGTCAATGTGCATACTCTGTTTTTTGGTTATAGAGGTTGATGTAAATGGTGTTACAGTTCTGGAATAAGGATAGGGATGGACTATATTTGATGTGTAGGAGCTTTAGGAAGTGAAAAGCCAAGAAACGCACGAGGGGAATGTGAATTACAAGTTCAAAGTTAGAAACTGTGCAACAATGGTATTTTTGGGCAATTTCTAGCTTGAGGGAGTTTGAGAGAGTTTTAGGGTGTTCAAGCTCGTCCCTTAGCTTACAAATAGTGCCTCTATTTATAAGCAACAAGTTTGGAGGCTTGTCTTTGATCATAATTCAAAATCACATGTTTAAGCTCAACATGTGATTTTTGAGAAATCCAAGTTTCAATGCCTTGTGTACTTGCTAATGTAGAGTGGTTATGCTTTAAAAAAACTTACTTCTGACTTTGTAGATGGAGTGTGATCAGAGGGAACAAGTTAGAGGCTCAAGAGCTGACTTTGTGCATAAAGCTTGCTTTTCAAGAATGGCATTCTTCACTTTCTTCCCAAAATGGAAATTTAAGTTGGATAATGCATAATCCACTTGGATTATAGCTCAAAAGTTTATGTAAGACATTAATGATGGATAAATACACAAGTTAGAAGGCCTGCAAAGCAATATTATGCAGCCTAACATTGAAATTAAATTATGTGTTCATCAAGAAATGACTTGTAATTCAAGAATGAAACCCTAACTTCTTGCCTTTGATTCTCCTTGCTCAAATATGATCTCAATGAGTTCTTGTACATTTTGGAAATCTTGTAACACCCTATACAACCTCTATGTTGTACATTTTTGAAGATTCATCTTGTAACTATGTGAAAAATTGCCATGAAGTTAGGTCAAAATCCTGCCTAAACTAGGGCAAAATTTCACTAAGATTTTCAAGTTTCATGAACATGTCTTCATAAAATCATAACTTGAAATCCATGAATTTCTAGAAAAAGTTGTTTTCTACAATGTTTTAGATATCATTGAGATATCCAACTTTCATGTTGGAAGTTTCCTTTGAATCATCTTGCATCATGGTGGAAATTTGGCTCAAATTTATGAAAAAAAATGTGAATTTCCAACACTTAAAAAAATTCTAAGTTTAGAAATTTTGACTTTTCAAAATGAAATCTTTACTTTTTGATTTCTTGATGAACAATTTTCATATTTTGACATGTCTTGATGAATTATGATCTTTGATACTTGATTTTGATAAAAAAGTCAAAGTTTTACTTTTCAATGTACAGTTGACTTTTCATCAGTTGACTGAAATTCATCTGTCAACCAATTGATCTTGAGGAATGTTTTGAGTCATGCCATTAGGTCAAAATGAAGAATTTTAATCCTTGAGATCATGTCTCAAACCAACAAGTCATTTGTTAGGTTAAAAATCAGAAATTGCACCTTCTCAGTCAAAACCCTAATTTTGACCATTTTGCCCGTTTGATGATCTGATCAAATTTCTTGTGGAATTGTGGTACAAACTTGATCAAATGACATATATGAGTTATGTTGATATGGATAAAAAAATTATGAAATTTGACTGTAAATTGACCACAATTGACTTTTTCCTCAATACAGCTGATTTTAGGTCAACTGATCAATTGACTGGGTAAAAATGTGATCCACGCCTTGAAACTTGACATGAGCAATCCCGAGGGTCCAAAATGATCTATGAAAGTCATATGGGGCATTAAAAGTCCATTTGTCCCTGTGCAAACTCAATCCCTAATTTTCAGTTATCAGTGCTTAAGGAGGTGTCTTGAGCTGATCAACCCTTGTGCAGTCTTGAATCAAAGGAGATCTTGTGAGAGATTACTTGAGAAATAAGAGGGAAATTTTTTGGGTACAACACTTTTACCTTTGCAGGATCAACTTCGATGCCTTTACCACAGACAACAAATCCTATAAGTTTTCCAGATCGCATTCTGAATGTGCACTTATTGGGGTTCAACCTCAACTTGTACTTTTTCAGCTTCTCGAATAACTTGTATAGGTGACTGAGATGCTCTTCTTCAGTTTGTGATCTTGCAATCATATCATCTACATATACCTCTATTTCATGGTGGATCATATCATGAAGCAAAGCTACCATAGCCCTTTGATATGTTGCCCCTGCATTCTTCAATCTGAATGTCATGTCCTTGTAACAAAAGGTGCCCCATTGCGTAACAAAGGTGGTATTCTCCATGTCTTATGGAGCCATCTTAATTTGATTATAGTCGTAGAAGCCATCCATGAAGGAGAAGACTTTATGTTGAGCGGTGTTATCGACCAAGACATCAATATGAGGTAGAGGGAAGTCATCCTTGGGGCTTGCCCTATTCAAATCCCTATAATCTATGCACATACGAACTTTTCCGTCTTTCTTCCGCACCAGAACCACATTTGCAACCCATTGAGGATAAGATGTCACAGCTAGGAATCCTGCATAGATTGTTTCATCACTTCAGCTTTTATCTTTTCAGACATGTCAGGCCGCATGCGACGAACTTTTTGCTTGACAGGAGGACAATCTTCCTTTGTTGGCAGACGATGAACTACAATATCGGTATCTAAACCTGACATATCTTCATACAACCAAGCAAACACTTCCACATAATCATGCAACGTATGAAACAATTTGCTTTTGCCATTGCTTCCTAGGTTGGCGCCGATCTTGACCTCTTTCTTGTCTGTCTCGGTACCCAAGTTGATGACTTCAACTGACTCTTCATGCGGCTGAATAGATTTTTCCTATTGCATTAGAAGTCTGGCTAGTTCTCCCGGTATTTTGCAATCTTCCTTTCCTTCGTCTTCGGCTTGGTTAATTGGATGTTAGAAATCATAATTGGAAATAGTAGAGTCATACGAGATCCGGAGTGGACGAGGACCTACAAGAGTGTGTGTGTGTGCATGTAAGATACATGGCTATTTTGAAAAACGTATTGAAGAAAAATAAAGACAATGTGCATAAAAATTTGAATGCAAAAAGTCCAATGGTTTGTATTGAATGATCATATGATAAAATGAACATAAATAAAACCCTTAACAAATGGACCATAGTGCCCCGGGCCAAGCATATGGCTTAAAAGTCATTGTTTAATATTACAGATAAAAGGTTCTTGAATTGATAGAAAGTAATAAACAAGTAATTACTCCTCAATAAAGGAGATGGGAACATAGTCCTTTGCATGCAAATTGTTGAGGTCTGTTGCAGTAGGGTATACACATTCTTCAAATGCACATTCATCATCAGAATCCTCCACAGCATTTACTTCGTGATTTCCAATATAGAGAGGGGCTTTCCTGCACGAGCGCGCCTCACTTCTTTCTGAGCCTTGATAGTGAAACCCAAACCACATTTGTCTGCTTTGAACGGGATGTCATGGAGTCGTCCCCAGATATCACAGCTTCCATCTTCGACTGCGGCACGAGCATCCTTAAACGAAACCATCTTTTGTACGAACTTATTAGCTTTGGGCATGTCAGAGGAAATTTTGGCAGTAGAAACCAAAGGTGGCACAACTTCAAAAGCCTGGCACGGGGTTTCTATAAATTCGCCATCCATCTCCATATATTTGAAAGAATTGAGATGGCTTACCATGAATTCCTCCTCACCATAAACAGTGATGATCCTCCCCTTGACTGGGTATTTTAGATTTTGGTGAAGCATAGATGTTACTGCCCCTGCTCCATGGATTGAAGGGCGACCCAGCAAACAGGAGTAGGCAGGACGGATGTCCATGATATAGAAAGTAGAGTTGAAAATATGTGAGCCTACTTTGATCGGGGGATCCACCTCTCCATGAAACATCCTTTTGGACCCACCAAAAGCCCTCACAATAATGTCACTCGACTTCAAAACCAGTCCTTCACAGTCTAAACGGTCCAAAGCGCCCTTGGGTAGCACGTTCAAAGAAGAGCCAATGTCAACTAGAACATGTGCTAGGGTAGCCCCCTTACATTCAATAGAGACATGTAAAGCTTTTTTATGGTTCCTTCCAAGTG
Organism: Vicia faba; assembly: GCA_948472305.1. Taxonomy (NCBI): domain Eukaryota; kingdom Viridiplantae; phylum Streptophyta; class Magnoliopsida; order Fabales; family Fabaceae; genus Vicia; species Vicia faba. The sequence goes on along the minus strand of OX451736.1, from coordinate 1,162,053,256 downwards.
GTGTCATATCAGCATCCGAGAACCCCAAACCGTTGTCAACCGTCAAGCTCGCCACACAATTTTCAAATTGATCAGTTGTAGTCTCCTGAGGGACATGAGCCTTCTTTAAGAATTTGATCAATGCTCGAGCATGAGCATCGGAACATAGTAGTAAAGACAACATGGAGATCTTGGAAAGGGTTTTCCCCAGCTGCTCCACTATCTTGAAATCACTCCTCTTTATAATTTTCAAAATCTCATCCATTTCTTGAGCGAAAGGTTCCTCAACAGCAATGTATTTTGCGGGCGGCTCTGTCTCAACATGCTCAACTACTTTCTCTTTACCTTTAATACCAGCACCAGGCTTAGCAGCAGTGATATGGACATGTGTCGTTGTAGCAGTTGGGGGTGAAATGTTGGGAGAAAAGATTCTCCCAGTTTTGGTCACCTTACTAGAGCCAGTAATATTACCGATATCATCAGCCTTGCTTTCTTCATTCCAAGCATCTTGCTTTATTCCATGGTAAAACACTTCGGCACCGAAGTTCCATGACACTGCTTTATTGGAAGAGTACGAAATTGGCCCAGGGGAAGTAATTATCAGAGGAGAAACAGTCGGTTCATTCGAAATCCTGATAGGAACCTTTGAGGAGATCCTAAGAGGCTTGTTTGAAATTGTTATGATGGAGAGGTCTTCAATCTTATTGGTCAAACTTTTGGCGAATGGAGTTTTCTCAAATAGGATCTCATGATTATTCATCAGGCATTGAACGCCTTCTTTCATCCATTCACATCCATTAACTTATTTGGCGCAACAATCACAGTCCTTCAAACAGCCAGGGAAAACCCAGGCTTTCAGCAGATTCTTTTTTACAATGGTTAACGGAGTGGTTAAGTCTTTGATGGAGGAAACAAAAATAGTGTCTTCAATTGCATTGACACCTTTGCCATGGTTTGGCATTGGTGTCGTTATCACATTGGGAATTGTAGGCAGGTCGAATTCGATTGTCTTGTTGTCTATTAATTCTTGAATTTTGCTCTTCAGTGCCCAACATTGGTCGGTCTTGTGCCCGGGACTATTTGAGTGATATGCACACTTGGTATTCAGATTGTATTTAGGTGAGGAGGTGTTCGGATTGCCCGGAGGATCACGCAGTGTCACCAAGTTAGCCTTTAACAGGTGTTGTAAGGCTTGGGACAGCGACATGTCTGTCCTTGTGAATTGTCTTCGTGGAGTCTCAAATCGTTGATGATTGGAAGATTATCTTTGAACAGGAGTCAGGTTGGAAATCTGAACAACATTAACGGACAGATGGTTATCATTCTTGGTATGGGGCCTCACCCCATACACAACATTCGTTTCCTTCTTCCCAATGAAAGGTTTCTTCACGGGATTAGAGGTGGAAGCCGATGCTATGGGGATTTTCCCGCTCTTGATACCACTTTCGACCCTTTCACCAGTCAGGATCAGCTCGGTGAAATCGGATGAAGAACACCCAACCAATAAGTTGAAAAATGGACCAGATAAGTACCCATAAACATATCAATATGTTCCCTATCAGTTAACGGTGGTTGGACCCCACTGGCAAGATCCCTCCACTTTTGAGCATACTCTTTGAACCCTTCGCTTTTATCCATTGTCATGTCTTGGAGTTGAACTCTAGTCGGCGCCAAGTCGGCATTGTATTGGTATTGGTGATAGAAAGCAGTGGCCAAGTCTTCCCAGGTATGGATACACGAACCCTCCAATTGGTAAAACCACTCTAGTTGAGTCCCTGCCAAGCTTTCTTGAAAGAAGTGAACCCAGAGTTTCTTGTCGGCGGTGTGTGGTTGTATTTTACACTTTCAAAACACCTTTCAAACTTGAAAACATTTTAAAAAGATCAACACCTTTGTATACATTCTTACGAACAAGAATCATTACAAAGTTTGCCTAGACAAAGGCCTCTTTACAAAATACTTTCAAAAACCACACAAAGCACATTTTCAAACAAAAGCAAGTGATCTAGCAAGTAACTAAGAGTCCATGGAAAACCATGGATGAAAAGGGTGCTAGTACCTTCCCTTTTCATAATCTACCCCCCGAGCTCAAGAAAAAATCTTAAAGGTCTTTCCTGTGCTTTTTCACCTTTCCTTTTGGATAAAAGAAAAGTCGGTGGCGACTCTTGCTAACCGCAACATTTGCGATCAAATGCAAAACACCCAAGTCAGTTCTCCCACCGTATCACAGAAATGGCGACTCTGCTGGGGAAAATTCTAAAAGTGGGGTTACCTTAGGGTTAGATCACATTTACTTGCTTTCATTGTTTGACTTGTATGCTTTACATTATGGTTCTTTGTTTGGGTTTGAATCCTCTACCCGGATTTGGGAAACCTTATAGGTAAGTAGAAATACATTATGGAAACTGTGCGGGGTATACCGATATGGTCTAAGCAATAGCTACGTTAGTGCGACATATTGTGGGTACCGGTAGTCCTTGAGTAGTCAAGAGAATATGGGGCCGCTGAGTGATGTCATGAAGCACTAATGAACTTTTAGAACCTTTACTTGACCAACTTGGCCTTTAGGACATAGTGAGATGACCGACTTTGGTGTAGTCCGAAGTTGGTAGATACTCGATACTACACTCATCGAGGTTTGGTTTTTTAGGATATTTCGATCGCCATTAAAGAGGCTTGCGCTGAAACAATGCCCGAGAAAACAAACCAGTGATATTGAGCTCCTTAGAACCCGGTTACTATTACTAGGACAAGTTGGAACCAACTAAACTTCAAGAGGGTACTTACCTATGAGACCCCATGCAAGCCTAAAACTAAGGACTTGTTTGCTTTGTTTGTATATATATACTTGTACATAACATCATAAACATCATAACACCATACTCATATTCACTAACCATTTCAAGGATCTTGGGATTTATCTTTGTTCTGTTTTGTAGGACATGGATTATATTCGTAGGAAAACCATTCAAGTCAATCTTGTAAGGATTCCTCCTCAACTTAAAGAGCTAGCATCAAGGATTCCTGAAAACTCTCCATTCACCGAAAGGCATGGTCGCCTATTAAACTTGGTTACCTCCAACACTGATGAAGACATGATGAAGGTGCTCTTCCATTTCTTTGATCCTCTACATCATTGCTTCACATTTCCTGATTATCAGGTTGTGCCAACTTTGGAAGAATTCTCCCAACTCTTGAGGATTCCTATTCTCAATCAACTACCTTTCAACGATACAGAAAGAGATCCAAAGCCAGAATAGATTGCTCAAGCCTTACACTTGCAATCATTTGATATCACAACTAATTGGGAGACAAGGAGTGGTGTCAAAGGTTTCCTAGAAAGGTTCTTGTTTGAGAAAGCCCAAAACTGTTGGAACTCTTTGGATTTGCAAGCTTTTGAGGAAATTGTGGCTCTCCTAATCTATGGGATGGTTTTGTTTCCAAATCCTGACCAACTCATAGATGTGAACGTCGTCAAAATCTTCATGTCTCGTAACCCGGTGCCTACTTTGCTAGGGGACATCCTACATTCTTTTCACACTCGCACTATGAGGAAAATAGGTATCCTTATGTGATGTACTCCTCTCTTGGCAAGATGGTTTATTTCGCATCTTCCCCAATCTGTATTTAAGAACGAGCAAGGTTCAAGGTAGTTACATAGGTTGATGACACTCAAACATTTAGACATTCATTGGTCTTCCCTATCTATAGAGAATGTTACTATTGTCGACCATTGTGGAGAATTCCCTAATGTCCCTTTACTTGGCATTAGAGGAGGTATCACCTACAACTCATGCTTAGCCTTAAGACAGTTTGGTTATGCCCGAAGGGATGACCCGCATGAGATGCTTATTCAAGGTTTGGTATTTGACTACGAGAATAACGATCAAGGTTACAACCAGAGATTTATCCGAGCTTGGAGGATGTTGAACAAGGTAGATAGTAAGACATTTGGGCATAAGAACTCCATCCCTCTCGAGCCTTACCTCAAATGGGTGTGAGCTCGTGCTCAAAGTCTTATAATGCCTTACCCCTCCATTCTCCCGGTAATCATAGAGCCCGTTGTGGAAGGAGATGTTCCATAAACTATCCTGCATCCTGACATACCCACCTCTCTTGAATACTTACAAAGGGATTAGATATAGCTTAAGGGGGAGAGAGACACTTTCGAGGCCCAATTCTATGCCAGCGAGAAGAAGGTTTTGGAAATCACTAGGCAACTTCATGAGGAGCAGAGCCTGAACGCCTACATCGCACCAAAGAGGATGCGTACAACTTTTTTATTTTAGAGTTTTTGTATTTCTTTGTAAGCCCAAAAGATGGCATGATGTACTCAAGATTTGATTTATTAATATAACGTGTGTTACTTTTTGGTCTAAAGCAAATTTAAATCTCTAATTTCCTTGAAATCATTGCATATGCATTTATCATTAATCATAACATAAGCAGGTTTCTTACAACAAGTCTCCTCATCTTTCTACTGTTTATTTCAGTAAGATGGATCTCAAGTAGACAGTAAAAGACCTCTAGGCGCAGAATGCTCAATTTCAACAGATGTTCTTAACTCTAGCCAAAGGACAAGAGGATTTGAAGACTTTGTTGGTTGAAGAAAAGAAGAAGAAAGCAAAGAAAATAACCGGAGTTCTGAATATGGGAAGAAGGTTCCAAGGACAAGCCAGACGGACCTTAGACTTTGCAACGTCATCTGGTGAAAAGTATAATCAAGAAGTGAAAGGCAAGGAAGTGGTTGCCCAGCCAAAATCTGAAGAGGAAGAAGAAGAAGACTATTTTGAAGAGCAGTATCCCCCAGCCGACGACAAATACAAACATCTGGAAGAACGTCTAAGCGCAATGGAGATTTAGAAAGTGCCCGGGCTGGACTTTGAAGAGCTGGGATTGGTATCTAGGATTGTTATTCCACCAAAATTCAAGGCATTGGTATTTTATAAGTACGACGGTGTCTCGTGTCCTAAGATGTATCTCCGATCTTATGTGAGGAAAATACAGCCCCACACTGCTGGCAGAGATTTGTGGGTCCACTTCTTTCAAGACAGTCTATCCAGGACTCAGCTAGATTGGTTCTATCAACTGGAAAGAGTCATTATCCATAATTGGGAAGACCTTGCCGCTGCCTTTTATAAACAGTATTAATACAACGCAGATCTTGCTCCCACCCGTACTCAACTCCAGAGTATGGCTATGGTTTCAAGTCAAGGTTTCAAAGAATACACTCAGAAATGGAGGGACTTAGCAGGAAGAGTCCAACCTCCCATTTCCGAAAGAGAACTAGTAGACATGTTTCTGGGTACCTTGTCTGATCCTTTCTTTAATCATTTAATTGGAAGCTTCTCAGCAGGCTTTACTGAATTAATCTTGACCGGAGAAAGAGTGGAAGCTGGGATCAAGAGTGGGAAGATCCAAAAAGACGCATCCTCCGCTGCTGTAAGAAAACCATTTATCGAGAAGAAAGAAGTTGGTGCTGTGTATCCTCAAAGGAATCAAGAAAGAACTGAACACCGACCAATGGTAGGGGCTATCATGATCCCAAAGCCCGCACCTACTTAACAAAGAAGCAATCAACCTAGAACAGAAAGACCAGTAAGACAATTTACACATATTAATATGACACTATCTCAAGTCCTGACACATTTGTTGAGATCTAATCTGGTAACTTTGAAAGAAGCTCCAAAGAATCCTAACACAATATCTCCTCACTACCATCCTAATGCTTGCTGTGTTTACCATTCAGAAAGTCCTGACCATGATACCAACAACTGTTGGCCTTTGAAAAAAAAGGTGCAAGACCTTCTTGAAGCCAAAGAAATTGAATTCGATGCTCCTAAGATCCCAAATGTTATCACCGCTCCTATGCCCAAGCATGACCGTGATGTTAACGCTGTTGAAGATGATATGTTTGTTACTGCTGTTGATGAACTTGTTACTCCTCTCCTGTCTATCAAGAAGAACCTATTGAAAGCTGGTTTATTTCTGGGATGTGACAAAAGCTGCCACCTCTGTTCCTCCATACCAACTGGCTGTCATTTATTGAAAGCAGGTGTTCAACGCCTAATGGATGACAAAGAGATTTTGTTTGAAAAGACTCCCGCTTCAACCATTTATTACAATTATGTTGCAATAGTAACCATTTTTGCCAATCCTTCTAGGGTCTCCACCAAAAGACCCGTTCGGATTACATCAGTTCCTAAAGTGGATCCACTGATAATCACTATGCCTGGACCATTCCCATACTCATCAGATAAAATTGTCCCATGGAATTATGGGGGCGATGTCTACTATCACGATGTCAAGCAGAATTGGCCGGTTGTTGAAGACTCAATTTCTGAGAAGGATGACCCTGACATCAGCAACATTGTGGGAACCAGCAAGATAACCTAAAGTGGCAGAGTATTCTCCCTAGAGATTTATCCTCCAAAGACCATTATTGGTCCTGTTATCACTCCTGTTTCTGTTCCCATTGACACTACTACTACTACTACAATCCCTATAGTTATACCTGTTGATACTCCTACCACCGAGTCGATCGAGGCTCAGGGAAAAGGCATTCTGGTTGAGCCTGTCCGGATGAAGGCGCAATCAGTATCTATCCTTGAGGCCTCCCAAAAGGAGATGGAAGAAATTCTGAAAATTATAAAGAGGAGCAACTACAACATAGTCAAACAATTAGGGCAGACTCCGTCAAATATTTCCATGCTGGCTTTATTGTTATGCTCAGAGGCTCATGCGAAGGCCTTGGTGAAATTTCTTAAAACTGCTTATGTACCACAAGAAACCTCTGTTGATCAGTTCCAAGACTGTGTGGCCAGCTTGACCGCGGATAATGGTTTAGGTTTTTCTGATGCTGACTTGACACCTAGGTGGAGGAAGCATAACGAGGCATTGCATGTCTCTGTTGAATACATAGGCACAACTTTTCCCCATGTCTTGGTTGATACCGATTCATCTTTGAATGTGTTGCCTAAGAAGGCTCTTGGTAGACTCGACTGTGAAGGTTTGACCTTAATGTTAGAACATAGTTTGATTATACAACCCTTGGTTAGAGTTTTGATGATAACAAAATACAAAGAATAAATAAAAACAAAGAACAAATATGCTCCTTAAAAATCATGTTTTATGTATGCAGAAGTTCTGATCAAATCAGCATCAGAAGATAAGCCATAAGTGCTACACGCTGAAGCAATCAGAACATACACTGAAGATTGATGACCAGAACATGTGCTTAATCAAAGTAAACTCTGGCTCTGAACAAGAACATATCAAACCAAGTCATCAATATTCTGAAGCATCATCAGCAGTAAGGAGAAAAGATTCTGAAGCGTTACTGAACATTCAAGACAACATCAATTCCAACGGATTCATTCAGACATGATCTTCTCCAAAAGGAAAGTGTGTTAATGACATTAAACATGCTTTATGATCAAACGTCATTACACTACCTATATAAACAAGTCAGCTTTCAAAATGATGTAAAAAAAACGTACATATACAATTTTGCTAGATCACCACTCACGCATATTCAAGCTGCAAACAATTTCATTCTTCCTTTCTAAGCTATAAACATGTGTAATTTATCACAGTTGTGATAAACCGTTTTGGTTAGAAAAACAACAACACATATTGTATAATTACATTGAAAAAGAGATCCTTGAGATTAACCGGATTATGGTTGTACTCAAGAAGACTTTAATAGTTGTTAAAGTAGCTTTTGTAATCTTGTTGAGATTAGTGGATTAAGACCTCGTTGGAGAGAGGTGAAATCACCTTGACGGGTGAACTGGAGTAGTTTGAGATCAAACGAACCAGGATAAAAATACTGTGTCATTAAGCTTTTAGATTCAAGATTTCAATTCAACCCCCCCTTCTTGTGTTGTTCTCATCTTCAATTGGCATCAGAGCGCCTGGTTCTGAGCTTAAACACTTAACCGTGTCAGTACAAGATCCAAGCATCAGAAAAACACTATGGTAGGACCAAGCCAAAACATCAGCAATGACAACAATGAAAACAAGGACAGATTCAGTGGTAAACCTCCAGTCTTTGATGGAGAAAACTTTGACTACTGGAAAGATAGAATTGAGAGTTTCTTTCTGGCCCATGATGCTGATCTGTGGGACATGGTGACTGATGGATACACATATCTTTTGGATGGATGTGGTCAGAAGATAGATAGGAAAATGATGTCTGATCAGCAAAAGCGTGAATTCAGAAACCACCACAAGGCCAGAACAATTCTCCTCAGCGCCATCTCATATTCAGAATATGAGAAAATATCAAATAGAGAAACTGCCAAGAATATGTTTGACTCTCTGAGAATGACGCATGAAGGCAACATCCAAGTCAAAGAAACCAAGGCCCTTGCGCTTATTCAGAAGTATGAGGCATTCAATATGGAAGATAGTGAATCAATAGAAACTATGTTTTCAAGATTTCAAATTCTTATTGCTGGACTAAAAGTTCTTGATAAGGGGTATTCTACTGCTGATCACGTTAAGAAGATCATCAGAAGCTTGCCCAAACAATGGAGGCCAATGGTCACAATACGTAAGCTATCCAAAGATCTCAACAAAATTTCTCTGGAGGAACTTGTTAGCTCCCTCAGAAGTCACGAGATAGAGCTAGAAGAAGATGAGCCTCAAAAGCAAGGTAAGCCATTAGCTTTAAAATCTAACAGAAAATCTGACTCCAAGGTTTTGCAGGCTATGGAAGAAACTTCTGATGGATCCTCCTCAGAAGAAGATGAACTGTCTCTCCTCTCCAGAAGGGTGAACCAACTGTGGAAGTAGAGACAAAGGAAGTTCATAAATCCCAGAAGATTAGAAAATTAGAATGAATCCTCCTCTAGATATAGAAAGTCTGAGTCCTCCTCTGGACACAAAAGATCTGAAGGTTCTTCAGGATACAGAAAGCCAAACAACAAGGACATCATCTTTTATGAATGTAACGAGCAAGGGCACTACAAAAGTGACTGCCCAAAGCTTCAGAAGGAAAAGCCCAAAAAGAAGTTTCTCAAGGAAAAGAAGAAAAGCCTCATGGCTACATGGGATGATTTTGACACATCTGAAGCTAACTCAGAATCAAATGATGAAAGAGAAAACATAGCTCTCATGGCAAACATATCAGAAGACAGTGAAGCTTATGGTTCAAACTCAGAATCAGACACTGAAGAGGTATTCCCTGACTTTACCATAAACTTTACTAAGGCTGAACTTGCTGAAAGTCTAAATGAAATTCTGGAAAGGTATCAGCAAATCAGAGTCAAATTCAGGAACCTAAAAAGGAATCTTGCCTCTGACTCTGAAAAGACTGAGAGTCTCAGATTGGAGAATTCTGAGTTAAGAGAAAAAATTTTAAAATTAGAAAATGATTTGCAAAACTCTCAGAAGGAAACAATCTCTGAAACTTCCAGCAATGCTGATGAGATCATCAAAGAGTATGATCATAACTTTCAGAAGTTTCTAGCTAAAAACATAGACAGAAGTAAGATGGCTTCAATGATCTATGGAGTTAGCAGAAATGGCAGAAAAGGGATAGGATATCAAGGTAAGGTACCTACACCAAAAAATGCCATGGACTTAGTTATAAAACACACACCACTCAATTCACAGTTTATATATGGGCACACACATGACATAAAATACACAAGTATTGATTATTCTGTCAAACCAAAATTCAATCAGAACTTTGGTAAAACTAACAAATCAGGATCCAAGAAAATGTGGGTACCTAAGGATAAAATCATACATGTGGCAGATATCTTTAGCAGCAAGGCTAAGACACCAATCATGGTACCTGGACTCTGGCTGCTCACGACACATGACGAGAAGAAGGCATATGTTCCAAAGCCTGGAACTTAAGCCTGGAAGCCACATGGGCTTTGGAGGCAATCAGAGAGGAAATATCATTGGCTCTGGAACAATAGGTAATGGAAATATTCCCTCTATAAGTAATGTTTTATTAGTTGATGGATTAATGCATAACCTGTTATCCATAAGTCAATTAAGTGATAATGGTTATGATATAATCTTCAATCAAAATTCATGCAAAGCTGTTAGTCAGAAAGATGGGACTATCCTATTTAATGGAAAGAGGAAAAAAACATTTATAAAATAAAACTTTCTGAACTAAAGAGTCAGGATGTAAAATGTCTACTATCTGTTAACAACGAGCAATGGATCTGGCACAGAAGATTGGGACATGTTAGTATGAGAAGAATATCTCAGATTAACAAACTCAATCTGGTCAGAGGACTTCCTAACTTGAAGTTCAATTCAGATGCTATGTGTGAAGTATGTCAGAAAGGCAAATTTGCAAAACCTGCTTTCAAATCCAAAAATGTTGTTTCCACCTCTAAGCCATTAGAACTTCTGCACATTGACTTATTTGGACCAGTAAAAACTGCTTCAGTCAGTGGCAAGAAGTATGGGTTAGTAATCATAGATTACTATAGCAGATGGACATGGGTAAAGTTCTTAAGACACAAGGACGAGTCACACTCTGTGTTTGTTACCTTCTGCAACCAAGTTCAGAATGAAAAGGATCTTAGAATTGTCAAAGTCAGAAGTGATCATGGTGGAGAATTTGAAAATAAATATTTTGAATCATTATTTAATGAAAAAGGCATTTTGCATGACTTCTCTTGTCCTAGAAATCCCCAGCAAAATGGAGTTGTAGAATGAAAGAACAGAACATTGCAAGAAATGGCCAGAACCATGATCAACGAGACTAACGTTGCTAAGATCTTCTGGGCAGAGGAAATTAACACAGCGTGTTACATTCAAAATAGAATCTCCATAAGACCTATTATGGAAAAGACTCCATATGAATTGTGGAAGAACAGAAAGCCCAACATTTCTTATTTTCACCCATTTGGATGCACATGTTTTACTCTGAATACAAAAAAATATTTGAACAAGTTTGACTCTAAAGCACAAAAGTGTATTATGTTAGGATACTCTGAACGCTCGAGAGGGTACAAAGTATACAATACAGAAACACAGATTGTTGAAGAGTCAATCAGTGTTAGGTTTGATTATAAGCTTGACTCTCAAAAGTCAAAGCAGAATGAACTCCTTGCAGGTATGGAAGTTGAACTCACAGGTACAGAAGACAACTCATCAGAGGTTCTCAACAGAGACACTCCCTCAATAGCAGAAAGAGTCACTGCAAGCAATCCATCACCTTCTGCTGATCAACTCCAGAAAAGACTATCCAGAAGCAGCATTGATCACCCAGAAGAACAATACTGGGAAAGAAGGAAGATCCAATCAGAACAGGATCAACATTCAGAAACTCTGAAGAATCCCTCATGGGACTGATCTCTCTGATTGAACCAACAACAATTGATGAAGCGCTTCTGGATAATGACTGAATTCTGGCAATGCAAGAGGAACTAAATCAATTCACCAGGAATGACGTATGGGATCTGGTCCCCAAACCAAAAGGATTCAACGTCATTGGTATAAAATGGGTGTTCAGAAACAAATTGAACGAGCAAGGTGAAGTCATCAGAAACAAAGCAAGACTGGTAGCACAAGGTTATAGTCAGCAAGAGGGGATAGACTATACAGAAGCCTTTGCTTCAGTCACCAGGTTAGAATCTATCAAACTTTTAATATCATTTACTGTTAATAAAGGCATCACTCTATATCAAATGGATGTCAAAAGTGCATTCTTAAATGGCTATATAGATGAAGAGGTATATGTTCACCAACCTCCTGGATTTGAGAGTTCCAAAAATCCAAAATATGTTTTCAAACTAAAAAAGTCACTCTATGGTCTGAAACAAGCTCCTAGAGCTTGGTATGAAAGACTAAGTAACTTCCTGTTAGGAAAGGAATTCACCAGAGGGAAAGTGGACACAACCTTGTTTTGTAAGACAGTTAAGAATGACATGTTAGTATGTCAGATTTATGTTGATGACATCATATTTGGATCTACTAAACCCTCTATGGGAAGAGAGTTTGCTAAATGTATGCAGGCAGAGTTTGAGATGAGCCTAATGGGGGAACTCAAATTCTTTCTGGGCATTCAGATAAATCAAACTCTAGAAGGAACTTACATTCATCAGAGCAAATATGTCAGAGAACTTCTGAAGAAATTTGATCTCTCAGAATATAAGCCCTCAAAGATTCCAATGCATCCCACGTGTATTCTGGAAAAGGAAGAGGTAAGTAAAAAGGTATAACATAAGGTCTACAGAGGTATGATTGGTTCTCTTCTCTATCTAACGGCCTCAAGGCCTGACATTCTATTCAGTGTTTGCATTTGTGCTATATTCCAATCAGATCCTAGAGAATCTCACTTAACAGCAGTTAAGCGAATTTTCAAGTATCTGAAAGGTACTGCTAATCTGGGCTTGTTTTATAGAAAATCAAATGATTACAGCTTAGTAGGATATTGTGATGCTGACTTTGCTGGAGACAGAGTAGAACGTAAAAGCACTTCTGGAAGCTTCCAGTTTCTGGGAGAAAATCTGATCTCATGGTCTAGCAAAAGACAATCCACAATAGCACTATCAACAGCAGAAGCTGAATACATAGCAGCTGCTGGATTTAGTATGTAAATGCTCTGGATGAAAAGTCAACTTGAAGACTTCAATATATTTGAGAGTAACATTCCTATCCTCTGTGACAATACTTTTGCTATTTGTCTCAGTAAAAATCCTATTTTACATTCTAGGGCTAAGCATATAGAAATAAAACATCATTTTATTAGGGACTATATTCAGAAAGGGATTCTTAACTTAAAATTCATTGACACAGACCATCAATGGGCTGATGTCTTTACAAAACCTCTTTCTGAAGATAGGTTTAACTTCATTCTGAGACATCTCAGCATGAAGCTTTGCCCAGAATAAATTGTTTTATTTACATATCTTAACCTTCAGAACTTAGTTATTTTCTGTGAACTACTGATCAACCTGCCTTCAGAGTTTTAGAAGTACAGATTGCATCAGAATCTATCCATGAAGATCTGAACGTTTCATTTCAAGGATAGAAGTGTGCTGTTCACGTAAGCAAACAATTGTCATCCATTCATCAGCTACCTTCTGAGGCTGAACACGCGTTCACTTTTCTGAAAGGTCAAAAACGCTGATTGGGTGCATTGAGACACACGTCATGGGTAACCGTTCCAGTATCTTTCTGAATCCCATAAAATCAGCTGTCATTAATGCTTATAATCATGACTAATTGTTTCTCTCTCTTACTGTTTATGATTTCAAGAAAATCTATTTAAACTCAAATTTCACTCTCAATACTTTCTATTGTTCCAGTTCGTACTCTCAAAACCCTTTCATCTTTCTCAAAATTCTTGTGTGAACATGGCTTCTTCAAGCGTCCAAAACATCAGTACTCAGGAAACTGCTTCTATGGAACAGTACGAAGAACCATACAGAACGCTACTCACTCCCATTGACAATCTAGAAGTTCTTTCAGAACTGATTGTTGACTTTGAAAGCCTACAAGAAAACGACTTCAATATGTATGAAGACATCAATGCTCAAGGTTGGAACAGATATTTTGACCGTCTTCTAGGGACAACATTTCCAATTCTTGTCAAAGAAATCTGGATACATGCTTCCTCCTCAAATCATCAAGTTACCTCATATGTCATGGGGAAGAAGATTGTCATTGCAGAAGACCTAATTTCAAGGCTTATTGGTTACAATGGTGCAGGTGTCAGATGTATTGACATGGCTGAAAGATGTTTTGATGTAACTTCTATTGCAAGGGAAATATTTACTCTGGGTCTACCCTCCAGCAAGATTAGGGATATGAAGGATCATCACAGAACTTGGGCTAAAATAATTCTGGGATGCATCAACCACAGGAAGCCAACTAGCTCTCCTGACTACATAAACATTGATCAGCAGTTTCTGATCTACTTTATCTCCAAGAAGACTAAGGTAAACCTCCATCACTTGCTATTTAATCATCTGAGGACCAGTGTAAAGGAAACAAGAGAAGATGAGCGTACCAAAAGGGACTGGATACCCCTAGGAAGACTCATATCAGATATTCTGACAGAGAATAGGCTGATAGAGCATTTGACTGAAGCACAGGAAATCAGCTCACTAGAAGCAACTGTTGGGAAGCCTCTGAACGAAAAAAATATGAAAAATATGAAAATCATTGAGAACATTAAGAAGGAACCCAACGTTACTTCTTTTGCAACCATCTCTTACAGAAGAATTCCTCTGGATGATTTTCCTCTATTTTCTGAGATTGACTCCAAGCCTGAGATAATTGTCAAATATATGGATGTGTGTAAAGCAGATGGCACTGCACCAGAAATAAATATCCAATACTTGCATCAGGCTGCTCCAGAAGTTGTTTTGAAGAAAACCAAGAAAAGAAAAGCTGCAGCAGAAGGATCATCCTAGAGGGCTCCAAAAGCTTCCAAAAAGAAAGGTAATCCTTCCTCTGTTCCTGTTTTAGAATCAATTTTTTTATCAACATCTGAAACCATAACTACTCAACCAGAACAACCAACCCCACAAACTTTTGAATATTTTGACATAGGGTTTGATCCATCAGAAACTCAAGGTCTAAATGAAACTCCCTCCCATTCTCAGAATCCAAACCCTGAACAAACTCAACCAGAACTTGCCAAAGTTCTGTCTGATATTGACTCTTTTGACCAAGACATTTTAGCTCCCACACCATAAAATCCAAATTCTCAAATCCCTGATAATCCAAAATCTGAAACTACAACAGACGTTCAACAAGATACTCCATAACCTGAAATTCCACAACAAGATATTCCTCATCCACCATCACCTCAACCTGAACAACAATAACCAGAAGCTCAAACTTCTGAGAGTCAACCATCTGAGACCCATGAACCAGAACCTCACCATGTTTCAACCAACCAATCTGAAGAACCTAATTTAGATTCTGATACAATCCCAATCCTAGGTATCACTGAACCACTTGCTATTCACATGCCTCTCACCATTCTGGACATCCCACAAATTCCTTCTTCTATGGAATCCACACCACCAAACTCTCCTACTAGTCCAATTATCATACCTGACTCTCCCACTCCTTCACCCAATAGCAATCCAGTTGACAACGTAAGACTTGTCATTGATCCAATTGCGTTGGAAAGATTAGCAGCTATATCTCACAAAACTGCCATTCCCAAACCAAAACCAACTGAAACCACAACAGATGTTGGTACAAATTTGTTGACTTTTGAAACAGGGGTACATGAATGGATAAATTCCTTGAGGCATGCTAGTCTGGAGATGAATAATCCTGCTGCCTCTGATTATCTATGGACAAGATTCAGAAATTAGCTAAGTTCTGAAACTCTAAAGCTAAAAGAACAGAGCTATGAACAGGTTCAACAGAATTTCAGTGCTACGCTAAAGGTTTTTGAAGACCAAGTTCTGAGCCATCTGCTCAAGAAGGATATTCTCCCTCTAGATAATGCTCCCAGGTCAGAACATCGTCCCTCAGATGAAATTCAACTAGAATCAGAAGGTCTCTCCCTGACTGCTGCTTCAGAAGAGATGATCACAACAGAGGAAATGGTTCACTGTGATCAAGCTGCAGAATGCTCTGAGAAGCATCCAGATACTGAAGAATCTCCAGCTCCTTCCTATGTCATGCAAACTCTAGAAGAATTAAAGAGAGCAAATGCTGTTATCCAGGAAAGGTTGGATAAGCAGGAGAACACAAACAAAGAAATCAAGAGCATCTTGGGCAAACAAGAAGAATCTTATACCCAAATCAAAGGCTTGCTGGAAGCTTTGTTCACACGCCTTCCTCCTCCCTCTTAGATTCTTTTCTGTTTTAAATCTATTTATCTGTAACGTTTGTTTTACCACTTTCGTTCTGGACTACTTATCATTGCTTCTTGTTTTTAATATAAATCAACTATTTTGTCTCTGATTATATTGCCTTTTTGATAACTAACAAAAAGGGGGAGAAAGTAAGATATTTTCAATAACGGTTTACTGAGACAGAAGTCTCAAACATTCTGGACTACTTAACCTCTATCTTCTGAAAGCTTGAACATGTACAAACTCTGATGCTCAAGGAACTTAAGTTAAACTCTGATGCTCAAGGAACTTAAGGGAAGTAATCAACTCAGGGGGAGTTTTCTTCCTTATTCTAAACCATTTATTCTTTATGTTCTAAATTGAAAAAATCTGGTTTTTGTCATCATCAAAAAGGGGGAGATTGTTAGAACATAGTTTGATTCTACAAGCCTTGGTTAGAGTTTTGATGATAAAAAAATACAAAGAATAAATAAAAACAAAGAACAAATATGCTCCTTAAAAATCATGTTTTATGTATGCAGAAGTTCTGATCAAATCAGCATCAGAAGATAAGCCATAAGTGCTACACGCTGAAGCAATCAGAACATACACTGAAGATTGATGACCATAACCTGTGCTTAATCGAAGTAAACTTTGACTCTGAACAAGAACATATCAAACCAAGTCATCAATATTCTGAAGCGTCATCAGCAGTAAGGAGAAAAGATTCTAAAGCGTTACTAAACATTCAAGATAGCATCAATTCCAACGGCTTCATTCAGACAAGATCTTCTCCAAAAGGAAAGTGTGTTACTGACATTAAACATGCTTTATGATCAAACATAATTACACTACCTATATAAACAAGTCTACTTTCAAAATTATGTAAAAAAACGTACATATACAATTTTGCTAGATCACCACTCACGCATATTCAAGCTGCAAACAATTTCATTCTTCCTTTCTAAGCTATAAACCTGTGTAATTTATCATAGTTGTGATAAACCGTTTTTGTTAGAAAAATAACAACACATATTGTATAATTACATTGAAAAAGAGATCCTTGAGATTAACTGGATTGTGGTCGTACTCAAGAAGACTTTAACAGTTGTTAAAGTAGCTTTTGTAATCTTGTTGAGATTAGTGGATTAAGACCTCGTTGGAGAAAGGCGAAATTACCTTGACGGGTGGACTGGAGTAGTTTGAGATCAAACGAACCAGGATAAAAATACTGTGTCATTAAGCTTTTAGATTCAAGTTTTCAATTCAACCCCCCATTCTTGTGTTTTTCTCATCTTCACTTAAAACCCAACAATATAGTGGTAAGGGACTTCGACGATTCAAAGAGAATGGTGCATGGGGAGGTGGACATCCCCATAAAAGTTGGAGCTCAAACCTTTGATTCAACTTTTTACGTGATGTACATTCGCCCTTCCTATTCCTGCTTATTGGGCCGACCATGGATTCACAACGCTGGTGGTGTTACGTCTACATTACATCAGATGCTGAAATACCCGACTAAGGGGAAAATCATTACTGTCCATGGAGAGGAGGAATATATGGTCAGTCACTTGAACTCCTTCAGATACATGGAATTGGATGGTGAATTCATTGAAACTCCATTTCAGCACTTCGATGAAGTCCCACAAACCGTGGCAGTAACCAAGGCTGTTTCCCAAGTCCCAAAGATTACAAGACCTCCGCTAAAGATGTCTTCTCTGAAAGATGCCAAGGAAGTGATCGAAGAAGGTGGGTGTACTATTTGGGGCCAACTCCCGGATATCCCATACAAGTCTGACAAATTTGGTTTGGGTTTCACTTTAGGAACCCAAAAAGTTGTACGCCGTGCTCATGCCGGGGAACCACCCTTGAAGATCAGCAACCACTGAGTCAATGCAGTGGAGGAGGATGAGGACAACTACGACCTAGAGGAATGGATTTTCACAACTGTCAATGGAGGACTCAACAACTGGGAAGCTAAAGATTTTGTCCCAATTGCTTTTATCCAACAGTATTTGTCTTTAAATTTTTGTCGGACATGTAACAATTAAATGATTCAGACTTTTAAAACCTTGTGTCTTACCCGAGGCACAACGTTCTATTTATAAGGGTTGTTACCTCATTTTCATATGTCATAAATGAATCATGGACATTTTTGCATACAAACTTTGTGCTCTTTGTCTTTCTTTTTTACATTTTTATTTCTTTCAAAGATAGCTATACTCTTACACACACTGACATTCAAAATGCAGATCTACATCCATTCGGGATCCCATGGGTAACGATTCAGCTATGGCTTTTTGTGACTCTGAAAATCTAATCTACCAAGCCAAAGACGAAGGTGAGGAAAATTGTGAAGTGCCAGGGGAACTTTCCAGGTTACTACAGCAAGAAGAGATGACCATATATCCCCACAAAGAACCAGTGGACACAGTTAACCTAGGTACCTAGGAGGACAAGAAAGAAGTCAAGGTTGGTGCCAACTTGGAACCCAGTGTCAAGAAGCGTCTGGCTCAGTTGCTACATGATTATGTCGAGGTCTTTGCTTGGTCGCACGAAGACATGCCAGGATTGGATGCTGATATTATGGTCCATCGTCTACCAACAAAAGAGGACTGCCCTCCGGTAAAGCAAAAATTCCGTCACATGCGACCAGACATGTTAGAGAAGATCAAAGCAGAAGTCATGAAACAATTCAACACCGGATTCTTGGCCGTCACCTCCTATCCACAATGGGTTGCCAATGTTGTTCCCGTGCCTAAAAAGGACGGCAAAGTGCGAATGTGCGTGGACTACCGAGATTTGAATAGGGCAAGCCCTAAGGATGATTTCCCACTTCCCCACATTGATATTCTGGTTGACAATAGAGCATAGCATAAGGTGTTTTCCTTCAGGGATGGTTTTTTAGGTTACAACCAAATCAAAATGGCGCCTGAGGACATGGAGAAAACAACCTTTATCACACAATGGGGCATATTCTGTTACAAGGTTATGCCATTCGGGTTGAAGAACGCTGGGGAAACCTATCAGTGTGCCATGGTAGCTCTATTTCACGACATGATACATCACGAAATAGAGGTCTATATGGAAGACATGATAGCCAGATCTCAAACTAAAGAGGAACATCTTGACCATTTACAGAAACTGTTTGAGAGGTTAAAGAAGTACAATCCGAGGTTAAACCCGAATAAATGCACATTTAGGGTGAGGTCCGATAAACTCCTAGGTTTTGTCGTCAGCGGTAAAGGTATCGAAGTGGATCCTGCCAAAGTGAAAGTTATACAAGAAATTCCTACTCCCCGTACTGAGAAGGAAGTCAGAGGATTCGTAGGACGGCTAAACTACATTTCCAGATTCACAGCTACTTGTGAACCAATCTTCATATTACTGAAGAAAGATCAAGTAGACAAATGGAATGATGAATGCCAATTTGCCTTCGACAAGATCAAAGAGTACCTACAAGAACCTCCAGTTTTGATGCCACCAGTGGAGGGAAGACCCTTGATCATATATCTAACTGTTTTGGAAAATTCAATGGGGTGTGTGCTGGGGCAGCATGACGAGTCTGGCTGAAAAGAGCATGCTATTTACTACCTGAGCAAAAAGTTTACCGACTGTGAAACGAGATATTTACTGCTCGAGAAAACTTGTTGCACTCTGGCATGGGCTTCTCGTCGGCTAAGATAGTATATGCTGACCCATACTACCTTATTGATATCCAAGATGGATCCAATAAAATACACATTCGAGAAGCCTGCCTTCTCTGGGAGAATAGCAAGATGGCAGATGATCCTGGCGGAATATGACATTCAATACACTACCCAGAAAGAAATAAAGGGCGGTGTGCTAGCCGATCACCTTGCTCATCAAGCTATGGATGAATACCAGTCCATGAAGTTCGAATTCCCAGATGAAGATATCATGACAGTAAACAACTTTGAAGAATTCAGACCATATGATGGACCTGAACAAGGATCCCGATGGACCCTAGTTTTTGATGGGGCGTCCAACGCACTCGGCAATGGAATTGGTGATGTACTCATATCCCCTGAAGGATATCACACTCCCTTCACAACAAGACTCTTCTTCAATTTTACAAATAACATGGCAGAATACGAAGCGTGCATTTTTGGCCTCAAAGCTGCCATAGATTTGGGGATCAAATCCTTAAACATATTCGGGGATTTAGCCTTGGTCATCAGTCAGATCAAAGGAGAATGGGACACGAAGCACCCTAACCTCATCCCCTACAAAGAACATGTGTTGACATTAATCCCACATTTTGAGAAGATTACCTTCAAGCATTTCCCGCGAGAAGAAAATCAGCTAGCAGACGCGCTAGCTACAATGTCACCCATGTTTAAACTCAAATGGGATAATGAGGCTCCCCAGATCACCATTGAATGAATGGAGGAACCAGATCACTGTCATGAGATCAATAATGAAGAAGTAGTGCACCAACCTTGGTTCCACGAAGTCAAGAGATATCTCGAGGCTCAAGAGTATCCGAAAGGAGCTTCAGTCAATGATAAGAAGTTCTTAAGGAGATTCTCTGCTAAGTTCTTCCTTAATAATGGCATCCTCTACAAACGTAACCATGATTCTGTATTTCTTCGTTGCATAGACAAGGTTGAGGCAGAAAAGATCATGGATGATCTACATGAAGGCACTTTTGGCACCCATTCCAGTGGGCGTACGATGGAAAAGAAGATCCTACGTGTAGGTTATTACTGGTCTACCATGGAAGCAAATTGCTATCAGCACTCTCGAACTTGTCATAAGTGTCAGATCTATGCTGACAAAGTGCATGTACCTCCAGTTCCTCTGAATGTCCTGACTTCTCCCTAGACATTCGCAATATGGGGCATTGATATGATTGGAGAAATCAAGCCCACAACCTCTAATGGACACCGCTTCATCTTGGTGGCCATTGACTATTTCATAAAGTGGGTTGAGGCAGTTTCTTTCGCTTCCGTCACCAAAAATGTCGTTGCCTGGTTCATCAAATAGAATCTCATCTGTCGGTACGGTATCCCAGAGAGGGTCATCACAGACAATGGTAAGAATCTCAACAATACTATGATTATCGCGCTATGCGCGCAATTCAAGATCTAGCACCATAATTCTTCTCCTTATTGGCCAAAGATGAACGGCGCTGTCGAAGCCGCAAATAAGAACATTAAGAAGATCATATAGAAAATGACAGTAACCTACAAGGACTGGTGTTGTACCCCAAAATTTTCCCTCTCATATTATCAAGATTTTCCTCACAAGACTTCTTGGACTCCAGACAGGATTAGGGTTTGCTCAGCCCAAGACCTCCTCTTGCACTGATGACCTGAAATTAGGGTTTGAGTTTGCACAAGGATTTTTGGACCATCAATGCTTAAAGTGACTTTCATACACCATCTTGGACCCCTAAGTTTACTCATACCAAGTTTCAAGCCTTGAATCACTTTTTTTGCCCAGTCAATTGGACAGTTGACCTAAAAATCAGCTGTATTAGGGAAAAAGTCAACCATGGCCAATTTACAGTCAAAATTCATAATTTTTGATCCACAACAACATTTTAGGCTCCTATGTACCATTTGATCAAGTTTGGATCACAACTCCTCAAGAAATTTGATCAAATCATCAAAAGGGAAAAATGGTCAAAATTAGGGTTTTGACTGAGAAAGGGCAATTTCTGATTTTTAACCTAGCCAATGACCAATTGGGTTCAAGCATGATTTCAAGGACTCAATGGCATCATCTTGACAAATGAATTTTCCAGTCAACTAATCAAAAATCAACTGTACACTGAAAAGTCAAACTTTGACTTTTTGGTCAAAATCAAGTGAAAAGGGTCATAACTCATCAATATATGTAAAAATGTGAAACTTGTTGATCAAGAAAACCAATTTGGCAAATTAGGGTTTAATTTGAAAATTTTTCATAACTTAGAAATTTTCTAAGTTATGGAAATTTCTTATTTTTTCCCAACTTTCCACAACTTTTTCACCATGATGCAATTGGATTCAGAGAAAACTTCCAACATGAAATTTGTATTCCTACATGAAATATACAACTTTTATTCACAAAGTTTTCCAAAAAGAAGCTTGGATCTCAAGTTATGATTTTGTGAATAGGGGTCCATAAACTTTTTAACTTAGTGAAATTTTGCCCTAGTTTAGGCAGATTTTTTACCTAACTTCATGGCAACTTTTCACCTATTTACAAGAGGAATCTCAAAATGCATTTCAAATATGGATTGTATAGCATGTTACAAGATTTCCAAAATGTCCAAGAACTCTCCAAGATCATTTATGGTTAGGGAGAATCGAAGAAATGAAAATGGCAAATTATCACTTTTGTTCAAGGCATTTTCACAATGTTACAAGTTGCAAATCAGTTTCGAACATGCTTGTACTTGGTATTACAGGTCCTAATCCTTTCTAAACTCCATAATTGAATGCTGATTCAGTGGACAATGGCTTTATTTTGATCTTTGAAGTATTGCACAATGAATTAATCCAAAAATGGCATAAAGTTCATAATACCATTTTGATAAAGCATGCTTTTTGCAATTTTGTAATTCTTGAGCCATGGACCTAATCTTTTGCTGCAAACAATATCCACAAATATCAGGCAACTTGTACCAACTATGTGCAGCTAGCAAGCAAGCTTGTACATGCTTTGCCATTGTCACTTCCAACTTTTCTTAAAAAGCAAGAAACTTACAAAAGTCAATACAACTTGTGTATCTGATAAAGGCAAGCCTTGGCTTCATTTCAAACGATCTCAGAACATTGTAACAAGGAAGAAACACGAATTCACAACCTCCAAAACACCCTCAAACACAAAAAACACCATTTCTGCCCAAAACAGGGCAGCTTCTGCAAATCTCAAGCCAAAACAATATTTGCTCGTGCGTTTTTTGTTTTAAGGCTTCAAACACATACCATATCTCCTACCTAAACTATCCAGGCCTTTGTCTTGCAACTGTAACCCCTATTTCAAGCTTCACCATTTTCATTTTTGGAGTTTGCAGGTTGACTTCTACAAGGAGTTTCAGGCAACTTCAAGGCAAGCTGAGCATTGGAGAAGCTTGAGAGAACTTCAAGGAAGCTCATAAGAACTTCAGGCCTCACTCAAAGTTCCCACATTGCCATATCCAAACTCAACTGAACAAGGTATTTTTCAAGTTTCTATCTCTCTATTTAGGCATCCTTAAGCTTAGGTTTGTGAAGCAGAGATGTAGTCCTTAACATGCTTGAGTTGTACATATGCATAGTTTTTATTTATATTAACTGAGTAGTGAGAATTTGAAGCTTGAAGTTCATGAAAATTTTAGGTCAAAAATTAGGGGTGATAAAATTCTCCTTGATCTTTGAGAGTTAGGTCATGATTTTTATATCATTGGAATCGTGAGTTAACATGCTATAAGTTTCATGTTGCAAGATTTTATTTTTATGCACGTATGCAAGAGTTACAGGTTGAAGCACAACGCGCGCGTTTGTGGTCTGGAGGTCAGGGACGAAGCTGTCCTGGGCCTGGGCTTTGGGCTGGCTACTTTTTGCACCCCCCTGTTTCCTTTTTGCACCCCTTGACCCATTTTCTATATTTTGCATATTTTTCATTTCTTTTTTATATTTTTGACTTTATTATTTTTTTCTGAACATTAAAAAATCCCAAAAATATTTTCTTAATTTTTTGCATTTTATTTTATTTTTTATCTTATTTTTTTTTGCATATAAAAAATAGTTTATTAGGTTAAATAGAATTTATTTTCTTAAATGAACTTGTAAATAATATTAAAATACTTAAATATTTTATTTTATTATATTATACACATAAAATATTATTTTCTCACATATTTTAATTTTTAGTATTTATACATAATATTATTATTATTTTTCTTAAACAAAAATGGACAAGAATATTAGAAAACATATATATTTCTTTTAATAAAAAATTAGGGTTTCCCCTTTTAAAAATAATAACATTGTTTTTCTTATTTTTAGGACTTAGATAATATTATTTTCTCATACATAAAGCAAATACAAAAAATATTTTTGCATATTTACATTTTATTGCATATTTAAATAAATGTTTATTTATTTATTATACAATAAATTCAATTGGATTGTAATAGTAAATTAGAGTTTTATTTTTTGCAAATATCCCCGTTCAAAACTTGTATCCCCCTCCCATAATATTGTTGTAATAGTTTAGATTTACATTACGCAATTTATTGTATTATATGCATGTTTAGTAAAAACTAGGGTTTGTATGATAAGACAAAATCAAACAAATAGTATGACCTAATACAAGACAAACAAATGCATGAAAAATGACAAAACCTTACACACAAGCACCCCTAGGGTTTCACCCACTTGGTTGCCTTAAAACATGGCCATGGTATGCATGCTAGGTATCTTGGAAAAATAATACAAACAAAAAGATCATAGTCCCTCGATGACGCTAGACAAGTTTCCTAAAACAAATGATCTTAAGTCCCTCAAAACTTGCTAAGATACTTGGCAATATTGTTATCATGGTCATACGATGGCCCACGCCCGTCCCGTTTAACATCCAAAGATAGGGTTATCTACCAAAACAATGGTAGGTCAATAACATCAAAGGAATAAAAATGTACAAGAAAGAATTTTGAGTAGGGTAGATAACTCCTAGTTACTTGATCTCTTTCAAACAATCCTTGCTATTTTCAAATGCACACACACATTTCAAAATAATTTCCAAACAACTTCCAAAACATTGAAACATTTTTCAAAATACAAACATCTTTGTATACATTCTTACAAACAAGAATCATTACAAAGATTGCCTAAACAAAGGCCTCTTTTCAAAATACTTTCAAAACCATACAAAGCACCATTTCAAACAATTGAAAAAAGCAAAGCAAGTGATCTAAAACAAGTAACTAAAATCCCATGGAAAACCATGGATGAAAAGGGTGCTAGCACCTTCCCTTTTCATAATCTACCCCCCGAACCCAAAAACAATCTCAAAGGTCTTTCCTGTGCTTTTTTACCTTTCCTTTTGGATAAAATAAAAGTCGGTGGTGACTCTTGCTAAACCGCAACATTTGCAAACACAAACGCAAAACCTCAAGTCAGTTCTCTCACCATATCACAACTGGCATGAGATACTACCATTCGCTCTCCACAGTTACCGTACCACGGCACGCACATCAACCGGGGCAACACCTTACTCTCTGGTATACAACATGGAGGTTGTCTTGCCTATTAAGGTTCAGATCCCTTCTCTGAGAATTATGAAGGATGCAGGGTTGAATGAAGACGATTAGATCCAAACTCGACTTGATCAACTGAACTTGATTGATGAGAAAAGACTTACTGCTGTCTGTCATGGTCAAATGTATCAAAAACGGATGATCAAGGCTTTCAACAAAAAGGTAAGACGCCAAGTGTATCAAGTCGGGGATTTGGTGATCAAGCGTATCATACTGCCGCAAGGTGATCCCTGGGGCAAATGGACTCCTACATATGTAGGACCGTTTATGATGAAAAGCATATTCTCTGGTGTAGCAATGATCTTAACCACTATGGATGGCGACGACCTGCCACACCCTGTGAATGCGGACATAGTCAAAAGATACTATACATAAGAGATCCGCTAGGTTGACACACCTAGGCAAAACAAGGGCATCCCGGTGAACCAAAAAAGGTTCGGGCAAAAATTAGGGATAAAACAAAAAAATATGTACACTCGGCAAGTTGAAAATTGGAAAGGGCAACTTGGGCAAAGAAGGGTATCCCGGTGGACTGAAAACCCGAAAGGGCGGTCCAGGAAAAAGTTAGGGAATTAAAGCGTATGACAATGTCCCATTGATCACCTTACAGATAATCATTAGCTTCGACTGACAAACTCAATGGTTCTAATCAATCCAATCAACTTCGGAAAAGGAAGCAAGGGGATAAGACGCTCAGAGACACGAAGGCTATAGCAAAATGGGAACCCTATGGGATTATTGCACATAGTTATCTTTTCTTTGTATCAAATTTTCATTTTTTACGATGACATTCCCTTACTAGAATGTTCGTGTCATTGTACAAAAAATACTTATTCAAGTTAATACAAATATACCCCTTTGAAAGTGCAAGACTATATGTTTTTCTTTATTTTTGTGTTTTGTTTACAAAAATGTCCAATGATTTATTTTTGAACATATGCATTTGAACGTAACTACTGTTTACAAATGAACAAAAAGGAACAGAAAATAGAAAGACAATCACTAATGGCTCCAAGAAATAGGATAATATCTGTAGACTATAAAATCCCCCACAGTGTGCAGCTTAATGATATCAAGCTCTCTCACATCCCCGACAGAACAAAACTTCCAGTTATCACTCCCTAGTAAAAGTCGCCCAATTTCTCAGGATTCCCCAACAGGATTTCACAAGCAATACATGACATTTCCCTTAAAACAGAGTTTATTTCTCTAACAAAAGAAGCTCATCAACTCATCAACACTTCAAAGCATGAAGACTTACACTCCACGTCTCCAACAGCAATCATGGATTTATTTTTCCTAATCCAACAATATTACAGCATCATAGCTTACATGCCCATACATCACATCCATACGTCATTAATAACACGAATGCATGCAACATAATATCATTCATTTTTAACATCATTGTACAATGAATTTCATACATCATGACATTGCATACAACTAATCTTTCATCTCTTCAGGAAAGGTCAGTCAACAGATGACTATCATCAACAATTTGCAAAAAGTCAGAGATTAATACCTGAAACAAGCCAGCACAATCATCTACACGACTAGCTGAAGCAATCCTACGCGGGTTTCTTCTCATTCAGCTTTTAGATACAGTTCAGATACGCTCCAGAGACGGATGCCATTCTGATACTCATTCGGATTCAGCTTTCAGATACAGTTCAGATACGCTTCAGATAGAGATGCCATTCTGATACTCATTCAGATTCAGCTTTCAGATACAGTTCAGATACACTCTAGAAACGGATGCCATTCTGATACTCATTCAGATTCAGCTTTCAGATACAGTTCAGGTACGCTTCAGATTCAGATGC
The DNA here is from genome assembly GCA_948472305.1 of Vicia faba. Lineage (NCBI taxonomy): Eukaryota > Viridiplantae > Streptophyta > Magnoliopsida > Fabales > Fabaceae > Vicia > Vicia faba. The sequence goes on along the minus strand of OX451736.1, from coordinate 1,162,026,410 downwards.
CATTCTGATACTCATTTAGATTTAGCTCTCAGATACAGTTTAGATACGCTCCAGATACGAATGCCATTCTGATACTCATTCAGATTCAGCTCTTAGATACAGTTCAAATACGCTCCAGATAAGTATGCCATCCCGATACTCATTCAGATCCAGCCTCCAGATATGGACGCCATTCTGATACACATTCAGTATAAATCAACCAGAGATTTATTATAACACTTCTTCCATTCCTGCAAACAATCATTTTTGGATGGAATTTGTAAGCCCGTCTCCAACAACTTTCCATCATCTCTCTAAATGGCATCTTTAAGCCCATTCCCTATGCCATCAACCACCACATCCTCGAGTGCAAATTTCTGGGCACTCTAATGTCCAATCATCTTCCACCTTCAAGTCACGAATGGCAAATCCTCAAATATAACTCTTCATGTTTAAGAAGATTGAATAGTGTCATTTGTTGTACCCCAAAATTTTCTCTCTTATTTATCAAGTATTTTCTCACAAGATCTCCTTAAGTTCAAGACTGCACAAGGTTTGATCAGCTCAAGATACCTCCTAAAGCACTGTTGACTCAAATTAAGGTTTGATATTGCACAAGGATAATTGAACTTTCAATGCCTCATATGACTTTCATGTATCATTATGGACCCCCAAGACTACTCATGCCAAGTTTCAATCTTTGAATCACATTTTTGCTCAGTCAATTGAGCAGTTCACCTAAAAACCAGCTGTATTGGGGAAATAGTCAATTGTGGTCAATTTATAGTCAAACTTGATAATTTTTTATCCACATCAACATTATAAACTCATATGTATCATTTGATAAAGTTTGGACCATAATTCCTCAAGAAATTTGATCAAATCATCAAAAGGGCAAAATGGTCAAAATTAGGGTTTTGAGTGAGAAGGGGCAATTTCTGATTTTTGACCTAGCAAATGGTTAATTAGTTTGAGTAATAATCTCAATATTTCAATGGCATAATTTTAACCTAATGACATGACCCAAAACATTGCTCAAGATCAATTGGATTGATTGTGAATTTTCAGTCAACTGATCAAAAGTCAACTGTACACTAAAAAGTCAAACTTTGACTTTTTGGTCAAAATATAATGTCAAAGATCACAATTCATCAAAACATGTCAAAATATGAAACTTATTCATCAATAAATTAAAAAGTCAAGATTTTATTTTGAAAAGTCAAAGTTTTCTAACTTAGAAATTTTTCTAAGTGTTTAAAACTTCATGTTTTTCACAACTTTGAGCAAATTTTTCACCATGATGCAAGATGATTCAAAAGAAACTTTCAACATTAAAGTTGTAGATATCCATGAGATATAAAACATTTCTTTACACAACTCCTCCTAAGAATGCTTGGATCTCAAGTTATTAATCCATGAAGTCATGGTCATGAAACTAAAACACTTTGTGAAATTTTAAGCATTTTAGTCAGGATTTTGACCTAACTTCTGACCCAAGTTTCACATAGTTCCATTTGGATTTTGCAAAGGTGATTCAAAAAGGGGTTGTATAGAACATTACAAGATTTCCAAAATGTCCAAGAACTCTTTGAGATCATTTGTGAGCAAGGAGAATCGAAGGCCATAAGTTAGGGTTTCAAGTTGTTTTGCAAGGCAAAATTTGTGATGCAACATGAACCAAATCCATAGCCATGCTGCATAATCTTCACTTTTCAGACCTCAAACTTGTTTGTCACTCCTTAATTTAATGTTTACACAACTGATTGATCAATTGTCCAATTGATTCAAGCATTGTCCAAAACATTTTGCCATTTTAGGGAGAAAGTCACCATTTCCATTCTTGTAAAGCAAGCTTTATGCACAAAGTCAGCTTCTTGAGCTCATAAATTGTTCTCTTTAAGTACACTTAATCCACAAAGTCAAAATCAAGTGTGTTTAAAGCATAACCACTCTATCTTAGCCAGTACACAAAGCATTGAAACTTGATTTCTCAAAAAATCACATGTTGAGCTTAAACATGTGATTTTGAATTCTGATCAGATGCAAGCCTCCATACTTGTTTCTTATAAATAGAGGCACTATTTGTGAGCTATAGGATGAGCTTAAGCACCCTGAAGCACACCAAAACTCTCTCAAATCAGAAATTGCTCAAAAACTTCATTGTTGCATAGTTTCTGACCTTAAACACCAAACTCATATTTCCCTCGTGCGTTTCTTGACCTTTTAGTTTCTAAAGCTTCCTTACATCAAGTGTAACCTATCCCTGTCCCTGTTTCATTATTGTAACATCATTACCATATCCTCCATAACCAAAAACAGAGCATTGCACATTGACTTCTCCAAGCCATTCCAGCCATCATTGCTCAAGCAAACCATTGCATTAGCTTCCTGTGAACTTGAGGAAGCTAACCTGGCAATTACAGTACCTTGAATCAAGCTCATTTGCATTTCACGATTTCCAATTTTGAGGTATTTTTCTTGAACTTCTATATCATTGCTTAGGCATTGTTAGGCTTACATTTGTGAAGATAAAATGTAGACATCATTTCCCTAAAGTTGTACATGTCCATAGATTTCATTTATATTGATTGAGCTAGGAAAATTTCAGGATTGAATATCTGAAAATAATTAGGTCAGAATTTGGTACTTTTAGAAATTCTCATTCATCTTTAATTTATAGTTCATGATATTTATATGGTTGGATTCGTATGACAAAATGAAGCAACTTTCATGTTTACATTTTTGCAAATGGTTGAGAAATAAACAAGTTGCAGGGCTTCTGGATGGAGGTTGAAGATGAAGTATATTTAGGGCAAGATTTGTGTTATATATTTATGATTTGACATAAGTTAACGGATGTATCACCACCCCAGTGGTTAAAGCACATGCCTGCCACTGTGAGGTCCTGGGTTCAAGCCCCAGCGTGACCTTTTGTGCTTCTTTTTTTTACATTTTCTCACATTTTTGACACTTTTTTGCAGCGTTTGGGCCATCCTTTAGGCCTGACTTTTTTTCTTCTCACAATACCCCCTGTTTCACTTATCAACCTCCCTGACTTTACATTTTATTTTATTTTATTTTTGCTCTTTTTTTTTTAATCTTTTATTTATTATTATTATTAATACTATTATTATTATTATTGTTATTATTATTCTCATTAATCATGAAAATCCAAAAATATTTATTTTTGTTATTTATATCAATTTAGTTTATTTTTCTTTTCAGAAATAAAAGAACAAAAACCTTTTCTCTAATTAATTTATTTTTTTTACTTAGATAATTTAATTTTAATTATTATTATACTATATTATTTATTTTTCTTTTAAAATTAAAATCAATTTAGAACTTAGGATTTTTATTTAATCATTTTTTATTTTACTAGTTTAATTAAATTCACACAAAAACCCTAAAAAACTTGTTTTCTTTAAATTAATTTATTCTACTAACTTAATATTAATTTTCTTATTTTTAGTTAATTATTTTATTTTAATTAGGTTAGAAAACCCTTTTCATAAAAAACCAAACAAAAATTACATTTTCTTTTTTACCTTTGCATTCTTGCACTTTATTTATTTATTTTGTACATTTATTCAAAATTCAATATGGTTGTAATATTTATTTAGATTTAAATTCTTGCAATATTTCCCATTTGTAATTTGTACACCCCCTCCCCTAAGTATTGTAATAGCGTAGTAATTTTAATTTCCGCAATTTATCGCTTTATATACAAAATGCTAGTAATTAAGGTTTTGTATGGAAAGACTAAAACCAATCAATAGAAAACCCTAATCAAAGACAAATCAAGCATGAAAATCAATACACTTGCACACAAACACCCCTAGGGTAAACCCACTTGGTTGCCTTACAAAAATGGTCATATTACGCATGTGAGGTATCTTAGCAAAGACAAGCAAAATACAAGATCATAGTTCCTCGATGACGCTATCTATGTTGCCTTTCAAAATGATCTTAGTCCCTAAAGAAACTGCTAAGATATCTTGCAACATTGCTAATCATGGTTATCCAATGACCCACGCCCGTCTCTTTTACATCCAAAGATAGGGTTGCTTACCAAATCAATGGTAACATAACAATATCAAAGAAAAAAGGAAATGAACATGAAAGACTTTTGAGTAGGTAGAATGTTCCTAGTTACTTGCTCAATTTCAAAACAAAAACATCCTTGCTATTTTAAAAAACAAACACCTACACTTTCAAAACACCTTTCAAACTTGAAAACATTTTTCAAAAGATCAACACCTTTGTATACATTCTTACGAACAAGAATCATTACAAAGTTTTCCTAGACAAAGGCCTCTTTACAAAATACTTTCAAAAACCACACAAAGCACATTTTCAAACAAAAGCAAGTGATCTAGCAAGTAACTAAGAGCCCATGTAAAACCATGGATGAAAAGGGTGCTAATACCTCCCCCTTTTCATAAGCTAACCCCCAAACTCAAGAAACAATCTTAAAGGTCTTTCATGTGCTTTTTCACCTTTCCTTTTGGATAAAAGAAAAGTCGGTGGCGACTCTTGCTAACCGCAACATTTGCGATCAAACGCAAAACACCCAAGTCAGCTCTCCCACCGTATCACACCAATAATTGATGATCTACATGGTACTTGGTTCTTATATATGCGGAAGCTATGTCAGACCTTTGATTACGTGATATTCATATGGTTCAGAAATAGTTCAACAATCATATTCGTAAGTGATGGAACTTTGATCCCATGCCTTTGCATACATAACATGGTTACCACATGCTTAACATAAATGTTCTATTATTTCCAAGGAATCATATTTGTAAGCCTTGTGTTGAACGTTTCCATCCCTTACTTGCGCAAAATCAAAATCAAAGCACGTATATTCGATGGAAATGACAGAACATGACATGGCATTCGTTCATGCACCCTATGCATATTCATGCATTCATAACAAGTATTAGAAGATTGGGGATTCTCATTCAGGCCCGGTGTTCTCTTCAAAGGTTAAAATTGATTTCTTGCTTCACACATTCAGAGACCAAGTATGGGATAACTCCGTGGGGGATTAACCGACACAAAAATCCCGAGGGGGTTGATTGTGGTATACATGCAAGCTTTTGCCCGTGGTCGAGAATTCTTCAAGAAGGAAGATAATTGATTGAAAACTCAGATGAACCAGGTCATGGAAGCTCTGATGACGATGTCAACAATCTTACACTTACTGCCACAATAGGTTCTCTCTTTTCCTCATCTTTCAGGGAACACTTTCAACTATGGAGTGCTACACAATCTTAAGTTCTTGGAACATCTTATAAGCATATGTTTACTATTCACTATGTGAATTCAAGAAAATTGTTTTACCAGCGAGATGAGAGTACACCTGAAGAAGAGTTGATCTTATATCAGTGCTTCATTTTCATTGGTTTCCACACTTGTTCGAGCTTAAGTGGGTTATACACTGTACTTCGGTACCGTCTATAAATTCCCTTCCAGATCATGATACCAACTTCATATGTGGTTAACATGTTGGGGCATTCGACTATTCAATCAGGGGCACTCTCCATAACTTTGTGTTCCTTGATTTATTCAACATCAACCAGTCTTTGTTCCCCAAGTGAATTCATTGGGCTATGCTTTTAAGAAAAGACAGAAAAAGCCCGATGAGTATGGTGATGCAAACCCAAGGCATTACATACAATTATTTCCTCGCCCGGTGGGAGTTCAATTGGTAAACTATGATCTTTGGGGTCCTCTTCCCACAAACATCTCTTCTGATTGTGATACACATGCTAGATGTATCCCCTATTCCGGGGCACCCGATTTTGATATTGAAAACTGTAAATGGGTTGAAGTACAAAGCCTAACACCTGTCTGACGTCTCTTCCGAAGGTCCAATTCCTATTTAGCCAACTGTCATACTCTTTCTCACCAGGTGGATGTCTCTGTTATTCCAATAGAAGACAAACTGTATCATTTCTTTGTGGCGTAATATGCTTGGTGATGTAGTTTGTACCAATTCGCTTGGTAAATCATTCATTCTTTCTCCTGAAAGAATCTTCTACGCATATATTCTAGGGAACCTTGCCATTCAATTAAAGATGGCATGTCATCCAGAGACAAGGTCTAAGACGGGCTCAATTCAAAGACTGTTATGTTCATATCAGATCAGAATGGGAATTCTCTCGCCCATTTAAGCATCAAGGCTGCAGAAAGTCATCAGAATCAAGAAGTCCATACGGAGTCAAGTCTCATCAACTATGGCAATCATTGGTTTTTGTATTGCATATTCATTTGCATTATTGCTTGTTTGTTTAAACATAGCTTGCATGTTGAAACATGTCTATTTTTGAATGAAAATCTTAATGCAACAAGTATTCTTGTCTTGAAGTGTTATTTTCGTTTTTATTCATCCATTCATTATCAATTTTTAAATGTTTTACTTGCATATTGATGCCAAGTTTCCAAGTCTTATGGTTAGGTAAAGATTGGATGGAGGATGACGATAATCTAAAAACGCAAAAAAAGTCTCTGGTTGGTATGATTTTGAATAAGACCCTGCTAAAGATGTACATGCCTTGTTTCTATTCCTAAACACCGGAGATATAAGGGAGATAGACCCTCGTTAACCCTTCTGAGCCTTTGAAGTAGGAGTTTCTTTTATGTTCATAAAAAAACCCCGTTCTAACCATGGGGCGGGTAGTGTTCAGTTAATTTGATCAAGCGTTTAGGACTCACCAAGAGTGTGCATCCAAGGATATAACAATGGTTATCCATAAAAAAGGTCAAGGAAAGTCAAAACCACAATGGTTAACCCTCATCTATTAGCAACTTGCATCAACTAATGATATCCTAATGGGTATCTCTCGCACATCAGAAGGTCAACAAATGACGATACTATAATGGCTATCCCTTATCTACCAAAGACTCAGACAGTCACGGTCACTTCCAACAAATCAGAGACAACGTAAAGATCAATGAGTTGTTCAAAATGGAAAATATGAATAAGAAAGAAACAAAAAGCCCCACTAAGTTGAAACTTGTTCCAAATTGAAATTCAAAGGAATTTGTTCGGGAAAAAGCAAGAAATAAATTCGAAAGCCTAAAAGGCGGGAAAAGGATTACCAATAAAATCCTTATCGAAAGAACAAGGTCGTGTGATCACACATCAAAATAAGAAGTTTGTGACTGTCGTGTGTGTTGTACCCCAAAATTTGCCCTCCCATATTCTTTAAGATTTGTCAAGATCAATCTTCAAATGGATCAAGGGGTTGCCCAGTCTAAACATCCTCCTAAGCCAGTCAAAATTAGGGTTTTGGTTCTTGCAAGGAAGTTGAGGTTTTCAATGGTCCAATCAAGTCCCATAGGCCTACACATATCCTCAAGCATCTACATACCAAGTTTCAAGGCTCTCAATGTTAAATTGCACAGTCAAATGTCTTGTTTGCTTCACAATCAACTACAGGGGTAAAATGGTCATTTTACAGTCAAAAGTCAAAATTTTTGGTCAACATCTTATTTTGAAGCCACAATAATCATTTGATCAAGTCTTGATCATGATTCCACAAGCATGGCTCACAAATCATCAAGATGGCCAAAGTTACTATTTTTGGACAGTTGAAAAGTCAACTGTAACTTGACCAAGGCATAACTTTTTCATGGTTCATATGAAAAATCCCATCCAATGCTCATTTTTAAGAGGATGACATTTCATACAACTCATATTCACATTCCAAGTCCAAGAAATGCTCTCACAAAAAGTTATCAATTTCTACATTATAGGTCACTTTCAAAAGTCAACAAAAAGGCACTTTAAGTCAAAGACCATAACTTGAGATTGGTAAATCAAAATGACATGGGACCAAAGGAATCGGTTAGAGGACTTCAAGACCTTTCCAAAATGTCCAAGAACATGTTCATATCATCAAAATTGAGCAAGATATGCATTGGAGAAGTTGGGAAATTTTTGGGAATTTGCAAAAGTCAACTTTGCCCAAAACACTTCATTTTTGCTAATGGGCCTCAAATTATTTCTTGAAACATTGTCCAAGGCCTATGCACGACCCATTAAGCTTAAATTGATTTATTTTCTTATTTTTAATTAATTAATTGAATTTTTATTAATATTAATTCATTTAACTGATTTTAATTGTAGGAAAATTCAAAAGATATGGTTTTCAAATCTTTTTGTGATGCAAATAAACTCAACACATGCTGAAGATTTCATGTATCAATCAAGGAGACAAAATCATCCAATTTTAGCAAGTTTTATCAATCAAAAAGGTTGAAAAAGATTTGATTGAAATCAAATATTGAAATCATAAAGCCATGGATTTTTGGACAAACTTTTACCCTAATTTCATTCCAATACAAATACTGAAGCAAACCCTAAAGCCTTACAGGTGCAAAACTGCTGCAAGAACCCTAGCCAAATTCCAAAAAAATCAAAGAAAGCTTGAAACTATTTTTCATATTGCAGACCAATTCAAAGCTTTAGAACGATTCCAATACATTGCTGGGATACTCAGGAACACGTTGCAATCAAAATCAAGCGCTAACACTCAAAGAATCCAAAGATAACAGTCTCACGGTTTGGAAATTTTTTCATAATCGCATATCCTGATTCATGCATCATTAACGTGTTTTGTTGATTGTTTTGTATTCATAGGGATTGGACGAAGCTTTTGGTATAAGACATTTGCATTATGGTGCCCTGAAACGTAAACCACCATTGTTGAATTCTAGGGTTTTCGAAGCTCTCAATTAGGGCTTTACAGCATAGGTAAAATTAGAACCTCTAACGCCTATGGTTGAGATTGCTGGAACGAGACAAACACAAAGCAACCCTCGCGCCCTATTTATCTAGCCTAAGGAGCTAGTCGCTATTTTTGGTCGTTTCACTTTGTGGGGGTTAAAAACCCCCGCTATCTGTTGTGTTTTGTTGCAGGAAAACGAAGAAGACGGTGAGCTGGCAATGAGCAATTGGTTCGTTCAAATATAATGGCGCGCGTTTTATTGATTCCAGCGTGTATTGTTATTTTTACATAATATTTTCATTATCCACTATACTAACAATTACAGGCGCTTGGCTTAGTGGAAGAGGACGTGTCTAGCAATCAATGGGACCTGGGTTCGATTCCCAGGTCCACCCAAATCTCAATATTATTTTTTCTAATGCGTTCCTATGCAGCTTCACAACAATATTCCACCATGGACTCCAGCGCTCAGCTTGCCAAGTGTCTCAAAAGACAGATCCAAAGGCCAAAGGGTGATCAGCACCATGCTCCCTAGTCAAAGCGTGCCTAGCTAATTCCCAACAGTCAACAAAGGCTTGCAACAAATGGGCCAGAATTGCTTATTCAAAACCTCCATCTGGGCCAACATACCCCCCCTGGTTTCTAGTTCTTTTTATTTTATTTCTTTTTTTTATTTCTTTTAACTAATTATTATTATTATTATTATTATTATTATTTAATTACCTCATAAATTAATGTTTTTATAATAAATTCAGAATTAAAAAAAATGCAAATATTTTTATTATTAGTATTATTTATTAATCTCACTTTTTAATTATTTTTTTAAATAAATTGTAAATTAACTAAATTAGTTTAATTAGGTAATTTTAACCTTTTTTACAATAAATAAAACAAACTTAGACTTAGGGTTTTCTTAATTTTTAATTTCTTTTCTTTTTATTTTTCATTAAAATATTTAAAAACACAAAAAAAACATTTTTTCTTTAAAATAATTAATTAATTAGTTTTTAGGGTTAATATTTAAATTAATTGCAAAAAAGGGACCAAAACTCATAATTTCTCAAAAAAAGGGTCAAAACCCTAAAGACGTCCTGATTCTATTTCTTTGCGCGCATTGTCATTATTTTGATTATTATGTAACTGTCTCTGGAATGTAATAGTTAATTAGGATTTACCGCTTTCTTTTACTTTCTCGCATTTATTTTCCAAAACGGGTTATGTTTTTGGCGATGTATAGACCCGCACCTTGTAATAGCTAGATTTACCTTTCCCCAATTTATTTTCCGCACTCTTAACTGTTAATATGCCTGTAAGAATGTATGAAAAATAAAACCAATCCGTAGCTCACAAACAACATGTACAAGATAAATATAAACTGAAACAACACACATGCACATGCCACTCCTAGGGTACGCCTCATTGGTTTCCTCGAACGTGATCGTCAAGTATAGGGTGTCTTAGAGGTCGCCCTCCTGTCTAAAGATCCAGTTGCCTCGAAACGGTTGCCTCGGATAAAAAAGGATCTAGGACATTAAGGTTTCTTCTAAGGTGTCCTATTATTGCTTTGGTGACCACATGTCCCTATAATCGAATTAACCCAAATACCTCCAACGACGGTGCTACCTACCTCTCAATGGTGGGATAGCACTATCTAAAGGACTCTTACACAGCCTAATTCCTTAGAGTAGGTAGATCTCATGGGTACTTGCTCTCTCAAAACAAACAAAAATACTTTTTACACTGACACTTTCAAAAAGTTTTCAAACAAATTTTTCATACACTCTTGAGGACAGATACAAGAGTAATTTAGAAATTTTTCAAACGAAACTTTTTCAAAACCCACTCACACTTGAAAAGCAAACATATTTTGAAAACATAAGAGCAGGTACCTAAGAGCCCATGGATAACCATGGATAGAAAGGGTGCTAACACCTTCCCTTTCTATAAATCTACCTCCCGAACCGAGAAACATTCTCAAAGAAGGAATTTTGCTGTGCTTTTGTCCTTTCCATGTTAGAGAACATAGAAGACGGTGGCGACTCTTGCTTACCGCGACATTTCGCGAACCAGCTTTAAACAGTCAGTTCTATTTCCACCGATCACAGAACTGGCGACTCTGCTGGGGATCTTTATAAAGTGAGTGTACCTTAGGATTAGATCATACTTATGTTTTCAATTGCTTGCTTTGATTGCTTTAAATTTGTGGGCATTGTCTTGGAGTTTCATAGATCCTAACCCAGATCTGGGGAATACCCTTTTAGGTAGCATAAGCTGTGAGGGACCTGTCCGACGTAGACCGACACGGGTGAAGCAGTGGCTACGTTGGTGTGACACCTTGGTTTGTACCGATATCCCTTGTGTTGCAACGAGGAGAATATGGGTCTTCTGAGGAGTCATTAAGCACCAACCGACCTTAGAACCCTAAATTGACCCAACTTGGCCATAGAACAGTAGCAGTATGCTACACCCATTGAGGCTAAACTCTCGCGATGGTTCTGGCCGCAAGAAAAGATTACGACGCTGGAGTTATGACCAATTGAGGGTAGTCGATGATATTGGGATCCTCTAGAACCTGGTTACTTTTCTAGGAAAGGTCTTAACCAACTGAACTGAAAGAGGGTAGTACCTAAACTTCATGCCGGCCTAAACTCTAAGGGCTCTTTGTGTGACTTGTGTGCCTTCATACTTGAACTACTTGCATACTTGTTATCTAACAACACGAGTTCCTTGCAAGTTTTGTTTACAGTCCTTAATTGGGACTCATTACAGGGCCTACTTACATCACTCCGTGCATAGCATAACATCATACCATTGCATACATCCTACATAAGGACTAACCCATTTCAAGGATCTCAAGGGTCTGTGATGCAGGTCATGATGAACCAAACGTCTAGCAAGGGGCAAAGGGGATTTATTTTCCTCTAGCCAAGGTTAATGACTTGAGTCAGGGGCTATGACCCACTCGATATGGTGAGCCTTGACTCTTGAAGAAGGACTCTCAACAATATGCAGTTCCTTCAATCAAGCTACGAATTCAAATTCTAACAATTTTCTTGTCTACCCCGCGAGATCCTTGAAAACATTGCATGCATACATACATATCATTGCATTACAGGTACCCTTTTGACAGGTCACTTACCTTCTTCACTGTTTATTTCAACAATCATCATGAATCCTGAATCATCCAATCAACAAGCTATCAAGGCCCTCCAGGCCCAGAATGCCCAGTTCCAGGAGTTAGTTATGAGCCTAGCCTAGGGTCAACAGTATTTGAAGACTCTGCTTCTGAAAGAGAAGAAGAAGAAGAGGACTATGTTGTTCAACCCTAGACGCAGATCTAGGAATAGATCACAAAATGAGGCTGATCTGGTTGCTTCCTCTGTAGGGAAAGACAGTCCCCAAGAGAGAAGGGTTCCTAGTACTGTGGTCTCCGACAACGAGATGGATTTAATGATGAACAGTATCCTCCTGCCGAAGACAGGTACAAACAGCTAGAGGACCGGTAAATTCTATGGAGATACAGAAAGTGCCCGGCCTGGACTTCGAAGATCTAGGTCTATCCTCTGGGGTGGTGATCCCTCACAAATTCAAAGCACCTGCCTTTGCAAAATACGACGGGGCATCCTGTCCTAAGCTGCATCTCAGATCCTATGTAAGGAAGATCCAACCTTACATTGTTGACAAGAACTTATGGATCCATTTCTTCCAGGATAGTCTTTCAGGGACTCAACTCGAATGGTTCTATCAACTGGATGGAGCCAGTATTCGTAACTGGGAGGACTTGGCTACTGCATTCTACAAGCAGTATCAGTATAATTCCGACCTTGCTCCTACGCGTACCCAACTCCAGGGTATGTCACTAGGGACGGGTGAAGGATTCAAGGAATATGCGCAAAAGTGGAGAGACCTTGCTGGAAGGGTGCAACCACCTCTGACTGACCGGGAACTCGTTGACATGTTCTTGGGGACCCTGTCTGGGACTTTCTTCAACCATCTGATTGGGAATTCTTCAGCTGGGTTTACAGATTTGATCTTGACCGGGGAGAGAATTGAAGCTGGTATCAAGGCTGGGAAGATTCAAGAGGCCACACCTTCTGATACTCACAAAAAGCGTTACACTGGGAAAAAAGAGTCCAACGCTGTGCATGGTAAAAAGAGCCGTCATGATTAACATGTAGGGGCAACCCAGATATCCAATCCTATGCCTGCTCAGCAAAGACAGAGGAAACAAAGTAAGGAGGCCGCACCCAAACGACAGTTCACTAAGATCAACATGACACTGGATCAAGCGCTACAACAATTGTTGAAGGCAGGGTTGATTACCTTAAGGGCTCCTCTCCGGAATCCAAACACTTCTTCTCCGAACTATCATCCCAACGAAAGGTGTGCATACCATTCTGATAGCCCGGGGCATACTACGGACAACTGTTGGGCTCTGAAGAACAAGGTCCAAGACATGATCGATGCCAAGGAAGTCCAGTTTAAAGCACCAGAGACTCCAAACATAATCATTGCTCCTTTTCCAAATCATTGAAGGCTTTTGTTCTATTTGAATTTCCGAGTTGTATTTTTCTTTGCTTATACAAACAATTAATGTCATAGCAAACTTGTTTATTCCATTAATGCATCGCATATGTCTGTTTGAATTAATCTATTCGTATTCATTATATTCAAAATTGCTTTCATTTTTCTGTGATGATCAACTTTCGATTAATAATTCTAAGCCTCTTGAGGGAGGATGACGAAAACGATACCACGATCTTTACAGTATGCTTTTGGACAAACTCCGCTGATGAGGTACAAGCATTGTTTCAAATCCTAAACACTGGAGTTATAAGGAAGATAATCCCTCGTCAACCCCTTCGAGCCATAGAAGTAGGAGTTTTTCTTTTCGCACAAAATTAAAACCCTTAATCATAACCTGGGGCAGGGTAGTTCTCTCGGTTGATCCATGTGCACAACGAATGGCACCAAAGAAGTCCTTACAAAACAAAAGACAATGATGGTTCCGAATAATCATAAAGACAGGCAGTCGTCATCTTTCAAAATAGAAATCCAATAAGTCAAAACTTATGAAGGATACTTACAACACTGGGGCATCCCGCTGACTGTAATACAAAAAGAAATAGTTCAGGCAAAAAACAGGGATAACACAAAATCAAAAAGAGGTCCTACAAACCCTCGACAAAAAATGACTGCCTATTCAAAATAAATTGTCAACATCCGAACCATCACTGGTATATCAAAGCGAAGATTCAAACAAGGTCTAACGCACGATCAGCTGAGTTTAGGTTTGAAGAACATCATGAAGAGCGGGTGGGTACAAATAAAATTTGAGCCTTTATCATTTGTTTCTTGAACCATGAACCCGGCCACGTTATAACCCTTAAAAGTCCTAGCTGAAGCATGGGTTAATCCGAAAGCATATTGTTACGAAAGGTATCCTGACTCCTTAAGGCTTGCGGTAAAATAACGAGTTGACATCACAGTTTACAAAAATTCACTTGTTTTATTGAAAACTACATTTTCAAAAATTTCAAGACAGACATAAGCTTTGCATCTTAAAATAACTTTGTTTGCATATGATTATTTGTTCGAACAACAGAGAAATTCGCATGATGAATATCTTGTAAACAAAAGTCTTCTCAACAAAAAGGCCACCTCAAATGGAAAAACACTTCCAATCAAGGGGCAGACATGATCATGGTCCGTCATCTGGGGCAGTCCAGTCAAGATTCAGAGAATCTCTCAGATGCCAAATAGCCAGGGGCAAATCTCCATCTGAGTCACTTGGGGCATTGGACATGAATTCTAAAAACGAATCTTGCACGATCAAACATCTTCTGGTAGTATGACAACACATCACTACTGACAGTGACAACTCCCTGCATCCTGAGAGCACTGACATAGTCGAAAAAATACTATGCAAAATCAAAGACCCGCTAGGTTGACACACCTAGGAAAAAATAAGGGCTTCCAAGAGAACCAAAAGGGTTCGGGCAAAAATAAGGGACGAAAATGAAAATCTGTACACCCGGCAAGTCGAAAACCTAAAAAGGCGGCTTGGGCAAAAATGGGTATCCCGGTGGACTGAAAACCCGAAAGGGCGGTCCAGGAAAAAGTTAGGGATCAAAAGCGTACGACTATGTTCCGTCATCTCGTCACTTGCCTACCAGAAGAAGATTTGTCAATCGGCAGTCATCAAGCACCTCTACAGGTATCTTCTCCCACAGAAACAAGGGCAATAAGAATTGTCTGAACGATCTAGCTGCTCTGTCCACCAAGGTACCAAGGTAAGTTCAGCTGAAGAACATGACCAAGTTACCTCCACTCCCCGCAGAGTAAGGACATGTTTCAGCAATACTCTCCCCCGAGCAGAGTTGGTCTCCCGTCAGCCCTAAAAGGCACAGTATCTCCAGCAAGTCAGCAATACTCTCCCCAAGCAGAGTTAGCCTACTATCAGCCTTAAGGAAGTTGGATATCCCCAAAAAAAATTTCAACATTCCCCAGTGGAGCGAGCATCCCTGGCGGTCTTAATATTCCTCGACGGAAATATAAGATTGTTCCCCGGCGGGATACCAGACACCCCAGTGGAGCCACTTCCCCAGTGCAATTCAAAAGTTTCCCCAGGAGAGTTGAATCATCCTCCCCAGTAGGTTTTGGAAGCTTATCCCCAGTAAATTCTGGAAGCTTATTCCCTGCAGAGTACGAACGCATCTCCCCGGCTTTATTCAAAGGTTATTCCCCACCAGAGCTTATAACTGGGTTATCCTCAGCTAATTACCACAGAAAGATCGTCCTCGGCGAAGTTCTTCCTACCCCCAGCGGAGTTCATCAATTCCCCAACAAAACATATCAATAGTATCCCCAGCGGAGTTATCATCAAAACCTCAGCGAGGTATCTCTTCCCACAGAGTAATTCCCCGCATGGTAATCTCTTCAACAAGTTTATTCCCCAACGGAGCCATATTCTCCTACTAGTTTATTCTTGCAATCATGATCCCCAGCAGAAATGAAGAACTCTACTCTTCAAACATCAGCCCAAGATTCAACGAACTTCCCGGCATCCGTCAAGGATTTATTTTCCTAGACAAAAATACATTCATAAACATCACATCTTCATACATTATAGCATGCATACGCATCATACAACACAAATCTCATTTATTTTTGAGAACATCTTAAAATCATGCAGTTCATGCATCATGACATTACATACAATTGATGTTTTGCCTTTTCAGGAAAAAGGTCAATCCAAAGATGATTACTATCAACTGTCGCAATTCCAGATTCGATACCTGTATCTAGCCAGGGCATATCTGTGAGCGATTGATTGTGGATTCAATACCTGTATCTAGCCAGGGCATATCTACATTAAAGAGATTTCAGAGATAGCTTGGAAATGCTCCCGACGCGGATGATATTCTATTGCTTATTCAGATTTCCTTTCAGAGATAGCTTAGAGATGCTCCGGATGCAGATGTTATTCTATTGCTTATTCAAACTTCCTTCTAGAGATAGCTTGGAAATGCTCCGGATGCGGATGCTATTCTTTTGCTTATTCAAGAGTTTCCTTTCAGATATAGCTGGGAAATGCTCCGGATATGGATGCTGTTCTTTTGCTTATTCAGATTTTCTCTTCAGAGATAGCTTGGAAATGCTCCTGATATGGATGCTATTCTTTTGCTTATTCAAGAGTTTCCTTTCAGATATAGCTTGGAAATGCTCCAGATATGGATGCTGCTCTTTTGCTTATTCAGAGTTTCCTTTCAGATATAGCTTAGAGATGCTCCAGATATGGATGCTATTCTTTTGCTTATTCAACGTTTCTTCTCAGAGATAGCTTAGAGATGCTCCAGATATGGATGCTGTTCTATTGCTTATTCAGACTTCCTTCTAGAGATAGCTTAGAGATGCTCCGGACATGGATGTTGTTCTATTGCTTATTCAGATGTCCTTCTAGAAATGGTTCAGATGCGATCCAGACATGGCTACATTCTGATACTTATTCCAGATCTCTTCTAAGAGATGGTTCAGATGCGACCCAGATATGGCTACATTCTGATACTTATTCAGATTTCTCTCCAGAGATGGCCTAGAGATGCTCCGGACCCGGATGCTATTCTATCGCTTATTCAGAGTTTCTTCCCAGAAATGGCTTGGAAATGCTCCAGACATGGATGTTATTCTTTAGCTTATTCAAAGTTTCCTTTCAAAGATGGCTCAGAGATGCTCCTGACCCGGACATTATTCTATTGCTTATTCAGATCCAAACTTCTAAAGACAACTTAGAGATGCTCCAGACCCGGATGCTATTCTATTGTTTAGTCCAGATTCATTCAAAAGACATTCCAGATACGATCCAGATTCGGATGACATTCTGTCACTCATTCAGATACATTATGGATATACCCCAGACGCGTCGGTCATTCTACTGTTTATTCGGACGTCAGCAATTAGATATAGACTAGATATGCTCCAGACACGGAAGCTATTCTATTTCTTATTCAGATTCAACTATCCGTTACAATTTCCAAATGGAATCTATAAGCCCATTCCCGACCAGGTTCTGTCACATCTCCAGATGGCATCTATAAGCCCATCCTCCCATATCATCTCTCCAAATGGCATCTGTAAGCCCATTCCCGCTATCACACTGTTGATACTCTACTATGCGAGTGCAAATTTCTGGGCACTCTAGTGTTCAATCATCTTCCACCTTCGGATCACGAAAGGCACACAAGCCAATCTACATCCTCAGGTCTAAGAAGATTGAACAGGGGCAAGTTGTACCCAAAAATTTGCCCTCCCATATTCTTTAAGATTTGTCAAGATCAATCTTCAAATGGATCAAGGGGTTGCCCAGTCTAAACATCCTCCTAAGCCAGTCAAAATTAGGGTTTTGGTTCTTGCAAGGAAGTTGAGGTTTTCAATGGTCCAATCAAGTGCCATAGGCCTACACATATCCTCAAGCATCTACATACCAAGTTTCAAGGCTCTCAATGTCAAATTGCACAGTCAAAGGTCTTGTTTGCTTCACAATCAACTACAGGGGTAAAATGGTCATTTTACAGTCAAAAGTCAAAATTTTTGGTCAACATCTTATTTTGAAGCCACAATCATCATTTGATCAAGTCTTTATCATGATTCCACAAGCATGGCTCAAAAATCATCAAGATGCCCAAAGTTACTATTTTTGGACAGCTGAAAAGTCAACAGTAACTTGACCAAGGCATAACTTTTTCATGGTTCATCAGAAAAATCCCATCCAATGTTCATTTTGAAGGGGATAACATTTCCTACAACGCATCTTCATATTCCAAGTCCAAGAAATGCTCTCACAAAAAGTTATCAATTTTTACATTATATTCACTTTCAAAAGTCAACAAAAAGGCACTTTAAGTCAAAGACCATAACTTGAGATTTGTAAATCAAAATGACATGGGATCAAAGGCATTGGTTAGAGGACTTCAAGACCTTTCCAAAATGTCCAAAAAAATGTTCATATCATCAAAATTGAGCAAGATATGCATTGGAGAAGTTGGGAAATTTTTGGGAATTTGCAAAAGTCAACTTTGCCCAAAACACTTCATTTTTGCTAATGGGCCTCAAATTCTTTCTTGAAACGTTGTCCAAGGCCTATGCACGACCCATTAAGCTTAAATTGATTTATTTTCTTATTTTTAATTAATTAATTGAATTTTTATTAATATTAATTCATTTAATTGATTTTAATTGTAGGAAAATTCAAAAGATATGGTTTTCAAATCTTTTTGTGATGCAAATAAACTCAACACATGCTGAAGATTTCATGTATCAATCAAGGAGACAAAATCATCCAATTTTAGCAAGTTTTATCAATCAAAAAGGTTGAAAAAGATTTGATTGAAATCAAAAATTGAAATCATAAAGCCATGGATTTTTGGACAAACTTTTACCCTAATTCCATTCCAATACAAATACTGAAGCAAACCCTAAAGCCTTACAGGTGCAAAACTGCTGCAAGAACCCTAGCCAAATTCCAAAAAATTCAAAGAAAGCTTGAAACTGTTTTTCATATTGCAGACCAATTCAAAGCTTTAGAACGATTCCAATACATTGTTGGGATACTCAGGAACACGTTGCAATCAAAATCAAGCGCTAACACTCAAAGAATCCAAAGATAACAGTCTCACGGTTTGGAAATTTTTTCATAATCGCATATCTTGATTCATGCATCATTAACGTGTTTTGTTGATTGTTTTGTATTCATAGGGATTGGACGAAACTTTTGGTATAAGACAATTGCATTATGGTGCCCTGAAACGTAAACCACCATTGTTGAATTCTAGGGTTTTCGAAGCTCTCAATTAGGGCTTTACAGCATAGGTAAAATTAGAACCTCCAACGCTTATGGTTGAGATCGCTGGAACGAGACAAACACAAAGCAACCCTCGCGCCCTATTTATCTAGCCTAGGGAGCTAGTCGCTATTTTTGGTCGTTTCACTTTGTGGGGGTTAAAAACCCCCGCTATCTGTTGTGTTTTGTTGCAGGAAAACAAAGAAGACGGTGAGCTGGCAATGAGCAATTGGTTCGTTCAAATATAATGGCGCGCGTTTTCTTGATTCCAGCGTGTATTGTTATTTTTACATAATATTTTCATTATCCACTATACTAACAATTACAGGCGCTTGGCTTAGTGGAAGAGGACGTGTCTAGCAATCAATGGGACCTGGGTTCGATTCCCAGGTCCACCCAAATCTCAATATTATTTTTTCTAATGTGTTCCTATGCAGCTTCACAACAATATTCCACCATGGACTCCAGCGCTCAGCTTGCCAAGTGTCTCAAAAGACAGATCCAAAGGCCAAAGGGGGATCAACACCATGCTCCCTAGTCAAAGCGTGCCTAGCTAATTCCTAGAAGTCAACAAAGGCTTGCAACAAATGGGCCAGAATTGCTTCTTCAAAACCTCCATCTGGGCCAACATACCCCCCTGGTTTCTAGTTCTTTTTATTTTCTTTCTTTTTTTTAATTTCTTTTAACTAATTATTATTATTATTATTATTATTATTATTATTTAATTACCTCATAAATTAATGTTTTTATAATAAATTCAGAATTAAAAAAAATGCAAATATTTTTATTATTAGTATTATTTATTAATCTCACTTTTTAATTATTTTTGTAAATAAAATGTAAATTAATTAAATTAGTTTAATTAGGTAATTTTAACCTTTTTTACAATAAATAAAACAAACTTAGACTTAGGGTTTTCTTAATTTTTAATTTCTTTTCTTTTTATTTTTCATTAAAATATTTAAAAACACAAAAAAAAACATTTTTTCTTTAAAATAATTAATTAATTAGTTTTTAGGGTTAATATTTAAATTAATTGCAAAAAAGGGACCAAAACTCATAATTTCTCAAAAAAAGGGTCAAAACCCTAAAGACGTTCTGATTCTATTTCTTTGCGCGCATTGTCATTATTTTGATTATTATGTAACTGTCTCCAGAATGTAATAGTTAATTAGGATTTACCGCTTTCTTTTACTTTCTCGCATTTATTTTCCAAAACGGGTTATGTTTTTGGCGATGTATAGACCCGCGCCTTGTAATAGCTAGATTTACCTTTCCGCAATTTATTTTCCGCACTCTTAACTATTAATATGCCTGCAAGAATGTATGAAAAATAAAACCAATCCGTAGCTCACAAATAACATGTACAAGATAAATATAAACTGAAACAACACACATGCACATGCCACTCCTAGGGTACGCCTCATTGGTTGCCTTGAACGTGATCGTCAAGTATAGGGTGTCTTAGAAGTCGCCCTCCTGTCTAAAGATCCAGTTGCCTCGAAACGGTTGCCTCGGATAAAAAAGGATCTAGGACATTAGGGTTACTTCTAAGGTGTCCTACTATTGCTTTGGTGACCACATGTCCCTATAATCGAATTGACCCAAATACCTCCAACGACGGTGCTACCTACCTCTCAATGGTGGGATAGCACTGTCTAAAGGACTCTTACACAGCCTAATTCCTTAGAGTAGGTAGATCTCATGGGTACTTGCTCTCTCAAAACAAACAGAAATACTTTTTACACTGACACTTTCAAAAAGTTTTCAAACAAATTTTTCATACACTCTTGAGGACAGTTACAAGAGTTATTTAGAAATTTTTCAAACGAAACTTTTTCAAAACCCACTCACACTTGAAAAGCAAACATATTTTGAAAACATAAGAGTAGGTACCTAAGAGCCCATGGATAACCATTGATAGAAAGGGTGCTAACACCTTCCCTTTCTATAAATCTACCTCCCGAACCGAGAAACATTCTCAAAGAAGGAATTTTGCTGTGCTTTTGTCCTTTCCATGTTGGAGAATATAGAAGACGGTGGCGACTCTTGCTTACTGCGACATTTCGCGAACCAGCTTTAAACAGTCAGTTCTATTTCCACCGATCATAGTGTCCAAGAGGCTTCAGTGGTTCCTTAACCATCGCAAAATATTCTCAAGAGATGAACGCTTGTGTCGGGTTAACTGAACATAGGAATGGAGAACATCATGGAGAATGGGAGGGCAGCAAATAATTTTGAACCTTAAATCCTTTTTTCTAAAACCGTGAACCGAGCAACGTTATAACCCTTTCAAAGTCCTAACTGAAGCATGGGTAAATTCAAAAGCGTTCTACAACGAGATAACGTTTAACTGACTCCTAAGAGGCATGTTTAAATATCTGTGTTGGCATCATATGCTTGTATTATCTTTCATAAAAAAGAATTTGGAAATGTTGCTCTTTAGCTAGTGACTCATTCAGAACAGAGTTGCGGCATCGTTTCATTGAAAATTTCTCAAACTTCAAGACTTACATATGTGTTGCATTAGAATTATCGTTCTTATAATAAACATTCTTCTGCATACAAAACAACTGATTGACATCAAGTAAGTTTACACAATTAAAAATCGGTAAAGATCTCAATCTTATCAGAGAAGAGAGGCTTGAATACTCTATTGAACCAAGAGTCATTTGTCACAAGAGAAATAACTTATCCAGAGGCATGTTAACCAGTAATTCTGTCAAGAGAAAGCATCTTGGTGCTTCATAGTCTGAGTACCCTTTAGGGATGAAGTTAGCAGACTCCACAAATCCGGGGCATCAAATCAAGAGTCGATCTCTCCGAGTTTAGCCAAATATGGGGCATTCCCCCAAAGATATCAATTAGAGGCTATCATGTCGATAAATCTCTTCAAGCTAATATCAATCAGAGGCTATCATGTCGATAAAGCTCTTCAAGCTAATATCAATAAGAGGCTATCACGTCGATAAATATCTTTAATTTGCCATCAACTTGGGGAAATTACATCAAGAAAGATGTAATCAAGAGCAGTTTATTCTGTGATTCAAGACATTGGGGCATCGAAGATGTTGTAACCCAAAATTTGCCCTCCCTTATTTCTCAACACATGGCAAGTGACGTCCCCAAATTGCTCAAGGAAGTTCAAGAGTTGACCAGACAAACTCTCTCCTAAGCCAGTCTAACTCAAATTAGGGTTTCATTTTGCATCAAGATGTTTGAGTTCAAAGGATTCCAAATGCTCACCATTGTCCTAATATGTTCTCAAGATCATCCATGTCAAGTTTCAAGACTTGCAGAAGAAGTTTGCTTAGTTAATTGCTTAAAGGCCTGAAAATCAATTGCATTGGGTCAAAAGTCAACTGTGGCCCACATACAGTCAAACTTCAAGGTTTTTGGTCAAAATCCTCATTTTTAAGTATAATTCATCATTTGATCAAGGTTTGATCATGATTCATCAAGGATTACCCATAATTTATCAAAACCAAAAAGTTGTTAAATTAGGGTTTTACAGGAAAAGTTAACTCAACTTTGACCAAGCATAACTTTCTCATACTTTATCAAAAATGACCCATCCAAAGCTCATTTTTAAGAGGATGAAATTCCCTACAATTCATCTTCAGCTACCAAGTTCAAAATATGCACTCACAAGAATATATGAATTTGGACATTATAGGTCATTTAGAAAAGTCAACAAAAACACCTTTTGTGTCAAGGCTTCATACATGAACATGGGAGACTCAATTGAGATGAGACCAAAAGTTTTGCTTATGGGACATCCTAAGCTTTCTAAAAAGTCCAAGAACACCTCTCTAGGGTCAAAATTGAGAGAGTTATGTATTGGCCAAATTGTCTTTTTTTGCAAAATTGCCAAAAGTTAAACATGCTCAAATTTGCATTTTTTGCTAAGTGGGCCCAACTTTTTATGCTTGCATCTCATTCCTAACATAGGCCACGACCTATGGGACCCTCCATGCTTTATTTATTCATTTATTTAATATATTTTTATTTTTATTCATTTAAAATTCAAATAAAATCAAATAAATCCTAATAAATTATATATTGTATTTTGGGGATGATTTGTGCATTGAAAAAAGATCTTATAGGCCGTTAAATGAAGATCAAATCGTGCAAGGCCAATTTGTTTGAAAAAGATTGGATTTGAGCCAAATTTGGAAGGTTTACATATGCCATGGAAACAAAATCAAATCTTGAAAAACTTCCAAAGATGCGATCAGTTTTACAACCCTAATGTATTCTCTAATATATATTAAACATATCCAAGGCAAGAACAAGGGTTAAGCAACCGTGCAGAGGTGAAACAAAACTCAAAAAATTGCAAGAAAAGTGGTGATCCAATTTCTATATTAGAGGCCAATTCGTGCCATTCTCAGGTTGCCAATAGATTACTGGACATCTCTAGAAGGAATCCCACCCATTTGCAAGCTCTCTCACGCTTGGAATTGTGAGATATAGGTATCACGACTTGCTCCAAAACTCAAATTCGTTTTCATTAATTTACTCATCCATTGCATATTTTGATGATATATTCGTATTTGTCATTAAGTTTGCAAACTTTTGGTATCATTTAATTGAATTTCCAACGCCTGTATATGAAGTTGCCATAGCTAGGGTTTCATCTTCTTGATTAGGGCTTTGTAGGATAGGAAAAATTGGACATTA
The DNA here is from genome assembly GCA_948472305.1 of Vicia faba. Lineage (NCBI taxonomy): Eukaryota > Viridiplantae > Streptophyta > Magnoliopsida > Fabales > Fabaceae > Vicia > Vicia faba. The sequence goes on along the minus strand of OX451736.1, from coordinate 1,162,002,668 downwards.
ATTCTAGTACCATGAGACTCGTGTGGGTGAGACGAGTTGATTGGTGCCAGCCACGATCATTTATATTACTTATGGACCATTTTTTAAATACACAGTGTGATACGGTGGGAGAACTGACTTGAGGTTTTGCGTTTGTATTCGCAAATGTTGCGGTTAGCAAGAGTCGCCACCGACTTTTTATTTTATCCTAAGGAAAGGTTAAAAAGCACAGCAAAAACCTTTTGAGATGTTTTCTTGGGTTCGGGGAGTAGATTATAGAAAGGGAAGGTATTAGCACCCTTTCTATCCATGGTTATCCATGGGCTCTTAGTTACTTGCTTAGATCACTTGCCTTTTGTTTTCAATTGTTTTAAATGGTGCTTGAGTGTGTGGGTTTGAAAATGTTTTGAAAAGAGGCCAATGTGGTGGCAACCTTTGTAATGATCCATGTGGGGATGTATACAAAGATGTATGTCTTTTGAAAAAGTTTTCATTTGTTTTTGAAGGTTGTTTTGAAAGTGTAGTGATGTGTGATTTTGAAATTAGGCAAGTGTTTTGTTTTGCAAGTTAATTCAAGTAACTAAGAGGTTATCTACTCCTAAATTTCTCAAAAGATCATTGCTATACTTTAACCCTTTTAACAAGTTTGCTCCACCATTGTATTTGGTGGGCAACCTTGTGTTAGGATGTGAAAGGGACAGGCGCGGGTCATCGTTTTAGACCATAATTGCAACGGCGTTAAATGTCTTTGAGCAATTTCTTTAAGGGACTTGATCATTTGTTTTTGTTTGTTTTGAAAAGTTTTGTCGAGGGACTATGATCATTCAAATTGTTTGCTTTGCCCAAAGAAGTTCAACATGCAATATGGCCCATTTATTTGAAGGCAACAAGTGGAAAACCCTAGGGGGTGCAAGTGTGATTTGTGTGTCCATTTTCATGCTTGTTTATCTTGTATTAGGTCAAACTACTTTTTTATCGTTTTTTCGCATACAAACCCTAATTCTAACATGTTATCATTAGAAAGCAATAAAGTGCGAAATTAAAATTACTAAGCTATTACAAAACCAAATATGGGAAGGGGGGTACAAATGTTCAAATGGGGATATTGACAAGAATTTAAATCTAAGTTATTACATCATTTTGAATATTTGCAATTTAAATAATGTACAAAAATTAAATAAAAATGCAAGATGCACAAAAATGTTTTGTATATGTATGAAAAAATATTATTTATGTAAAAGAGAAAAGAAAATAAAAATGTATTATTTTTCAATATTTTTGAATTTAGGGCACAAACCCTAATTTTTAAAGAAAATGCCTTATTATCTAATTTAATACCAATGTTTATTTTTTTATTTATAAAAATAATATAATAATGAAGTATATTGTGAAAAAAGTATTTTTGTATCAAATATTAATAAAAATGAAAAATTCAAGTATTTTTACATTTTAGCTTAAATGTATTAATAAGCATATATATATATATATTAAACCCTAAATATGTATTATACACAAAATAAGTATTTATTTAATATTTTAATAAAATAAATAAAAGAGTATTTTTTTGTGTGAAATATTTTCAGAAAGTAAATAAAAATAAAAATGTATTTACACTATTTTTTCCTATTTTATTCTAATAATGGTATATATATATATTATGCATAAATAAAGAAACAAATCAAATAAATATGCCATAAATTCAGAAAATGATGGAAAAAATATTTTTAATTTTTTAATGCCATGAGAAAAAATAAACAAAGTCAACCAAAAAAGAAAAAGTCAAAAATGTTAAAAAATGAACAAATGGGCTCAGGGGGGTGTGAATCAAAAAAGATAGTGTGAAAAGCAAAATAACACAGGCCCAGCCCACTCCACTCCTTCTTCAACCTCCAGCTCAAACATTTGAAAAAACGCGCGCCCCTGTTCTTCAATGTCTAACTCCTGATTCTTGGCTTTTCAGCAAAAACTCATAACACAAGAAATGTTCAGCATGAAGAGACGGTTCCAACCATATAAATAACTTGACCTATCTCTCTAAGATGAGGGAGAATTTCTCCTCCCCCAATTTCTGACCTAACTTTTCATCAATGTTCAGACATGAAATTCTCTAAGCACACGAAACATAAATGAAATCTAATCATATGAGCGTGTTCAGGGCTATGATTGTGACATGTTTTCTTCAAAAACCTAAAGCTAACAATGCCTAATAAGAGAGATAGAACTCCATGAATATACCTGTTCAGTTGGAATCGAGCTTGGCAATGGAGGATGTTTCAGAGTGAAATGATGACTTGTATAGCTTCCTTGAAGTGTAAGGATGCTTTTCCAAGTCCTACTTTATCTTGAAACTCCCTGAATCGAGCTAGTGAATTCCAACTGCAAAACAGAAATTTAAAAATGGTGAAGTGGCTTGGAGGTGTTACAGGTCAGGTTTAAGGACAGGGTTAGCTTGCATATGTTGTAAGGAAGGTAGAGGAACAAGTTTGGACAAGAATTCTCGAAGGGATTGAGAGATAGCACTCAATCTGCAGGGCTTCCCCTGTTTGTGCAGTTTCAAGGTGATTTTGAGATGGAGGGTGCTTGAGAGGTTCAGGACTCGTACAAAAGCTTAGATATGTTCTATGGAATGTGTTTGGTAGCTTTTGTGTTGTGTGTCTATGCTGAAGAGAGAGTTGGCATAAGTTATGGACCTTTCTTCACACTTAAGCTACAAAATTCAACTTGGCTCTCTAGGTCAGTACAGGCCCTCCCACTATGCTGCTATCCCTTGCCTTGATCAGTGCAATTTGCTCACAAACTTGTGCCAAGAAGATCTTGATTGTACCACTTGGATTGCAAACTTGACATAAAGTTCTTCTTTTCAAGAATGGAAATAATGCTTTTTCTAGTTTAGGCTTAATTCCTTGTGTAATGACCAAAGGCTTAGAATAATAACTTGGTTCAATGGTTTTGCAATAAATTAAGGAGTGTAATTTGGTTTAAAGACCTGTAAAGTAGCACAAACTATGCTGAGTTCAAATTTGCCAAGTTTATGAACATGTTTTGATGAAGAACAAAAGTGAATTCTTGCCAACTTGTGAAATTCGAATCTCTCAAGTTATGAGGTTGTTTGATGAGTTCTTGGACATTTTGGAAAGCTTGGAATGTGTACTACAATCCATCTTTGAAATGCAAATTAAAATTCCAAGTGGAAGGGTATGAAAAGTGGCCTTGAAGTGGGGTAGAAAACCTTGTCAAAATAGGTTAAAATTTCACTAAGTTAAAAATGGTTTAGTGCCCTTATTCAAAAAATTATAACTTGAGATACAAGCTTCAAATGAGAAAACTTTGTGAATCAAAGTTGTAGATTATGTAACAAGCTACAACGTTCATGTTTTGACTTTTGTTTGAATCCAAATGTATCATGGTGAAAAGATGGGGCAAAGTTGGGAAAAAATTAGGGTTTTTCATAACTTAGAAAAATTCTAAGTTATGAAAAATTCCATTTTCAAACCCTAATTTGCATTTTGAGATTTCTTGGTGAACAAGTTTCATGATTTGGCATGTTTTGATGAAAAATGAATCTTGACTCTTGATTTTGACTAAAAAGTCAAAGTTTGACTTTTCAGTATACAGTCAAAATTGATCAATTGACTGGGAAATTCAACTGTCAATCTTGTGTATTTGGGATCTTTTGAACTTGATGAGCATGTCAAGATAATTCCATTGAGTCCTTGAGGCCATATGTGAGCTTGGTTTGCCATTGGCTAGGTCAAACAGTCAAAAATTGCCTTTGTGCAGTCAAAACCCTAAAAATGACCATTTTGCCCTTTTGATGATCTGATCAAATTTCTTGGGGAATTGTGATCCAAACTTGATCAAATGGTCCATATGAGTTCATAATGTTGATGTGGATCAAATTTCATGAGATTTGACTGTCAATTGGCCACAATTGACTTTTTCCCCAATACAGTTGATTTCTAGGTCAACTGTCCAATTGACTGGACAAAACTTGGAATCAAGACTTGAAACTTGGTATAGGTAAACTTGGGAGTCCAACATGAAGCATGAAAGTCATCTTAGGCATTTTAGGTCAAAACATCCTTAGGCAAACATAAACCCTAATTTGAGTCCACAGTGCAAAGGGGAAGTCCTGAGCAGAGGGAACCCTAACTGAATCTTAATCTTCAAAGGTCTTGTGATGAGAAAATGTTGAGGAAATGGGAGGGCAAATTTTGGGGTACAACAGTTGCCCCTGTTCAATCTTCTTGAACCTTAAGAGTTAGATTGGCAAGTTTGCCTTTCATGACTCGAGGGTAAAAGGAGATTGGACACTAGAGTGCCCGGAAATTTGCACTCGCATGCTGGAGTCTCAACAATGTGGTGTCGGGAATGGGCTTATAGATGCCATTTGGAGAGATGGTGGATAGGGAGATGAGCTTATAGATGCCATCTGGAGATGTGACAGAACCTTGTCGGGAATGGGCTTATAGATGCCATTTGGAAGTGTCGGTCGCACAAGAGATTCCTTTGCGAGAAACTTGTGTATTTGAGAAAGACGGATGTTTTCCTGGCTTGTTACAGGTGTTTGATCCTCAGTCTCCTGATGCAGATATGCCCTGGCTGGATACAGGGATTGAGTCTACAATTGGTTGCTCACAGATATGCCCTGGCTGGATACAGGAGTTGAATCTGAAAATAGTCGTTTAATAGATGTGCCCTGGCTGGATACAGGAATCGAATCTTCGAACTCTTCAGACGTGCCCTGGCTAGATACAGGAATCGAGTCTGGAAACGTGGTCAACAGATATGCCCTGGCTGGATACAGGAATCGAATCTGGAGCTGTTGTAGTTGATAGATGTGCCCTGGCTGGATACAGGAATCGAATCTGGAGCTGTTGTAGTTGATAGATGTGCCCTGGCTGGATACAGGAATCGAATCTTCGAACTCTTCAGACGTGCCCTGGCTAGATACAGGAATCGAGTCTGGAAACGTGGTCAACAGATATGCCCTGGCTGGATACAGGAATCGAATCTGGAGCTGTTGTAGTTGATAGATGTGCCCTGGCTGGATACAGGAATCGAATCTGGAGCTGTTGTAGTTGATAGATGTGCCCTGGCTGGATACAGGAATCGAATCTTCGAACTCTTCAGACGTGCCCTGGCTAGATACAGGAATCGAGTCTGGAAATGTGATAGTTGTGGGTAATTGTTTTTGGGATTGTCTTTTTCCTGAAAAGGCAAAAAACGTAAGTTGTATGCAATGTCATGATGTATGATATGCATGTTGTCATGATATTCAACATGAGATGTTGTATGCGTTCCATCATGTATGTAAGCAAGATGTATGAAAATGTAAAATGTTTATGAATGTAATTTCGTCTTGGGGAAAATAAATCCTTGACGAACGGCCGGAGAATTGCTCTGTGGAAGAGATACTTGGCCGAAGTTTTGATGAGAGGCCTGTTGAGGACTTCAATGATGGATTCCGCTGGGGATAATGATGATAAAATCCACTGGGGAACTCCAAAGATAAACTCTGCTTGGGAATACCAAAGATAGACTCCGCTGGGGATTGAAGGAACTTTGCCGAGAGCGATCTTCCATGGTTTTTAGCTGAGGATAACCCAGTTATAAGTCCTTATGAGGAAATAACTCTAAATAAAACTCGGGAGAGACGTTCGTGCTCTGTAGGAGATCAGCTTCCAGAATCTACTGGGGATGAGCTTTAAGACCTGCCGGGGAATGTTGGGTCCTTTCAGGATCGACGGGGAGCCAACTTTACTTGGGGAAAGTACTGATGAATCTTGTTTTACTCTGCGGGGCGTTGAGATGATTCGGCCACATTCTTCAGTTGAACCTACCTTGGTACCTTGGTGGACGAAACAACCAGACTGCGTTAGACAACTTCGCATTGCCCCTGTCTCTGATGTCACCTGTAATCAATCTCTTGTTTTATATGTAAATATTTATGAATTATCAATTTTAATGTCAAATGCATATATCAAAAATGAACATTGGACGTTCTTCGCAAGACAAAACAGAAGAAGGAAAACAATGGTAATTTGTATGGACAAGTGAATTTGTATTGATTTTGAGTTTGCCTGTAAATAGGCGTTTTTGTACAAGAGGCTGACATCCTAGTAAGAGGACGCCGCCAAATAGTATAGGGTTTACAATTTGAAAAAGGAAACAAAACAGCTATGTGAACAAATCCACTGGGTTCCAACTCTGCTATCGCCTTTATGTCTTCGAACGTCTCATCGCCTTGCTGCCTAATTGGAGGTGAAGCTGATTGGTCGATGCTGAAATCTTGAGCCAGATAGTTGATGCCGAATTCCGGATGCGAAGTGATCCAATGAGACATAGTGTTACGCTTTTATCCCTAACTTTTGCCTGGACCGCCCTTTCGGGTTTTCAGTCCACCGGGATACCCATTTTTGCCTAAGCCGCCCTTTCAGGTTTTCGACTTGCCGGGTGTACAGATTTTTATTCATTTCATCCCTTATTTTTGCCCGAACCCTTTTGGTTCGCCGGGAAGCCCTTATTTTTGCCTAGGTATGTCAACCTAGCGGGTCTTTTATTTATGCGTAGTATTTTTTCACTATGTCTGCATTGGCGGGGTGAGGAAGGTCGTCACCATCCATGGTGGTTAGGATCAAGGCTCCTCCTGAGAACACACGTTTAACCACAAATGGCCCTTCGTAAGTAGGGGTCCATTTGCCCCGGGGATCACTTTGAGGAAGGATAATGCGTTTGATTACCAGGTCCCCAACTCGATACTCTTGTGGTCTGACTTTCTTGTTAAATGCCCTGATCATCCGTTTTTGATACGTTTGACCATGACAGATAGCAGTGAGCCTCTTTTCGTCAATCAGATTTAATTGATCAAGTCGAGTTTGGATCCAATCATCTTCATTCAAGCCTGCATCCTTCATTATCCGGAGAGAGGGTATCTGGATCTCGATTGGCAAGACTGCCTCCATGCCATAGACCAAAGAGAAAGGAGTTGCCCCGGTTGACGTCCTTGCTGAGGTGCGGTACCCATGAAGAGCGAACGGTAACATCTCGTGCCAATCTTTATAGGTCACTGTCATCTTCTGCACAATTTTCTTGATATTTTTATTGGCTGCCTCTACAGCCCCATTCATCTTCGGCCGGTAGGGAGAAGAATTGTGGTGCTGTATCTTGAATTGTTCACAGAGTTCAGTGATCATTTTGTTATTGAGATTGGTACCATTGTCCGTAATGATTCTTTCCGGGACGCCGTACCGACAGATCAGATTATGCCGGATGAAACGTGCCACGACGCTCTTGGTTACTGTGGCGTAGGAAGCTGCCTCAACCCACTTCGTGAAGTAATCGATCGCCACCAAGATGAAGCGATGCCCATTGGATGTCGTCGGTCGGATCTCACCGATCATATCGATGCCCCACATTACGAAAGGCCAAGGTGCCGTCAGGACATTCAAAGGAACCGGAGGGATATGCACCTTGTCAGCATAGATCTGGCATTTATGACAAGTTCGAGAGTGTTGGTAACAATCGGCTTCCATTGTGGACCAGAAATATCCTGCCCGAAGGATTTTCTTAGCCATGGTGTGTCCACTGGAATGTGTTCCAAATGTACCTTCATGCAGTTCCATCATGATTTTCTCTGCTTCAGCCTTATCCACACAACGTAGCAGAGTCGAATCATGATTCCGTTTGTAGAGAATGTCGTTGCTGAGGAAGAATTTTGCAGCAAACCTCCTCATGAACTTCTTATCATTGACAGACGCGCCTTCAGGGTATTCCTGAGCTTCCAAGTACCTCTTCACCTCATGATACCAGGGTTTTTCAACAACTTTCTCAGCCTCGAGCTCGCAACAGTATGCCGGTTCATCCAACTTCCAGATAATGATTCGGGGAGCCTCATTGTCCCATTTAACTTTGAACATTGAAGACATCGTGGCTAGTGCGTCCGCTAGCTGATTCTCCTCTCTGGGGAAATGCTCAAAAGTTATCTCTTCAAAGTGGGGAAGCAAGGTCGACACATACTCCTTGTAAGGAATAAGATTCGGGTGTTTCGTATCCCATTCGCCTTTGATCTGATTGATCACGAGAGCGGAATCTCCGAAGACACTCAGAAATTTGATCCTTAAGTCGATTGCAGCTTGTAAACCCATGATACATGCCTCATATTCTGCCATATTGTTGGTGCAGCTGAAACATAATCGGGCGGTGAGGGGAGTATGAGTTCCTTTGGGAGATATGATTACAGCGCCGACGCCGTTACCCAAAGCATTGGAGGCTCCATCAAAATGCATAGACCATTGGGATCCTTCCTCAGGTCCTTCATCCGGTCCAGGTACTTCACAGTCAGTTACCACCATGATGTCTTCGTCCGGAAATTCAAAGTTCAATGATTGGTAATCGTCCACAGGTTGGTGTGCCAAATGATCTGCCAGTACACTTCCTTTAATTGCTTTCTGAGTCGTATACTGGATATCATATTCTGTTAAGATCATTTGCCATCTCGCTATTCTTCCAGAAAGAGCGGACTTTTCAAATATGTACTTGATGGGATCCATCTTTGAAATCAATAAAGTAGTGTGAGTCAGCATATACTGTCTCAGCCGGCGAGCAGCCCATACAAGAGCGCAGCAAGTTTTCTCAAGCAGTGAGTAACGAGACTCACAGTCGGTAAACTTTTTGCTCAAGTAATAAATAGCGTGCTCTTTTCGGCCAGACTCGTCATGCTTCCCCAGCACACACCCCATTGAATTATCAAGCACTGTTAAGTACAATATCAGAGGTCTTCCCTCCACCGGTGGCATAAGAATGGGTGGCTCTTGGAGGTATTCCTTTATTCTTTCAAAGGCGGCCTGACATTCATCATTCCAGCGTACTACTTGATCTTTCTTCAGCAATTTGAAGATTGGCTCACAAGTAGCAGTTAGATGTGAGATGAATCGGGCAATGTAATTTAGTCGTCCCAGGAAGCCTCTGACTTCTTTCTCTGTTTTTGGAGTCGGCATCTCTTGTATGGCTTTTACCTTGGCAGGGTCCACCTGAATACCTTTGTCACTTACAATGAAACCTAATAATTTTCCGGATCTTACCCCAAAGGTGCATTTGTTGGGATTCAACCTCAGCTTGTACAATTTGAGTCGGTCAAACAGCTTCCTCAGATGGTCAAGGTGCTCCTCCTCAGTTTGAGACCTTGCAATCATGTCATCAACGTATACTTCAATCTCATGATGGATCATATCATGAAATAAAGCAACCATGGCACGTTGATAGGTTGCCCCAGCATTTTTCAATCCGAATGGCATGACCTTATAACAGAAGGTGCCCCACTGAGTCACAAAGGTAGTCTTCTCCATATCCTCTGGAGCCATCTTAATCTGATTATACCCTGAAAAACCATCCATGAAGGAGAACACCTTGTGTTGAGCTGTGTTGTCAACAAGGACATCGATGTGAGGTAGGGGGAAGTCATCCTTGGGGCTGGCCCTGTTCAAATCCCTGTAGTCGACACACATTCTGACTTTACCGTCCTTCTTCGGTACCGGCACCACATTGGCAACCCACTGGGGGTAGGAAGTCACTGCAAGGATCCCGGCCTCAAACTGTTTCATAACCTCGGTCTTGATCTTTTCAGACATCTCTGGACGCATCCGTCGGACTTTTTGCTTTACCGGAGGGCAATCTTCCTTGGTTGGCAGGTGGTGAACTACAATGTCGGCATCCAAACCAGGCATATCTTCATAGGACCAAGCAAAAATCTCCATGTAGTCTTGTAGCATCTGGATCAATCGTTGCTTCACGCTGAGCTCTAGATTGGCACCAATCTTGACCTCTTTCCTATCTGTCTCAGTACCCAGGTTAATTGTCTCCACAGGCTCTTCATATGGTTAAATAGCTCTCTCTTCCTGGAGTAGCAGTCTTGCGAGTTCACCAGGCACTTCGCAATCATCTTCACCTTCGTCTTCGGCCAAGTTGATCGGATTTTCGAAGTCATAACTGGCGGTAGCAGAGCTGTTACCAGTGAGATCCAGAGTGGATTGAAACCTGTATAAGTGAGTGTGTGTAAATATAGCTGTTTTGCAATATATATAACACAGAAAGGAAAAGAGCACAAGATTTGAAATGCGACAAACGTCCAATGTTTTGATTGATGATATATGAAAATGTCATACAAAAAGCCCTCACAAATGGAGCTACGATGCCCCGGGTAGGACACCGAGCCAACAAAGTTTTAACATATTGTTTGTTACAAATTTGGAAATCAAAAGAAATCAATTACTGCGTGACAAATGTGATAGGGGTAAAACCCTTTGCCGTCCAGTTGCTTGGTCCGTCGCTGGCAGTCGGGTAGATCCAACTGTCAAACTCTGCTTCCTCTACATCCTCCTCGATAGCATTCACCCTTGAGCTGGAGATAAACACCGGAGCCTTTCTGATCTTCTCTTTGCGCACAGCCTTCTGAGCCTCCGCAGTAAAGCCTAGCCCAAACTTGTCGTTCTTCTGAGTGAAGTCAGGAAGCTGACCCCAGTTTGCACAAATGCCTTTCTGAACCACAGCCCGGGCATCCCTTAGGGAAGCCATCTTCAAGGAAACATTCTCTTCGACCGCCGTCTCTGCTGCTGCTGAAATTGGATGTACCTCCTCGAAATGATGAAAGGGGGTTTCAATAAACTCCCCATCCATCTCAATGTACCTGAAGGAATTCAAATGGCTCACCATATACTCCTCTTCTCCTTGCATAGTGACGATTTTCCCTCTGACAGGGTATTTCAGCTTCTGGTGCAAGGTAGAGGTCACTGCCCCAGCTTTATGGATCCAAGGTCGACCCAGCAGACAAGAGTACGATGGACGTATATCCATCACGTAAAAGGTAGAGTCAAACACTTGAGAGCCCACACGAATAGGGAGGTTAACCTCTCCATGAACCATCCTTTTTGAACCGTCAAAGGCCCTGACGATGATATTGCTGGGCTTCAATTCCAGGCCTTCATAATCCAGACGATCTAAAGCCTTTTTCGGTAGGACATTCAAGGAGGAACCAATATCCACCAATACATGCGCCAGAGTAGTGCCCCTGCATTCGATAGAGACATGCAGGGCATCATTGTGGTCTCTTCCTTTCGCGGTCAGGTCAGCATCTGAAAAACCCAAGCCATTGTCTGCTGTCAGATTCGCTATGCAATCAGTGAACTGGACTGCAGACGTCTCCTGCGGCACATGGGCCGTCTTGAGAAATGAGATCAAAGCCTTAGCATGGGCCTCGGAGCATAGCAATAAGGAGAGCAGGGAGATCTTGGATGGCGTATGCCCCAACTGTTCGACAACATTAAAATCACTCTTCTTTATTATTTTCAGAATCTCCTCCATTTCTTGTCGGGAGGCCTCAGCGTTTATGGGTATTGGTGCCTCCTTCCGGGCAGGCTCTTCTTCAATCCCTTTGCCCCGAGCATTTGATGACTCGGCAGCAGGGGAAACAACTTGACCAGCAACAGTAACAGGTATACTTGTAGGTTTTATAAGAAGGGGTCTTCGAATAGCGGGCGGTGCAATGTCAGGCGAGAAGAGCCTGCCACTGCGGGTAACTTTGGCTGGACCAGTGATATCGCAGATACTGGCACCAGCGTCGAATTCTTGTTTGATTCCATTCACATACACGTCTGCCCCATAATGCCAGGGGACAGCTTTATCAGACACGTAGGGGAGAGGCCCCGGAACAGTAATGATCACAGGTGCAACAGTAATAATTTGAACAGGCTTCTTCGGGGGAGCCTTGATTGGATTTTTGAAGATGGTAATCACAGAAACTTCTTTCATCGGAACCAATTGAACAGCAGTCTTTTTGAATAGAATTTCCTTGCTATCCATTAGGCCTTGGACGCCTAACCTCAGCAAGGGACAATCAGATAGGGAAACAGCACAGAATAGGCAACCTTCACCGCAACCCGGAAATAAACCGGCCCGCAGTAGGTTCTTCTTAACAGTCTTCAGAGGGGTGACAACTTCATCTACCGAAACAGCGTACATTTCTTCCTCAATGGCATTTACCCTATGCTGGGGCATAGGAGCCGTTACAACATTTGGTCTTTCTGGTGCTTCAAACTGAATTTCCTTTGCGTCGATCAGATCTTGCACTTTATTTCTCAAGGCCCAGCAATCATCAGTAGTGTGCCCGGGACTATCAGAATGATAAGCACACCGGGCATTTGGGTTATATTTAGGAGACGCAGTGTTGACGACCTTAGGAGCTTCTTTGAGGGTCACCAGGTTGGTGGATAACAGTTGGGGTAAAATTTGAGATAAGGTCATACTTAGTCGGGTATACTGCCTCTTGGGCCTTTCGCTTCTTTGTTGATTGTACTGCTGAGGAGCAGCAACAGGTTTGGAGATGACCAAAGCATTGACGGCTTGGCGACTTTTGGGCTTGACTTGTCTTCTAGGACCATAGACGGCACTTGCTTCTTTCTTAAACGGCCTCTTCTCAGCACTTGTGGAGGCAGCCTTTTGTATCTTGCCTGACCTGATGCCAGCTTCAATTCTTTCTCCCGTTAATATCAAATCTATAAATCCAGCGGAGGAGTTACCCACCAAATGATTGAAAAACGGACCAGACAACGTCCCCAGAAACATATCAACCAGTTCTCGATCAGTCAATGGAGGCTGCACCCTGCCAGCCAAATCTCTCCATTTTTGAGCGTACTCTTTGAACCCTTCACCCGTCCCTAGAGACATACCCTGAAGTTGGGTACGCGTAGGAGCGAGATCAGAATTGTATTGGTATTGTCTGTAGAATGCGGTTGCCAAATCTTCCCAGTGTCGGATGCTAGCTCCATCCAATTGGTAGAACCATTCAAGCTGTGACCCCGAGAGGCTATCTTGGAAGAAGTGAATCCAGAGGTTCTTATCCGCCGTGTAAGGTTGGATTTTCCTTACGTACGACCTCAGATGCAGCTTTGGGCAGGAGACCCCATCATACTTGGCGAAGGCAGGCGCCTTAAACTTGTGTGGAATTACTACTCCAGAAGATAATCCCAAATCTCCGAAATCCAGTCCCGGCACATTCTGAATTTCCATGGCGCTCAAGCGGTCCTCCAATTGCTTATATCTGTCAGCAGCAGGTGGGTATTGTTCATCATTATAGTCCGTCTCGTTGTCGGAGACTGCGGGACTAGGAGCTCCTCCCCCTTGGGGACTGTTTTTCTCAGCAGAAGAAGTGGTTGGATCAGCTTCATTGTGGAGTGTGTTCCCAAATCTGCGTCCGGTGTTGAACAATGCAGTCCTCTTTTTCTTCTTCTTCTTCATGAGTAGAGTCTTCAACTCTTGCTGACCTTGGGCTAGGCTTAGGACCATCTCTTGAAACTGTGCACTTTGGGCCTGAAGGGCCTTGATTGCCTGCTCACTGGATGAGTCTGGATTCATGATGACTGTTCACATAAACAGCGAAGAAAATTAAGCAACCTGTGAAATAGGGTACCTGCTTATGCGTATGGTGCAATGGAATGCGTATGTATGCAATGCATTCAAGGATTTAGAACATTCAAAATTTGTTGTAGACAAAAAGGAACGCACATCATATTAATAAGGAGAAGTTCGTTAGTACATAAATGCCCCATGGGCCAAATATTACAAAATAACTCCTTAAGGTAAAAAAACATTGCGCATCCTCTTTGGCGCGATGTAGGTGTTGAGATTCCTTTCCTCGTGCAGTAGGCGGGTGAGTTCCAGGACCTTCTTTTCGCTAGCATGTAGACTGGTCTCAAGAGAATTCCGTTCTTCCTTAAGCTGGATCCAGCTCTTCTGCATCTCTTCCCAGGAGGTGGGCATGTCGGGATGTTGAATGGTGTAGGACGCCTCTCCTTCCAAGACTGGTTCTTTGATCACAGGAAGCATATGAGGATAGGGCATCACTAACTTCTGGGAGCGGGCTCGTACCCACTTGAGATAAGGTTCCAACGGGATGGAGTTCCGGTGCCCCAATGTCTTGCTGTCTATCCTACTTGGCATCCTCCAAGCTCTGATAAATCTCTGACGAAGTCCTTGAGTATCGTTGTCGAAGTCAAAAACTATGTTAGGAATTAACATGTCATGAGGGCCATCCCTTCGAGCATAACCAAACTGTCTCCAAGCCAGGCATGGGTTGTAGGTAATACCTCCTTTGATTCCAAATAAAGGAACATTAGGGTACTCCCCGCAACGATCAATGATAGTGACGTCTTCCCTGGACCTAGGACACCAATGTATATCTGCATGCGTGAGAGTCATTAACCGTTGTGACCATCTCAAACCCCGCTCATTCTTCAAAACTGATTGTGGAAGGTGCGAAATAAACCACCTTCCCAGGAGAGGAGTGCAACACAAAAGGACACCCCTTCTTCTCATGGTTCGAGTGTAACATGAGTGAAGGATGTCCCCCAGCAGTGTAGGTATAGGATTCCTGGTCATGAAGATCTGGACATCACTGATATCAATAAGTTGATCTGGGTTAGGGAATAACACCAAACCATAGACAAGGAGGGCCATAACTTCTTCAAAAGCTTGTAGGTCAAGGGAGTTCCAACATTCTTGGGCCTTCTCAAACAGAAACCTGGCTAAGAAACCCTTGATACCACTTCTAACTTCCCAATGTCCCTTGAGGTCAGATGACTGTAGGTGCAAGGCTTTAGCAATTTCTTCAAGCTTGGGCTCCTCTTCCGTACCGTTGTAGGGTAGTTGATCAAGGATAGGGACCTTCAGGAGTCGGGAGAACTCTTCCAATGTAGGCACCAATTGATAATCCGGAAAAGTAAAACAGTGATGCAGAGGGTCAAAGAACTGGAACATGACTTTTATCAAATCCTCCTCAATGTTGGTGTTAACCAAGCTGATGAGTTTTCCATGTCTCTCACTGAATGAAGAACCCTCGGGAATCCTGGACATAAGTTCCTTAAGCTGAGGAGGGATCTTCACAAGGCTAACCTGAATTGTCTTTCTGCGAGCAGTTTCCATGTCCTATAAAACAAGAACAAAGATGAAGATTCGAAACCCTTGAAATGGTTAGTCAATGCTCATGATGTTGTATGATGTCATGATGTTATGATTAAATATACCACAAATATTCACAAAGGCAAACATGGTAAGGCACACAAGACAAACCCTTAGAGTTTAGGCCTGCCTGAGGTCTGGGTATTACCCTCTTGAAGTTTGGTGGGCTCAACCTGTCCTATTAAAAGTAATCGGGTTCTAAAGGTCCCAATATCACTGGATTACTTTCATTGTTCATCGTTTCGATTTAGCCACTGAACTGGCGACCGAAATATTCCAGGAAAGTAACCCTCAATTGAGTGTAGTATCGAGTATCAACCAACCTCAGACTGCACCAAAGTCAGTTATCTCACTACCCTAAAAAAAGCCAAGATGGTTCAATTAAGGTTCCTAAGGTCAGTTGATGCTTCACGACACCACGCGGCGGCCCCGTACTCTCCTTGACTGAACTCAAGGGTTACCGGTACACACCAAAGTGCCACATCAACGTAGCAGACTGCTTCAACCATGTCGGTATACCCCACACAGTTCCCTCACAGCCTTGTTGCTACTTTCTAAGAAGGTATCCCCAGATCCGGGTTAGGATCTATAAAACTCCGATACAAAGCCCACAAATGTAAAAGCAAACAAGACAATCAATTGAAAACAAAGGTGATCTAAACCCTAAGGTTACTCCACTTTTAAGTTTGATCCCCAGCAGAGTCGCCAGTTCTGTGATACGGTGGGAGAACTGACTTGAGGTTTTGCGTTTGTATTCGCAAATGTTGCGGTTAGCAAGAGTCGCCACCGACTTTTTATTTTATCCTAAGGAAAGGTTAAAAAGCACAGCAAAAACCTTTTGAGATGTTTTCTTGGGTTCGGGGAGTAGATTATAGAAAGGGAAGGTATTAGCACCCTTTCTATCCATGGTTATCCATGGGCTCTTAGTTACTTGCTTAGATCACTTGCCTTTTGTTTTCAATTGTTTTAAATGGTGCTTGAGTGTGTGGGTTTGAAAATGTTTTGAAAAGAGGCCAATGTGGTGGCAACCTTTGTAATGATCCATGTGGGGATGTATACAAAGATGTATGTCTTTTGAAAAAGTTTTCATTTATTTTTGAAGGTTGTTTTGAAAGTGTAGTGATGTGTGATTTTGAAATTAGGCAAGTGTTTTGTTTTGCAAGTTAATTCAAGTAACTAAGAGGTTATCTACTCCTAAATTTCTCAAAAGATCATTGCTATACTTTAACCCTTTTAACAAGTTTGCTCCACCATTGTATTTGGTGGGCAACCTTGTGTTAGGATGTGAAAGGGACAGGCGCGGGTCATCGTTTTAGACCATAATTGCAACGGCGTTAAATGTCTTTGAGCAATTTCTTTAAGGGACTTGATCATTTGTTTTTGTTTGTTTTGAAAAGTTTTGTCGAGGGACTATGATCATTCAAATTGTTTGCTTTGCCCAAAGAAGTTCAACATGCAATATGGCCCATTTATTTGAAGGCAACAAGTGGAAAACCCTAGGGGGTGCAAGTGTGATTTGTGTGTCCATTTTCATGCTTGTTTATCTTGTATTAGGTCAAACTACTTTTTTATTGTTTTTTCGCATACAAACCCTAATTCTAACATGTTATCATTAGAAAGCAATAAAGCGCGAAATTAAAATTACTAAGCTATTACAAAACCAAATATGGGAAGGGGGGTACAAATGTTCAAATGGGGATATTGACAAGAATTTAAATCTAAGTTATTACATCATTTTGAATATTTGCAATTTAAATAATGTACAAAAATTAAATAAAAATGCAAGATGCACAAAATTGTTTTGTATATGTATGAAAAAATATTATTTATGTAAAAGAGAAAAGAAAATAAAAATGTATTATTTTTGAGTATTTTTGAATTTAGGGCACAAACCCTAATTTTTAAAGAAAATGCCTTATTATCTAATTTAATACCAATGTTTATTTTTTTATTTATAAAAATAATATAATAATGAAGTATATTGTGAAAAAAGTATTTTTGTATCAAATATTAATAAAAATGAAAAATTCAAGTATTTTTACATTTTAGCTTAAATGTATTAATAAGCATATATATATATATATATATATTAAACCCTAAATATGTATTATACACAAAATAAGTATTTATTTAATATTTTAATAAAATAAATAAAAGAGTATTTTTTTGTGTGAAATATTTTCAGAAAGTAAATAAAAATAAAAATGTATTTACACTATTTTTTCCTATTTTATTCTAATAATGGTATATATATATATATATTATGCATAAATAAAGAAACAAATCAAATAAATATGCCATAAATTCAGAAAATGATGGAAAAAATATTTTTAATTTTTTAATGCCATGAGAAAAAATAAACAAAGTTAACTAAAAAAGAAAAAGTCAAAAATGTTAAAAAATGAACAAATGGGCTCAGGGGGGTGTGAATCAAAAAAGATAGTGTGAAAAGCAAAATAACACAGGCCCAGCCCACTCCACTCCTTCTTCAACCTCCAGCTCAAACATTTGAAAAAACGCGCGCCCCTGTTCTTCAATGTCTAACTCCTGATTCTTGGCTTTTCAGCAAAAACTCATAACACAAGAAATGTTCAGCATGAAGAGACGGTTCCAACCATATAAATAACTTGACCTATCTCTCTAAGATGAGGGAGAATTTCTCCTCCCCCAATTTCTGACCTAACTTTTCATCAATGTTCAGACATGAAATTCTCTAAGCACACGAAACATAAATGAAATCTAATCATATGAGCGTGTTCAGGGCTATGATTGTGACATGTTTTCTTCAAAAACCTAAAGCTAACAATGCCTAATAAGAGAGATAGAACTCCATGAATATACCTGTTCAGTTGGAATCGAGCTTGGCAATGGAGGATGTTTCAGAGTGAAATGATGACTTGTATAGCTTCCTTGAAGTGTAAGGATGCTTTTCCAAGTCCTACTTTATCTTGAAACTCCCTGAATCGAGCTAGTGAATTCCAACTGCAAAACAGAAATTTAAAAATGGTGAAGTGGCTTGGAGGTGTTACAGGTCAGGTTTAAGGACAGGGTTAGCTTGCATATGTTGTAAGGAAGGTAGAGGAACAAGTTTGGACAAGAATGCTCGAAGGGATTGAGAGATAACACTCAATCTGCAGGGCTTCCCCTGTTTGTGCAGTTTCAAGGTGATTTTGAGATGGAGGGTGCTTGAGAGGTTCAGGACTCGTGCAAAAGCTTAGATATGTTCTATGGAATGTGTTTGGTAGCTTTTGTGTTGTGTGTCTATGCTGAAGAGAGAGTTGGCATAAGTTATGGACCTTTCTTCACACTTAAGCTACAAAATGCAACTTGGCTCTCTAGGTCAGTACAAGCCCTCCCACTATGCTGCTATCCCTTGACTTGATCAGTGCAATTTTCTCACAAACTTGTGCCAAGAAGATCTTGATTGTACCACTTGGATTGCAAACTTGACATAAAGTTCTTCTTTTCAAGAATGGAAATAATGCTTTTTCTAGTTTAGGCTTAATTCCTTGTGTAATGACCAAAGGCTTAGAATAACAACTTGGTTCAATGGTTTTGCAATAAATTAAGGAGTGTAATTTGGTTTAAAGACCTGTAAAGTAGCACAAACTATGCTGAGTTCAAATTTGCCAAGTTTATGAACATGTTTTGATGAAGAACAAAAGTGAATTCTTGCCAACTTGAGAAATTCGAATCTCTCAAGTTATGAGGTTGTTTGATGAGTTCTTGGACATTTTGGAAAGCTTGGAATGTGTACTACAATCCATCTTTGAAATGCAAATTAAAATTCCAAGTGGAAGGGTATGAAAAGTGGCCTTGAAGTGGGGTAGAAAACCTTGTCAAAATAGGTTAAAATTTCACTAAGTTAAAAATGGTTTAGTGCCCTTATTCAAAAAATTATAACTTGATATACAAGCTTCAAATGAGAAAACTTTGTGAATCAAAGTTGTAGATTATATAACAAGCTACAACTTTCATGTTTTGACTTTTGTTTGAATCCAAATGGATCATGGTGAAAAGATGGGGCAAAGTTGGGAAAAAATTAGGGTTTTTCATAACTTAGAAAAATTCTAAGTTATGAAAAATTCCATTTTCAAACCCTAATTTGCATTTTGAGATTTCTTGGTGAACAAGTTTCATGATTTGGCATGTTTTGATGAAAAATGAATCTTGACTCTTGATTTTGACTAAAAAGTCAAAGTTTGACTTTTCAGTATACAGTCAAAATTGATCAATTGACTGGGAAATTCAACTGTCAATCTTGTGTATTTGGGATCTTTTGAACTTGATGAGCATGTCAAGATAATTCCATTGAGTCCTTGAGGCCATATGTGAGCTTGGTTTGCCATTGGCTAGGTCAAACAGTCAAAAATTGCCTTTGTGTAGTCAAAACCCTAAAAATGACCATTTTGCCCTTTTGATGATCTGATCAAATTTCTTGGGGAATTGTGATCCAAACTTGATCAAATGGTCCATATGAGTTCATAATGTTTATGTGGATCAAATTTCATGAGATTTGACTGTCAATTGGCCACAGTTGACTTTTTCCCCAATACAGTTGATTTCTAGGTCAACTGTCCAATTGACTGGGCAAAACTTGGAATCAAGACTTGAAACTTGGTATAGGTAAACTTGGGAGTCCAACATGAAGCATGAAAGTCATCTTAGGCATTTTAGGTCAAAACATCCTTAGGCAAACACAAACCCTAATTTGAGTCCACAGTGCAAAGGGGAAGTCCTGAGCAGAGGGAACCCTAACTGAATCTTAATCTTCAAAGGTCTTGTGATGAGAAAATGTTGAGGAAATGGGAGGGAAAATTTTGGGGTACAACACACAGGTTTGTAGCTACAGTGACATGTCTGTAGGTAAAGGTGTATAGATTAACACGACGGCTGGGAGAAGAAGATGGAGGCGTGGCACCCCCTGGTTGGGCAGTTTGAAATTCCGCGGGTTTTTCATACTTAGCCATAGCGTTTGACATTTTGTGAATTATTATTATTATATATACAAGTAACACATGCAGCTCAGATGATAAACGTGTCTTAGAAAAGGCCTAAGGACCTGGGTTCGATCCCCAAGTCCCATATTCACTTCATGTTATTTTTCAATAAGTGATCAGGTATACCTCACGTCCAAGCGTCCACCAAGCAACTCAAGATCTGGCCGTCCCATTCATCAACGCCCCAGATCCAAGGCTTCTCCCTTGAAGGTCCATCATGCGCCTCCAGTCAATGTGTGTACTGGATCCAACGAAGTCAAACAGGCCTTAGCCTTTTTGGGCCCAGAAATTCAGTTTTCACCCCCTTTTCAGCAACAACATCGAGGCCCATTTACTTTTCTTTTATTATTTATTTTATTTATTTTTATTCTTTTAATTTTCATTATTTATTTTAATTCACAAATTAATTCATTTTTCATAAAAAATCATAAAATCAATAATAAAAAAACTTAGAATTAGACATTTTTGTTTTAGTTTGTTTGATGTAATTTAGTTTAACCTAGGGAAACCTTAATTTGTTTTCACAATTAAAATTAAATTAGAGAATTAGGTTAACTTCTATTTTTTATTTTCTATTTTTCTCAAATAAATAAAAATACAAAAAATAGGTTTTAGAATAAATTAATTCATTTTTTTCTTAAAATTAAAAATTAATTAGAATTAGGCTTTTCTTCTTTTTTTAATTTAATGTAATAATTTCTTTATTTTCCTAAATAACCAAACAAAACAAAAACATTTTTTTTAACTAATCGCAATTAGGTTTAAGTCAAGGGTCAAAACCCTAGTTGTCTCGTATTCGATTCATCGCGCGCGTATTATTTATTTTTTGTCAATATTTTTGTAATTGTTCATGGTTTGTAATAGTTTTAATCTAGGACTTTCTTTTATTTATCGTCTTTTGCGGGTTTTTTGGCTATGTAATTAATTCCCTCCCCGAAGCCTTGTAATAGCGTAGATTTACTTTCTCGCATTTTTATTCTCGCAAATATTTAACTGTCTAGATGTATGTTAATAGGATTGTATGACAAGATTGCATGATAATTTAATACAGTTAGAAAACCCTAATGTGCAAAGATAAATAACTGAAAACAAATCACTCGCACATATCACTCTTAGGATATACTCACACTTCGGTTGCCTTCGGTAAACGATCATTAAGTATAGGGCGTCTTAGTGGTTACCCCCTGTCTAAAAAGATCAAACGTCCCATTCAAATGTTGCCTCAGAAATGTTGCCTTGGAAATGTTGCCTCGAATAAGATCTTAAGACTCTAGGGTTATTACTAAGGTGTCCTAATATTGCTTTAGTGATTGTACGTCCCTTTCGAATTTACCCTTACAATTCCAATGATGGTGCTACCTATTTCTCAATAATAGGATAACGCTGTCTAAAGGAAACAAGAATAGAAACAATTTTTTTCGAGTAGGTAGATGCTAGTAGGTACTTGCTCAAATCAAAACTTTTCACACTTACACTTTTCAAACAAATTTTCAAAACAACTTCGTCACATCTTTGAGGACTGATACAAGGGTTATCACGAAGTAAAACATTTTCAAAAACAAAGCACATACACAAGCAATTTTAAAAAAGATGAGCAAGTACATAAGAGCCCATGGAAAACCATGGATAGAAAGGGTGCTAACACTTTCCCTTTCTATAATCTACCCCCCGTACTCAGAATATCTTGAAAAAAGGATATTTTTTTGTACTTTTTTCCTTTCCAATTGGATGAAATAAAAGTCGGTGGCGACTCTTGCTTACCGCGACATTTTGCGAACACAAAACGCAAACCAGCATTTCAAAACAGTCGGTTCTGCCACTGTATCACAGAACTGGTGACTCTGCTGGGGAATAATAAGTGGGGTATACCTTAGGATCTAGTTCATCATAATTGCTTCTCTTGATTGCTTTGATTGCTTTACTTTTAAGGGTTTTTGTTTGGGGTTACTATAGATTCTAACTCGGATCTGGGGACACCTTTTAGGTAAGTAGCAATAGGCTGTGAGGGAACTGTACGGCGTAGACTGATACGGTTGAAGCAGTAGCTACGTTGATGTGGCACATTGGTTGGTACCGGTATCCCTTGTGGAGAAACGAGGAGAATACGGGTCCGCTGCATGGTGTCGTTAAGCATCAACTAACCTTAGAACCTTTAATCGACCAACTTGGCCACTAGAAAGTAGTGAGATAGCCGACCTCGGTATAAAGCTGAGAACTGGTTGATACTCGATGCTACACTCATTGAGACCATACTCTCGAGATAGTTCCGGCCGCAAGAAAAGATTGCGTGAGCTGAAACCATGACCGATGGAGGATGGTCAGTGATATTGAGATCCTCTAGAACCCGGTTACTTTTGCTAGGACAGGTTGAAACCAACTTAACTTCAAGAGGGTACTACCTTTGACCTCATGCAAGCCTTAAACCTAAGGGTTTTGTGTGATTTGACTGTGTTTTCAATATCTATGTTTGCTATACCTGTGGTTTATCATGACATCATGCATCATAACATGGCATTCATACTTCATTATACTAACCATTTCAAAGACCAAGGTAATTTATTTTTGTTCTGTTTTGCAGATTATGGCTTCCGTGCGTAAAAATACCATCCGAATCAACTTTGTGCAAATACCTGCCCAACTTAAAGAGCTAGCCTCAAGAGTTTATGAGACTTCTATGTTCATTAAGAGACATCGTCAACTGCTCAGCTTGGTTACTCCAAATCTTGATGAGCAGATGATGAGCGTACTATTCCAGTTCTTCGATCCTGTGCATCATTGCTTCATCTTTCCAGATCACCAGCTGGTTCCCACCTTGGAAGAGCTCTCTCACCTATTAGGCATATCCATTCTTGAACAGGTGCCCTTCACGGGTATGGAAGAAGTTCCTAGAACAGAAGACATTGCCTCAGCTCTACATCTGAAGTGGGTTGATGTAGTATCCAATTGGGAAACTCGAAGCGGGGTCGAAGGTTTTTTAGCCAAATTTCTGAGAGACCAGACTCAGCTATTCTGGGATAATTTAGATTTTTAGGCTTTCGAAGATATCTTGGCTCTCCTTATCTATGGTTTGGTTATCTTCCCGAATCCGAATTCCTTTGTAGATGTGAATGCTGTCAAGATTTTCCATTCTCGCAATCCTGTGCCTACCCTGCTGGGTGATATCTTGCATGCCCTCTATACTCGTACCGTGCAAAGAAGAGGGACTCTTATGTGTTGCATGCCACTGCTGTCGAGGTGGTTTATTTCGCACCTCCCTAAGTTTGTGCTGAAGAATGAAGAAGGTTCGGGTTGGTCCTACAGAATAATGTCACTTGCCCATACAGATATTCTTTGGATTTCCCGGGCTGTGGAAGATACTGTTGTTATTGATCGTTGTGGGGGATACCCTAATGTCCCATTGCTTGGAATCAGAGGGGATATAAATTACAATCCTTGTCTAGCTTTGCGACAATTTGGTCGTGCTCGGAGAGATGGTCCCCATGAGCTACTTCTTGAGGACAATGTATTTTACAACAAGGAGGACGTCAAGGAGCACTGCCGGAGGTTTATACGAGCTTGGGGCATGGTGAACAGATTTGACCCCCAAGAGTTGGGACCAAAGACTTCCCTTCCTATGCAGCCTTACCTCCAATGGGTCCGAGCTCGTTCCCAGAAGCTTGGGATGCCCTATGAGGACTTATTACCAGTGATTGTGTAACCCACCAACGAAGAGGGCATTCCTTACACGGTTCTCTATCCTTACATGCCCACTGATCCTGGGGAGTTGTAGAGGTGTTAGATTCAGCTGAAGAATGAGAGGGATACTTACCGGGAAAAGTACCATGAGCAAGAAAGGAAGATTTTGAAGCTCACCTGGCAGCTCGAAGAAGAAAGAGTGATCAATGACTACATCGGCACAAAGAGGAAACTTCCATGGGACTTTTGATTTTTCTTTTTCTAGTTTTTAGAGTTTGTTTTATTTACTTCTTTATAACGCCTTAAAGGCATTTTTGAACCTTTCAAAGTTAGTCTAATAAAGTTTGTTTGTTTTTTTTTGGTTTGCAAATTTAAATCTCCCAAAGTCTTTGAAATCATTACACGCGCATCCCATTATCATGCACATCATTACATGTACCACTACAGGTTTCTCATCTTCTTCACTGTTTATTTCAGCAGAAATGTCTTCTGGTCAAGCCATCAAAGATCTTCAGGCACAAAACGCCCAATTCCAACAGATGTTCATAAGTATGGCTAAAGGGCAAGAGGACTTGAAGACCCTTATTTTGAAAGAGAAGAAGAAAAAGAAGGTTGGTATTCTGAACATGGGTAGAAGATTCAGAGAAAGGATAAGACAATCAACTGATATGACCTCCTCATCCAAGGACGGGGAGAACCAAGAAAGGACAAAGGACCATAGTCCTGCAGTTTCTGGTAACGATAAGGATTACGATGACGAGCAATATCCTCCTGCTGATGATAAATACAAGCAGCTAGAAGACCGTCTGAGTGCTATGGAGATTCAGAAGATCCCTGGTTTGGATTTCGGAGAACTAGGACTGGTATCGGGAGTGGTGATCCCTCATAAGTTCAAAGCTCCGATTTTTGCCAAGTACGATAGGGTATCCTATCCAAAACTCCATCTCCGCTCTTACGTCAGAAAGATTCAACCCCACACTGCTGATAGAAATTTGTGGGTACACTTCTTTCAAGATAGTCTATCAAGGACTCAGCTTGAATGGTTTTATCAGTTGGAAGGAGCCAGTGTCCGAAACTGGGAAGATCTTGCCGCTGCTTTTTACAGGCTGTATCAGTATAATGCCGACCTTGCTCCCACTCGTACTCAGCTCCAGGGTATGTCTATGGGAGCAAGTGAAGGTTTTAAGGACTATGCTCAAAAGTGGAGAGACATGGCTGGAAGAGTCCAACCCCCTTTGTCTGATAGGGAGTTGGTTGACATGTTTCTAGGGACGCTATCTGGTCCATTTTTTAATCACTTGATCAGTAGTTTGTCATTAGGGTTTACTGAATTAATTTTGACTGGAGAAAGAGTAGAAGCTGGTATCCGAAGTGGTAAGATACATAAGGATGCTTCATCAAGTGAATTAAAGAAGCCTTTCACTGGTAAGAAGGAAGCTAGCGCAGTCTACGGTCCGAGGGGCCAAAGCATTCCTGAACACCGTCAAGCGGTAAATGCTGTAGTGATATCGGGACTCGCGGTTGCTCCACAACGCAATAATCAGCAAAGGGTAGAAAAACTACAACGATAGTTTACCCGCATCAACATGACTTTAGATGAAGTTTTACCTCATCTGTTAAAGTCTAACTTGGCAACCTTGAAAGAAGCTCCCAAGAATCCACACATTGCTTCTCCCAGATACAATCCCAACACGCGGTGTGCCTACCATTCGGAAACCCCAGGCCATGATACAAACGATTGCTGGGCTCTGAGGAATAAAGTGCAAGATTTGCTGGAAGCTAAAGAGATTGAGTTTGATGCTCCGGAAAAGCCAAACGTTATAACTGCTCCTATGCCCAAACATGGTCGTGGAGTCAATGCTGTGGACACTGATTCGTTTGTGACCTTTGTGGAAGAGATCTCTAATCCTTTGATGACAGTTAAGAAGAATTTGTTATTGGCCGGTTTATTTTCGGGCTGTGGTGAAGGTTGCCACATGTGTTCCATTCTGCCTTCCGGTTGTTGCTTATTGAAATCAGGTGTTCAGCGCCTGATGGATAGTAAAGAAATTTTATTTGAGAAGACTATGATTCCATTTGAAGATGTTGCCATTATCACCATTTCCGCCAACCCTTCCAAGGTTTCCCCGAGAAAACCTGTTAGGGTTACACCTGTTCCAAGAATTGCTCCATTAATAATCACCGCTCCTGGGCCCATCCCATACATCTGAGATAAGACTATCCCATGGCATTACGGTGCTGATGTATATTACCATGGTGTTAAACAAGATCTGAGGACTGAAGAAGCCGATATGGATATCAGTAATATTGTTGGGACAAGCAAGGTCACCAGAAGTGGAAGACTCTTTTCTCCCGAGATTTCCCCTCCGACTGTCCACAAACCTGTTGTCATTCCATCTGCTAGTACATCAACTACTGTCCCAGTTCCTATTCCAGTTATCACCCCTGTCACCGAGCCATCCGGGACTCGGGGCAAAGAAATCATAGGTGAGCCTGCTCGGATAGAGGCACCTAAAAAGATCATTGTAGAAACCTCTAAACAAGAGATAGAGGAAATATTGAAGATTATCAAGAAGAGCGACTACAATGTGGTCGAGCAACTGGGGAAGACCCCACCAAAAGTCTCCATGTTATCCCTGTTATTGTGTTCTGAAGCCCATGCGAAGGCTTTGATTGCGTTTCTCAAGACTGCGTATGTGCCGCAGGAGACTTCTGCGGATCAGTTCAAAGATTGTGTGGCTAGCCTAACCGCTGACAATGGGTTAGGGTTTTCAGATGCGGATCTGACTGCTAAGGGGAGAAATCATAATGATGCTCTAAATGTCTCGATCGAGTGCAGGGGCACCACTATGGGCCATGTGCTAGTAGATACCGGGTCATCACTGAATGTTCTACCAAAGAAAGCGCTAGACCGTCTGGATTGTGAAGGTTTGACTCTAAAGCCGAGTAATATTGTGGTAAGGGCTTTTGATGGATCAAAAAGAATGGTGCACGGGGAGGTGGACATCCCTGTCAAGGTGGGTTCTCAGACCTTTGGGTCCACCTTCTACGTGATGGATATCAAACCATCATATTCTTGCTTACTGGGTGGTCCTTGGATCCATAGGGCTGGGGAATTTACTTCCACACTCCATCAAATGGTGAAATATCCGGTGAAGGGGAAGATTGTCACGGTACAAGATGAAGAGGAGTATATGTTAAGTCATCTCAATTCCTTCCGCTACATGGAGATGGACGGGGAATTCATAGAAATGCCTTGTCAAAATTTCAAAGAGGTCCCTCAGTTCTCAGCATCAACTGAAGTTGCTACCAACAAACCTCCGCTAAAGATGGCTTCTCTCAAAGACGCCAGGGCTGTAATTGAAGAAGGTGGGTGTACCAATTGGGGTCAGCTCCCTGATTTCACTCACAAAACTGACAAATTTGGTTTGGGATTTACTACAGGGGCTCAAAGGGCTGTTAGGCGCTCACGGATCGGAAGACCTCCTCTACACATCAGCAATCGGGGAGTTAATGCAATTGAAGAAAGTGAAGAGGATTCAGACATTGACAGCTGGATCTACCCAACAGCCAATGGTGGACTGAACAATTGGACGACGAAGGACTTCATACCTGTTTCTTTTATTCCATAGTAATTGACTTTTTTTTAAAGATTTGTAATAAACAGTTTAAAACTTTATGGCTCGGTGCCTTGCCTGAGGCACCTTGGCTTTACTTGTGACGACTTATTATTCGTCATTTCATATATCATTTATAAAACATTGGACGTTTCCTGCATTACAAATTTTGCGCTCCTTGTTTTTCTTTTTTGTCTCTCACTTTATCAAAACAGCTATTCTCTTACACACACTCACGTATCATAATGATGATCCATATCCACTCTGGATCCCATTGATAACAACTCTGCTACTGCCAGTTATGACTTCGAAAATCCGATCAACCAAGCCGAGGACGAAGGTGAGGATGATTGTGAGGTGCCTGGAGAACTTGCTAGACTATTACAGCAGGAAGAGAGGGCCATATAGCCTCATGAAGAGCCAGTTGAGTCAGTGAATTTGGGTATAGAGGAAGACAGGAAAGAGGTTAAAATAGGTGCAAATCTGGAGCCTAGTGTCAAGCAACGGTTGATACAAATGCTACGCGACTATGTTGAGATGTTCGCCTGGTCCTACGAAGATATGCCTGGTTTGGACACTAATATTGTGGTACATTGCCTACCGACTAAAGAAGACTGCCCTCCGGTAAAGCAGAAGGTCCGCCATATGCGCCCTGAAATGTCAGAGAAAATCAAGGCAGAAGTCATGAAACAATTCGACGCAAGGTTCTTAGCTGTCACTTCTTATCCGCAATGGGTTGCCGATGTTTTTCCGGTACCTAAGAAGGAAGGTAAGGTACAGATGTGTGTGGACTATAGAGATCTGAACAGGGCAAGCCCCAAGGATGACTTCCCACTTCCTCACATTGATGTTCTAGTCGACAACACCGTGCAGCATAAGATCTTCTCTTTCATGGATGGTTTTTCAGGCTACAACCAGATCAAGATGGCTCCTGAAGACATGGAGAAGACAACCTTAGTTACACAGTGGGGCACTTTCTGTTACAAGGTAATGCCTTTTGGATTGAAGAATGTTGGGGCAACTTATCAGCGCGCTATGGTCGCTTTGTTCCATGACATGATTCACCATGAGATCGAGGTTTATGTTGACGACATGATAGCCAGGTCCCAGACTGAGGGAGAGCACCTTGATCATCCCTAGAAACTGTTTGACAGGTTGAAGACGTACAAGCTGAGGTTGAATCCAAACAAGTGTACATTTAGGGTAAGGTCTGGCAAGCTTCTGGGTTTTGTTGTCGGTGACAAAGGTATTCAGGTGGACCCTGCAAAAGTAAAGGCCATACAAGAGATGCCGGCTCACCGCACAGAAAAAGAAGTTAGAGGTTTCCTGGGACGTCTGAATTACATTGCCAGGTTCATTTCACATCTGACTGCTACTTGTGAGCCAATCTTCAAGCTGCTGAAGAAAAATCAAGTGGTAAAGTGGAATGATGAATGCCAGACCGCTTTCGAAAGAATCAAAGAATACCTTCAAGAACCACCAATTTTGATGCCTCCAGTTGAAGGAAGAACTTTGATTTTATACTTGACGGTGCTAGACAACTCAATGGGGTGTGTGCTGGGGCAGCATGACGAGTCTGGCCAAAAAGAGCACGCTATTTACTACCTTAGCAAAAAGTGTACCGACTATGAGACCCAATACTCATTGCTCGAGAAAACTTGCTGCGCTTTGGCATGGGCTGCTCGCCGGCTGAGACAGTATATGCTGACTCACACTACCTTGTTGATATCAAAGATGGATCCAATCAAGTATATTTTCGAGAAGCCCGCTCTCTCCGGAAGGATAGCAAGATGGCAGATGATCTTAATCGAGTATGATATACAATACACAACTCAGAAAGCAATCAAGGGGAGTGTATTGGTGGATCATCTGGTGCATCAGGCCGTGGATGACTACCAGTCCATGAATTTCGAGTTCCCGGATGAGAATATCATGTTGGTAACTGACTGTGAAGAACCTGGACCGGATGAAGGATCTGAGGAGGGATCCGGATGGTCTATGTATTTTGATGGAGCCTCGAACGCATTGGGTAACGGAATTGGCGTTATAATTATATCTCCTGAGGGCTATCATACTCCATTCACCGCCCGGTTATGTTTTAACTGCACCAACAATATGGCGGAGTATGAAGCATGTATCATGAGTCTTCGAGCTGCTATTGAACTAAGGATTAAGTTCTTGAGTGTATTCGAAAATTCCACTCTGGTGATAAGTCAGATCAAAGGCGAGTGGGATACGAAGCACCCGAATCTTATTCCTTAGAAAGAGTATGTACTGACATTGCTCCCACACTTCGAGGAGATAACCTTTGAACATTTCCCCAGAGAAGAGAACCAGTTAGCGGGCGCGCTAGCTACCATGTCTTCTATGTTCGAAGTGAGGTGCGACAATGAAGCTCCCCATATTAACATTGAGAGGTTGAATGAACCCGCACATTTCTGTGACATTGAGTCTGAAGAAGTAGCAGATAAACCCTGGTTTCACGAGGTAAAGAGGTATCTGGAGGCTCAAGAATACCCTGAGGGGGCATCTGTTAATGATAAGGAGTTTCTGAGAAGGTTCGTTGCAAAGTTCTTCATCAGTAATGGAATCCTCTATAAGCGTAACCATGATTCAACCTTACTACGGTGTGTAGACAAGAGCGAGGCAGAAAGGATCATGACAGAGTTACATGAAGGTACCTTCGGAACTCATTCCAGTGGACATACCATGGAAAATAAAATCCTACGGGCAGGATACTACTGGTCCACTATGGAAGCTAATTGTTATCAGCACTCTCGAACCTGTCATAAGTGCCAAGTCTATGCTGATAAGGTACATATACCTCCGGTTCCCCTAAATGTATTGACAGCTCCTTGGCCCTTTACAATGTGGGGCATCGACATGATCGGCGAGATCAGACCTACTGCGTCCAATGGGCATCGTTTCATTCTGGTGGCTATTGATTACTTTACGAAGTGGGTTGAGGAAGCTTCCTTTGCTACAGTAACCAAGAACGTCGTGGCGCGGTTCATCCGACACAATCTGGTCTATTGATATGGTGTACCAGAGAGGATTATCACTGACAATGGTACAAATCTCAACAACACGATGATCATCGAGCTCTGCAAACAGTTCAAGATACAACATCATAACTCTTCTCTCTACCGGCCGAAGTTGAATGGGGCTGTTGAAGCAGCTAACAAGAACATCAAGAAAATTATGCAGAAGATGACGGTGACATACAAGGACTAGCATGAGATGTTACCATTCGATCTTCATGGGTATCGTACCTCAACACAGACGTCGACAGGGGCAACACCCTACTCTTTGGTGTATGGCATGGAGGCAGTCCTACCCATCAAAGTCTAGATACCCTCTCTCAGGATTATGAAGGATTCGGGTTTAAAAGAAGAAGACTGGATCCAAACCCGTGTTGATCAACTGAATCTAATTGATAAAAAGAGGCTTATTGCTATTTGTCATAGTCAGACGTATCAAAAGCGAATGATCAAGGCTTTTAACAAGAAAGTCAGACGTCAGGAATATCAAGTCAGGGATCTAGTGATCAAGCGCATCATACTACCGCAAGGTGATCCCGGGGGAAAATGGACCCCCACATACGAAGGGCCATTTGTGGTTAAGAACATTTTCTCGGGAGGAGCTATAATTCTAACCACCATGGATGGTGACGACCTTCCTCACCCCGTCAATGCAGACATAGTGAAAAGATACTACGCATAATCAAAGACCCGCTAGGTCGACTGGCCTAGGAAAAAATAAGGGCTTCCCGGCGAACCAAAAGGGTTCGGGAAAAAGTAAGGGATGAAAATGAAAAAAACTGTACACCCGACAAGTCGAAAACCTGAAAGGGAGACTTAGGCAAAAAAGGGTATCCCGGTGGACTGAAAACCCGAAAGGGCGGTCCAGGAAAAAAAGGGTATCCTGGTGGACTGAAAACCCGAAAAGGCGGTCCAGGCAAAAATTAGGGATCAAAGCGTAACACTATGTCTCATTGGATCATCTTGCAACCAGACTTCAGTATCGACTATCAAGCTCGGACGGCGCCAATCAATCTGATCTACCTTCGACCAAACGGCAAAGTGATGAGACGCTCGAAGATATAAGGGCAATAGCATAGTTGGAACCCAATGAGATTGTTTCACATAGTTGTTTTATTTATTTTACACAAATTGTAATTTCTTTCGGCGGCGTTCTCTTACTGGGACGTCAGCCTCCTTGTACAAAACGCCTATTACAGGCCAGCTTCAAAAATCAATACAATTCATTTTCACAAGAAATTTCAACTTGTTTTTTATTTTTCTTTTTTGTTTTGCAAGAACGTCCAATGATTCATTTTTTGATATATGCATTTGAAAATATGGTTGCTCATAAGTATTTACATAAGAAACAAAAGACGATTACTCGTAATTCCAGGAACAGGGACAAACAAGAAGTGTCCAAAACCTTACAGTTGCTTTGCCCATCAGGTACAGGAATAGAGCCAACTGGAGAACATGAGAAGTGGTACATACACTCCCCACAGAGTAAAAAGTACCAAAAGACGGTGATGTCAGCTTCCCCAAGTAAGACGTGACTCTCCCCAGCTAAGGTTCAGAATTGCAAGTGAGTCAGTAAATTTTTCCCCAAGCAGAGTTTATTTCTCTCACAAGCAGAAAGTCAATCTCCAACAGAATTCATTATCACCAGCAACGGAAATTCATCCCCAGCTGATTTATTTCTCTAAGTCGGCAGATATATCAACAAAGTATCTCCTCTCCAACATAGTTATTCACCGCAGAGTTATCCTCGAACAAAGTCTCTTCTGGTAGAACATTTACCAGCCAAGGGGAAAATCCTCAACACGGTCATCATTGTTCACCATCCCTAACAGAAGCATAAGAACTATGGTTTGTTACAGCAGTCAAGAATACCATTTCTCATACTCTACAAACAGCAGTCAGGGATTTATTTTCTCGGACTCAGATTATCACGTCAGCATTTCATGTTCATACATCATGACATGTGCATGCACCACATATAACATAGCCTCATTTATTTTGAGAACATCAGCATACAATGCATCTCATGCATCACATATAACTAACCTTGTATTTCTTTCAGGAAAGACATAATTATAAACAATTTCCAGCAAGTCCATAATCAACACTCAAAGCTAAACAAAGTAATCATCAGCAACAAATGCAACCTCATCCAGGATCCTTCTCAAGCCCTACTATCCAGGCTTTCATATCGAAGTAACCCTACGACCCATGTTCCTTCTCAAGCCCTACTGTTGTACCCCAAAATTTTCCCTCCCATATTCTTCAAAGTTTGCCAAGTCAATACTTCAAATTTCCCCAAGGGTTGCACAGTGCAAGGGCCTCCTAACAGTCAAAATTAGGGTTTTGGTTCTGACAAAGTAAATGAAGTTTCCAAGGGTCCAAGCAAGTCCCACATGCCTACAAACATGGTCAAGCATCCTCATATCAAGTTTCAAGACTTACAGTACAAGATTGCACAGTCAAAAACCCTAATTGCACTACAGTCAACTGTAGGGGAAAAATGGTCATTTGACAGTCAAAAGTTCAAATTTTTGGTCAACATCTCATTTTGAAGCCACAAACATCATTTGATCAATGCTTGATCATGATTCTCAAAGCTTGGCTCAAAAATCATCAAGATGCAAAAGTTTCCATATTTGGACAGCTGGAAAAGTCAACTGTAAATTGACCAGGGCATAACTTCCACAAGGATTATCATAAAAATTCCATCCAAAGCTCATTTTGAAGATAAAGACATTTCCTACAACTCCTTTTCATACTTCAAGTCCAAGAAATGCTCTCACAAAAAGTTATCAATTTCAACATTATAGGTCATTTTCAAAAGTCAACAAAAGGGACTTTAAGTCAAAGGCCATAACTTGAGATTGGTAAATCAAAATGACATGGGACCAAAGGAATTGGTTAGAGGACTCAAAGACCTTTCCAAAATGTCCAAGAACATGAGCAAAGCCTAAAAATTGAGCAAGTTATTCCTTGTGGAAGTTTGGAAATTTTTGGATATTTTGAAAAGTCAACATTGCTTCAAATGACCTAAAATTGCTAATGGGCCTCTTTTCCTTCCACAATTCATTATCCAAGGCATGTGCACGACCATTTGGCCCAAAGGGAAGTTTTTATCATTTTTATTTTATTTATTTGAATTTTTAAATGCTAGAAATTCATTTAATTAATTAAAATATATAAAAAATACTAAACCTAGGTTTTTCAATCTTTTTATGCATGATATCTACTCAATATTTCGTGCAAATCAGGTTAGGAAAGAATCAAAGGTGATTGGATGTGATTGAGAGCAAATGTGCATGAAAAGATTTGAAAGTTATGGCATGGAAAATCAAATATTGTTTCATCAATTCATGGATCTTTTTGATCAAATTTTTAAACCTAATCACTCACATACATATACCAATGCAAACCCTATTCCAAAAGAGGTCCAAGCTGCGCCATATACCAAGAAACAAACTTGAATTTTTTGCTTGAAAATTGAAAGCTGAAAACACACTTGCAAGGCGATTCAAGGCAAGATATCCGTCCTATCACCTTCCTGGGACATCAAGGAAGGCTCCTGGATCAAGAACACCAACTCTAACGCCTTGAATCAGTGTACAGAAATCAAATTTTTTTCATATAAATGCATAGTCGTATTCTGATTTTTAGGCACTTTCATGGCATTTTGTTTATGCATTCATATTAAGTGAGGTATTCTGAAGCTAACCCTATGATTTAATTGAGCTTTCATGCATTATTGGAGATTTCGCCATTGTTATGTTTTAGGGTTACAGGAATTTTTATTTAGGGCTTTACATTCAAGGAAAAATTGGGACACGACAATGGCACCATGAGAATCAGAAGCTTCCAACCAATTCATTGATGGGGTCGCGCCCTATTTATATGCCAAGACAAGCTAATCGCTATTTTCCAAAAGGGGGCATTTGGGGACGTTTAAAAAACCGTTGCTAACCTTTTTGTTTCAGGGAACAAAGAAGAAGAAGATGAGGTGGCCATCAGTGATTGGATTGTTTGAATCTCGCGCGAAAAAGAAGCACTAACATTTTTTTTGTTTTATTATATTCATTAGTTATAGGTTATACAGATAAACGGAGCAGCTCCACTGGTTAAAGGACACGCTGGTAACCCCTGGGACCTGGGTTCGAATCCCATGTCCCCCACCCCTTTCATGTTATTTTTCTATTGACGCTTGCGTGCAATCTCAGGGCTAGGGTGTATCATACATCCTCAAATCCGGCTTGCCATCTGGTCAACAATACCAATCCAAAGGCCATCGTTGGAAGAACATCATGGACGTGAGTCAAAAGTGGTACACGCTAGCTGAAAAGTCAAAGAGGCCAAAGGACAAATGGGCCTGAATTACTGACTAAAGCCTCCCAATTTGGGGACAGACCCCCCTAGGTTTGCATTGTTCTCTTCATTATTTTGGTATTTATTTTGATTATTGTTTCTTTTATTTATTAATTTCTTTAATTTAAATACTTTCGTAAAAAATATAAAAAAACAATAAAAAATCAGAAAGGACAAAATTAAAATATATTTATTTAATTAATATTTTTTGTAAATAAAATTCATTTAACTTAGTTTTTAATCTAGGACTTAATCTTAACATTTTTCAATAAACTAAAAAACCATCAGAATTAGGGTTAGTATTTTAATTTCAATTAATCTTTTTCATTAAAGCCATAAAATACAAAAAAAAACTAAAAAACAATTTCTTTTCTCATTTTAATTTAATTAGTTTAATAATTTAATTTAATTTCATTAAAAAGGGTCCAACGCCCTCGTTTCAATTTAAAATTTCGATTCGCGTACTTATTTCTTTTTTCTTTTAATTATTTATGTAGCTCTCCCAAAGCCATGTAATTTCATACTTTCTCGCACTTTTACTTTCTTTCTTTATTTTTTCTGTCAAATCGGGTCCTGAAAATTTTGGCGATGTGGACCCGCGCCTTTTGTAATAGCTTAGAATTTTATCTTTCCCGCAACTTTTTAACTGTTAAACAAATGCATGCAAGAATGAATGGACGAAAAATAAAAACAAACGCATAGATCACTATACCATGAACAAGACAAAAATAAACGAATCTGACACACAAATCACACACCACCCCTAGGGTACGCCTCACTGTTGCCTTGCCTCGAAAGGTGATCGTCGAGTAGAGGATGTCTTAGTAAGTCCTCATGATCCGGGAACTTGGCATGAGGGTAGCTTCTAAGGCATCTTCCCATTGCTCCGGTGATCACCATGTCCCGAACCTCGAATTGACCCGAACACCTCAAACGGTGGTGCTACCTACCTCTCAATGGTGGGATGGCACTACTTTAAAGGACATTTACACAGACGAATTCCTTAGGGTAGGTAGACGACTCTAGATACTTGCTCTAAATTTCAAAACAAAAATTCAAAAATACTTTTCACACCAACACATTTTCAAAAAGCTTTCGAAAGCAATTTTTCAAACACTCTTGAGGACCGATACAAGAGTCGAACTGGAATTTTCAAAGAAACTTTTAAAACCCACAGTTGAAAAGCAAACAAACCATTTTTGAAAACACAAATGAGCAAGTATCTAAGAGCCCATGGATAACCATGGATAGAAAGGGTGCTAACACCTTCCCTTTCTATAACCTACCTTCCGAACCGAGAGCAATCTCTATAAGGAATTTTTCTGTGCTTTTGTCCTTTCCATTTGGAGAAAATAAAAGACGGTGGCGACTCTTGCTTTCGCGACATTTCGCGAACCAGCGTTAAACAGTCAGTTCCAGATCCACCGATCACAGAACTGGCGACTCTGCTGGGGACTTAAACTTAAAGTGAGGTGTACCTTAGGGTTAGTTCATAACTGTGTTTTCAATTGTATTGACTTGTCTGCTTTAAATTTGTGGGTTGCATGGGAGTTACATAGATCCTAACCCGGATCTGGGGATACCCTGTTTAGGTAGCATAAGCTGTGAGGGACCTGTCCGGCGTAGACCGACACGGGTGAAGCAGTGGCTACGTTGGTGTGGCACCTTGGTCTGTACCGATATCCCTTGTGTTGCAACGAGGAGAATATGGGTCTTCTAAGGAGTCGTTAAGCACCAACAACCTTAGAACCTTAAATGACACAACTTGGCCATTAGAACAGTAGCAGTATGCTACGCCCATTGAGGCTAAACTCTCGTGATGGTTCTGGCCGCAAGAAAAGATTGCGATGCTGGAGTTATGACCGATTGAGGGCAGTCAATGATATTGGGATCCTCTAAGAACCCGGTTACTTTGATAGGACAGGTATGAACCAACCAACTTCAAGAGGGTAATACCCATACCCCATGCTGGCCTTAAACTCTAAGGGCTTGTCCGGTGTGACTTGTGTGCCTTCGTACTTGACTACTTGCATGCTTGTTACCTGACACATGAACTACTTGCAGGTTTTGTTTATAGTCCTTAATCGGGACTCATAACAGGGTATACTAATTTTCTTACAGGTTTTGGTTTGCAGTCCTTAATTAGGACTCATAACAGGGTTTACCGAGTTTCTTGTAGGTTTTGTTTTTTAGTCCTTAACTGGGACTCATGACAGGTTTTACTTGATTTTCTTGCAGGTTTCTGTTTATAGTCCTTAATAAGGGCTCATAACAGGGTTTATTCATATTACCCCATGCATCATGACATTATACCATTGCATACATCCTAACCCATTTCAAGGATCTCAAGGGCTTGTGATGCAGGTCATGATGAATCAAACATCTAGCAAGGGGCAAAGAGGATTTATTTTCCTCTAGCCAAAGTTGTCAGGGGCTATGACCCACTTGATATGGTGAGCCTTTGACCCTTGGAAGAAAAGCTCTCAACAAATATGAAGTTCTTTCAATCAAGCCACCGGATCCAAATGCTAACAAATTTTCTTGTTTACCCCGCGAGGTCCTTGGAGACATTGCATGCATATCATACATATCATTGCATTCCAGGTATCCCTTTTACAAGTTGCTCACCCTCTGCGCTGTTTATTTCAGCATCATGAATCCTGACTCATCATCAACCGAGATGTCTATCAAGGCCCTCCAGGATCAGAATGCCCAGTTCCAAGAGCTGATCATGAATTTGGCCCAGGGGCAACAAGATCTGAAGACTCTGCTCCTGAAAAAGAAGAAGAAGAGGACTGTTTTGTTCATCCCTAGACGTAGACCTGGGAATACACTGCAGATTGAAACTGAGAGGACTACTCCATCTGTTGGAGAAGGCAGTCATTAGGAGGAAAGGGTTCCCAGTCCAGTGGTCTCCGACAACGAGACAGATTTCAACAACAAACAATACCCTCCTGCTGAGGACAAGTACAAACAGTTGGAAGACCGCCTGAATGCAATGGCAATTCAACAAGTGCCTGGTTTGGATTTCGGAGACTTGGGTCTAACTTCTGTTGTGGTGATCCCACACAAATTCAAAGCACCCTCTTTTGCTAAGTACGATGGGGCATCCTGTCCCAGGCTGCATCTCAGGTCTTATGTGCGGAAGATTCAACCGTATACTATGGACAAGAACTTGTGGATCCACTTCTTCCAGAAGATTCTTTCAGGGACTCATCTCGAATGGTTCTATCAGCTGGACGGAACCAAGATTCGTAACTGGGAGGAGTTGGCTACTGCTTTTTACAAGCAGTATCAGTATAATGCCGACCTCGCTCCTACGCGTACCCAACTCCAGGGTATGTCGTTAGGATCGGGAGAAGGTTTTAAAGAATATGCGCAGAAGTGGAGGGACCTTGCTGGAAGGGTACAACCACCTCTGACTGACCGCGAGCTCGTCGCCATGTTCTTAGGGACCCTGTCTGGTCCATTCTTCAACCATCTGATTGGGAACTCTTCTGCTGGGTTTACAGATCTGATCTTGACTCGGGAGAGGATCGAAGCTGGTATCAAGGCTGGGAAGATACAGAAGGATGCTTCATCGAGCACCGATAAAAAACCTTTTAAGAAGGAATCCAATGCCGTCTATGGTTCAAGGAGACAGAATAGACCAGAACGCTGCCAAGTTGCCAATGCAGTGGTGATCTCAAAACCTGCTGGTGCTCTTCAACATCACAACCAACAAAAGAGCGAGAGAAGGCAGTTCACTCGGCTCAGCATGACCTTATCCCAGATATTGCCACAGTTGCTGGAGACCAAGCTGGTAACTCTAAAATAAGCTCCGAAGAATCAAAATACAACGTCACCGAAGTATAACCCCAACGCCCGCTGCGCTTATCACTCTGACAGCCCGGGGCATACTACAGATGATTGTTGGAGCTTGAAAAATAAGATCAGGGACTTGATTGACGCAAAGGAGATTGAGTTCGAGGCGCCCGAGGCTCCCAACGTGATCACTGCTCCCATGCCAAAACATGGCTAGGATTGAGAAATTTTTGTTCATTCGAATGTTCAAGTTGCAATTTTCTTTTGTTCAAACATTTACTCATGTTAAACATTGTTATTTCATTAATGCATTGCATATGTCTGTTCTGAAACAATATATTCGTATTCACTAAATGCAAATTATTTTCATATTTTTTCTGATGATCAACTCTTAATTAATAATTCTAAGCCTCTTGAGGGAGGATGACGAAAACGATACCGCGATCATTACAGTATGCTTTTGAACAGACCCCGCTGATGAGGTACAGGCATTGTTTCAATCCCTATACACTGGAGTTATAAGGAAGATAATCCCTCGTCAACCCCTTCGAGCCAAAGAAGTAGGAGTTTTTCTTTTCGAAAATTAAAACCCTTAATCATAACCCGGGGCAGGGTAGTTTTCTCAGCTGATCCAGGTGCACAATGAATGGCACCAAAGAAGTCCTTACAAAACGAAGAAAGACAGTGATGGTTCCGAATAATCAATAAAGAAAGGCAGTCATTATCTCAAAAAATAAAAAACCCATTAAGTCAAAACCCATGAAGGAGACTTACAAAACTGGGGCATCCCGCTGACTGTGATTCCAAAAAAGGAAACAGTTCAGGCAAAAAAGAAAGGGATAACAAAAAAAATCAGAAAAGAAAGAGGTCTTACAAACCCTCAACAAAAACAAAAATGACTGCCTATTCAGAATAAATCATCAATATCTGAACCATCATTGGAACATCAGGACAAAAACTCAAATAAGGTCTAACGCACGATCAGCTGAGTTTAGGATTGAAGAACATCACGAAGAGCGGGTGGGTACAAATAATTTGAGCCTTTATCCTTTGTTTCTTAAACTGTGAACCAGGCCACGTTATAACCCTTAAAAGTCCTAGCTGAAGCATGGGTTAGTTCGAAAGCATACTGTTACGAAAGGTATCCTGACTCCTTAAGGCCTACGGTAAATACGGAGTTGACATCACGTTTTACAAACATTCACTTGTTTTATGAAAAAGAATGCATTTTCAAAATCTTCAAGACAGACATAAGCTTTGCATTTTTGATATAACATTGTTTGCATATGACTATTTGTTTGAACAGCAGGGAAATTCGCACGATGAATACCTAGTGAACAAAAGCACTTCTAATCAAGGGGCATGACATGATTATTGTCCGTCATCTGGGGCAATCCAATCAAGATTCGGAGAATCTCTCAAAGGCCAAATATCCTGGGGCAAATCTCCGCCTGAGTCACTTGGGGCATTCCAACAACAAATCTTGCCTGATCAAACACCTTCTGGTGGCAGGACAAAACACTTCTAACAGGGGCAACTCCCTACATTCCAAGAGCATGGACATAGTCGTAAAAAATACTGCGCATAATCAAAGACCCGCTAGGTTGACACACCTAGGCAAAAATAAGGGCTTCCCGGCGAACCAAAAGGGTTCGGGAAAAATGAAGGGATGAAATGAAAAAAATATGTACACCCGGCAAGTCGAAAACCTGA
The DNA here is from genome assembly GCA_948472305.1 of Vicia faba. NCBI lineage: Eukaryota > Viridiplantae > Streptophyta > Magnoliopsida > Fabales > Fabaceae > Vicia > Vicia faba. Next base: position 1,161,962,471 of record OX451736.1, on the reverse strand, counting down.
AAAGGCGGCTTGGGCAAGAATGGGTATCCCGGTGGACTGAAAACCCGAAAGGGCGGTCCAGGCAAAAGTTATGGATCAAAGCGTACGACTATGTCCTGTCATCTTGTCACCTGCCTACCTGAAGAAGGTTTGACCCTCAACAATTATCAGCACCCCACATGTGCCTCCCCCATAGAAGCAGGGGCAATGAAGAGTTGTCTAAGCAATCTGGTTGTTCTGTCCTCCAAGGTATCAAGGTAGGTTCAGCCGAAAAACATAACCAGATATCCTAATTCCCCAGAGAGTGAGCCAGCAAGCTATAAGGAAGTTGGGTATACTCCCACAGATCTCAACCTTCCCCAACAGCATACAGTCTTAACAAGCATCCCCGGCAATCTTGGTCTAAAGATTGTTCCCCGGCGGTATACCAAACATTCAATGGAGTCACTCCCCCGGTGCAAAAAAAAAACTTCCCCAGGAGAGTCCAATCTAGTTCCCCATGAAATTTGGAATTCATCTCCCCAAGCAGTAAGCTTATCCCCAGTAGATTCTGGAAGCTTATCCTCGCAGAGCACGAACGCATCTCCCGGCTTTATTCAAAGAGTTATTTCCTTGCCAGGATATAACTGGGTTATCCTCAGCCAAAAGCCACGAAAAGATCGTCCCCGACAAAGTCTCCTTATCCCCAGCGAAGTCTATTAACACTTCCAAAAGAACAGTGGTATCCCCAGCGAAGTTACCATCAACATTTCAGCAAAGTATCTATCTCCCCACAGAGTATTGTTCCCCAGCAAGATCATTAGAGTACTTTTCTCCCCGCAGAGTAATCCAGTCGCCAAGTTTATTCCCCATCAGAGTTATCCTCTCCTACCGGTATTCTTGCAACTATCATCCCCAGCGGAGGCAAAAATCCGTTCTCCAACATCAACCCAGGATATGACTTCCCGGCACCCGTCAAGGATTTATTTTCCTAAGACAAAAACATACATTCATAAACATCACACTTCCATACATTATAGCATGCATATACGCATCGTATCTTACAAATCTCATCTATGTTGAGAACATCATTGCTTGACCCATATCATGCATTGCATATGACTGACCTTTACCTTTCAGGAAAGATCCAGTTAAGTTCTCAAGCTACATTCGAAGACCTTGTCTGGTTCAGTTAAATTGACTCCAAAGATTTTCCTGGTTATTATCCAGTCAAAGGCCTTCTCTGGTCTAGTTAAACCGACTCCTAAAGGTTTTTCTTTTGAAGACTCAGTTGAAGACTCCAAGACCTTGTTTGGGTCAGTTAAATCGACTCCAAAGATTTCTCTGTTTCTTATCCAGTCAAAGGCCTTCTCTGGTTCAGTCAGATCGACTCCAAAGATCTCCCTGTTTCTTGTCCAGTTGAAGACATTTCAAGACCTAGACCGGTTCAGTTAAATCGACTCCAAAGATTTCTCTGTTTCTTATCCAGTCCAAGGCCTTCTCTGGTTCAGTCAGATCGACTCCAAAGATCTCCCTGTTTCTTACCCAGTTGAAGACATCCAAGACCTAGACCGGTTCAGTTAAATCGACTCCAAAGATTTCTCTGTTTCTTATCCAGTCCAAGGCCTTCTCTGGTCTAGTTAAACCGACTCCTAAAGGTTTTTCTTTTGAAGACTCAGTTGAAGACTCCAAGACCTTGTCTGGTTCAGTTAAATCGACTCCAAAGATTTTCCTGGTTATTATCCAGTCAAAGGCCTTCTCTGGTTCAGTGAGATCGACTCCAAAGATCTCCCTGTTTCTTGTCCAGTTGAAGACATTTCAAGACCTAGACCGGGTCAGTTAAATCGACTCCAAAGATTTCTCTGTTTCTTATCCAGTCAAAGGCCTTCTCTGGTTCAGTCAGATCGACTCCAAAGATCTCCCTGTTTCTTGTCCAGTTGAAGACATTTCAAGACCTAGACCGGTTCAGTTAAATCGACTCCAAAGATTTCTCTGTTTCTTATCCAGTCCAAGGCCTTCTCTGGTTCAGTCAGATCGACTCCAAAGATCTCTCTGTTTCTTACCCAGTTGAAGACATCCAAGACCTAGACCGGTTCAGTTAAATCGACTCCAAAGATTTCTCTGTTTCTTATCCAGTCCAAGGCCTTCTCTGGTTCAGTCAGATCGACTCCAAAGATCTCCCTGTTTCTTACCCAGTTGAAGACATTCAAGACCTAGACCGGTTCAGTTAAATCGACTCCAAAGATTTCTTATCCAGTCAAAGGCCTTCTCTGGTCCAGTTAAATCGACCCCAAACAGATTTTTCTGATAAAAACCCAGTTGAAGACATTTCAAGACCTAGACCGGTTCAGTTAAATCGACTCCAAAGATTTCTTATCCAGTCAAAGGCCTTCTCTGGTCCAGTTAAATCGACCCCAAACAGATTTTTCTGATAAAAACCCAGTTGAAGACATTCCAAGACCCAAACCGGTTCAGTTAAATCGACTCCAAAGATTTCTTATCCAGTCCAAGGCCTTCTCTAGTCCAGCTAAATCGACCCCAAACAGATTTTCCTGATAAAGACTTAGTAGAAGATACCCAAGGTTCTCTCAATGTTTGCTGTTGAGGTGGTAATCGCCTATGGTTCTCTCCTCGATACTGCGGAGGTGGTAATCCCAGATTTTGCTCAACGATTGCTGTTGAAGTTGAAGTTATCCAAGGTTCTCTCAATGTTTGCTGTTGAGGTGGTAATCGCCTATGGTTCTCTCCCCGATACTACGGAGGTGGTAATCCCAGATTTCGCTCAACGATTGCTGTTGAAGTTGAAGTTATCCAAGGTTCTCTCAATGTTTGCTGTTGAGGTGGTAGTCGCCGATGGTTCTCTCCCCGATCCTGCGGAGGTAGTAATCGTCCCCGAATTTTCTCAACGATTGTTGTTGAGGTTAAAGTCATCCAAGGTTCTCTCACCGTTCCTGTTGAGGTAGTAACCATCCCTGGTTCATTCATCGCCATTTGAAGCTCCAGATTCAGCTCCTGTAACCAGTCAGGACATATCTATACAAAGCATCTGAAGACCAACTCCTGTAACAGGTCAGGTAATCATTTTTCTTTTGCAGGTACGCATGTTCTCGCTAAGGAATCTCTTATGCGATCAACATCCAGATGGCATCTATAAGCCCATCCACCTATCCATCATCTCTTAGCATGGAATCTATAAGCCCATCATCCTATCCATCAATCTCTAAATGGCATCTATAAGCCCATTCCCACTACTATGTGAGCGCAAATTTCTGGGCACTCTAGTGTTCAATCATCTTCCACCCTCGGATTACGAAAGGCACGTCAGCCAATCTGCATCCTCAGGTCTAAGAAGATTGAACAGGGGCAACTGTTGTACCCCAAAATTTTCCCTCCCATATTCTTCAAAGTTTGCCAAGTCAATACTTCAAATTTCCCCAAGGGTTGCACAGTGCAAGGGCCTCCTAACAGTCAAAATTAGGGTTTTGGTTCTGACAAAGTAAATGAAGTTTCCAAGGGTCCAAGCAAGTCCCACATGCCTACAAACATGGTCAAGCATCCTCATATCAAGTTTCAAGACTTACAGTACAAGATTGCACAGTCAAAAACCCTAATTGCACTATAGTCAACTGTAGGGGCAAAATGGTCATTTGACAGTCAAAAGTTCAAATTTTTGGTCAACATCTCATTTTGAAGCCACAAACATCATTTGATCAATGCTTGATCATGATTCTCAAAGCTTGGCTCAAAAATCATCAAGATGCAAAAGTTTCCATATTTGGACAGTTGAAAAAGTCAACTGTAAATTGACCAGGGCATAACTTCCACATGGATTATCAGAAAAATTCCATCCAAAGCTCATTTTGAAGATAAAGACATTTCCTACAACTCCTTTTCATACTTCAAGTCCAAGAAATGCTCTCACAAAAAGTTATCAATTTCAACATTATAGGTCATTTTCAAAAGTCAACAAAAGGGACTTTAAGTCAAAGGCCATAACTTGAGATTGGTAAATCAAAATGACATGGGACCAAAGGCATTGGTTAGAGGACTCAAAGACCTTTCCAAAATGTCCCAGAACATGAGCAAAGCCTAAAAATTGAGCACGTTATGCCTTGTGGAAGTTGGGAAATTTTTGGATATTTTGAAAAGTCAACATTGCTTCAAATGACCTAAAATTGCTAATGGGCCTCTTTTCCTTCCACAATTCATTATCCAAGGCATGTGCACGACCATTTGGCCCAAAGGGAAGTTTTTATCATTTTTATTTTATTTATTTGAATTTTTAAATGCTAGAAATTCATTTAATTAATTAAAATATATAAAAAATACTAAACCTAGGTTTTTCAATCTTTTTATGCATGATATCTACTCAATATTTCGTGCAAATCAGGTTAGGAAAGAATCAAAGGTGATTGGATGTGATTGAGAGCAAATGTGCATGAAAAGATTTGAAAGTTATGGCATGGAAAATCAAATATTGTTTCATCAATTCATGGATCTTTTTGATCAAATTTTTAAACCTAATCACTCACATACATATACCAATGCAAACCCTATTCCAAAAGAGGTCCAAGCTGCGCCATATACCAAGAAACAAACTTGAATTTTTTGCTTGAAAATTGAAAGCTGAAAACACACTTGCAAGGCGATTCAAGGAAAGATATCCGTCCTATCACCTTCCTGGGACATCAAGGAAGGCTCCTGGATCAAGAACACCAACTCTAACGCCTTGAATCAGTGTACAGAAATCAAATTTTTTTCATATAAATGCATAGTCGTATTCTGATTTTTAGGCACTTTCATGGCATTTTGTTTATGCATTCATATTAAGTGAGGTATTCTGAAGCTAACCCTATGATTTAATTGAGCTTTCATGCATTATTGGAGATTTCGCCATTGTTATGTTTTAGGGTTACAGGAATTTTTATTTAGGGCTTTACATTCAAGGAAAAATTGGGACACGACAATGGCACCATGAGAATCAGAAGCTTCCAACCAATTCATTGATGGGGTCGCGCCCTATTTATATGCCAAGACAAGCTAATCGCTATTTTCCAAAAGGGGGCATTTGGGGACGTTTAAAAAACCGTTGCTAACCTTTTTGTTTCAGGGAACAAAGAAGAAGAAGATGAGGTGGCCATCAGTGATTGGATTGTTTGAATCTCGCGCGAAAAAGAAGCACTAACATTTTTTTTGTTTTATTATATTCATTAGTTATAGGTTATACAGATAAACGGAGCAGCTCCACTGGTTAAAGGACACGCTGGTAACCCCTGGGACCTGGGTTCGAATCCCAGGTCCCCCACCCCTTTCATGTTATTTTTCTATTGACGCTTGCGTGCAATCTCAGGGCTAGGGTGTATCATACATCCTCAAATCCGGCTTGCCATCTGGTCAACAATACCAATCCAAAGGCCATCGTTGGAAGAACATCATGGACGTGAGTCAAAAGTGGTACACGCTAGCTGAAAAGTCAAAGAGGCCAAAGGACAAATGGGCCTGAATTACTGACTAAAGCCTCCCAATTTGGGGACAGACCCCCCTAGGTTTGCATTGTTCTCTTCATTATTTTGGTATTTATTTTGATTATTGTTTCTTTTATTTATTAATTTCTTTAATTTAAATACTTTCGTAAAAAATATAAAAAAACAATAAAAAATCAGAAAGGACAAAATTAAAATATATTTATTTAATTAATATTTTTTGTAAATAAAATTCATTAATTAATTTAGTTTTTAATCTAGGACTTAATCTTAACATTTTTCAATAAACTAAAAAACCATCAGAATTAGGGTTAGTATTTTAATTTCAATTAATCTTTTTCATTAAAGCCATAAAATACAAAAAAAACTAAAAAACAATTTCTTTTCTCATTTTAATTTAATTAGTTTAATAATTTAATTTAATTTCATTAAAAAGGGTCCAACGCCCTCGTTTCAATTTAAAATTTCGATTCGCGTACTTATTTCTTTTTTCTTTTAATTATTTATGTACCTCTCCCAAAGCCGTGTAATTTCATACTTTCTCGCACTTTTACTTTCTTTCTTTATTTTTTCTGTCAAATCGGGTCCTGGAAATTTTGGCGATGTGGACTCGCGCCTTTTGTAATAGCTTAGAATTTTATCTTTCCCGCAACTTTTTAACTGTTAAACAAATGCATGCAAGAATGAATGGACGAAAAATAAAAACAAACGCATAGATCACTATACCATGAACAAGACAAAAATAAACGAATCTGACACACAAATCACACACCACCCCTAGGGTACGCCTCACTGTTGCCTTGCCTCGAAAGGTGATCGTCGAGTAGAGGATGTCTTAGTAAGTCCTCATGATCGGGGAACCTGGCATGAGGGTAGCTTCTAAGGTATCTTCCCATTGCTCCGGTGATCACCATGTCCCGAACCTCGAATTCACCCGAACACCTCCAACGGTGGTGCTACCTACCTCTCAATGGTGGGATGGCACTACTTTAAAGGACATTTACACAGACGTATTCCTTAGGGTAGGTAGACGACTCTAGATACTTGCTCTAAATTTCAAAACAAAAATTCAAAAATACTTTTCATACCAACACATTTTCATAAAGCTTTCGAAAGCAATTTTTCAAACACTCTTGAGGACCGATACAAGAGTCGAACTGGAATTTTCAAAGAAACTTTTAAAACCCACAGTTGAAAAGCAAACAAACCATTTTTGAAAACACAAATGAGCAAGTATCTAAGAGCCCATGGATAACCATGGATAGAAAGGGTGCTAACACCTTCCCTTTCTATAACCTACCTCCCGAACCGAGAGCAATCTCTATAAGGAATTTTTCTGTGCTTTTGTCCTTTCCATTTGGAGAAAATAAAAGACGGTGGCGACTCTTGCTTCCGAGACATTTCGCGAACCAGCGTTAAACAGTCAGTTCCAGATCCACCGATCACACCTACTATCCAGGCTTTCATATCGAAGTAACCCTACTATCCAGGTTCCTTCTCACAGCCCTACTACCCATGCTTTCATATCGAAGTAACCTTACTATCCAGGTTCCTTCTCACAGCTCTATTACCCAGGCTTTCATATCGAAGTAACCCTACTATCCAGGTTCCTTCTCACAGCCCTACTACCCAGGCTTTCATATCGAAGTAACCCTACTATCTAGGTTCCTTCTCAAAGCCCTACTACCTAGACTATCATATCGAAGTAACCCTACTATCCAGGTTCCTTCTCACAACCCTACTACCCAGGCTTTCATATCTAAGTAACCCTACTATCCAGGTTCCTTCTCACAACCCTACTACCCAGGCTTTCATATTGAAGTAACCCTACTATCCAGGTTCCTTCTCAAAGCCCTACCACCCAAGCTTTCATATCAAAGTAACCCTACTATCCATGTTCCTTCTCAAAGCCCTACTACCCAGGCTTTCATATCGAAGTAACCCCACTATCCAGGTTCCTTCTCACAACCCTACTACCCAGGCTTTCATATTGAAGTAAGCCTACTATCCAGGTTCCTTCTCACAACCCTACTACCTAGGATTTCATATCGAAGTAACCCTACTATCCAGGTTCCTTCTCAAAGCCCTACTACCCAGGCTTTCATATCGAAGTAACCCTACTATCCAGGTTCCTTCTCACAACCCTACTACCCAGGCTTTCATATCGAAGTAACCCTACTATCCAGGTTCCTTCTCACAACCCTACTACCCAGGCTTTCATATCGAAGTAACCCTACTATCCAGGTTTTCATATCGAAGTAACCCTACTATCCAGGTTCCTTCTCACAACCCTACTATCCAGGCTTTCATATCGAAGTAACCCTACTATCCAGGTTCCTTCTCATAACCTTACTATTCGATTTAACCTCTATTATCCCCAAACAATAGTCCATAACACTGTAAGACATGGACCCGGTCAAACATAATTAATTTCACATTTCCCCAGTAAGTCGCGGTGCAACATATACCCCGACCAAACACAAGTTCACTCCCGCTTCCCAAACCGGAATCATTCCCCAGTAGAGTAACGGACAACTGAAGCTCCTAAAACTCTATTTCTCTCAAGACAGAGACCAACATTCCCCAGCGAAGTCCTCCTCAACAACAGGTATACGGTTTCTCGCAAAGGAATCTCTTATGCGATCGGCACCTCTTCGGATGGCATCTTTAAGCCCATTTTCTGTCATCGACTTCCAAATGGCATCTATAAGCCCATTCCTGATATCACAAGACAGGTATCACTTCATGCGAGTGCAAATTTCTGGGCACTCTAGTGTTCAATCATCTTCCACCTTCAGATCACGAAAGGCTGACAAGCCAATCTACATCCTCAAGTTTAATAAGATTAAACAGGGTAAGTTGTTGTACCCCAAAATTTTCTTTCTCTTGTTTCTCAACACATGGCAAGTGAGGTCCCCAAATTGCTCAAGGAAGTTCAAGAGTTGACAAGACAAACTCTCTCATAAGCCAGTCTAACTCAAATTAGGGTTTCATTTTGCATCAAGATGTTTGAGTCCAAAGGATTCCAAATGCTCACCATTGTCCTAATATGTTCTCAATATCATCCATGTCAAGTTTCAAGCCTTGCAGAAGAAGTTTGCTTAGTTAATTGCTCAAAGGCCTGAAAATTAACTACACTAGGTCAAAAGTCAACGGTGGCCCACATACAGTCAAACTTCAAGATTTTTGGTCAACATCCTAATTTTGAAGTATCATTCATCATTTTATCAAGGGTTGATCATGATTCATCAAGGATTACCCATAATTCATCAAAACCCAAAAGTTGCTAAATTAGGGTTTTGTAGGAAAAGTCAACTCAACTTTGACCAAGCATAACTTTCTCATGCTTTATCAAAAATGACCCATCCAAAGCTCATTTTGAAGAGGATGAAATTCCCTACAATTCCTATTCAGCTCCCAAGTTAAAAATATGCACTCACAAGAAGATATGAATTCGGACATTATAGGTCATTTTGAATAGTCAACAAAAACACCTTTTGTGTCAAGGCTTCATACATGAACATGGGAGACTCAATTTAGATGAGACCAAAAGGGTTGCTTAGAGGACATCCTAATATTTCTAAAAAGTCCAAGAACACCTCTCTAGGGTCAAAATCGAGAGATTTATGCATTGGCCAAGTTGACCTTTTTTGCAAAATTGCCAAAAGTCAAACATGCTCAAATTTGCATTTTTTGCTAAGTGGGCCCAACGTTATATGCTTGCATCTCATTCATAACATAGGACACGACCTATGGGACCCTCCATGCTTTATTTATTCATTTATTTAATTTATTTTGATTTTTATTCATTTAAAATTCAAATAAAAACAAATAAATCCTAATAAATTATATATTGTATTTTAGGGATGATTTGTGCATTGAAAAAAGATCTTATAGGCTGTCAAATGAAGATCAAATCGTGCAAGGCCAATTTGTTTGAAAAAGATTGGATTTGAGCCAAATTTGGAAGGTTTGCTTATGCCATGAAAACAAAATCAAATCTTGAAAAACTTCCAAAGATGTGATCAGTTTTACAACCCTAATGTATTCTCTAATATATATTAAACATATCCAAGGCAAGAACAAGGGTTAAGCAGCCGTGCAAAGGTGAAACAAAACTCCAAAAATTGCAAGAAAAGTGGTGATCCAATTTCTATATTAGAGGCCAATTCATGCCATTCTCAGGTTGCCAATAGAATGCTGGACATCTCCAGAAGGAATCCCACCCATTTTCAAGCTCTCTCATGCCTGGAATTGTGAGATATAGGTATCACGACTTGCTCCCAAACTCAAATTTGTTTTCATTAATTTACTCATCCATTGCATATTTTGATGATATATTCGTGTTTGTCATTAAGTTTGAAAACTTTTGGTATCATTTAATTGAATTTCTAACGCTTGTATATGAAGTTACCATAGCTAGGGTTTCATCTTCTTGATTAGGGCTTTGCAGGATAGAAAAAATTGGACATTAATTCTGGTACCATGAGACTCGTGTGGGTGAGACGAGTTGATTGGTGCCAGCCACGATCATTTATATTGCCTATGGACCATTTTTGAAATACACAGGTTTATAGCTACAGTGACATGTCTGTAGGTAAAGGTGTATAGCATAACACGACGGCTGGGAGGAAGAAGATGGAGGCGTGGCACCCCCTGGTTGGGTAGTTTGAAATTCCGCGTGTTTTTCATACTTAACCATAGTGTTTGACATTTTGTGTATTATTATTATTATATATACAAGTAACACATGTAGCTCAGATGGTAAACGTGTCTTGGAAAATGCCTAAGGACCTCGGTTCGATCCCCAGGTCTCATATTTGCTTCATGTTATTTTTCAATAAGTGATCAGGTATACCTCACGTCCAAGCGTCCACCAAGCAACTCAAGATCTGGCCGTCCCATTCATCAACGCCCCAGATCCAAGGCTTCTCCCCTGAAGGTCCATCATGTGCCTCCAGTCAATGTGTGCACTAGATCCAACGAAGTCAAACAGGCCTTAGCCTTTTTGGGCCCAGAAATTCAGTTTTCACCCCCTTTTCAGCAACAACATCCAGGCCCATTTACTTTTCTTTTATTATTTCTTTTCTTTATTTTTATTCTTTTAATTTTCATTATTTATTTTAATTCACAAATTAATTCATTTTTCATAAAAAATCATAAAATCTAATAAAAAAAATTAGAATTAGACATTTTTATTTTAGTTTGTTTGATGTGATTTAGTTTAACCTAGGGAAACCTTAATTTATTTTCACAATTAAAATTAAATTAGAGAATTAGGTTAACTTCTATTTTTTATTTTTTGTTTTTCTCAAATAAATAAAAATACAAAAAATAGGTTTTAGAATAAATTAATTCATTTTTTCTTAAAATTAAAAATTAATTAGAATTAGGCTTTTCTTCTTTTTTTTTAATTTAATGTAATAATTTCTTTATTTTCCTAAATAACCAAATAAAACAAAAACATTTTTTTTAACTAATCGCAATTAGGTTTAAGTCAAGGGTCAAAACCCTAGTTGTCTCGTACTCGATTCATCGCGCGCGTATTATTTATTTTTTGTCAATATTTTTTAACTGTTCATGGTTTGTAATAGTTTTAATCTAGGACTTTTTTTATTTATCGTCTTTTGCGGGTTTTTTGGCTATGTAATTAATCCCCTCCCCGAAGCCTTGTAATAGTGTAGATTTACTTTCTCACATTTTTATTCTCGCAAATATTTAATTGTCTAGATGTATGTTAATAGGATTGTATAACAAGATTGCATGATAATTTAATACAGTTAGAAAACCCTAATGTGCAAAGATAAATAACTGAAAACAAATCACTCGCACATATCACTCTTAGGGTATACTCACACTTCGGTTGCCTTCGGTAAACGATCATTAAGTATAGGGCGTCTTAGTGGTTACCCTCCTGTCTAAAAATATCAAACGTCCCATTCAAATGTTGCCTCGGAAATGTTGCCTCGAATAAGATCTTAAGACTCTAGGGTTATTACTAAGGTGTCCTAATATTGCTTTAGTGATTGTACGTCCCTTTCGAATTGACCCTTACAATTCCAATGATGGTGCTACCTATTTCTAAATAGTAGGATAGCGTTGTCTAAAGGAAACAAGAATAGAAACAATTTTTTTCGAGTAGGTAGATGCTAGTAGGTACTTGCTCAAATCAAAACTTTTCACACTTACACTTTTCAAACAAATTTTCAAAACAACTTCGTCACACCTTTGAGGACTGATACAAGGGTTATCACAAAGTAAAACATTTTCAAAAACAAAGCACATACACAAGCAATTTTAAAAAAGATGAGCAAGTACCTAAGAGCCCATGGAAAACCATGGATATAAAGGGTGCTAACACCTTCCCTTTCTATAATCTACCCCCCGTACTCAGAATATCTCAAAAAAAAGGATTTTTTCTGTACTTTTTTCCTTTCCGATTGGATGAAATAAAAGTCGATGGGGACTCTTTCTTACCGCGACATTTTGCAAACACAAAACGCAAAACACAAACCAGCATTTCAAAACAGTCGGTTCTGCCACCGTATCACAGAAGAGATCCACATAGTGTTCAGTATCTGTCCTTCGGCATATTAAGTTATACCATCCTCTCAACGGTTCAGGATGTAGGGAAGTCGAGCCAGGGTATCCCTTCCCCAAAAACATAATTCAGAATTTAATGGCGTACTTGAAAACTCGCTTCGTCAGTAATTCAATCACCAGCGGAGTCACCGACGATCTTCAAAACCCCCCCAATGCAAATTCTTATTAGTATCCCCAACAATCTTTGGTACTGCAGGTTTCCAGTGCCAATATGTATTGGTATCCCTAGTGATGAGCAACATTCTTAAACGAGCCTTCGCTTATCCCAATGAAGTCTATTTCTTTGCATTGCATATAGTTATCATTGCATAACATTGCATCCTCAAAAGCGCGTAGCTGATCCATCAGAATGGATCTTTGCGGCACAAGAAATTTAAACATGCATATGAAGCATAAGCCAGATCAGGTACCTTACACAAAAGACATGGGTCATTCAAAGACAACAATACGCCCCCTCAAGAGGATATCACTCCCAAACCTTCAGCTGACATCCTTCACCTTCACAATTCCCAGAAAAATTAATACACCTGGTCATTCTAAACCCATTTCCCGTCTGGTAGTCAGTTCCCATTTGACAATCAATTTTAAACCCAATTCTCGTCTGGTAGTCAGTTCCCGTCTGACAAATGATTCAGTCTTCCAACACTCGTCTGTGTCAGTTTCCTAAACACTCGTCTATGTCAGTTTCCTGAACACTCATCTGGGTCAGTTTCCTAAACACTCGTTTGTGTCAGTTTCTTAAACACCCATTTGGGTCAGTTTCCTAAACACTCGTCTGTGTCAATTTCCTAAACACTCGTTCGTGTCAGTTTCTCTAAACACTCATCTGTGTCAGTTTCTCTAAAGACTCGTTTGTACCAGTATTCCAAATTCTCGTATGTGTCTATCTCTCCTTCAAATCCCAACAAATGCAATGCACTTGGTCATTCTCGCATCTTCAATCATCGTGTCGTGACCAATACTCCCACCTTCTTAGAATTATAGGTCGACCGTAAGCCTAGCAATTTTGGTAGATCGCCCGTAGGTCTTACCTTAGGATCTTAGATCGATCATAGATCTAGATTCCCTTAAAGGTCGCTCGTAGACCTAGTTTTTGGTAGACCGCCCATAGGTCTTACCTTAAGATCTTAGATCGACCATAGATCTAGATTCCCTTGTAGGTCTCCCGTAGACCTAGTTTTTGGTAGACCGTCCATAGGTCTTACCTTAGGATCTTAGATTGACCGTAGATCTAGATTCCCTTGTAGGTCGCCCATAGGCCTAGTAATTTTGGTAGATCGCCCGTAGGTCTTACCTTAGGATCTTAGATCGACGGTAGATCTAGATTTCCTTGTAGGTCGCCCATAGGCCTAGTTTCCTCAGATCATCTTAGAACCTGAGATTGCCCGTTGGCTAGGTTCTTCCCATAGATCGTCTTAGAACCTGAGATCTCCCGTTGGCTAGGTTATTCCAATAGATCATCTTAGAACCTGAGATTTCCTATTGGCTAGGTTCTTCCCATAGATCATCTTATAACCTGAGATCGCCCGTTGGCTAGGTTCTCCTGCTAGATCGTCTTAGAACCTGAGATCGCCCATTAGTTAGGTTCTTCCTATAGATCATCTTAGAACTGGAGATCGCCCGTTGGTTGGGTTCTTCCAATAGATCTTCTTAAAACCTGAGATCGCCCGTTGGCTAGGTTCTTTCCATAGATCATCTTGGAACCTGAGACCGCCCGTTGGCTAGGTTCTTCCAATAGATCATCTTAGAACCTGAGATCGCCCATTGGCTAGGTTCTTACCATATATCGTCTTAGAACTTGAGATCGCCCGTTAGCTAGGTTCTTTCTATAGATCATCTTAGGACCTGAGATCGCCCGTTGGTTAGGTTATTCCAATAGATCATCTTAGAACCTGAGATCGCTGGCTGGCTAGGTTCTTCCCATAGATCTTGTCTTAGAACCTGAGATCGCCCATAGGATAGGTTCTCCAAGAAATCACTCTCATGTTTCACCTTAGGAGTAGACCTTATCTGTTGTCTTTTCGTACCAACCTTTGTCCTGTATTGGCATCACGCCATGTTGTAAGTCCAACTTCCGTCTTGTATTAGCCTCTATTGTTACATTATAAGTCCAATCTTTGTCTTCTCACAAGAAAACAAAAAATTCTTTCCCCAGCAGATATCACAATAATAAATAAACACTCACACTTCCTTTCAGAACAAATTTTCGGCATTAATATTTAATCATGTTCTACCTTGAATGTTCAAAAGGCACACACCAATCATACTTTCAAATTTAAGATGATTACATAGGGGCAGCTGTAATACCCCAAATTTGTCCTAACCTTTTATCGAATTATTTGGCTTATGCTTTCCGTTGTCACTTTGTTGTACCCCAAAATTTTCCCTCTCATTTCTCAAGAAATTTCCTCAAAAGTTCAAATTTGCACAAGTACAATTGGGCTCTCAAGCATCAAATCGAAGAAGAGCATACCTGCTTTGATTTCGCATCCTTCGATTGAGATTTCGGCCTCTTTTGATGCAAGCTTAGGTTACATCCTTTGATTAAGCATTGACCCATGACATGCCTGCTTTAATTCACAAAGCAATAGTTATCTGCATGTAGCCTTAAATTGCGCAATGACCTCTTTCCTGCATGTTTCGATTCACAAAGAAAGGGGCTCCCACCATGCTAGCGTGCACAAAATAAAAGCTTCCCTATGGCTAACATTCGTATTAGTACCCACAGGGCATTGGCTATCTTCATGCTAGCTCTGACTAGGCAAAATCTCCCTTTGAAACAACTTACTTTAATTTACAAGGCAGGAACTCCCCTCATGATTGCTTCGATTCCACCCTTGAAAACCTCCAACACACATAGTTGGTGGCCCCTTCGAAGGACATGTACTGGTAGACTTGAAGGGCACACACAAGTGTCCCATTCGAAGGATATGCCTTACTAGCCCATTCAAAGAATTACATGTGATCCCTTCGAAGGACACACATAGTCCAATCGAAGGATACACATTTGGCCCCTTCGAAGGATGCATAAAGGGTCCATTCGAAGGATACATATTGTTGTCTGAAGAGGGGTCTGGTCGAAGGATAGATCTAGTTGGTCAAAACGAAAGAGAAATATTTAAAGACGTTTGCTGACCCAAAATCCAACATACTGCCAGGTTCAAGCCTCCTGCACAAGCACATTCATCCTAAAGGCAGCTTCGAATGGCCAGAATGAAGTCTTTTGGTTGGGCTAGTTGGGTAGTGTCAAATCCAATCGAAGAACAAGGAAAATAGGGGAATTCTAAAGAGAAAAATATGTCCAGGTTCATCCCAAGACCCAAAAGGGTAGGAATCCCTAAAAAAATAACAATATTTTAATGTGTCTGATTTTGCCTTCAAAACCTAGTTAATGGTTGTCCTTTGCCATTTCCATGCATATCACATTCCTATAAATACAGGACTAAGGACACATTGCAAGGGGCGGAGAAAAAACCATAGAAAAGAAAGAAACACTCTTGCCATGCCACACCACCAGCCAGACGCTGCATCACACACAATACTTATAACCAATTGAAGCTGCAGGCTGACTGCCCACAGAAACATTTTTGCCTATACACGTCTCATCCAGACGAAAACCTTGCCTCCAGGTACATACATATTGCCCCATACGAGCTACACGAAGGCTGCAAGAAATACACCAAAGCTGCCAAAATCAAAGCACACTTTGCAAGCCATCTCCATCCAAAACAAGGCATCCCATTGGTAACAAACCTTCGATCTTAAGTTAATTTTGATTGTTGCATGACATATTAACACTTATAGTTTGATTTGTATTCAGGACTAAGGACCTGGGTTCGACACCCAAGTATGTATTTGTTTTTTCCTAACGCTTGTACTACAGATCAAGCCTGAACAAACCAACGCGCACAAGATTAAAGGACCTGGGTTTGACACCCAGGTCCTGCATTTTTATTCTTTCTAATGTTTGTCTTGCAGATGCGGATTAAAAAGTAGCTTTCCCCCTGGATCAAAAAACAATCATCCTTCATTTGGATCGAAGGCCACCTTTCGTTGGATCAAAAGACACCTTCTCTTTGAATCGAAAGACCTTTCCTCTTGCATTTTTATTTTTGTCACTCATTTCTTTTAATAGTTTCCCTTTTTAAATTAACAATCAAATAAAAATCCCAAAAAACATTAGGTTATTTTTTTTAATTAAGTTAATTTAATTAAATAAATAAATTAATTATTTTAACCTTTTCTTTAAATTAAAATTAAGTAGACTTAGGCTTTGCTTTATTTTATAAATAAAAACAAACAAAAAGATTTCCTTTTCCTTAGGATTTTTAGACGTTCTTTTCCATTCTGCGCGTGTTACATTCATATTATTTTATCTGTCTACTGGATGTAATAGTTATATTAGGACTTTATTTTTTGCTTTATCCCCTCATTCTTGGACATGTATTAATCCCCAAAGCCATGTAATAGCATAGGATTTACATTTCCGCATTTTAAATTCCTGTAAATTATTAATTGTTAGATGTATCTTAATAGGATTGCATGATAAGACTAATAATCAAACACTATCAAACTTAACACAAAATACAAAAATAACTGAATACAACACATTTACACATATACACCTCTAGGGTACCCCCACTTTCGTTGCTTTCGGAAAACAAAACAATCATGTCCCTCGAAAGTAGGGATGCTTTAGCAAAGACCCTCATATCAAAAGATCATAGTCCCTTGATGATCCTACAGTGTTGTCTTTCGGTAAATGATCTAGTCCCTTAAATAAAATTGCTAAAGTGTCTCTACATGTTGCCTTTATGACTGCACGAAAGTCCCTCGTACATCCAAACGACTATGGCTACCTACTCACTAATAGTAGGCTAGCCTTATCTAAAGGAAAGGAGGAAAAGAACAACCTTTTGATTAAAAGTATTTAGTTGTTAGATGCTTGCTCAATTTTTTTTTTCACACTTACATAAAACAATTTTCAAAAACATTTTCAAACGTTTTATCAACACTCTTGAGGACGGATACAAGAGTTATCATAAAGCGGATTGCAGCACTAAGGCAATTTCAAAATAATTTTCAAAAACACACAAAAGCACAAGGTATTTTCAAAAATGATCTAAGCATCTAAAAGCCCGTAGAAAACTACGGATGGAAAGGGTGCTAACAACTTCCCTTTCCATAATCTACCCCCTTACTCAGAAAACTCTCGAAAGGTCTTTTTCTATTCTTTTCACCCTTTCCTTTTTTTGGATAAAAGAAAATTCAGTGGCGACTCTTGCTTACCACAACATTTGCGAGCACAAACATAAAACTAGTATAACAGTCGGTTCTGCCACCGTATCACAGAACTGGCGACTCTGTTGGGGACATCTATAAAGTGGGGTTACCTTAGAATTAGATCATTTTAAAATTTGCTTTACATTGTGTGTTTTGTATGCTTTACTTTTAAGGGTTTGTTTGGGTTGTTACTAAAGATCCTACATCCAGATCTGGGGAACCTTTTTAGGTAAGTAGAAATAGATCATGGGGACTGTGCGGGGTATACCGACATGGTTGAAGTGATAGCTACAGTAGTGTGACACATTTGTTGGTATTGGTACCCCTTGAGTTTAGTCAAGGAGAATACGGGGCCGCTGTGTGGTGTCATGGAGCTCTAACTGACCTTAGAACCTTTGATTGAACAAATTGGCCATTAGGAAGTAATGAGATAACCGGCTTTGGTGCGGTCCGAAGTTGGTTGATACTCGATACTACGCTCATTGAGATTGGACTTTCAGGATATTTCGGTCGCCAATAAAGAGGTTTGCACTGAAACAATGCCCGATGAAGAAAGATAAGTGATATTGAGATTCCCTAGAACCCAATTATTATTTTTAGGACAGGTTGAGCCAACTAAAACTTCAAGAGGGTACTTGTTGTACCCCAAAATTTTCCCTCTCATGTTTCCCAAGGTTTTTTCTCTTATATGGGTGGTTATAGCACTTTCCTAAAGAAAATGAATTTTTTGAAGATAATCAAGTATCTTTCGATTAGCATCTGAACAAGGTGTCCTTCAATTGGTATCTTGACAAGCTTAGATTGTGCATCTAAATCCTTTGAGCAAGCTTTATTTCAAAGTCTCCGATTAGGCATTCGGCCCTCTTCGATCGTGCCTTGATTTCACAATGTCTTCGATGGAGCGCTGGGCCTCCTTCGACCAAGCTTGGTTCCAAAGGCTTCGAATGTGCATTAGCTACTTCAGGCTTGCCTTCGATTCACAAGGTAAGAACCCCCTACAAGTCCCTTTCGAATCACCAGCAGTGGCCTCTACGTGCAAACTTCGACTCACTAGGAAAAGGCCTCTTCATGCTTTCCTTGGATTCTCTAAGTCAAAAGCTTCCCTCCAACTGGCCTTCGGTCCACAAGACAGAGGTTTCCTCAGACTTGTCTTGAATTCACAAGGACAAATGCTCTGACAAAGAGAATTTTGGGCAACTCGAATTGATGCATATATTGAATTAATTAAAGAATATATGATAAGGGAAAACCCTGAAGATTTGGGCAATTCGAATTGATATGGATGGACTCCATCGAAGGAGATAAATCAAAGCCATTCAAGGGAGGCCATCAGAGCCATTCGAGGGAGGCTATCAGAGCCATTTGAAGGAGGCCATCAAAGCAATTCAAAGGATCTGAATCAGAGCCATTCAAAGGAGGCAATCAGAGCCATTCGAAGGAGGCCATCAGCGCTATTCGAAGGGGCTGAATCAAAGCTATTCGAAGGAGATGAATCAGATCCATTCTAAGCAGGCCATAAGATCCACTCGAAGGAGGCAATCATAGTCATTCGAAGGAGAGCATTCGAAAGTCAAATGTCCAGGTTCATTCAAATTCAAAAAGGGACAAGAAACCGTGCCTTTTGCAACATTTCAAAATGGTATTCATGGCCTTAAAACACCAACTTAATGATTGTTTACTCCTTTGCCTTCTTGTCCCCTACACCCCCTCTATATAAGGAGACCATATACATACGCATAAAGGGTAGAGACGGAAGCCCAGGGGAACCATACACACATATTGTTTTACACGCATACGCGACCTAAGAGAAGCACACAAAAAAAACTCTCAAAAATCAACAAGATTACACCACACTCGCCTCTCTCCTTTCGAATCCAAAAGCATCCAACAACCCTAGTTCCCCGCGCAAGTTCTAGTTTCAAGCAAGGTAAGCCCCCCTTACCTTGCATCTTTCGTTTTAGCATGGCATGTAAATAGCCTTTACTTAATTTTCGTTTCAGCATAATGTAGATATCCTCTTTGTTATGTTCTTCATTTTTTCCCTTTTGGTTTGTTTGCTTTTCTTGTTGGAACTAACCTGTACATATTTAAACGAAAGACAAAAAGAATATGAACGAAAGATATGCATTCATGCTGCTCCGTAGGTCCATTTTACTTTATATTCTAAATCGAAAGAAGTAGAGAAGGCTGCAGTCAAAGGTTGCTCATTCCCACTCCCTGACTCAATCGAAAGAAGTAGAGAAGGCTGCGATCGAAGATTGCCCATATCATTCCCAAACCCAGTCGAAGGAGGCTGGAAAGGGTTCAAATCTAAGCTTGCTCACGTTAACCCTTAAGCCCAATCGAAAGAAGGAAAAAGAAGGGTGAATCGAAGGAGTCCATGGCCTGGATCGAAGAATTCATTTCTCTTCTTTATTTTTATATTTTACTTGTCTTTCAATTTGGTTGTAATAGCGTAGGACCCTTACTTTCTTCATTTTTTTACTGCTTTTCATATTAACTGCTAGATGTATGATTAATAGGATTGTATAGCAAATACTAAAATCAAACGCTAGCAAACCTAATAAAAATAATGAAACATAACACATGTGTATATATGCACCTCTAAGGTACGCCCACTTTGGTTGCCTTCAGAAAATGGTCATAATTATCAATACGTGAGAAGTTTAATGATTGTTGTTGTACCCCAAAATTTTCCCTCTTATTTCACTCAAGACATGCCTCTAGAGATACTCAATTGCTCAGGGATGACTAAGAATTGACCAGACAAATTCTCCTCCTAAGGCAATAAACCTCAAACTAGGGCTTCAATTTTAAGCAAGATGTGTGAGTCGCAAGGATCCCAAATATTATCCATTGTCCTAATGTGTCCTCAAGATCATCCATTCCAAAATGCATGCCTTGTACAACAAGTTTGCTCAGTCAACTGCTCAAATGCCAGAAAATCAATTGTACTAGGTCAAAAGTCAACTGTGGCCCAAATACAGTCAAACTTCAAGATTTATGGTCAACACCAACATTTTGAAGTAATATCCATCATTTGATCAAGGGTTGATCATGATTCTTCAAGAAATGCTCCTAACTCTTCAAAAGTAAAAAATGGCAAATTAGGGTTTCTATAGGAAAAGTCAACCAAACTTTGACCAAGCATAACTTTCTCATACTTTATTAGAAATTTTTCCACCAAGGCTCATTTTGAAGAGAATCCAATTCCCTAAAACTTCTCTTCAGTCCTCAATTTCAAGAAATGCCTCAATCAAAAGATACAAGCTCATACATTATAGGTCCTTTCAAAAAGTCAACAAAAACACCTTTTGGGTCAAAGCTCCTTACATGAACATGGAAGATCCAATTGAGATTAAATCAAAAAGGTTGTTTAGAGGACATCCTAAGATCTCTATAAAGTCCAAGAACACCCTCTCATGGTTAAAATTGAGAGAGATATGCATTTCTAAAGTTGACCAATTTTTGGGAAAATGCATGAAGCCAATATTGACCAAAATTGAATTTTTTCCAAATGGGCCCATGTTTTCATGCTTGAAACTTATTCTTAACAAGGCCCACGACCTCTGAGCTCACTCATACATTACTTCATTATTTTTATTTTAATTTTTAATTTTTTATTCATTAAAATTCAAAATGAAATAAAGAAATAATGGAAAATATGTAAGATATGATTTGGAAATCTTTTCTCATCAAATAAAGGATGAAATATGCTGGCAAATCAAAGGGAAATCGTGGAGGGAAAGCAAGATTATATTTGTTCTAAAAAAGGGCAAAAAATCAAATAATTGGAAAGAAGATATTTCTCATCAAAGCATTAGATTTTTTCTACAATTGTTGACCTAATGAGATTTACTACATAAGCACATCAACCCTAGACCTAATGCACACGTGAAAGATGCCTCCAAACCAAGAACAAAGTTGCAAAATTATTCAAGTGTGGTGCAACTCAAAAGCTCATGCTCCAGCCAATCTCAATCAGATCCAGGCGTTCCATCATCCTTCTGAGGATCCCAGGGGTAGAACCAACCCCTTTTTGAAGGTCAAAGCATACAGAACCAC
The DNA here is from genome assembly GCA_948472305.1 of Vicia faba. Taxonomy (NCBI): domain Eukaryota; kingdom Viridiplantae; phylum Streptophyta; class Magnoliopsida; order Fabales; family Fabaceae; genus Vicia; species Vicia faba. Next base: position 1,161,941,079 of record OX451736.1, on the reverse strand, counting down.
CCCCTACGATAACTCACGGTTTGCAAAACTTTCAAACTTCAAACTTTCGATTCATGACATATAAATAATATATCTGCACGTATTTGAGTTTAACATCATATTTGCGCATATTTTGAACCATTACATGCAAGCTTTGATGCTAGAAATAAGAAGTGCCATTGTTAGGGAACGAGTTTTCTATTTCTTCGCATCTGTCTTTACAGGCCATTTCGGCCAAAAAGAATACCACCATCATGATTGCATCCTATGATTTAGGGGGTAGGTCAAGTTTCTGGATTGGAAACGTCATATTCTACAGGTTTCAACTTTTGTCTCGCCGGAGAAGACAACAGTCAACCACCGTGAGGGGTGGTTTGACCCTCCCTGCGCTAGCGTGGCTGGATGACTTCTTCTGATTGGCTCATTTGAAATACAGGGTCCCACTCCACGCACGCGTTTTGTTTATTAATATATTTGACTAAATTTTCACATATTATATTATTATTTCATCTATATGCATGAATGATAAGATGGCTTGGTGGTAGAAGGGACGCGTGCAAAGGGAAGAGACCTGAGTTCGGTTCCCAGGTCTAGAAGTTTATTTTTTATAATGAGTTTCTTGCAGATCCAATGTTTTAGGGGCAAGCGCACATATCATGTGTCATCAGAACGTCACCATCAGATCATCACAACATCAGATCCAACGCTCTAGATCTGAACATTCATGATAGACCCTCAAGGGAATCACACCACTGAATCATGCGCAGGGGTCTGGGCCACCAGATCTAGGCCTTGGCAAATTCAGCAGCATACCCCCCCAATTGGGTTTCTCACCCCCAGGCCCATCTTCTTTTAATCATTTTATTTAATTTTTTTAAATTAGTTTATATTTTGGTTTATTCACTTTTTTTTTAAATCATAAAATAAAAAAAATCATAAAATTTAAGACTTAGAGTTTTTCTTAGAAAAATTATTTTTTTTACAAATTAATTTAATTTAATTAACTTTAATTTATTTTTCTTAATTTAAAATTAATTAGAGATTAGGTTAAATTTCTAATTTTTTTTCATAAAATACCAAAAAATATTTTTAATAGGCAATTAGATTTTAGGGTTTCAAACGTAAGCCCGTCTTAATTTTTGCGCGTTATTATTTTTCGTATGATTATTTTTTATTATGTAACTATGCCCGGTTTATAATAGTTTAATTAGGGGTTTCAATTTCCGCATTTTACTTTTCGTTCATTATTTATGTAACTACACAAAAGCCTTGTAATAGTTGTAGGAACTTTATTTCTCGCTTTATATTTCTTATATGCTTGTATATAAACTATTAGTAAATTATGCGTGCATGACGAGAGTTAATCAAATTAATCATTAGATCACTAACATCAGATAAAATATCTGAAAAAAGTACACTGTTGCGCACTTGCACCCTTAGGGTACTCCCCACTTTGGTTGCCTTCGGAAATGGTCATGTCCCTTGAACGTAGGGTTATCTTAGCAAAGACCCTCAGTTTAAAAGTCATCATAAAGATCATGGTCCCTTACTGTCCCTCGAGTTGCCTACGAGTAATGATCTTATCCCTTGATGTTGCCTATATGATGACAGTCCCTTCGAAATGCTAAGGTATCCTTACATGTTGCCTTCAATGACCATAAACGTCCCTTTCGATAGTCCCTTAACATCCAACAATAGGGCTACCTACTCACTAATAGTAGGATAGCACTATCTAAAGGAAAGGAGGAAAAGAACGCCTTTTTTCGAGTAGGTAGATGGTTCTTAAGTACTTTCTCAAATCTGATTCCTTTTTACACTTTGTAACACGGTAGGAGAACTGACTTAGGATGGTTTGCATTTGATTGTAAATGTTGCAGTTAGCAAGAGTCGCCACCGACTTTTCTTTTATCCAAAAGGAAAGACTGAAAAGAACAGGAAAGACCTTTGAGATATTTTCTTGAGTTCGGGGGGTAGATTATGAAAAGGGAAGGTATTTGCATCCTTTCCATCCGTAGTTATCTACAGACTCTTAGTTGCTTGCTAGATCACTTGCTTTTTTTTGAAATGCTTGTTGTGTGAGTTTTGAAACTACTCTTGAAAAGATGTTTTTGTAATGGTTCTCGTCTCTATAAGAACGTATGCAAAAAGCTTTTGTCTTTTGAAAATGTTTTAATATGAAAGTGTTGGTGTAAAATGTTTGGTCGTGAGCAAGCGAGCAACTAGGAGCAAATCTACCTACTCGAAAGGTCTTAAATATTCTTTTCCTCCTCCTTTAGATGTTGCTATCTTACCATTGATTTGGTAAGAAGCCCCGTCGTTGGATTTGGATGGATGGGTGTGGGATGTTTGTATAGTCATAGAAGGCAACCTATGAGACGTTTTAGCAATGTCATTTAGGGGCTAGATCGTTTATCGAAGGCAACATCGAGGGACTACGATTTTTTATCGAGGGTCTTTGCTAAACGCCCATATTCGAGGGACATGACTATTTTCTGAAAGGCAACAAAGTTGGATTACCCTAAGGGTGCTAGTGTGCAAGTATGTTTTATTTACATGCATTTAGTCTTGATTTAGGGTTATCTATTTGTTGATTTTATATCTTGCCATACACACCCTAATTACTAGCATTTACATTTGGAATCGATAAATTGCGGAAATGTAAAGTCATGCGCTATTACATCATGTAAGGATGGGGGTACAAATTTACCAATGGGGGGTTACAAGAATTTAAACCCTAATTAACTATTACAACCATATTGAAATGTACAATGCATGAAAGAAAAAGGACTTGTTTAGAAAATGGTTTTTTGTCTTAATTAATTAAGAAATAAATTAATTAATTAATAAAAAGAAAATATTTTTATGTCTTTTTTATATAAATAAAAAGGGTATTAATATTTAAAATGATTTTAAAAAAGGGAAATAATGAGAGATAGAATTAGCATGTTGTTGAAAGCAAAACAAAGGGGATCAGAAGTTCTGATGCCTGGCGCGCTGTGCTTCAGAAAGAAGCGTCAGAAGTTCTGGATTGATACACTCTGAGGTCCTGTAAGAAACATTAGAGGGAAAACACAGAAGTTATGGGTTGCTATGTGCTGAACTTCTGAGTGTCAGAACAATGAGAAAGTCTCAGAAGTTTTGTGTATTAAAACAGTGAAGAGAACTCATAAGTTCAGTATGTGCTAAGACAGTTAGTGAACATCAGAAGTTCAGTGTGTGTTAACAGGGAGTGAACATCAGAAGTTCAGTGTGTTTAAACAGTGAGAAAATCATAGAAGTTCTGTGTTGTGCTAAAACCGTGAGGAGACCTCAGAAGTTTTGTGTTGTGCTAAAACTGTGAGTGAAAATCAAAAGTTCTGTGCTACATTTCAACTCTTTCCTCATATTAATCAGCACATCAACAATTTATTCAGTTCTTAACAAACAAAAAATCAGAAGGATAAAAGCACAACTATTTATAGAAGTTGTAATCCTAATTTTGAGCCTATCCTTAATCAAGAAGCTCTGATCCATAATTTTTTTACTTATGCAATGATATGGACAACATCAATACTATGATATTTACATATTTAATGATGTTATGAATGAAAAGATGCAAAGTCAGATGTTCCGGAGTCAGCAGGAACAACGAAAGAGAAAATGCTAAGTTCTTTGACTCAAAGGGAAGAACAAAGGTTTAGTTTTCTGTTTGGGAATTCTGGGTTCTTATGAAGGTTTCACAGTTTTCTTTTCTCTCTTTTTGACAATTCTCTCTCTCCCCAAAACCCCCCTTACAAGTGTGATGGAGCAACTTATTTATAGGTGAGTTTGTTGTGGTTTTAGGGGGGGGGGGGAAATGGGATTTGAACCTTTTTGGAATATTGTTCCATTTCTTTATTAACACAATTTTCGTATGCTAATTTGGTGCAATTATATGATTTGGGAAAATGCAGGCGCGGACTGGATTAGCTGTTGGCTATAGGATTGTGTTGTAGCAGTGCATTAGGTCGTTTAAATGAGGTTTTGGGATTTGGTGATGTTCTGATCGCAGAAGACCAGAATGAGACTCGAAGAGTGATATTCTGACCGAAGCCTTAAACATAGCCTTCATATGCTAGGGTGCTGCCTTGTTCTTGAAGCAAGTATGGTGGTTAGCAGCTTGTAGTCGTGCCTAAGCTGGATTTGTAAGCATGAATTAAGGAAAAGTACCCTCATAGGCAAAAACAAATCATGGGCCCAACATAACCTTGTACAAACGTTTGTTTTTTCAAGAACAACAATGGTACTTCTATCTCACACGTGGGGAAATCCTTTGGATAAAAACTCAAAAGTGGTTGTGAGCATTAAATAATGATGAGACTTATCAAACCAGAAATCCTACGCCATGAAATTGTGCATCATAGCTTAATTTTGGGCCAGAAGTTCAACATCAGCGCAACTTAGAACAAACATCCAACTTCTGATCCTTGAATCTCTTTGCTCCAGCATGCTCTGTAGGAGTTCTCAGACTTTCCCAAAAGCTTGTAACACGCTTTGTAAATCCTCTTTGAATTGCTCTTGCAAATTCTGACTGGACCTATATGAAAACTGGCCCAGAAATTCTAACCAAATCCTGTTTTGGAAATGTCCAAAATTTTGCTGAAAGCTTCAATTTCATGGACGTGTCTTCAAGGATTTGTAGCTTGAAATCCCAGCATTTCTAGGAGAAGTTTTGTTCTTCAAGGTTTGAGATCTCATTGAGATCCACAACTCTTGTGTTAGAAATTATTCCAGAATCAGCTTGCATCATGGTGATAATCTGATCATAAGTTCTGAGCTTGTCATATTTCTTAAACACTTAGAAAAATTTTAAGTATTTAGAATTTTGACTTTTCCAAAGTAATTTTACTTTTGAATTTCTTGATGAAACAAACTTCATATTTTAACATGTCTTGATGAAATATGATTCTTGAAACTTGATTTTGATCTAAAAGTCAAAGTTTGGCTTTTCAGTGTGCAATTGACCATTTTGCCCATTGTGAATGACTTTCTTGGAAGATTTGTAATTCAAGGCTTGAAATTGGATGGAAGCAAACCTGAGGGTCCAGGATGGTCCTTTGAGAAATGAGAGGGAAAAGTTTAGGGTACAACAACTTCCCCTGTTCAATATTCTTAAACCTGAAGAGTTAGATTGGCGGATCCGCCATTCGTGACTTGAAGGTGGAAGATGATTGGACACTAGAGTACCCAGAAATTTGCACTCGCTAGTGCACAAAGTAATGCCTTGGATCTATTGTAACGAGAACGGGCTTATAGATTCCATCCCAAATTGATTGGGAACTATCGGAGATGGGCTTATAGATGCCATCCAAAGGTGATTGTTCACAGAAATTAAACTAACTCTGAACTTTGAATTCAACTGGAAAAGAATCGGAATAAACCTTTAGTTGATTTAAACTAAAACAGAAGGTGTTTGGAGATGAACCAGAACAAATCTTGGAGCGATCTATCTGGACCAAAGAAGATGTCTGCGAGAAAGAATCAGAATAAACCGTTGAGGGATTTAAACTGAAACGGCAGGGATCTGAAATAAATATCTGTTATGTAGATGGTCGACCAATCCTTTCTCGGGAATCAATCTATAATTGACTTGTTGAAAATTTGACGATAATTTTCTATTTATTGATCTTTCCTGAAAAGATGAAATGTTAGTTGCATGCAATGTCATGATGTATGAAATGCATGGTATAATGTTGTTTCTCAAAATAAATGAGATTGTATTGTGTGCACTTTGTCATGTATGTAATATGATATATGAAATGTGAGATGTTTATTTGAATGTATCTGTTTGGGAAAATAAATTCTTGACAAATGTCAGGGAGTCAATAAATCTCGGACTATTGTTGAAGGGTAGGTGAGTCTTCAAATTTTGCTTAGAATATTTCCACCAAGGATTCCTGTTTTTATTCGAAGAAGTGAACTACTATCTGGTCGGATTCCAAGCTTCGCAGCACCTTATATTGTTATCTGGTCGAAATCCAGGCTTCAAAGTGTTTTTGAAGAAGTGAACTACTATCTGGTCGAATTCCAGGCTTTGCAGCACCTTATATTATTATATGGTCGAAATCCAGCCTTCACAGTGTTTTTGAAGAAGTGAACTACTATCTGGTCGAATTGCAGGCTTCGCAGCACCTTATACTATTATCTGGTCGAAATCCAGGCTTCACATCATTTTTGAAGAAGTGAACTACTATCTGGTCGAATTCCAAGCTTCGCAGCACCTTATACTATTATCTGGTCGAAATCCAGGCTTCATAATGTTTTTGAAGAAGTGAACTACTATCTGGTCGAATTCCAGGCTTCACATCACCTTATACTATTATCTGGTCGAAATCCAGGCTTCACAGTGTTTTGGAAGAACTGAACTACAATCTGGTCGGATTCCAGGCTTCGCAGCACCTTATACTGTTATCTGGTCGAAATCCAGGCTTCACAGTGTTTTTGAAGAAGTGAACTACTATCTGGTCGAATTCCAGACTTCACAGCACCTTATACTGTTATCTGGTCAAAATCCAGGCTTCACAGTGGTTTTGAAGTGAACTACTATCTGGTCGAATTCCAGGCTTCGCAGCACCTTATACTGTTATCTCGTTGAAATCCAGGCTTCACAGTGTTTTTGAAGAAGTGAACTACTATCTGGTCGAATTCCAAGCTTCGCAGCACCTTATACTGTTATTTGGTCGAAATCCAGGCTTCACAGTGTTTTTGAAGAAGTGAAATACTATCTGGTCAAATTCCAGGCTTCGCAGCACCTTATACTTTTAACTGGTCGAAATCCAGGCTTCACAGTGTTTTTAAAGAAGTGAACTACTATCTGGTCGAATTTCAGGCTTCACAACACCTTATATTGTTATCTGGTCGAAATCCAGGCTTCACAGTGTTTTTGAAGAAGTGAACTATTATCTGGTCGAATTCTAGGCTTTGCAACACTTTATACTGTTATCTGGTCGAGATCCAGGCTTCACAGTGTTTTTGAAGAAGTGAACTACTATTTGGTCGAATTCCAGGCTTCGTAGCACCTTATACTGTTATCTGGTCGAAATTCAGGCTTCATAGTGTTTTTGAAGAAGTGAACTACTATCTGGCCGAATTCCAGGTTTCGCAGCACCTTATACTGTTATCTGGTCGAAATCCATGCTTCATAGTGTTTTTGAAGAAGTGAACTACTATCTGGTTGAATTCCAGGCTTCACAGCACCTTATACTGTTATCTGGTCGAAATCTAGGCTTCACAATGTTTTTGAAGAAGTGAACTACTATCTGGTCGAATTCCAGGCTTCGCAGCACCTTATACTGTTATATGTTCGAAATCCAGGCTTCATAGTGTTTTTGAAGAAGTGAACTACTATCTGGTCGAATTCCAGGCTTCGCAACACCTTATACTGTTATCTGGTCGAAATCCATGCTTCATAGTGTTTTTGAAGAAGTGAACTACTATCTGGTCGAATTCCAGGCTTCACAACACCTTATACTGTTATCTGGTTGAAATCTAGACTTCACAGTATTTTTGAAGAAGTGAACTACTATCTGGTCGAATTGCAGGCTTCGCAACACCTTATACTGTTATCTGGTCGAAATCCAGGCTTCACAGTGTTTTGCTGAGGATTGTAGAGTAGTCTATTGGGGAAAAGGGGTTGTGGTCCTTTGATTTGTAGTAGTCAGAGAGGCAAAATCAAACTGGGGAATCTGTAGTTTGTTGGGGAAATACACCCTGTTGTCGGTCTGTTGGGGAGGTGTCTTCTTCACTGGGAAAAATCCTCGAGGGTTCTTGAGGTCGACTCAACTGAAGAGAAGTTTTCAAAGATTGAAACTCTAACTGGGAGTCATCCTATGAGAAGGATCTTGGGGAGATTTGTCACGGCCCCTAGTAGTAAGTGTTGTAGTAATGCCAGAAAATGTTTGCTTGGTCGCATGTGACCCTTTGCGTGGGAGCCTATTTTCACTCAGAGTTAAACTGGTGCACCCTGACACTTGAGATTTCGATCACATTTCTGGTAGCCTTGAACTTCCTAGAGATATTTTCTAAGACTGTTGTGGAAGAAAACGAAGACCTGATACTAAAACCATCTGATACTACTGGCACAGACGAACAAATTGGTGGTACCCAATATCTTTGGTCAAGTCTCAGAATTTTCTAAGAACTCTCATGGGAGGATACGAAGACATGATATCAACACCATCTGATACTGACACCATCTGATACTAATTGTATAATCAAGCACTTTGGTGGTGCCGGAAGTCTTCATAGTGGATATTATTCAAACCCCTGATCAACATAACATTGCCCCTTGAGTGATACATATGGAGATTTGCCCCTGGTTATTCAACAATTCTTTGAGAGATTCTTTGAATCTTGACTTGACTACCCCAGATGTGCTGGATAGTGACATGTCATGCCCCTTTGTTGATAGGAGAATTGTCACTAGAAGTGTCATCCCACTTGAAGTGATTTTGTTCACTAAGAGAGCTTTCGTTCATCGGATATTTGCTGTGTGAATTTCTATGTTGTCAAACAAATAGCCACATGAAAACAATGATATTCAAATAATGCAAAGTTTATGCTTGTCCTGAAGTTTTGAAAATTCATTTTAGCAAGTAAAGAAATTTCATAAGAAAAATTAAACTCAGGATTTAGAGTAATGCCTTACAGGAGTCAGGATACCTTTTTGTAACAATATGCTTTTGAACTAACCCATGCTTCAATTAGGACTTTTTGAAGGGTTGTAACGTGGTCTGCTTCATGGTTTAAGAAACAAAGGATTAAGGCTCAAAGTTTATTTGTACCCACCTGTTCTTCGTCATGTTCTTCAACCCTAAACTCAGTTAATTGTACATTTGAACTCTAATTGAGTCTGGAATGACGTTTTGGTGATGGTTCAGACAAGTTAAGTTTATCAGAAGGCAGTCATTTTTGCAACATTTTTTCATGTTGTTGAGGATTTTTAGTGACCCTTTTTTGATTTGTCATCCCTAATTTTTGCCTGATTGTTCTTGTTTTGAGATTACGCCAGCGGGATGCCCCGGTTTTTTCTTAAGTCTCCTTTGTAGGTTTTAACTTAATGGGCTTTTCTCTTGAGAGATAATGACCGCCTATGTGATAGGGAACCATCACTGTCTTTTGATTCCAGAGGAATGTTTTTGATGTCATTCGTCGTATTACGAGATGAGAGTTTGCGGCTAAATGCGCGTTTGAATCAACTGAGAGACTACCCTGCCCCAGGTTTTGATTAAAGGTTTGTGTAAAATAAAACTTCTACTTCTTTGGCTCGAAGGGGTTGACTAGGGATTATCTTCCTTATAACTCCAGTGTTTAAGATTTGAAAGAACGCATGTACATTGTCAGGAAGGTCTGTCCAAAAGCATACTGTATGAGATTATGGCATTGTTTTCGTCATCCTCGCTCTAAAGGCTTGTAACTTTTAGCAAGAGTTGAATGTCATAAAGAGATCAAAAAGCATAGTTGAAAAAAGTGAAAATGAATGGATGAATTCAGGACAAACATGTGCAATGCATTAATGAAATGAAGTTTGACATTAATAGATAATTGTTTAAATAACAAAGAGATTATAACTTGAAAATTCAAATGAACAAAAAATTTCCTCACCACGATCGTTACTTCATGTGGATGCCCTTGAGGGGTGGTAGAAGAGTTCCAATTGATCGTCTTGTGTAAACTCCAACACTCCTTCGTCAATTAGGTCTTGAATCCTGTTCTTCAGACCCCAACAATTGTTCGTGTCGTGCCTGGGACCGTTGGAATGGTAAGCACACCTCTCTTTGGGATGGTAACTAGGAGCAGCGGTGTTAGGATTCCCGGGAGGAGCCTTTAATGTAATTAGCTCTGCCTTTAACAAGTGTTGTAGCACCTGAGCTAGCAACATGCCAATCCTGGTAAATTGTCTCTTAGGTGCGACCTCCTTGCGCTAATTCTTTTGTTGTTGTTGGCGAGGTCGTTGTTGGACTTGAGACGTGGCAGCAATTTGGAATGGTCTACTCTCCACTAAACTGACTTCATGTTGCATGGGAGGATGAGCAGTGACTTGATCTCCAATTCTGGCTGTGTGCCTCATATGGTTGTAACCGTCTTGATGAAGTTGGTTGACAAGAACTTTCAGCTCTTCTTGTCCTTGAGCCAGATTTTGGATAAGATCCATCTGGCCCACCAGTTGTCCCATCATTTGGACCTTCATTATGGCTATCTCAGTTTGTATCCGCTCCAATTGGTCATCTTTGTCGTCCCCAAGATTTCCCATGATCATTCCCCTGGTGAGGAGAGCTTTCACCTCTTCTTGTCCCTTGGACATATTCAAGAACATCTCTTCAAGTTGGGCGTTTTGAGCCTGGATGCCTTTCACCGTTTGTTCCATATTCATCTTACTGAAATAAACAGTAGGAAGATAAGGAGACTTGTATGGGAGAAACTTGTTTGTGTTATGATAAACGAAGATGCATAAGCAAATGATTTCAAGGAAATTAGAGATTTAAATTTGCTTTAGACAAAAAGGAACACACGTTATATTAATAAATCAACGTTTGAGTACATCATGCCTCTTTTGGGCTAACAAAGAAGTACAAAACTTTAAGATAAAGAATTTGAACGCATCCTCTTTGGTGCGATGTAGGCGTTCAGACTCTGCTCCTCATGAAGTTGTTTGGTGAGTTCCAGAACCTTCTTCTAGCTGGCATAGAATTGGGCCTCGAAAGTGTATCACTCCCCTTTAAGCTGTATCCAATCCCTTTGCAAGTCTTCGAGAGAAGTGAGCATGTCAGAATGTAGGATAGTGTATGGGACATCTCCTTCCATAACAGGCTCTATGATAACCGGGAGAATGGAGGGGTAAGGCATCATAAGACTTTTAGCACGAGCTCGTACCCATTTGAGATAAGGATCAAGAGGGATGGAATTCTTGTGCCCCAACGTTTTGCTATCTACCTTGTTCAACATCCTCCAAGCTCGAATAAATCTCTGGAGGTGACCTTGATCTTCATTCTCGTAGTCAAATACCACCCCTTAAATAAGCATCTCATGTGGGCCATCCCTTCGGGCGTAACCAAACTGTCTTAAGGATAAGCAGGGGTTGTAGGTGACACCTCCTCTAATGCCAAGTAAGGGGACATTAGAGAATTCTCCACAATGGTCGATGATGGTAACATTCTGTGATCGGTGGAAATAGAACTGACTGTTTTTTAGCTGGTTTCGCGAAATGTCGCGGTAAGCAAGAGTCACCACCGTCTTTTATGTTCTCCAACATGGAAAGGACAAAAGCACAGCAAAATTCCTTATTCGAGAATGTTTCTCGGTTCGGGAGGTAGATTTATATAAAGGGAAGGTGTTAGCACCCTTTCTATCCGTGGTTATCAACAGGCTCTTAGGTACTTGCTCTTATGTTTTCAAAATTGCTTGCTTTTCAAATGTGTGTGGGTTTTTGAAAAAGTTTCGTTTGAAAAAATTTCTAAGTAACTCTTGTATCAGTCCTCAAGAGTGTATGAAAATTTTGTTTGAAAACTTTTAGAAAGTGTGAGGTGTGAAAAGTATTTTTGTTTGTTTTGAGAAAGAGCAAGTACCCATGAGAATCTACCTACTCTAAGGAATTAGGTTGTGTAAGAGTCCTTTAGATAGTGCTATCCTACCATTGAGAGGTAGGTAGCACCATCGTTGGAGGTGTTTGGGTCAATTCGATTATCGGGACAATGTGGTCACCGAAGCAATGGTAGGACACCTTAGAAGTAACCCTAATGTCCTAGATCCTTTTTTATCAGAGGCAACCGTTTCGAGGCAACTGGATCTTAGACAAAAGGGCGACCTCTAAGACACCCTATACTTGATGACCACGTTCGAGGCAACTAGTGAGGCGTACCCTAGGAGTGGCATGTGCATGTGTGTTGTTTTTCATGTTAAATTGTCTTGTACATGTTATTTGTGAGCTACAGATTGGTTTTATTTACATACATTCTTGCAGGCATATTAGCAGTTAGGAGTACGGAAAATAAATTGCGGAAATATAAATTCTACGCTATTACAAGGCGCGAGTCTATACATTGCCAAAAACAAAAACCCGTTTTGGTAAATAAGGTGCGAGAAATAGTAAAGCGGTAAAATTCCTTTTTAACTATTACATATCTGGAGATAGTTACATAAATAATCAAAATAAAATAAATGCGCGCGAAAGAATTTAATCGGGAACGTCCTAAGGGTTTTGACCCTTTTTTGAATAAGAATTAAATTTTGTCTTTTTTTGTGTAATTAATGAAATTAAAACTAATAATTAAACTAATTAATTAATTAAGAAAATGATATTTTTGTGTTTTTTATATTTTTTAATGAAAAAATAAAAGTAAAAGAAATTAAAAGTCAAAAGAAACCCTAATTCTAAATTGTTTTTATTTATTGTAAAAAAAAGGTTAACATTAAACTAATTAAACTAATTGACTTGTTAGAATTTATTTACAAAAATAACATGAAATTAATAATAATAATAATGTTAGTTCTTTTTTGTTTTTTATTTATTGTGAAAGGGTTAAATAATTTGTTAATGAGTAATTAATAAAAAAACAATAGAATAAAACAAAACAATTAAATAAGAAAGAAAATAAAAATGCAAACCCAAAGGGGGTATGGGCCAGAATTGGGTGTTTGATTTAGAAATTCTGGCCCAAGAACACTCCAAGCCTTGTTGACTTTGGGAATCGCCTATGCCTGCTTTGACCTGAGAACATGATGCTCCTTCCCTTGTAGCCATTGGATTTACATTAGGAGACACATGGCTGGCTGATATGTGAGGTTTATGGTGGATGCTATTTGAAGGCCTGCATAAGAACATAATAGAAAAAATAATGTTGAGTTTTGGGGGGACCTGGGAATCGAACCCAGGTCCCAGTAATTCACAACCACCTGCTCTTCCACTAGACCACTCATGCGCATTTGTTAATGAAATAACCAAAGAAATTAAAATATGGAAACAATGATTATTTTGGAAACTAAACAAAACACGCGCGCTATGTTTGAATGTACCAACCCCATTCTTCCACGTAATCATCTTCTTCATGAAACCTGAAACAAAAACGAACAAATAACGGGGGTTTTAAACCCCCACAAAATACAAACGCCAAAAATAGCGATTAGGCCCCTGAGATATATAAAAAGGGCGCGAGGTGTCCAATGTTTTCGTCTCATCAAGCTGGTTTCAACCATGGGTCTTAGACGTTCTAATTTTACAGTATGTGAAAAGCCCTAAATCAAAAGCTCTGAAACCCTAGGATTCGTTAATGGTGGTTTCGATTCCAGGGCCCCATAATCCAATTGACTTGTACCACTAGCTTCAGAAAAGTGTTAGCAATATAAATCACACAAAAAATTTCATCAATGATGCATGTATAATGAATTATGATTATGAGACAAATATGCAAATCGTGAGTTCGTGTGGGACGTTTTCTTGGGTGTTGACGTGTGGTTTTGATCTCCAAAGATTCCTGGGGACTTATGCAATGTGTTTGAATTGCTCTAAGGCCTTGAATTGCCTTGGAAGGTGGATTTCAGTTTTCACTTTTTTTCTTAGTTTTTGGAATTTGGTTCTCTCGTTTCAGTGAGTTCTAGCTAGTGCTTGAGGTCTGCAAGGCTTGCATATATGTGTATGAATGAGAATCAGTCACATTTAGGAGCCTTTAACCATTGCAAATAAACTTTGGATTTTGCCTTAACCACCATTAAAGGCCTTTCAAAGCTTGTTCAAAATTTGAATTTTCATGCTTAATTCAGCTTGGCACGAATTTGGTATGTGTATTATGATGCATCAAAGTCATTCAAACCACAAGATATCACTTAATTAATTTTTTTGATTTTTATTTGAATTTTAAGGATTTAAAATGAATTAAATCAATAAAATTAAATAAAAATAGAAAAAATAAATGTTTAATCTTGAATTTAATCATGGGACACCTGGGTGGCATGGCAAGGCTTAATCAAGTGGAAAAGGTGGGCCCTTTTGTCAAAAATTGAAGTTTCAAGGATAGTTGACTTTTGCCATTTCACAAAAATTTCCCAACTTCTCCAATGCATATCTTGCTCAATTTTGATCATATGAACATGTTCTTGGACAATTTGGAAAGGTCTTGAAGTCCTCTAACCAATGCCTTTGGTCCCATGTCATTTTGATTTACCAATCTCAAGTTATGGTCTTTGACTTAAAATGCCTTTTTGTTGACTTTTGAAAATGACCTATAATGTTGAAATTGATAACTTTTTGTGAGTACATTTCTTGTACTTGGAATGTGAAGATGAGTTGTAGTAAATGTCTTCCCCTTCAAGATGAGCATTGGATGGGATTTTCCTGATGAACCATGAAAAAGTTATGCCTTGGTCAAGTTATAGTTGACTTTTCAGCTGTCCAAAAATAGAAACTTTTGCATCTTGATGATTTTTGAGCCATTCTTGTGAAATTATGGTCAAGATTTGACCAAATGATGATTGTGGCTTCAAAATGAGATGTTGACCAAAATTTTTGACTTTTGACTGCCAAATGACCATTTTTCCCCTGCAGTTGACTGTGGAGCAATTAGGGTTTTTGACTGTGCAACTTGACCTTGTGAGCCTTGAAACTTGACATGTAGGTGCTTGACAATGTATATGAGCATATGGGACTTGATTGAGCCCTTGAAAATCTCAACTTCCTTGAAGGAACCAAAACCCTAATTTGACTGGCTTAGGAGGGTGTTTGAACTGTGCAACCCTTGAGTAGACTTGAGCAAATTTAGATGATGCTTGTCAAAACTTTGAAGAATATGGGAGGGCAAATTTTGGGGTACAACAGTTGCCCCTGTTCAATCTTCTTAGACCTGAGGATGTAGATTGGCTTGTGTGCCTTTCGTGATTCGAGGGTGGAAGATGATTGAACACTAGAGTGCCCAGAAATTTGCACTCACATAGTAGAGTATCAGCAATGCGGTGGCGGGAATGGGCTTACAGATGCCATTTGGAAAGATGGTGGATAGGAGGATGGGATTATAGATGCCATTTGGAGATGTGACAGAATCTTGTCGGGAATGGGCTTATAGATGCCATTTGGAACTGTGATGGATAGTTGTGGAGATGGGCTTATAGATGCCATCGGGAGGTGTCGATCGCGTAAGAGATTCCTTAGCGAGAACTTGCGTTTTTTGAGAAAGGAAGATGGTTTCCTGGCCTGTTACAGGTGTTGATCTTCAAACTCTTCATGCAGACATGCCCTGGCTGGATACAGGTATCGGATCTACAATCAATTGCTCACAGATATGCCCTGGCTAGATATAGGAATCGAATCCGGAACTTCAAAAGATTGCTTACAGACATGCCCTGGCTGGATACAGGTATCGAATCTTCAAACTCTTCAGATATGCCCTGGCTGGATACAGGAATCGAATCTGGAATTAGTCGTCAACAGATATGCCCTGGCTGGATACAAGAATCGAATCTTCAAACTCTTCAGATATGCCCTGGCTGGATACAGGAATCGAATCTGGAATTAGTCATCAACAGATATGCCCTGGCTGGATACAGGAATCGAATCTTCAAACTCTTCAGACGTGCCCTGGCTGGATACAGGAATCGAATCTGGAATTAGTCGTCAACAGATGCCCTGGCTGGATACAGGAATCGAATCTTCAAACTCTTCAGACGTGCCCTGGCTGGATACAGGAATCGAATATGGAATTAGTCGTCAACAGATATGCCCTGGCTGGATACAGGAATCGAATCTTCAAACTCTTCAGACGTGCCCTGGCTGGATACAAGAATCAAATCTGGAATTAGTCGTCAACAGATATGCCCTGGCTGGATACAGGAATCGAATCTTCAAACTCTTCAGATATGCCCTGGCTGGATACAGGAATCAAATCTGGAATTAGTCGTCAACAGATATGCCCTGGCTGGATACAGGAATCGAATCTTCAAACTCTTCAGACGTGCCCTGGCTGGATACAGGAATCGAATCTGGAATTAGTCGTCAACAGATATGCCCTGGCCGGATACAGGAATCGAATCTTCAAACTCTTCAGATATACCCTGGCTAGATATAGGAATCGAATCTGGAATTAGTCGTCAACAGATATGCCCTGGCTGGATACAGGTATCGAATCTTCAAACTCTTCAGACGTGCCCTGGCTGGATACAGGAATTGAATATAGAATTAGTCGTCAACAGATATTCCCTGGCTGGATACAGAAATCAAATCTTAAAATCTTCAGACGTGCCCTGGCTGGATACAAGAATCAAATCTAGAATTAGTCGTCAACAGATATGCCCTGGCTGGATACAGGAATCGAATCTTCAAACTCTTCAGATATGCCCTGGCTAGATACAGGAATCGAATCTTGAATTAGTCGTCAACAGATATGCCCTGGCTGGATACAGGAATCGAATCTTCAAACTCTTCAGACGTGCCCTGGCTGGATACAGGAATCGAATCTGGAATTAGTCGTCAACAGATTTGCCCTGGATGGATACAGGAATCGAATCTTCAAACTCTTCAGATATGCCCTGGCTAGATACAGGAATCGAATCTGGAATTAGTCGTCAACAAATATGCCCTGGCTGGATACAGGTATCGAATCTTCAAACTCTTCAGACGTGCCCTGGCTGGATACAGGAATCGAATCTGGAATTAGTCGTCAACAGATATACCCTGGCTGGATACAGGAATCGAATCTTCAAACTCTTCAGACGTGCCCTGGCTGGATACAGGAATCGAATCTGGAATTAGTCGTCAACAGATATGCCCTGGCTGGATACAGGAATCGAATCTTCAAACTCTTCAGATATGCCCTGGCTGGATACAGGAATCGAATCTGGAATTAGTTGTCAACAGATATGCCCTGGCTGGATACAGGAATTGAATCTTCAAACTCTTCAAACGTGCCCTGGCTGGATACAGGAATTGAATCTGGAATTAGTCGTCAACAGATATGCCCTGGCTGGATACAGGAATCGAATCTCCAAACTCTTCAGACGTGCCCTGGCTGGATACAGGAATCGAATATGGAATTAGTCGTCAACAGATATGCCCTGGCTGGATACAGGAATCGAATCTTCAAACTCTTCAAATATGCCCTGGCTAGATACAGGAATTGAATCTGGAATTAGTCGTCAATAGATATGCCCTGGCTGGATACAGGAATCGAATCTTCAAACTCTTCAGACGTGCCCTGGCTAGATACAGGAATCGAATCTGGAATTGCGATAGTTGATAGTAATCATCTTTGGATTGACCTTTTTCCTGAAAAGGCAAGACGTCAGTTGCATGCAATGTCATGATGTATGAAATGCATGGTGTCATGATGTTCTCAAGAATAAATGAGATTGTGTGTTATGATGCGTATATGCATGCGTCATGGTGTATGATAATGTGATGTTCATGAATGTATTTTCTTCTAGGAAAATCAATCCTTGACGAATGTCGGGAAATTGAATCTTGGGCTGAAGTTGGAAGAGTAGCGTTCTTCGCTTCCGCTGGGGATGATGGTTGCAAGAATAAACCAGTAGGAGGAGGTGACTCCGTTGGGGAATAAACTTGTTGGAGAGGTTACTCTACGGGGAATTACTCTATGGGAAGAGATACTTCGCTGAGGTTTGATGATAACTCCGCTGGGGATACCGTTGATGAGTTATGGTGGGGATTTGATGAACTCCGCTGGGGGATAGGAAGAACTTCGCCGAGGACGATCCTTCCGTGGTAATTAGCTGAGGATAACCCAGTTATACGCTGGTGGGGAAAAAACTTTTGAATAGAGCTGGGGAGACGCGTTCGTACTCTGCAGGTGATAAGCTTCCAGAATCTACTGGGGATAAGCTTCAAGAATCTACTGGGGAGATTGATTCAACTCTCCTGGGGAAACTTTTGAGACTACTGGGGAAGTGGCTCCACTGGGGTGTTTGTATTCCGCCGGGGAACAATCTTATATCAAGACTCTCGGGGATACTTGCTTAGGAACATCTGCATACTCCGCTGAGGAATGTCTGAGATTTTCTGGGGATACCTAACTTCCCTAAGGCTGACAATAGACTAACTCTGCTTGGGGAGAGTGTTGCTGACTTGCTGGAGATATTGTGCCTTTTCACGGCTGATTGGGAGACCAACTCTGCTCGGGGGAGAGTATTGTTGAACCTTGGTCTTACTCTACGGGGAGTGAAGGTATCTTGGCTACGTTCTTCAGCCGAATCTACCTTGGTACCTTGGTGGACAGAGTAACTAGATCGCTTAGACAATTTTTATTGCCCCTGTTTCTGATGTCACCTGTAATTAGCCCTC
Organism: Vicia faba; assembly: GCA_948472305.1. NCBI lineage: Eukaryota > Viridiplantae > Streptophyta > Magnoliopsida > Fabales > Fabaceae > Vicia > Vicia faba. Next base: position 1,161,922,805 of record OX451736.1, on the reverse strand, counting down.
TGTTTCGTATGCAAATATTTATGATTTTAGCAATTAGTGTCAAATGCATATATCAAAAATGAACATTGGACGTTCTTCGCAAGACAGAACAGAAAAAGGAAAAACAATTGGCAATTTGTCTGGAAAAGTGAATTTGTATTGATTTTTGAATTTGCCTGTAAATAGGCGTTTATGTATAAGAGGCTGACGTCCTAGTAAGAGAACGCCGCCGAACAAGATAGAGTTTATACAAAAAGGGAAACAAAAACAGCTATGTGCAAAATCCCACTGGGTTCCAACTCTGCTATTGCCTTTATGTCTTCAAGCGTCTCATCACTTGGCTGCTTAGTTGAAGATGAAGCTGATTGATTGATGCCGTCTGAACCTGATAGTTGATTCCGACTTCTGGATGCAAGGTGATCCAATGAGACATAGTATTACGCTTATCCCCAATTTTTTTCCTAGACTGCCCTTTCGGGTTTTCAGTCCACCGGGATACCCATTTTTGCCCAAGCTGCCTTTTCAGGTTTTCGACTTGCCGGGTGTACAGATTTTTTTTATTTCATCCCTTATTTTTTCCCGAACCCTTTTGGTTCGCCGGGAAGCCCTTATTTTTGCCTAGGTGTGTCAACCTAGCAGGTCTTTTATCATGCGTAGTATCTTTTTACTATGTCTGCATTGGCGGGGTGAGGAAGGTCGTCACCATCCATGGTGGTTAGAATCATAGCTCCTCTTGAGAAGATATGTTTAACCACAAATGGCCCTTCGTACATGGGGGTCCACTTGCCCCTGGGATCACTTTGAGGAAGAATGATGCGCTTGATTACCAGGTCTCCGACTTGATACTCTTGTCGTCTGACTTTCTTGTTAAATGCCCTGATCATCCGTTTTTGGTACGTTTGACCATGACAAATAGCGGTGAGTCTCTTTTCATCGATTAGATTTAATTGATCAAGTCGAGTCTGGATCCAGTCATCTTCGCTCAAACCTGCATCCTTCATTATTCGGAGAGAGGGTATCTGGACTTCAATAGGCAAGACTGCCTCCATGCCATAGACCAAGGAAAAGGGTGTTGCCCCTGTTGACGTCCGTGCTGAGGTACGGTACCCATGAAGAGAAAACGGTAACATCTCGTGCCAATCTTTATAGGTCATTGTCATCTTCTGCACAATCTTCTTGATATTATTATTAGCTGCTTCGACAGCCCCATTCATCTTCGGTCGGTAGGGAGAAGAGTTGTGGTGCTGTATCTTGAATTGCTCGCAGAGCTCAGTGATCATCTTGTTGTTGAGATTGGTACCATTGTCCGTAATGATCCTCTCAGGTACACCGTATCTACAGATCAAGTTGTGCCGAATGAACCGTGCCACGACGTTCTTGGTTACGGTAGCATAGGAAGCTGCTTCAACCCACTTTGTGAAGTAATCAATCGCTACCAGGATGAAGCGATGCCCGTTGGATGCCGTAGGTCTGATCTCGCCGATCATATCAATGCCCCACTTTGCAAAAGGCCAAGGTGCTGTCAAGACGTTCAGAGGAACTGGAGGAACGTGCACCTTATCAGCATAGATCTGGCATTTGTGATACGTTCGAGAATGTTGATAACAGTCAGCTTCCATTGTGGACTAGAAATATCCTGCCCGAAGGAATTACTTTGCCATGGTATGTCCACTGGAATGTGTTCCGAAGGTACCTTCATGTAGCTCTGCCATGATCTTTTCTGCTTCAGTCTTATCCACACAACGCAGTAAGGTTGAATCATGGTTTCACTTGTATAGAATGCCATTGCTGAGGAAGAACTTCGCAGCGAACCTTCTCAGAAACTTTTTGTCATTGACAGATGCACCCTCGGGGTATTCTTGAGCTTCCAAGTACCTCTTCACTTCATGATACCAAGGTTTTTAAGTTACCTCTTCAACCTCAAGATCACAGCAATATGCAGGTTCATCCAATTTCCAGATAATGATCCGGGGAGCCTTGTTGTCCTATTTGACTTTGAACATAGAAGACATCGTAGCTAGCGCGTCCGCCAACTGATTCTCCTCTCTTGGGAAGTGTTCAAAAGTTATCTCCGTGAAATGGGGGATCAACGTCAACACACACTCTTTGTAAGGAATAAGATTTGGGTGTTTCGTATCCCACTCGCCTTTGATCTGATTGATCACGAGAGCGGAATCTCCGAAGACACTCAGAAACTTGATCCTTAAGTCAATTGCAGCTTGAAGACCCATGATACATGCCTCATACTCTGCCATGTTGTTAGTGCAGTTGAAACATAGCCGGGTGGTGAGTGGAGTATGAGTGCCTTTAGGGGATATGATCACAGCACCAATACCGTTACCCGAAGCATTTGAGGCTCCGTCAAAGTGCATAGACCATCGGGATCCTTCCTCAGGTCCTTCATCCGGTCCAGGTACTTCACAATCAGTCACTACCATGATATCCTCGTCTGGGAATTCAAAGTTCATCGACTGGTAATCATCCACTGCCTGGTGTGCCAAATGGTCTGCCAATACACTTCCCTTGATTGCTTTTTGAGTCGTGTACTGGATGTCGTATTCTGTCAAGATCATCTGCCATCTTGCTATTCTTCCGGACAAAGTGGGCTTTTCGAATATGTACTTGATTGGATCCATTTTTGAAATCAACAGAGTATTGTGGGTCAACATATACTGTCTCAGCCGGTGAGCCGCCCATACCAAAGCGCATCAAGTTTTCTCGAGCAGTGAGTATCGGGTCTCACAGTCGGTAAACTTTTTGCTAAGGTAATAAATAGCGTGCTCTTTTCGGCCAGACTCGTCATGCTGTCCCAACACACACCCCATTGAGTTGTCAAGTACTGTCAAGTATAATATTAGAGGTCTCCCTTCAACCGGTGGCATAAGAATGGGTGGTTCTTAGAGATACTCCTTGATTCTGTTGAAAGCGGCCTGACATTCATCGTTCAAACATACTGCTTGATCTTTCTTCAGCAGCTTGAAGATTGGTTCACAGGTAGCAGTTAGATGTGAGATGAATCAGGCAATATAGTTCAGCCGTCCTAGAAAGCCTCTAACTTCTTTCTCTATCTTGGGAGTTGGCATCTCTTGTATGGCTTTTACCTTGGCAAGGTCCACTTGAATACCTTTGTCGCTTACGACGAAGCCTAGCAATTTTCCAGACCTCACCCCAAAGGTGCACTTGTTCGGGTTCAACCTCAGCTTGTACAACTTTAGACGGTCAAACAGCTTCTGCAGATGGTCAAGGTGTTCCTCCTCAGTTTGGGACCTTGCAATCATATCGTCGACGTATACCTCTATCTCATGATGGATCATGTCATGAAATAAAGCAACCATGGCACGTTGGTAGGTTGCCCCAGCATTTTTCCACCCAAAAGGCATGACCTTGTAGCAAAAGGTGCCCCACTGAGTAACAAAAGTGGTCTTCTCCATGTCTTCAGGAGCCATCTTGATCTGATTACAACCGGAGAACCCATCCATGAAGGAGAATACCTTATGCTGAGCAGTATTGTCAACCAGAACGTCGATGTGAGGTAGAGGGAAGTCATCCTTAGGGCTGGCCCTATTCAAATCCCTGTAGTCAACACACATTCTGACCTTACCATCTTTCTTCGGCACTGGAACCACGTTGGCAACCCACTGAGGGTAAGAAGTTATTGCAAGAAAACCGGCATCAAATTGTTTCATAACCTCAGCTTTGATTTTCTCGGACATCTCCGGACGCATACGACGGACCTTCTGTTTTACTGGCGGGCAGTCTTCCTTGGTAGGCAGGTGATGAACCACAATGTCAGTATCCAACCCAGGCATATCTTCGTAGGACCAGGCAAAGATTTCCACGTAGTCATGCAGCATCTGGATCAACCGTTGTTTCACACTGAGCTCTAGATTGGAACCAATCTTGACATCCTCTCTGTCTGTCTCGGTACCCAAATTTACCGTTTCCACTGGCTCTTCATGTGGCTGAATGGCCCTCTCTTCCTGGAGTAACAGTCTTGCAAGCTCGCCAGGCACTTCACAATCATCTTCACCTTCGTCTTCGGCTAACTTGATCGGATTTTCGAAGTCATAACTGGCAGTAGCAGAGTCGTTACCAGTGAGATCCAGAGTGCATTGGAACCTGTATAAGTGAGTGTGTGTAAATATAGCTGTTTTGCAATATATAAAGAAAGAAAGGGAGCGCAAGATTTGAAATGTGAAAAACGTCCAATGCTTTTATTCATGATATATGAAGGTGACAAATAACAAGCCCTCACAAATGAAACCACGGTGCCCCGGGTAAGACACCGGGCCATAAAGTTTCAAATTATTGTTCGTTACAAATTCAAAACAAAGAAGTTCATTACTGAGTGACAAAAGTAATAGGTGTAAAGTCTTTTGCAGTCCAGTTGCTAGGTCCACCGTTGGTCGTTGGGTAGATCCAGATGTCAAATTCGGATTCTTCCACTTCGTCTTCAATAGCATTCACTCCCGGGTTGGTGATGAATACATGAGGTCTTCCAATTCTTGCTTTGCGAACAACCCTCTGAGCTTCTGCAGTGAAACCCAAGCCAAATTTGTCAGTCTTTGGATGAAATCAGGAAGTCGGCCCCAGTTTGCGCACTCACCCTTCTCAATCACAGCCCAGGCATCCTTCAAGGAAGCCATCTTCAAAGGAGAGTCTTCTGCAGTCACTGTCTCTGCTGCTGCCAATGTCTGAGGCACCTCTTCAAAGTGTTGAAAGGGGGTCTCAATGAACTCCCCATCCATTTCTACGTATTGGAACGAATTGAGGTGGCTGACCATGTATTCCTCCTCCCCCTGCACTGTAACAATCTTCCCTCGGACCGGGTATTTCAACTTCTGATGCAATGTGGAGGTCACAGCTCCAGCCTTGTGGGTCCAAGGATGACCCAGCAAACAAGAGTAGGACGGTCGGATATCCATCACATAGAATTTTGAATCAAAGACTTGTGAACCAACCCTGATTGGGATATCAACCTCACCATGTACCATCCTTTTGGACCCGTCAAAGGCCCGGACAACAATGTTACTTGGTTTGAGCTCTAAACCCTCACAGTCCAGCCTGTCTAGAGCTTTCTTGGGTAGTACGTTTAATGAAGAACCAGTGTCAACCAGCACATGGGCAAGAGTAGTGCCCCTGCATTCAATGGAGACATGCAGGGCATCATTATGGTTCTTCCCTTTGGCCGTCAGATCAGCGTCAGAGAAACCCAGACCATTATCAGCAGTTAAGTTGGCCACACAGTCAGTGAATTGATCAGCAGACGTTTCTTGTGGTACGTGGGTCGTCTTCAGGAAGGAAATCAGGGCCTTGGCATGGGCCTCTGAACACAACAAAAGTGATAGCATGGAAATCTTAGATGGGGTGTGCCCCAGCTGCTCAACGACGTTGAAATCACTTTTCTTGATAATTTTGAGGATCTCTTCCATCTCTTGCTTGGAAGCTTCAACGTTGGTCTTTGGTGCTTCCGTCCGGGCAGGCACATCAGTAGAAACCCCTTTGCCCCGAGCGTCAGATGACTCGGTAGTAGGGGTAGAAACAGGAACTTGATCAGGAGGGGAAGCAGGCACACTGGTAGGTGTGATGACAAGAGGTCTCTGAATAGCTGGTGGCGCAATATCTGGTGAGAACAGTCTTCCACTACGAGTGACTTTAGCAGGTCCGGTGATGTTGGTTACACCGGTACTAGTATCGAACTCTTGTTTCACTCCCAGAACATAAACATCTGCCCCATAGTGCCACGGGACAGCTTTGTCAGACTTATAGGGGATGGGCCCCGGAACAGTGATGATGATAGGAGCAACCTTGTGAACAGGCATGATTTTGACAGGCTTCTTTGAAGGAGCCTTAGGAGGGTTGTTGAAAATGGTGACAATAGAAACTTCTTCGGTACGGACAGCAGGAACAACAATCTTCTTGAACAAGATCTCTTTACTATCCATCAGGTTTTGGACGCCTGACTTCAGCAAAGGACAACCAGCAGGTGAAACAGCACATAGATGGAAACCTTTACTACATCCCGGAAATAAACTGGCTAGCAACAGGTTCCTCTTGACGGTCAACAACGGAGTAGCAATATCATCCACAGAAGCTACATACAGATCCTCTTCCACAGCATTCACTCCATGCTGGGGCATGGGAGAAGTCACAACATTGGGCCTTTCGGGCGCCTCGAACTGTATTTCCTTAGCGTCAATAAGGTCCTGAACCTTATTGCTCAGAGCCCAACAATCATCAGTAGAATTCCCCAGGCTATCAGAGTGATAAGCGCAGCGGGCGTTGGGGTTGTACTTCGGAGAGGTTGTGTTCACTACCTTCGGAGCTTCCTTGACAGTTACCAGATTGGTTGACAGCAGTTGCAGCAATATCTGAGAGAGAGTCATGCTGAGCCGAGTATACTGTCTTTTGGGCCTCTCAACTCTTGGCTGGTTGTACTGCTGAGGGGCAGCAGCAGGCTTTGAAATTACCACCGCGTTGACAGCTTGGCGGCGTTCTGGTTTGTTCTGTCTCCTGGGACCATAAACAACACTAGCTTCCTTCTTGAAGGGCTTCTTTTCAGTACTCGAGGAGGCACCTTTCTGTATCTTCCCCGATTTAATACCAGCTTCGATCCTTTCGCCAGTCAGGATCAGGTCTGTAAACCCAGCAGAGGAATTACCAATCAGGTGGTTGAAGAATGGACCAGATAGGGTCCCCAAGAACATGTCCACTAGTTCATGATCCGTCAACGGTGGCTGCACCCTGCCATCCAGGTCTCTCCATTTCTATGCGTACTTCTTAAAACCTTCACCCATTCCCAGTGACATACCCTGGAGTTGGGTACGCGTGGGAGCGAGGTCGGAATTGTACTGATACTGCTTATAAAAAGCAGTAGCCAAGTCCTCCCAGTTACGAATGTTGGTTCCATCCAGCTGATAGAACCATTCGAGATGAGTCCCTGAAAGACTCTCCTGGAAGAAATGGATCCATAAGTTCTTGTCTACAGTGTAAGGCTGGATCTTCCTTACATAAGAATGGAGGTGCATTTTAGGACAGGAAGCCCCGTCGTACTTCACAAAGGCCGGCGCCTTGAACTTGTGTGGGATCACCACCCCAGAAGATAACCCCAAGTCTCCAAAATCCAACCCAGGCACGCGTTGAATCTCCATAGCATTTAGCCGGTCCTCCAGCTGTTTGTACCGGTCCTCAGCAGGAGGGTACTGTTCATCATTGAAGTCTGTCTCAGTGTCAGAGACCACAGGACTAGGAACCTCTCTCCCTTGGTGACTGCCTTCCCCAACAGATGGAGTAGTCCTCTCAGCTTCATTCTGCAGTGTATTCCCGAGTCTGCGTCCAGTGTTGAACAGCATAGTCCTCTTCTTCTTCTTCTTTTTCAGGAGCAAAGCCTCCAACTCCTGTTGTCCCTGGGCCAAGTTCATGACCATCTCTTGAAACTGAGCGTTCTGGGCCTGGAGGGCCTTGATAGCTTGTTCGATAGTTGGTTCAGGATTCATGATGACTGAGTGCTGAAATAAACAGCGAAGAAGATTAAGCAACCTGTAGAAAAAGGGTACCTGTGATGCATATGATGAATGAAATGCATATGAATTATGTTTTCAAAGACAATCGGGAATCAACTTTGTAGACAAAAGGAACACACTTTATTAGATTTAAACTTTGGAATTTAAATTGTTCAACAAATTACCCTTAGGCGTTACAGGAATGAAAATATTGAAAAGGAAATAAAAGCTGTAAAGGAAACATCCAAAGCCCATCAGTGCTCCCATGGTCTCCTCTTCTCAGTATGGATATAGTCATTCATGATCCGCTCGTTCTCCAATTTCTTCGTCAGCTTCTGGATCTTCTGTTCCTGTTCGTTGAACTTTTCCCGATAATAATCCCGCTCTTCCTGTAGTTGCGCCCAAGACCTCTTTAGGGTATCAACATAAGTGGGTATCTGAGGAGGGAGTATGGTTGGAGGAACCCCGTCTCCATCAGGAATTTCCAGAATGATAGGCCTGACAGCTTCATATGGCATACCTAACTTCTGAGCACGGATGCAGATCCATCTGTAATAGGGTTCCATTGGTAGAGAAGTCTTCGGTCCCAACTCATGTGGGTCAGCTTTGTGAATTCTGTCCCAAGCTTTGATGAATCTACGGCACAGTTCGTCACTATCTACCTGAAACTCAAAACTGATGTGAGGCACCAACATCTCATGAGGCCCTGCTCTTCTGGCTCTTCCAAATTGACGGAGAGCTAAACATGGATTATAAGAGATTCTTCCCTGGGTACCAATCAATGGAACATTAGGATACTCTCCGCAACGATCAATAATAGCCACCTCATCTAAACCTCTGAGAGTCCAAATGATGTCATTATCAGTGAGAGACATTAACCTATGAGCCCAGCCTCTTCCTTCTTGGTTCTTCAGCACGAACTTGGAGAGGTGCGAAATAAACCACCTCACTAACAAAGGAGTACAACACCACAGAGTTCCTCGTCTTCGGGCAGTACAAGCATAAAGTTGTTGCAGGATATCACCCAAGAGAGTGGGTACAGGGTTCCGAGACATGAAGATCCTTATGGCATTGATATTGACAAAGTTATCAGGATTTGGAAACAATACTAGACCATAGATTAAGAGAGCCAGGATGTCCTCGTACGCCCTGAAGTCTAAGTCATTCCAGAAACTGTTAGCTTTACCAATCAGAAACTTGGCCAAAAAGCCCTTAACTCCGCTTCTAGTCACCCAGTTGTCCATTACCTCCTTGTTGGTCAAGGGAAGGGCTGCAACAATCTCCTCAAGCCTAAGAGTCTCTTCCCAACCAGTGAATGGGGTCTGATCCAAGATAAGGATACCAAGCAAATCAGAGAATTCTTCCAGGGTAGGGACCAGCTGGAAGTCTTGAAAGGTGAAGCAATTGTACAAGGGATCATAAAACTGGGTCAGGACGCTCATCAGTTGTTGGTCCCACTTTGAAGTGACTAAACCGAGAAGAGAACCATGCCTCTGGATGAAGGAAGCAGTGTTTGGAATTCTGTCAACCAACTCTTTAAGCAAATCAGGTGGGTGAACAAAGTTGAGCCGGATAGTGTTCCTTCGCACAGGCATCATGATGTCCTACAAAACAGAGCAAAGGTGAAACCCTCTTATCTTTGAAATAGGTCAGTCCTTATACAGGATGCATGCAGTGGTATGATGGTATGATGTTATGGTAAAGCACACCACAAGTATTCACAAAGGCAAACATGATAAGGCACACAAGTCACACCAGACAACCCTTAGAGTTTAGGCCAGCATGAAGTTCAAGTACTACTCTCTTTCAGTTTCATTGGTTAAGACCTGTCCTATCAAAAGTAACCGGGTTCTAGAGGATCCCAATATCACTGACTACCCTCAATCGGTCATAACTCCAGCGTCACAATCTTTTCTTGCGGCCAGAACCATCGCGAGAGTTTAGCCTCAATGGGTGTAGCATACTGCTACTGTTCTATGGCTAAGTTGGGTCACATTAGGGTTCTAAGGTCGGTTGGTGCTTAATGACTCCTCAGAAGACCCATATTCTCCTCGTTGCAACACAAGGGATATCGGTATAGACCAAAGTGCCACACCAACGTAGCCACTGCTTCACCCGTGTCGGTCTACGCCGGACAGGTCCCTCACAGTTTATGCTACCTAAAAGGGTATCCCCAGATCCGGGTTAGGATCTATGAAACTCCGAGGCAAAGCCCACAAATATAAAGCAATCAAAGCAAAGCAATTGAAAACATAAGTAAGATCAAATCCTAAGGTACACCTCACTTCAATTTCCCCAGCAGAGTCGCCAATTCTGTGATCGGTGGAAATAGAACTGACTGTTTTTTAGCTGGTTTCGCGAAATGTCTCGGTAAGCAAGAGTCGCCACCGTCTTTTATGTTCTCCAACATGGAAAGGACAAAAGCACAGCAAAATTCCTTATTCGAGAATGTTTCTCGGTTCGGGAGGTAGATTTATAGAAAGGGAAGGTGTTAGCACCCTTTCTATCTGTGGTTATCCACGGGCTCTTAGGTACTTGCTCTTATGTTTTCAAAATTGCTTGCTTTTCAAATGTGTGTGGGTTTTTGAAAAAGTTTCGTTTGAAAAAATTTCTAAGTAACTCTTGTATCAGTCCTCAAGAGTGTATGGAAATTTTGTTTGAAAACTTTTAGAAAGTGTGAGGTGTGAAAAGTATTTTTGTTTGTTTTGAGAAAGAGCAAGTACCCATGAGAATCTACCTACTCTAAGGAATTAGGCTATGTAAGAGTCCCTTAGATAGTGTTATCCTACCATTGAGAGGTAGGTAGCACCATCGTTGGAGGTGTTCGGGTCAATTCGATTATCGGGACAGTATGGTCACCGAAGCAATGGTAGGACACCTTAGAAGTAACTCTAATGTCCTAGATCCTTTTTTATCCGAGGCAACCGTTTCGAGGCAACTGGATCTTAGACAAAAGGGCGACTTCTAAGACACCCTATACTTGATGACCACGTTCGAGGCAACCAGTGAGGCGTACCCTAGGAGTGGCATGTGCATGTGTGTTGTTTTTCATGTTAAATTATCTTGTACATGTTATTTGTGAGCTACGGATTGGTTTTATTTACATACATTCTTGCAGCATATTAGCAGTTAGGAGTGCGGAAATATAAATTCTACGCTATTACAAGGCGCGGGTCTATACATCGCCAAAAACAAAAACCCGTTTTGGTAAATAAGGTGCGAGAAATAGTAAAGCGGTAAAATTCCTATTTAACTATTACATATCTGGAGACAGTTACATAAATAATCAAAATAAAATAAATGCGCGCGAAAGAATTTAATCGGGAATGTCCTAAGGGTTTTGACCCTTTTTTGAATAAGAATTAAATTTTGTCTTTTTTTTTGTAATTAATGAAATTAAAACTAATAATTAAACTAATTAATTAATTAAGAAAATGATATTTTTGTGTTTTTTATATTTTTTAATGAAAAAATAAAAGTAAAAGAAATTAAAAGTCAAAAGAAACCCTAATTCTAAATTGTTTTTATTTATTGTAAAAAAAAGGTTAACATTAAACTAATTAAACTAATTGACTTGTTAGAATTTATTTACAAAAATAACATGAAATTAATAATAATAATAATGTTAGTTCTTTTTTGGTTTTTATTTATTGTGAAAGGGTTAAATAATTTGTTAATGAGTAATTAATAAAAAAACAATAGAATAAAACAAAACACTTAAATAAGAAAGAAAATAAAAATGCAAACCCAAAGGGGGTATGGGATAGAATTGGGTGTTTGATTTAGAAATTCTGGCCCAAGAACACTCCAAGCCTTGTTGACTTTGGGAATCGCCTATGCCTGCTTTGACCTGAGAACATGATGCTCCTTCCCTTGTAGCCATTGGATTTGCATTAGGAGACACATGGCTGGCTGATATGTGAGGTTTATGGTGGATGCTATTTGAAGGCCTGCATAAGAACATAATAGAAAAAATAATGTTGAGTTTTGGGGGGACCTGGGAATCAAACCCAGGTCCCAGTAATTCACAACCACCCGCTCTTCCACTAGACCACTCATGCGCATTTGTTAATGAAATAACCAAAGAAATTAAAATATGGAAACAATGATTATTCTTGAAACTAAACAAAACACGCGCGCTACGTTTGAATGTACCAACCCCATTCTTCCACGTAATCATCTTCTTCATGAAACCTGAAACAAAAACGAACAAATAACGGGGGTTTTAAACCCCCACAAAATACAAACGCCAAAAATAGCGATTAGGCCCCTGAGCTATATAAAAAGGGCGCGAGGTGTCCAATGTTTTCGTCTCATCAAGCTGGTTTCAACCATGGGTCTTAGACGTTCTGATTTTACAGTATGTGAAAAGCCCTAAATCAAAAGCTCTGAAACCCTAGGATTCGTTAATGGTGGTTTCGATTCCAGGGCCCCATAATCCAATTGACTTGTACCACTAGCTTCATAAAAGTGTTAGCAATATAAATCATACAAAAAATTTCATCAATGATGCATGTATAATGAATTATGATTATGAGACAAATATGCAAACCGTGAGTTCGTGTGGGATGTTTTCTTGGGTGTTGACGTATGGTTTTGATCTCCAAAGATTCCTGGGGACTTATGCAATGTGTTTGAATTGCTCTAAGGCCTTGAATTGCCTTGGAAGGTGGATTTCAGTTTTTACTTTTTTTCTTAGTTTTTGGAATTTGGTTCTCTCGTTTCAGTGAGTTCTAGCTAGTGCTTGAGGTCTGCAAGGCTTGCATATATGTGTATGAATGAGAATCAGTCACATTTAGGAGCCTTTAACCATTGCAAATAAACTTTGGATTTTGCCTTAACCACCATTAAAGGCCTTTCAAAGCCTGTTCAAAATTTGAATTTTCATGCTTAATTCAGCTTGGCACGAATTTGGTATGTGTATTATGATGCATCAAAGTCATTCAAACCACAAGATATCACTTAATTAATTTTTTTGATTTTTATTTGAATTTTATGGATTTAAAATGAATTAAATCAATAAAATTAAATAAAAATAGAAAAAATAAATGTTTAATCTTGAATTTAATCATGGGACACGTGGGTGGCATGGCAAGGCTTAATCAAGTGGAAAAAGTGGGCCCTTTTGTCAAAAATTGAAGTTTCAAGGATAGTTGACTTTTGCCATTTCACAAAAATTTCCCAACTTCTCCAATGCATATCTTGCTTAATGTTGATCATACGAACATGTTCTTGGACATTTTGGAAAGGTCTTGAAGTCCTCTAACCAATTCCTTTGGTCCCATGTCATTTTGATTTGCCAATCTCAAGTTATGCTCTTTGACTTAAAATGCCTTTTTGTTGACTTTTGAAAATGACCTATAATGTTGAAATTGATAACTTTTTTTGAGAGCATTTCTTGGACTTGGAATGTGAGGATGAGTTGTAGGAAATGTCTTCCCCTTCAAGATGAGCATTGGATGGGATTTTTCTGATGAACCATGAAAAAGTTATGCCTTGGTCAAGTTTCAGTTGACTTTTCAGCTGTCCAAAAATAGAAACTTTTGCATCTTGATGATTTTTGAGCCATTCTTGTGAAATCATGGTCAAGATTTGACCAAATGATGATTGTGGCTTCAAAATGAGATGTTGACCAAAATTTTTGACTTTTGACTGCCAAATGACCATTTTGCCCGTGCAGTTGACTGTGGAGCAATTAGGGTTTTTGACTGTGCAACTTGACCTTGTGAGCCTTGAAACTTGACATGTAGGTGCTTGACAATGTATATGAGCATATGGGACTTGATTGAGCCCTTGAAAACCTCAACTTCCTTGAAGGAACCAAAACCCTAATTTGACTGGCTTAGGAGGGTGTTTGAATTGTGCAACCCTTGAGTAGACTTGAGCAAATTTAGATGATGCTTGTCAAAACTTTGAAGAATATGGGAGGGAAAATTTTGGGGTACAACACATTCTCTACAGATCGGGAACACCAATGGATGTCTGAATGTTTGAGCGTCATCAACCTATGTGACCACCTTGAACCTTGCTCGTTCTTCAATACAGATTGGGGAAGATGTGAAATAAACCATCTTGCCAAGAGAGGAGTACAACACATGAGAATACCTCATTTCCTCATAGTGCCAGTGTTAAAAGAATGTAGGATGTCTCCTAACAAAGTAGGCACCGGGTTACGAGACATGAAGATTTTGACGGCGTTTACATCTATGAGTTGGTCAGGATTTGGAAACAAAACCATCCCATAGATGAGGAGAGCCACAATTTCCTCAAAAGCTTGTAAGTCCAAGGAGTTCCAATAGTTTTGGGCTTTCTCAAACAAGAATTTGGCTAAGAAACCTTTGACACCACTCCTTGTTTCCCAATTAGTTGTGACATCAGATGGTTGCAAGTGTAAGGCTTGAGCAATCTCTTCTGGTTTTGGATCTCTTTCCGTGCCATTGAAGGGTAGTTGATTGAGAATGGGAATCCTCAAAAGTTGGGAGAATTATTCCAAAGTTGGCACAGGTTGATAATCGGGAAATGTGAAGCAATGGTGTAGAGGATCAAAGAACTGGAAGAGCACCTTCATCATGTCTTCATCAGTGTTGGAGGTAACCAAGTTTAGGAGGCGACCATGTCTTTCAGTAAATGGAGAATTTTCGGGAACCCTTGATGCTAGTTCTTTAAGTTGAGGAGAGATCCTTACAAGATTTACTTGAATGGTTTTCCTGCGAATAGAAACCATGTCCTACAAAACAGAACAAAGATAAATCCCAAAAATCTTTTAAATGGTTAGTGAGTATGAGTATGATGTTATGATGTTTATGATATTATGTACAAGTAGATATACACAAACAAAACAAACAAGTCCTTAGGTTTAGGCTTGCAAGGAGTCTCATAGGTAAGTACCCTCTTGAAGTTTAGTTGGCTCAAACCTGTCCTAGCAATAGTAATTGGGTTCTAAGGGAGCTCAATATCACTGGTTTGTTTTCTCGGGAATTGTTTCAGCGTAAGCCTCTTTAATGGCGACCGAAATATCCCAAAAAACCAAACCTCAATGAGTGTAGTATTGAGTATCTACCAACTTCGGACTGCACCAAAGTCGGTCGTCTCACTACGTCCTAATGGCCAAGGATGAGTCAGTTAAGGTGCTAAGGTCAGTTAGTGCTACATGACGCTGCTCAGCGGCCCCGTATTCTCCTCGTTTCAACACAAGGGATACCAGTACCAACAAATGCATCACACTAACGTAGCTATTGTTTCAACTGTATCGGTATACTCCACACAGTTCCCTCATAGTTTATTGCTACTTACCTAAAAGGTGCCCCAGATTCGGGTGTAGGATCTTTAGCAATAACCCAAACAAAGACCCAAAAATGTAAAGCAAGCAAAGCAAATAAAGGTGATCTAACCCTAAGGTAACACCACTTTAAAATATCCCCAGCAGAGTCTCTAGTTCTGTAACACGGTGGGAGAACTGACTTGGGATGTTTTGTGTTTGATCGCAAATGTTGCGGTTAGCAAGAGTCGCCACCGACTTTTCTTATATCCAAAAGGAAAGGCTGAAAAGAACAGGAAATACCTTTGAGATGTTTTGTTGAGTTTGGGGGGTAGATTATGAAAAGGGAAGGTATTAGCACCCTTTCCATCTGTATTTATCTACGGGCTCTTAGTTGCTTGCTAGATCACTTGCTTTTGTTTGAAATGCTTGTGGTGTGAGTTTTGAAAGTATTATTGAAAAGATGTTTTTGTAATGGTTCTCGTCTCTATAAGAACGTATGAAAAAATATTTTGTCTTTTGAAAGGGTTTTAATATGAAAGTGTTGGTGTAAAATGTTTGGTCGTGAGCAAGCGAGCAACTAGGAGCAAATCTACCTACTCGAAAGGTCTTAGATGTTCTTTTCCTCCTACTTTATATGTTGATATTTTACCATTAATTTGGTAAGAAGCCCCATCGTTGGATGTCGATGGACGGGCGTGGGACGTTTGTATAGTCATAGAAGGCAACCTATGATACGTTTTAGCAATGTCATTTAGGGACTAGATCGTTTATCGAAGGCAACATCGAGGGACATCGAGGGACTACGATCTTTTATCGAGGGTCTTTGGTAAACGCCCATATTAGAGGGACATGACTATTTTCCGAAAGGAAAAAAAGTGGGATTACCCTAAGGGTGCTAGTGTGCAAGTGTGTTTTATTTACATGAATTTAGTCTTGATTTAGGGTTATCTATTTGTTGATTTCATATCTTGCCATACACACCCTAATTACTAGCATTTACATTTGGAATCGATAAATTGCAAAAATGTAAAGTCCTACGCTATTACATCATGTAGGGATGGGGGTAAAAATTTACCAATGGGGGTTGCAAGAATATAAATCCTAATTAACTATTACAACCATATTGAAATGTACGATGCAAGAGAGAGAAAAGACTTGTTTAGAAAATGGTTTTTTGTCTTAATGAATTAAGAAAAAGAAATAAATTAATTAACAAAAAGAAAATATTTTTATGTATTTTTTATATTAATAAAAAGGGTATTAATGTTTAAAATGATAAAAAAATGGAAATAATGAGAGATAGAATTAGCATGTTGCTGAAAGCAAAACAAAAGGGATCAGAAGTTCTGATGTCGGGTGCGTTGTGGTTCAGAAAGAAGCGTCAAAAGTTCTATATTTATACACTCTGAGGTCCTGCAAGAAACGTTAGAGGGAAAACACAGAAGTTCTGGATTGCTATGTGCTGAACTTCTGAGTGTTAGAACAGTGAGAAAGTCTTAGAAGTTTTGTGTATTAAAACAGTGAAGAGAACTCAGAAGTTCAGTATGTGCTAAGACTGTGAGTGAACATCAGAAGTTCAGTGTGTATTAACAGCGAGTGAACATCAAAAGTTCAGTGTGTTTAAACAGTGAGAAAATCATAGAAGTTATGTGTTGTGCTAAAATCGTGAGGAGACCTCAGAAGTTCTGTGTTGTACTAAAACCATGAGTGAAAATCAGAAGTTGTATGCTACATTTCAACTCTTTCCTCAAATTAATCAACACATAAGTAATTTATTCAGTTCTTAACAAACAGCAAATCAGAAGGATAAAAGCACAACAGTTTATAGAAGTTCTAATCCTAATTCTGAGCCTAGCCTTAATCAAGAAGTTCTGATCCACAGTTTTCTACTTATGCAATGATATGGACAACATCAATATTATGATATTTACATATTTAATGATGTTATGAATGAAAAGATGCAAAGTCAGAAAGACTTACCTTGAATCTGAAGCGTGTGCTTGGAACTTGAACTGCTACCTTCAGATGTTCTAGAGTCAGCAGGAACAGCGGAAGAGAAAATGCTAAGTTCTTTGATTCAAAGGGAAGAACAAAGGTTTAGTTTTCTGTTTGTGAATTATGGGTTTTTACGAAGGTTTCAGAGTTTTCTTTTCTCTCTTTTTGACAATTCTCTCTCTCTCTCTCTCTCTCTCTCCCCAAAAGCCCCCTTACAAGTGTGATGGAGCAAGTTATTTATAGGTGAGTTTGTTGTGGTTTTTTTTTTGGGGGGGGGGGGGGGGAACAAATGGGATTTGAACCTTTTTGGCATACCGTTCCATTTCTTTTTTAACACAGTTTTCATATGCTAATTTGGTGCAATTATGGGATTTAGGAAAATGCAGGCGCAGACTGGATTAGCTGTTGGCTATAGGACTGTATTGTAGCAGTGCAGTAGGTTGTTTAAAAGAGGTTTTAGGATTTGGTTATGTTCTGATCGCAGAAGACCAGAATGAGACTCGAAGAGTGATGTTCTGGCCGAAGCGTTGAACATAGCCTCATATGCTAGGGTGCTGGCTTGTTCTTGAAGCAAGTATGGTGGTTAGAAGCTTTCAACCGTGCCTAAGCTGGATTTGTAAGCATGAATTAAGGAAAAGTACCCTCAGAGGCAAAATCAAAGCATGGGCCCAGCATAACCTTGAACAATTGAAACATTACAACCTTGTGTCTTACCCGAGGCACAATGGTTTATTTGTGAGCTTCATTACTTCATTTCATATGTCATCAATAAAACATTGGACTTTTCACATACAAATTTTACGCTCTTTGTTTATCTTTTCTGCCTCTTTACTTTATCAAAATATACAGCTATGCTCTTACACACACTCATATTTCAAACTGCAGATTCATATCCACTCTAGATCCCATTGATAACGGTTCTGCTATTGCTCATTATGCCTTTGAAAATCCGATCAACCAAGCCGAGGACGAAGGTGAGGAAGATTGTGAGGTACCAGGAGAGCTTGCCAGACTGTTACGACAAGAGGAAAGGGCAATAAAGCCTCATGAGGGACCAGTTGAGATAATGAACTTGGGTACTGAAGAGGACAGAAAATAAGTCAATGTAGGTGCTAACTTGGAGCCCAGTGTCAAACAGCGGTTAATTCAGATGTTACATGACTATGTTGAGGTATTTTCCTGGTCGTACAAAGACATGCCGGGACTTGACACCGATATTGTGGTTCATCGCCTATCTACAAAAGAGGACTACCCTCCAGTGAAACAAAAGGTTCGTCGTATGCGGCCGGATATGTCAGAAAAGATCAAGGCTGAAGTCATGAAACAGTTCAATGCCGGTTTCTTAGTTGTCATGTCTTATCCATAATGGGTCGCCAATGTTGTTCCAGTACCTAAGAAGGAAGGTAAGGTACGTATGTGTATGGATTACAGAGACCTGAACAAGGCAAGCCCCAAGGATGACTTTCTGCTTCCCCATATCGATGTTCTGGTTGACAACACCGTACAATATAAAGTATTCTCATTCATGGATGGTTTCTCCATCTACAATAAGATCAAAATGGCACCTGAGGACATGGAGAAGACGACCTTTGTCACACAGTGGGGCACTTTCTACTACAAAGTTATGCCATTTGGACTAAAGAACGTCGGGGCAACCTATCAATGTGCCATGGTATCTTTGTTTTATGATATGATCCATCACGAGATAGAGGTCTACATGGATGATATGATAGCCAGGTCTCAGACTGAAGAGGAATACCTTAATCACCTATAGAAGCTATTTGACAGGCTGAAGAAGTACAAATTGAGGCTAAACCCGAATAAGTGCACTTTCAGAGTAAGATCCTGTAAGCTCTTTTGCTTCGTTGTTAGCGGCAAAGGTATTGAGGTAGACCTTAAAAAGGTTAAAGCTATACAAGAAATGCCAACTCATAGAACTGAGAAGGAAGTTAGGGGATTCTTGGGATGCCTAAACTATATTTCCAGATTCATTTCAGATTTGACCGCTACTTGTGAGCCAATCTTCAAATTACTGAAGAAAGATTAAGCAGTGAAATGGAATGACGATTGCCAATATGCCTTTGACAAAATCAAGGAACATCTCCAAGAGCCTCCAATTTTGATTCCACCAGTTGAAGGAAGACTCTGATCATGTACTTAACAGTATTAGAGAACTCAATGGGGTGTGTGTTGGGGAAGTATGACGAGTCTGGTCAAAAAGAGCATGCAATATACTACCTTAACAAAAAGTTTACCGACTGTGAAAGAAGATACTCACTACTCGAGAAAACTTGTTGTGCTTTGGCATGGGCTACTCGCCGAATAAGACAGTATATGTTGACTCACACTACCTTGTTAATATCTAAAATGGATCCTATCAAGTACATCTTTGAGAAGCCCGTTCTCTCCGGAAGAATAGCAAGATGGCAGATGATCCTGACCGAATACGACATTCAATATAAAACCCAAAAAGCAATTAAGGGAAGTGTACTAGCTGATCATTTGGCTCATCAGGTTGTGGATAACTACCAATCCATGAATTTTGAGTTCCCGGATGAGAACATCATGCTAGTAACTGATTGTGGAGAACCAGGACTGGATGAAGGACCTGAAAAAGGATCCCGATGGACTATGGTTTTTGGCGGAGCTTCCAACGCTCTTGGCAATGGCATCAACATTGTGATCGTATCTCCTGAAGGCTATCATACTCCTTTCACTGCCAGGATATGTTTCAACTGTACCAATAATATGGCTGAGTATGAAGCATGTACCATGGGCCTCAAAGCGGAAATCGGTTTAAGGATCAAGTTCTTAAGTGTGTCTGGAGACTCGACTTTGGTAATCAGCCAGATCAAAGGAGAATGGGACACGAAGCACCCTAATCTCATCCCGTACAAAGAGCATGTGTTGACACTAATCCCATACTTTGAAGAAATTACCTTTGAGCATTTTCCACGAGAGAAAAATCAACTAGCGGACGCACTAGCTACGATGTCATCCATGTTCAAGGTCAAGTGGGATAATGAGGCTCCTCAGATCACCAGTGAGAGGATGGACAAGCCATCATACTGTCACGAGATTGGTACTGAAGAAATAGTGGACAAGCCTTGGTTCCATGAAGTAAAAAGATATCTTGAAGGCCAACAATATCCTGAAGGAGCTTCGGTCAATGATAAGAAGTTCCAAAGAAGGTTCTCTACTAAGTTCTTTCTCAGTAACAGGATCCTCTACAAGCGCAATCATGATTCTACCTTACTTCGGTGTGTAGACAAGAGTGAGGCAGAAAAGCTTATGGCTGATTTGCATGAAGGTACCTTTGGCACTCATTCCAGTGGGCACTCGATGGCTAAAAAGATCCTACGAGAAGGATACTACTGGTCCACTATGGAAGCAGACTATTATCCGTATTCGTGGACTTGTCACAAATGCCAGATCAATGCTGACAAGGTGCATGTGCCTCCAGTTCATCTAAACGTCTTGATTTCTCCTTGGCCTTTCGTAATGTGGGGCATCGATATGATTGGAGAAATTAGACCAATAGTTTCTAATGGGCACCACTTCATTCTCGTCGCCATTGATTACTTCACGAAGTGGGTTGATGCAGCCTCATTTGCTTCTGTTACCAAGAACGTTGTGGCCTGATTCATCAAACACAACCTTATCTGTCGATATGGTATTCCGGAAAGGATCATTACGAATAATGGTACCAATCTTAATAACACTATGATCACCGAGCTTTTCACACAATTCCAGATTCAACATCATAACTCTTCTCCTTACCGGCTGAAGATGAATGGCGCTGTAGAAGCTGAAACAACCGGCTGAAAATCATCAAAAACAATGAAGTCGCCATCGAACGTCTTTTATCCCACATGTAGGGAAAGGTAAACATCGAGGAAACCTGAAAAGGGTGAAGTCAAGGTCGAATGACCAAGAGATAAGGGTAAGGGAGTTTTTTACGCGAGGGGAAGGTATTAGCACCCCACACGCCCGTAGTACTCTACGGTATCCACTCTTGTTGTCTATCTTATGGGTGTGTTTAATCTATGCTTACTATTTATTACTGCTAAAAGGAGAATGCATGCAAAAGAAAGGGGGGAAAATGTAGGGAAAATCAAATTGTGCTCGTTCGGGCCCGACACTGATGCCTACGTATCCCTTTTAAGGAATCATAGCAGCCGTAGTTCGGCTTATGTTTTTGTTGGTTTGTATTTTTAATGAACAATATTGATTTCGCCTTCTGCCGCAACTCGACCTTCGGAGACTTACGCGTCAGCACAGAAGTGAATTAACATGCTCTCTTGAAAAGTTTGGAAAGAAATGTGCCTGGACGCACAAAAAGGTTCGAATTTGTTTGTGTTTTAAACGAATGATATTAATCTCACCTTCTGCCGCATCTCGACCTTTGGAGATTTACGCGTTAGCACAGAAGTGAATTAACATGCTCTCTTGAAAAGGTTTGAAGAAAGGCCCGAAGGGCAAAAAGAATTTTATGTTTGTTGGTGTTTTTGTTTGTAGATAATAGCTAGTTAATCTCAAGAGAGAGATTTTAGCCATTTCTCTACTTATTTCTGAAATGATTCTTTGAGACTTGATCCACACCAAAGCTTAGAATAAGAGAACAATAAGGTCGAGAAGAGACCCGCTTATCGTCTCACAGACTTAACGAAGATATGATTCTCGTCAGTAAATTTTTAGTATTTCGAAGTTTGTAAAAAAGAAGTTTTTGTTTTAAATACATATGCAAAAAAGTGGAGAGAAAAGCCAAGGGGAAGACTAGCCTATTTCTATCCTTAATGTTATCATACTTCACACGATCTCTAGGAAGCAATAAATGCGGAGATGAGGAATAAAATGAGGTTGTGATGATACCGAACGGAGAAGGTCCGTTGCTTCTTCATGGTCACACAAGCAATAGGAAAAATCTACAGGAGTTCAATCGTATAACAATTTATTGTATCACATGATTGAAAGCACCTAAAATGTACCTTGCACAATGAACAAGCGCGTCAAAAATAACAAGGTAAAGCGATGTGAAAATATGAATAAAAACCTAAAAGAAAAATTATTATTTTTTTATTAGTTTTTTATGCGGAGAAAATTCTATCAAAAATTAAAGAATTAATTTTTAAAATCAATTCAGAAGGACCTAACAAGTTTTATTGATTTTATACTTCTTTTATCACTAATTTTCAATTAAAAATCATGAAAAAGAAAATTAAAGAAATTATTGAGAGGGAGAGTGTTAAGAAGACAAGACCAATGGGGGTGTGATACTGAATCAGGGAATATTGCTAGGAATTGGTGTTAAGTCCAAACTAGCCCACTAAACCTTTCTTGTAGTAGCTTCCAAGACCTGTTGTACCAAAAAAATGCATAGCAAAGGGCCCGTATGATTCGGCCCACATATCCACACTTTATTTAAATTATAAAAAAAATAACCAAAAAATAAGAAGAAGAAAAAAAAAACATTTCAGTAATGGATAAAACGGTGGCGTTTGGTGAAGTTTCGTTAGGGTTATGAGAAATGGCTTTTGGACTTCATACGTGAAACGCAAAGAATTTCTTCCTCACTTCCAGACCATGGTGGCACAATCTCCAGTCACCTCTGTCTTGTTTCAATTTCTTACGGTCGAGCCTCTGTCTCAGTTCATCATCGTCTTCGCGTTCTTCCTTTTCTTCTCAAAACAACGACCCTTCTCCTCCGTTCAACACCTTCCTCAATTCCGAATCAAGCACACCGCCTTAAGGGATTTGGCGGCCACGCTCCTCATTGTTGTTTCAGTCTTGTTATGTTCTTACCTCATTCCATATTTTAATTCCATTTTGTTCAATCTTTCACCATTTACAGATGAACCCTAGGATGCTGTCTTGGCAACATTTTTGAGCACGTAACAAGAAAAGGTGAAATTGATGATGAATCGCTAACCCGTGGTGACGAATCTTTCAGGTATGAAATAATATGTTATACAATCTTCTCCTTCTTGCTTTAACTTCGTCTTTTCTTCTTCTTCCGATACCCTTCCATTTTCTGCCACAAAATCCTCTTCGTCTTCTTTTCTTTTGCGTTATCTGTATAGTAATGTGAAGTTGTTTACGAATCATGTAGTGTTGTTGAATCTGCTACAGAATAGTGTGATGATTGTTGCGCGAGGTTTTGGATTGAAGAAATAGGAGTTACGGACGATGATCGAAGATGGTTATGAGTGGAGGTTCTGGCACTTGAAACAGAGGTGAAGATGAAGCAAGAATTGTAGAGAATTCGATGAAGGATCTTGCAGTTCAGAGAAGGGTGAATTGATGAAGAAGCTTGAAAGTTCAGCAGGTTGAAGATGTAGAACGGTTATGGAGAGAGAGCAGGGAGAAGTTTGAAGGAGCTTTTTTCTGTGAACTGTGAAGGATGATGAAAACCAAGGTCAGAGGAGAAGAGAAAGTTTATGTGACATATATCCTTCTGCCAAAATGTGAAGCCCCATATCTCAGGTAACTTTCTGTTTTCTTATAGTCTGTTAGTCTGTTAGAGCTGATGCTTTAATCAGTTAGGGAATGGTTGATTGAAGGTTCTTGAGAGATAAAGATCGAATCTGATCCTATGTTTGAAGGTTGGAGGAATTGCAAAGAGAGAAAGATTCAATGGGTGAGTATTCTGAAATTTTCTATCACTTTTCTGGTGTGTTGAATGAATTCTGAAACTGAATAACGATAATCCCCTGAGTTTTTCTTGGTGAATAAATTATTGTGTATCTGAGACTCAATCTCGATATGTATATATGTGCAATCTCTGAATTTTCATTATGTAGAGGAAATCGTGAATAAAAAAAAACCCTCCCCTTGGTTATAGTTTGAGCCCCTTTTATTGGATTGAGGGAGTTAGTTATAGAATTGGTTAGGAGTTAGAAACTGTTAGAGTTAGTTAGAAAATTCTGTTATGTTAGAATTCTGTTATCACTGTTGGGAGGTTGGTTAGAGGAAGTTATGAATCTGTTAGGTGGTTAGGAGAATTCTGTTAGGATGCAGTTAGAAAATTCTGCTTAGTTCTGTTTGCAGTTAGTAGTTTAATTGTTAGAGAGAAAGTTAGAAGTTAGAAAATCTGTTAAGAATAGTTAGTTGGCAGGCTGAAGGTTATGTCATTGGCTTGTTAGTTTTGGTTCTGATTGTGGATTGTTTTGATGCGATTTTACAGGTTGAGTTCCAAGTGGCCAGTAGGATTTATGTTGAAGCAGTGTGAAGATTATTGTGAAGAGGTAAGGTCAAACTGTGGGATTTCGTGGAAGACATATGAAGATTAGGCTTTGGTGTTGTGTAGGATTTTTATAATTTCTTCTGTAACATGATGATAAAATTGTAATGAAAATGTTTTGAATGCCATCTTGTATTGCAATGTAGCATGGAATTAGTTAAACTTGCAATGTAATTTTGATAATTCAATGATAATTTCTTCAATGTACCTTTCTCCTCGAAACTGATTTTGAAGTTCCAAGTTCTTTTTCTCAAATATTCCTTTAAATACCTTCATATGAATTTAAATAATCATGGTATGAATTCAAAATATTTGCAAGGTAATCATAAGAGACTTTAATCTTGAATGAATTCTTGAATGACTATTTGGATGAAACTATGGTTGTTGGATTCAAGAACTTGTGGTGTAAACAATTAACTTGCTAACTGCATAACTGCATAACTGTTTTCTTATTTTCTATGCAGGACTGTTTTGAGAGTTTGTTATGATTTTGGATTAAACTTTCAGCATGTCTTCAAATATTTTAATGGAATTCAGCGAAAAGATTTTAGCTAACAGCCTTCAAAAGCCAAAAGATTTTAACTCAAGTTGGACTGACTATGTCCTCTTGAACCAAGATGAGGAGTTGCAAAGGTTATAAAGTTAAAAACCAACAGTTCGGGCTTCATAGTTCTGTTCAATGCAATTTTTTTTGTGCATTCTGTCTCCGCTTTGTAGTTTGCAAATTCTTCCGGTAACATCAACTTCTAATGTTGAAGAGTATTCAAAAAGTCTTGCAATAGCATATCTTTCCACTAAGCCTCCCAAAGAATGTGCGACAAAGGAGATCTTCTGCAACCCTTTTCTAGTGCCGCTAGTTGCGAACAAGCTGCTAAAACATTGGTGAAAGTAATGGCATCTGGTTCAATAGATGATTGTCTCATTTTGCTGAAGAGGTTAAGTGCTTCAAAAAGTTTCCCTTCAGTTATTTATCCAGAAATCATAACATCCCAAGAAACTGGCGTTGTCTTCAGTATCAATTTAAAGATGTTTTCAGCTGACTCAACCTTTCCACATTTGAAGTATAGATCCATGAGTGAGCTGTTTATAAAATATCAGGTTGTATTCTATTGCATATTATATATCCATGAACAAACTTTCCCTCTATGAGTTGTACTGAACGTGAATATGGTTTTACCTCAACAGAGTTGCATCATAATATTATTTATCTCAATAGTTGGTACAATCTTATTGAGTAGTCTGATGAGTAACGAACAGAACTTTGTAACAGCCCAGGCAAGAACAAGTTCATGAATATTAATATACTGCTCAAAGTAGTCAAAGTTGGTTTGAATCCTTCATTGTACATTCTCTTAAAAAGTTGAACGCATGAAAAGCAATCGCCTTTAAAACCATATCCTGTAATCATGGAATTCCAAGTAACAACAGACTTTTTAGGCATTTGCTCAAAAACTTCTATAGCCGTTTCTAAGTGACCGCATTTTCCATACATGTCAACAAGGGCAGAGCTAACAAAAGAATTAAGCCAAAACCCACTATTAATCAACTCCTTATGAATTTCCCTCCCTTTTTAAAAAAGCCTAACACAAGACGAAATAGCAGTTGTGATTGTAACTGAGTCCGGCTCAAATCCATATCTTCTCATCATGCCAAAGTATCTCAGAGCTTCTTCAAATTTCCCGCTTTGATGATAACAAGAAATCACCGTATTCCAGCATGCCATATCCTTATCAGGCATTTCATCAAACAATTGTATAGCATATACTCAAACGAATTACATTTAGCATACATACTCACAAGAGAACTTCTAACTACAATATCCACCATTAAATCAGTTTTTATCAAACAAGTATGTACCATTTGATTATCCTCTAAGCACTTCACTTCATGACTCAGTGAATGAATTCCAACCAACCTGCATATTCAATGAACTAGTCCTGAACTCAAGACATGTCATAACATTCGATCGAATCAACAATATGCATGCATGAACTCAGTCCAGACAACAACCTCTCCATATTGCAGTTGCCCAAAATCAAAGCCTTTATTCATGTTTGTCTAACTCAATTAGCATTCTCTCGCGTCATATCTTATATTGTGCTTCAATTTTTGTAATTCAAGTCGCAAACATGTCTACTTGAAAATGTAAGGCTAAAATCCTTAAGAAATTTCCTTGAAGATGATACTTCCCGTCGCACAATATAAGGCTCTCTGAGAAAGTCCCTTGATAAATAAACCCTAATCTCATAATCTTTGATGAAAAACTCGATTGGACCCCAATTACCGAAAATCTGGCTTTAATCGCATATAGGAAAATAAACCATGATAGCCTCGTGTCTTGATGAAGAAAGAAATTCTCAACTACCCAGGTCACAACCCTAATTCCACTGCTCACTACCTGAATAAGAAATAAGTCTTTATTGGATACGAACGCCTTAACCATTGCGAAACCCTAATATCGCATAACCACTGAACCTTGAACCAAAGAGCTATATTGAATGAAATGTATGCCATGTTAGTGACCTAATGAAATAGATGCAGATGAATACAAGAGTCTAAGCCAAAATAAAAGAAATTAGGAGGGCAAAATTTGGGGTGCAACAGCTGCCCCTATTTAATCGCTTTTAACCTGAAGGTGAGATTGGCGCCAGCCTTTCGAACTTTCAAGGTAGAAGAAGATTAAATACTAAAAGAACCCGAAAATTTGCGCTCCGGAGTCAGTCAGGTATACACTATATTTTTGGTTTTCTGTACTTTCTATATTTATTTATTTTATTATTTTTTTAGGTAAAAAGGATTATCAGGGTTAGATGTATGTTTAACCAGAGTTTGACATACAACAGAATAACTTGGTTATCGAGGAACTCTTTTTGGGATTTAGTAACAAACACCTGTAGGAAAGATATCAAAAGGTATATGCCTGAAGTCTGTAGCAGACATACGAAAAAAGTATCAGAGACACATATCCGGGGTCGGTAGCGGATATACAAGAAAGAGACATCAAAAAAACATATCCGTGGTCGGTATCGGACACGTCAGAAAGAGATAGAAAAGATACATATCCGTGGTCGGTATCGGATACACACAAAAGTGATATCAAAGATACATATCCGTGGTCGGTATTAGATACGCACAAAAGATTTAGAAAAGATACATATCCGTGGTCGGTATCAGATACGCACAAAAGAGACATCAAAGATACATATCCGTGGTCGGTATCGGATACATATGAAAGAGACATCAAAGATACATATCCGTGGTCGGTATCCGTGGTCGGTATCAGATACGTAAGAAAGAGATAGAAAAGATACATATTCGTGGTCGGTATCGGATACGTACGAAAGAGACGTCAAAGATACATATCCGTGGTCGGTATCAGATACGTACGAAAGAGATATCAAAGATACATATCTGTGGTCGGTATCGGATACGCATAAAAGAGACATCAAAGATACATATCCATGGTCGGTATCAGATACGTATGAAAGAGACATCAAAGATACATATCTGTGGTCGGTATCGGATATGCATAAAAGAGACATCAAAGATACATATCCGTGGTCGGTATCGGATACGTACAAAAGAGACAGACCGAAGAAAGCTCTTACAAAGAAAACACCAATCGAAGGTGAACTTACTGAGGGAAGATACCAAAGAAATGGGACTCCTGACAAATGATACCAGTCGACGATGGATTTTAACAAATGATACCAGCCGAAGCGGGGTTTTTTTAGAAAGATACCAGCCGAAGAGGGATTTTGAAAGATACCAGTCGAAGTGGGATTTTTAAAGATACCAGCCGAAGCAGGATTTTGAAAGATACCAGCCGAAGGTGGACTTTAGGATAAAGAAACCAGCCGAAGGGGAATCTTTATCCAGGAATATTATGCCGAAGGTAGATTCTAAAGGATGCCAGCCGAAGGTGGACTTTAGGATAAAGAAACCAGCCGAAGGGGAATCTTCATCAAGGAATACTATGCCGAAGGCAGATTCCTAAGAAAAGAACGTCGGTCGATGGCGAACTTACAACTGCAAAGAGACCAGCCGAAGGGGACTCTCAACAAATGATACCAGCCGAAGGTAGATTTTAAAGGTATGCATATCTGGTCAGAGTTAGATACACAAGAGCAAAGTTGATCATCAAGAAACAAATGTTTAGAATTGCTAACGAACACAGGAACGAGACTAACCGAAGAAAGCCCCAAAAAAGGACGCATTCGCCTAAATAAGGATGCTAAACAACTGGACTTTGAAGAGAAACTGAAAGACTCTTAACATAAAATATTAGCTAGGCTAACGAAAGGAGGACCCGGTTAACATGGATAAACCAAAACAGGGAACCGACTAAAGCGTGGCCTTTAAAGAGCACTGATCAAAGGTGAACTTTACAAGAGAAAGAGATTGGTCAAAGAAGACTCTAACAAAGATTGCCAAAACACACTGGGCTTTTGATAAGTTGTAAATACGCAAGGACTACAAAAAATCCCTCAGGCCAAAGGCGGGGTGTCAATTCTTCAAGAGTGGCAATTGTATGAATTACCACACACCAAGTATGGATACTCAAACACTTGAGAAGGGAGAAAGGTTATAAGCCAACTCTTACCCACACTTTAACGACAAAGCAAATACGGGTAAAATAACCAAAGGCTTGCAAAAGCAAGCGCGAACCACAAACTTACTGGGGGAATGGAGAAATACCAAAGACCCGACTGGTGGTGAATCAAAACAAACTCTGCTGGGGAAACATAATAGAATTACCCTAGGCTTCTTGTGGAGATAAATCAAATATGAGCATATAACAATCTGGTTACCACAGGTGGACACAATTGGCTTATACTCATGCATGTTTGAAATTTTTTTATAGCGTAATGCTCCATACAATGGAAATGCTACGCGTTTTGGTAGATGCAATGTAATGATGCAACATAATGATGCATGTTTAGTAATGCACTGGAAAACACATCAATAATCGGCTGTTGAGAAGACAATGAACTTCTGGACAATTATTCTGGCACATCTGATCTTCTGTGGAAAAAAAAAGCAATTTATACTTCAATGGGGAACCGAGATTTGGTACCGTCGACCCCTAAAGATCGATGTCACTGGGGAAATAACTTCCTGGGAAGAATATTGCAAACATAAATTGCGTTTCAGGGAAAATATTGAATTCTGATCAAACTCCCAACTTCACCGGGGAACAAGTTCCTTATCCTCTATTGGAAAGAGGAAAAAATTTACTGGGAATGGAAACTTCTGGCATAGGGATTCTTTGACGAAGATAGTTTCTGTTGGGGAGTATAGAAATTCTTAAATAAAAAGAATTCTACTCAGGCCACACTGGGGATAACGTTGTTGGGAGGTAAAATATCCTCGCTTGGGGAAGAAATAAACATCCTGGGACAAAAAAAACTCCATTGGGGATATCGCAACAGGATCTTCTACCACTTGGTAACGAAAGAGTTATGACTGGAGTTCTCCTGTACACCTCACCAGAGAGAAAGGACACTTGTTCCATTAGGGAAAGAAGAATAATTCCACTGGGGAAACTAGGTCTCATTATACGGCCATATTCACATTAGTCACATACAAACCCTTCTTGATTCATTTGTTGGTATGCATCTTGTCATGAAAGACCAACAATATTTGCAAAACAGAAATTGCGGTGACGTGCCCCTATTTGGAATGGAAAGCCTTACTGAAGAACAAACAACTTCAACTATTAATTACCGGGTAAGAACTGTGATGCAAGATTGCAAATTCAATATGTTGACTCCGAGGAGGAATGCCACTAAAGGGTGGACTTTAGAGAAGATGCTGCAAAAATAAATTGCAGTCCAATGAAAAGGAATCAATCTGGACTTTAGATAGCTTCTACATTTCCAGGGAGAAAGAACATTCTTCTTCTGCAGAGAAATGAGGATGCTTCACTGGGGAGAAAATATCTTAGAAGAGAAACCCCTTGGCAGATAGGTGTATGTCAAGTAGCAACAAGTCTTTTACTGGGAGGAGGCATCTCCTTAGGAAGCGATATTCCCATCAAGTCTTGTACGAGTAAACAAACTCCAAATGACCTTTGCGCTACTGCTCATATCCTACTGGGGAACAATCCAAACTTCAACTAGGGATAATAACCTTGACTTAGGACAAAGGATATCAGTAAAACGGACTTGAGTCTTTGATAAGTTGAAGATAACAATCTTAACTTCTCGGCATGATTTTCAAGTTCATAGGTTATTTAGCCTGCGTATGGACATGATCTGATCAACCATTGAAAAAGAGATAAATCCCTTACATAAATTCCTGCCCCAGTCTGTAAGGCTTTTGCAGAAAAATTTCCTCGAGATGACTTCTTGAGATATGTACCACCAAGATAAACTGCCCCAGTGTCATGAACTTCAGAATACTGCCCCTGGCTGACCAAAGTTGGAAATAGTTTCAACAATGCTTGATTGAATTCTCGTGTATCTATAAATTCTGAAAAGATTCTGCCCTAATCCACAAATTCTAAGAGAGATTTATCAAATCTCGACATAACTGCCCCAGTTTGATTGTACTTTGAGGGATAAAATTCCGCCTTGAATGCCTCAGATTGGCTGCATACTTACTCGACAGAGTATTCGACGCGCTTTCCCCTGCTTAACAGAGTCTCGACAAACCTTATGCTCACAGAGAGATGAAAACTTTAGGATTTTCAAAGGCAACATAACCTTAGAGTAGTTGTCCTATGTCTTGAAAGTACGTTATTTCACAACCATACTTCTTGACTTGAACTGCTTCTTTCTCGAGCAAATACTTGAGGCAATATGTCCCTTGAGACCAACTCAAAGTAATGCTCTATTGCTTGACAGAGACTCTAGGCGATCAACTTTTGTAGTCTACTTCAGATAATTTCTCAGACTGGTATTCTTTTACTCGACGGAGTCAACAGAAGGTTTACCCTAGATTGAGACCATTCTCATAAATGATTTACCTTTAAACGGTATCCTGAAGCAATTTGTCCCTTGAAATGATCAAATTTTTATTTGATGCTCATTATGCAAACTTACTCGATGTTTAAGCACTCGTTCATATGCAAAGAATGTTTATTCTAAGAATCTAATTCTAATGCAAAGCTCATGTTTGTCTTGAAGTTAAAAGATTTGTAAAAAATATTTTGAAATATCAAAGATTTGTACAAAAGATAGTGAAAAGATGGAGTGATACCAACTCAAAAGTTTTTGCAAGCCTCCTAGGAGTCAGATTACCGTATTTCTTGTTATAGTGTGATTTCGAATTAACCCTTGCTTCAGTTAGGACTTTTTAGGGTTGTAACGTGGCCTGGTTCAAGTTTTTTTAGAAAAAACGGATTTAAGGCTCAAAATATTTTGTGCCCACCCATTCTCCATGATGTTCTCCAGTCCTAAGTTCAATTAAACTGATACGAGCACTCATTCCTCAAAAGGAGTTTACCATGGTTGAGGAGGATAGTAGTCACTCACCCTTTTCATTCTTGGTTTTTGATCACACGACTTCATTCTTTGTCGAGGATTTTTATTTGGTGATCCCCTTTCTTTTTTCGCGCTTTCTTTTTGTATTCCCTAACTTTTGCCTGGACAAATTCCTTTTGATTTTGATTTTGAAGTCCAGCGGGATGCCCTGACTTTTGCCTAAGCGACTTGTCTTCTCAAGTTTCGGCTTAGCGGGGCTTTTTATTTCTTTTATTATTATTCCTTTTAGTTTGAACTATTCATGTGAGTTCGAGTCGTTCTTTGACTTGTTGAAAAAGGTGTGACTGCCTTGCTGTTTGGTTGACGAGGAACAACCATTATGGTATCGTCATCTTTTGACCTTTTGATGTGTGAGAGATATCTATTGGGATATCACTCTCGTTGATGCACGCCGTTAATAGATGAGAGTTTAACCATTGTGGTTTTGTTCTTTCTCAACCTTCTTAAGGATAACCTTTCTTGTGCACTCCTAATGAGTTCTGAATGCCCAATCAGATTAACTGGAATCTATCCTGCCGCGGGTTAAATGTAAGGGTTTTTCTGAAAAGAAAAGAAACTCATGCTTCAAGGCTCAAAAGGGGTTGACGAGGGTCTATCTCCCTTATATCTCCGGTGTTTGGGGATTGAAACAAGGCCTGTACATCGTCAGCAAGGTCCTACTCAAAAGCACACCGTTTAAATTTTCGGTATATTACTCATCATCCTCCCTCCAGAGGTTTTTTTTTCTTTATTTAACAAGAGTTAAGTATCAAAAAGTCAAAGGAAAACATTAATGAGTGAATACGAATGGACTAATTCAAAACAAACATACTCAATGCATTATGATTAGTATTCAACAATAAGCCAGTTTTGCATACAAGAAAGTATTAAACCAAAACAAGAAAGATTACAAATGAGAATGCAAACGTAATTTGAAAATGCCATGTTAAGGAGACTAGTCTCCGTATGGACTTGTTGCTTCAGACGATGATCCGGTAGTCTTGATATCTATTGAGTCAAAGGAGACTTCAAATCTGACTGGCTGGCCCGAAATTAATAGGCTTTGCATCCAGCAAGTCTTGCATATTTTCTTTGAAAGCCCAGCAGTCTTCAATGGAATGGCCTAGTGCCCCAGTATGGTAATCACATCGAATTCCTTCACCATGTGTGATGAGGACCTTATCAAGCGAACTTGCATAAATTGCATCACAAAGTATCTTCTACCATAGAGAAGAAATGCCAACCATCTTCTATCACACAGAATAGAAATCCAGCCACTGAATTCCGGAGCGTCTCCCACCGCACAAAAGAAGTGACGTATTCTATTACATAGAAGCGACATCCAGCAACCATACCAAAGAATCTTCTACTACACAGAAGAAAGTAAACTTCATCTCCTACTTCACAAGAGAGAAGTTTTAGCAACCGAATTCCAGAGAATCTCTTACTTCATAAAAGAGTCTTCGTCTTCTACTACACAAAAGAAAAATTCAGAAACTGTAACAAAGAATCTTCTACTACACAGAAGAAAGTAAACTTCATCTCCTACTGCACAAAAGAGAAGTTTTAGCAACCGAATTCCGGAGAATCTCTTACTTCACAAAAGAGTCTATGTCTTCTACTATACAGAAGCAAAATTCAGAAACTGTAACAAAGAATCTTCTACTACACAGAAGAAACTAAACTCTGAATATAACATTCGACCTTTGAGGTATTTTTCTTCTACACAACAACAGATATCCAAGAACTCGACGTCTTATACTTCTTCATCACAGAAGCATCACCCCATCTTATACTTACACATAAGAAGCAATCAGCTGAGGAAAAAGAGTCTGAAATGGTTTTCCCAAACATGGACTGAATCTTGGAAAAGAATCCAAACAAGTACCAAACTTCATACTTCAACCCCTTGCAGTATTCAATATCCTAACTAAGTGCCCCAGAATGGGAGACACATCTTGCATTTGTATCGAAATCAGGAGAGAAATTTGTTGGAGGACGTCCCAAAGCACGAAGCTTAATCAACTGAGCTCCCAACACACAAGGAAGTAACTGGATACAAGGCATTGAGATTGTATCAACCTTCTTCTCAAGCTTTCTCTGTCTCTGTTGGTAAGTTTTACCCCATGAGTTCACTTGGAAACCAGAAACTAGCTGCTAGCAAGAAAATCCGAGAACACGAAGCTTCTGGTGAGACCCACATAATATCTCATGATTTGAAAAAAAGAAAGTCCCATAGGCTGGGGATGAATGACAGCTTTTGTAGCAACACCATATACAAGGCCGCTTTCCCTTGCTGATACTACCTTTATAAATTCCATACCCGACTCAACTAAGTCTTCAACTGGCTATTTTTCTCCTTGAGGATTTCTGACTACAGGCCATTACTTGCATGTCCCCAATAAGCAGCCCCATCTGATTCTTTTCATTGAATCCAATTCCTCACGAAGTTGTTTCATAAATTGAATCTGATCACGGAGTGGCGGGAAGTCAATATTGGTAGTTCTGAAAAGAGAATACTGAGCCTGAATGAGGATTCCCCATTCTGAGAACCTTCTGAGTACTTTTTATGGATGCATGAAGATGCATCGGGTGAGCGAGAAAATTCTCCCTCTGAAATGATTTGGACGCCACAGTCTCTGGATTGATTTTGTCTTGGACCTTGTATCTGGATGACGTACCATATTCAATCGAATGATCAATTGCCCCAGACTAATATGCGTAGAAGATTCTTTCAGGAGAACAAATGAATGCTTTACCAAGCGAATCGATATAAACTGGTGAGAAAGAGTGTGACAATTGGCCAAATAGGAATTTGGACCTTTGGAAGAGACTTCAAACAGGTGCTTGGCTTTATATTTCAACCCCTTTGTAATCTTCAATATCAAAATCGGGTACCCCAGAATAGGGGATGCATCCAGCATACATATCGTAATCAGAAGAGACTTTTGTGGGAGGAAGACCTCAAAGATCAGAGTTAGGAGGAGCTGGGAATAATAGGATGTCATGCATTGGGCTCGCATCAACATGCTCATCAGGATTCTTGCTTAAAAGCTTTTCCCCATGAATTCACTCGGGGAATAAAGACTGGATCTTGTTGAACAAATTAGGGAACACAAAGTTATGGAGGATGCCCCTGATTAAAAAGTCGGATGCCCCGGTGTGGCAACCACATCTGACATTGGTTAATAAAAATGAAGCACTGATATAAGACCCTACGGTAAATGGGAACCGTCTGCTGGTAAGATGTTTCAAGAACTCAGGATTGCATAGCACTCATGGTTGGAAGCAATTGCCAAAAGATGAGGAGAATATAGAACCTTTACTGTGACAGTAAGTGCAAGATTATTGACATCATCATCAGAGCTTTCATGACCTATCTCATCTGAGTTTTCAATCAATCATCTTCCTGCTTGAAGATATTTCCGACCACGGACCAAAGCTTGCATGTATACCCGAAGTTATTCCATAACTGATCTCTGAGCATGTGATAGTAAGAATCAAGTTGAATCTCTGAAGAAAACACATGGTATGAGCAAGAATCCCCAATCTTTGAGTACCTGTTATGGATGCATGAATATACATGGGATACATGAACGGATGCCATTTCATGTTCCGTCGTTTCCAAGGAACTTACGTGCTTTGATTTTGATTTTACGTAAGTAAAAGATGGAAAAGTTTGGCACAAGGCTTACAAATACGATTCCTTGGAAATAACAGGACATGTATGTTAAGCATGTGGTTAGCCATGCTATGTATGCAAAGGCATGAGATCAAAGAGGATCAAGGTACCATCATTTCTGAATATGATTGTTGCACTGCTTCTGAATCATACAAGTATTATCAAGTCAAAGGTTTGGCATAACTTCCGCACATATAAGAATCAAGACCATGTAGATCTCCCATTGTACGGGGTCAAGGCTTCTGGAACGTCGGATATTGTTGAGCATTTTCTGAATATGCTGGGAATGCCAAGATCAAAGGCCTGAATGAATCTCCAGGTAAGCAAGTCATGAATCTCAGAAAATAAATCTGAGAACCATACAGTCACCAACCGAATACCATATGCATAAGTCACTGACAAAAATCCAGAACATAATCATTAGAACCAATAATCACCGTCTGATCACAGTCTCTATCTGAGCATGGGTAACCATCTGAACATAGTCACCAACTGTACCTGTAATGACAAATCCCTCCCCACTCACGGGTGAAGACTAGGTTAGGGTAAGGCAATGGTAACTCGAAAATCATAGGTCCGCCTGAAAGTGCTATGGGCTTACCCACAGACGTGGGTGCCGATAGTAATTCATTTGAACCTCATCTGAGTGTGGTATATGACATGACTGCACTAATCGGACCACGTCCTATAGCCGTCATGCCCCCACTCTATTCCTAGTGTCCTAGTGCACTCTGGCCTGGGTACTGGGCCTTTTACCTCAATAGTAACATCCCCACCCAACATGGAAAACCAGAATCCAGCATAATAGATGACAAATAGGGAAAGCAAAAAAATGCAATGCAAACTTATGCTCAGATAAACATGTACAGATGAGTAAACTGAAAGCATAAAAATAAACACCCAAAGAAAAGAAAACAAGAGCTAGGAGCGACTCCGGGACAGACCAGCATTTGGTCGACCTTTCCCCAGTGAAGTCGCCAGCTGAAACAATCGGCTGGAAATCATCAAAAACAATGAAGTCGCCATCGAATGTCTTTTATCCCACATGTAGGGAAAGGTAAACATCGAGGAAACCTGAAAAGCATGAAGTCAAGGTCGAATGACCAAGAGATAAGGGTAAGGGAGTATGTTACGCGAGGGGAAGGTATTAGCACCCCACACGCCCGTAGTACTCTACGGTATCCACTCTTGTTGTCTATATTATGGGTGTGTTTAATCTATGCTTACTGTTTATTACTGCTAAAAGGAGAATGCATGCAAAAGAAATGGGGGAAAATGTAGGGAAAATGAAATTGTGCTCGTTCGGGCCCTACCCCGATGCCTACGTATCCCTTTTAAGGAATCAGAGCAGCCGTAGTTCGGCTTATGTTTTTGTTGGTTTGTATTTTTTAATGAACAGTATTGATTTCGCCTTCTGCCGCAACTCAACCTTCGGAGACTTACGCGTCAGCACAGAAGTGAATTAACATGCTCTCTTGAAAAGTTTGGAAAGAAATGTGCATGGACGCACAAAAAGGTTTGAATTTGTTTGTGTTTTGAACTAATGATATTAATCTCGCCTTCTGCCGCATCTCGACCTTTGGAGATTTACGCGTCAGCATAAAAGTGAATTAACATGCTCTCTTGAAAAGGTTTGAAGAAAGGCCCGAAGGGCAAAAAGAATTTTATGTTTGTTGGTGTTTTTGTTTGTGGATAATAGCTAGTTAATCTCAAGAGAGAGATTTTAGCCATTTCTCTACTTATTTCTGAAATTATTCTTTGAGACTTGAACCACACCAAAGCTTAGAATAAGAGAACAATAAGGTCGAGAAGAGACCCGCTTATCGTCTCACAGACTTAACGAAGATATGATTCTCGTCAGTAAATTTTTAGTATTTCGAAGTTTGTAAAAAAGAAGTTTTTGTTTTAAATACATATGCAAAAAAGTTGAAAGAAAAGCCAAGGGGAAGACTAGCCTATTTCTATCCTTAATGTTATCATACTTCACACGATCTCTAGGAAGCAATAAATGCGGAGATGAGGAATAAAATGAGGTTGTGATGATACCGAACGGAGAAGGTCCGTTGCTTCTTCATGGTCACACAAGCAATAGGAAAAATCTACATGAGTTCAATCGTATAACAATTTATTGTATCACATGATTGAAAGCACCTAAAATGTACCTTGCACAATGAACAAGCGCGTCAAAAATAACAAGGTAAAGCGATGTGAAAATATGAATAAAAACCTAAAAGAAAAATTATTAGTTTTTTATTAGTTTTTTATGCGGAGAAAATTCTATCAAAAATTAAAGAATTAATTTTTAAAATCAATTCAGAAGGACCTAACAAGTTTTATTGATTTTATACTTCTTTTATCACTAATTTTCAATCAAAAATCATGAAAAAGAAAATTAAAGAAATTATTGAGAGGGAGAGTGTTAAGAAGACAAGACCAATGGGGGTGTGATACTGAATCAGGGAATATTGCTAGGAATTGGTGCTAAGTCCAAACTAGCCCACTAAACCTTTCTTGTAGTAGCTTCCAAGACCTGTTGTACCAAAAAAATGCATAGCAAAGGGCCCGTATGATTCGGCCCACATATCCACACTTTATTTAAATTATAAAAAAAATAACCAAAAAATAAGAAGAAGAAAAAAAACATTTCAGTAATGGATAAAACGGTGGCGTTTTGGACTTCATACGTGAAACGTAAAGAATTTCTTCCTCACTTCCAGACCATGGTGGCACGATCTCCAGTCACCTCTGTCTTGTTTCAATTTCTTATGGTTGAGCCTTTGTCTCAGTTCATCATCGTCTTCGCGTTCTTCCTTTTCTTCTCAAAACAACGACCCTTCTCCTCCGTTCAACACCTTCCTCAATTCCGAATCAAGCACACCGCCTTAAGGGATTCGGCGGCCACGCTCCTCATTGTTGTTTCAGTCTTGTTATGTTCTTACCTCATTCCATATTTCAATTCCATTTTGTTCAATCTTTCACCATTTACAGATGAACCCTAGGATGCGGTCTTGGCAACATTTCTGAGCACGTAACAAGAAAAGGTGAAATTGATGATGAATCGCTAACCCGTGGTGACAAATCTTTCAGGTATGAAATGATCTGTTATACAATATTCTCCTTCTTGCTTTAACTTCGTCTTTTCTTCTTCTTCCGATACCCTTCCGTTTTCTGCCACAAAATCCTCTTCGTCTTCTTTTCTTTTGCATTATCTGTATAGTAATGTGAAGTTGTTTACGAATCATGCAGTGTTGTTGAATCTGCTACAGAATAGTGTGATGATTGTTGCGCGAGGTGTTGGATTGAAGAAATAGGAGTTACGGACGATGATCGAAGATGGTGATGAGTGGAGGTTCTGGCACTTGAAACAGAGGTGAAGATGAAGCAAGAATTGCAGAGAATTCGATGAAGGATCTTGCAGTTCAGAGAAGGGTGAATTGATGAAGAAGCTTGAAAGTTCAGCAGGTTGAAGATGTAGAACGGTTATTGAAGATGAAGGATCTTGCAGTTCTGAGACTCAATCTCGATATGTATATATGTGCAATCTCTGAATTTTCATTATGTAGAGGAAATCGTGAATAAAAAAAACCCTCCCCTTGGTTACAGGTTGAGCCCCTTTTATTGGATTGAGGGAGTTAGTTATAGTATTGGTTAGGAGTTAGAAACTGTTAGAGTTAGTTAGAAAATTATGTTATGTTAGAATTTTGTTATCACTGTTGGGAGGTTGGTTAGAGGAAGTTATGAATCTGTTAGGTGGTTAGGAGAATTCTGTTAGGATGCAGTTAGAAAATTCTGCTTAGTTCTGTTTGCAGTTAGTAGTTTAATTGTTAGAGAGAAAGTTAGAAGTTAGAAAATCTGTTAAGAATAGTTAGTTGGCAGGCTGAAGGTTATGTCATTGGCTTGTTAGTTTTGGTTCTGATTGTGGATTGTTTTGATGCGATTTTATAGGTTGAGTTCCAAGTGGCCAGTAGGATTTGTGTTGAAGCAGTGTGAAGATTATGGTGAAGAGGTAAGGTCAAACTGTGGGATTTCGTGGAAGACATATGAAGATTAGGCTTTGGTGTTGTGTAGGATTTTTATAATTTCTTCTGTAACATGATGATAAAATTGTAATGAAAATGTTTTGAATGCCATCTTGTATTGCAATGTAGCATGGAATTAGTTAAACTTGCAATGTAATTTTGAGAATTCAATGATAATTTCTTCAATGTACCTTTCTCCTCGAAACTGATTTTGAAGTTCCAAGTTCTTTTTCTCAAATATTTCCTTTAAATACCTTCATATGAATTTAAATAATCATGGTATGAATTCAAAATATTTGCAAGGTAATCATAAGAGACTTTAATCTTGAATGAATTCTTGAATGACTATTTGGATGAAACTATGGTTGTTGGATTCAAGAACTTGTGGTGTAAACAATTAACTTGCTAACTGCATAACTGCATAACTGTTTTCTTATTTTCTATGCAGGACTGTTTTGAGAGTTTGTTATGATTTTGGATTAAACTTTCAGCATGTCTTCAAATATTTTAATGGAATTCAGCGGAAAGATTTTAGCTAACAGCCTTCAAAAGCCAAAAGATTTTAACTCAAGTTGGACTGTCTATGTCCTCTTGAACCAAGATGAGGAGTTGCAAAGGTTATAAAGTTAAAAACCAGCAGTTCGGGCTTCATAGTTCTGTTCAATGCAATTTTTTTTATGCATTTTGTCTCCGCTTTGTAGTTTGCAAATTCTTCCGGTAACATCAGCTTCTAATGTTGAAGAGTATTCAAAAAGTCTTGCAATAGCATATCTTGCCACTAAGCCTCCCAAAGAATGTGCGAAAAAGGAGATCTTCTGCAACCCTTTTCTAGTGCCGCTAGTTGCGAACAAGCTGCTAAAACATTGGTGAAAGTAATGGCATTTGGTTCAACAGATGATTGTCTCATTTTGCTGAAGAGGTTAAGTGCTTCAAAAAGTTTCCCTTCAGTTATATATCCAGAAATCATAACATCCCAAGAAACTGGCGTTGTCTCCAGTATCAATTTAAAGATGTTTTCTGCTGACTCAACCTTTCCACATTTGAAGTATAGATCCATGAGTCAGCTGTTTATAAAATATCAGGATGTATTCTATTGCATATTATATATCCATGAACAAACTTTCCCTCTAGTAGTTGTACTGAACGTGAATATGGTTTTACCTCAACAGAGTTGCATCATAATATTATTTATCTCAATAGTTGGTACAATCTTATTGAGTAGTCTGATGAGTAACGAACAAAACTTTGTAACAGCCCAGGCAAGAACAAGTTCATGAATATTAATATACTGCTCAAAGTAGTCAAAGTTGGTTTGACTCCTTCATTGTACATTCTCTTAAAAAGTTGAACGCATGAAAAGCAATCGCCTTTAAAACCATATCCTGTAATCATGGAATTCCAAGTAACAACAGACTTTTTAGGCATTTGCTCAAAAACTTCTATAGTCGTTTCTAAGTGACCGCATTTTCCATACATGTCAACAAGGGCAGAGCTAACAAAAGAATTAAGCCAAAATCCACTATTAATCAACTCCTTATGAATTTCCCTCCCTTTTTAAAAAAGCCTAACACAAGACGAAATAGCTGTTGTGATTGTAACTGAGTCCGGCTCAAATCCATATCTTCTCATCATGCCAAAGTATCTCAGAGCTTCTTCAAATTTCCCGCTTTGATGATAACAAGAAATCACCGTATTCCAGCACGCCATATCCTTATCAGGCATTTCATCAAACAATTGTATAGCATATACTCAAACGAATTGCATTTAGCATACATACTCACAAGAGAACTTCTAACTACAATATCCACCATTAAATCAGTTTTTATCAAACAAGTATGTACCATTTGATTATCCTCTAAGCACTTCACTTCATGACTCAGTGAACGAATTCCAACCAACCTGCATATTCAATGAACTAGTCCTGAACTCAAGACATGTCATAACATTCAACCGAATCAACAATATTCATGCATGAACTCAGTCCAGACAACAACCTCTCCATATTGCAGTTGCCCAAAATCAAAGCCTTTATTCATGTTTGTCTAACTCAATTAGCATGCTCTCGCGTCATATCTTATATTGTGCTTCAATTTTTGTAATTCAAGTCGCAAACATGCGTACTTGAAAATGTAAGGCTAAAATCCTTAAGAAATTTCCTTGAAGATGATACTTCCTGTCGCACAATATAAGGCTCTCTGAGAAAGTCCCTTGATAAACAAACCCTAATCTCATGATCTTTGATGAAAAACCCGATTGGACCCCAATTACCGAAAATCTGGCTTTAATCGCATATAGGAAAATAAACCATGATAGCCTCGTGTCTTGATGAAGAAAGAAATTCTCGACTACCCAGGTCACAACCCTAATTCCACTTCTCACTACCTGAATAAGAAATCAGTCTTTATTGGATACGAACGCCTTAACCATTGCGAAACCCTAATATCACATAACCACTGAACCTTGAACCAAAGAGCTATATTGAATGAAATGTATGCCATGTTAGTGACCTAATGAAATAGATGAAAATGAATACAAGAGTCTAAGCCAAAATAAAAGAAATTAGGAGGGAAAATTGTGGGGTGCAACAGAAGCTTCTAATAAAAACATCAAGAAAATCATACAGAAGATGACATTAATATATAAAGACTGGAACGAGATGTTACCATTTGCTCTTCAAGGCTACCGCACCATAATGCGTACATCAACAGGGGCAACTCCTTTCTCTTTGATATACGGTATGGAAGTCGTCCTGTCCATTGAGGTCCGGATCCCTTACATGAGGATCATGAAAGATGCAGGGTTGAGCAAAGACGAATGGGTTCATACTCGACTTGACCAGTTAATCCTGATTGATGAGAAGAGGCTTGCGGCTGTCTGTCACGGTCAGATGTACCAAAAACGTATGTTCAAAGCTTTTAACAAGAAGGTCAGACGTCAGGTATATCAGGATGGTGACCTGGTAATCAAGCACATCATACTGCCACAATGTGATCCCAGGGATAAATGGACAACCACATACGAAGGGCCATTTGTGATCAAGAACATATTTTTTGGTGGAGCCATGATCTTAACCACTATGGACAGTGACGACCTTCCGTACTGGTAAACGCGGACATAGTTAAAAGATACCACGCATAAACAAAGACCCGATAGGTTGAATGGCCTAGGAAAAAAAAGGGAATCCCGGCGAACCAAAAGCGTCCGAGAAAAAATTAGGTATATACACAAAAACATTATACACCCGGCAAGTCGAAAACCTGAAAAGGCGGCTTGGGAAAAAAGGGTATCCCGATGGATTGAAAACTCGAAAGGGCGGTCTAGGCAAAATTTATGGATTTAAAGCGTATAACTATGTCTCGTTGGATAATCTTACAGCCAATCTTCAGTACCAACTATCAAGCTCAAGCGATACTAATTAATCCAATCAGCTTCAGACAAGCAGTGAAAGGGAAGAGACGCTCAGAGACATAAAGGCAATAGCATAATAGGAACCCAATGGGATTATTTCATATAGTTGTCTTTCTTTGTAAACTATTTTGTATAATTTCCATTCTCACGATGACATTCTCTTACTAGGATGTATGTCTCGTTGTACAAAAACACTCATTTCAAGTTAATACAAAACTATTCCTTTGAAAGTGTAAAACTTTTGTTTTTATTTTTCTGTTTTGTGTGCGAAAACGTTCAATGTTTATTTTTGAACATGCATATGAATATGATTACTGCTTACAAATACACGCATAAAAACAGAAAGACAATTGCTAATGACTTTAAGAAATGGGAAAATGTCTAAAGACCATCCACAAAATTCTCGTAGATGTTTTCCCTGACAGATACCTTCTCCAGCAGGTACAGAGACAAGGGCATTCTACTACAAGGCCACTTCCATATCCTCAGTATGCAACCTAATGGTGTCAGGTGTTCTCATGTCCCTAGTAGAGCAAAAATCTTCAAATTACTGCTCCAAAAAAATTCCCCATTGAAGTCTCCAAGCTTCTTAGGATTCCCCAGTAAGATTTCACAAAATTCCAAAGCAATGCACGGAGTTTCCCTTCCCCAACAGAATTGTTTCTCTAACAACGGAAGCCCATCTCCCAGAATTTCAACTTCAACAAATCAGAAGACCTACATTCTTCACCCCCGGCCACAGTTAGGGATTTATTTTCCCTATTTCAACAATACAGCAATGGAACAACTGACACGTTCATACATTGCATTCATACATCATTCATATAAACATCATAGCATATGCAACACACATGCATATATCATAATCTCATTTATTTTTGAGAGCATCATGCAATTCATACATCATGACATCGCATGAAACTGACTTTACCTTTCAGGTTAAATTATCAGAAAGACAAACACCATCAACTTATACAGTAGGTCAAAGATTAATACCTGAAACCAGACGGGGAAATTATCTATACGATCAAGTGGTATGAACTCCCAAACAAGACGAGTTTACCAACAAATAAAATAAGTCCCAGGTTAATACCTGTAACCAGCCAGTAGAACTATCTGCGGACGACCAACTTTGGATTAACACCTGTAACCGGCCAAGAGAACTATCTACCTAAAGAGATTAAAGATCAATACATGTAACAAGCCAGGAAAATTGTCTTTCTTTCTCAGGTCAGAGGTTAATACCTGTAACAAGCCAGGACAACTATCTCAGCGACCGATAATTTTCAAGTTCCAGATTAATACCTGAAACCAGACAGGAAAACTATATACACGGCCTGACAGAGAAATCTTACACGGGTTCCTTCTCATATATCTTCGGATGCAGACTAACACAGACTCATCTTGGAACAGCCCTACGCAGGCTCATTATAATGCATCTTCAGGTAACGGTTAATTCTGTTATCCCTAGCAAGTTACTATTAAGCCTGGACTTGACCAGATAATAGTATACCTCAAATTCAAGTTGAAGCCTGGATCCGACCAGATAACAGCTTAATCTCTTCAAATCATTAAAGCCTGGACACGACCAGATACATTTCAAGTCACTGAAGCCTGGATTTCGACCAGATAACAGTTTAATTTACTACGAAGCCTGGAATATGACCAAATAGTAGTTCACTTCTTCAATTACTATGAAGCCTGGAGTACGACCAGATAACAGTTCAATTTCATTTTACTGCGAAGCCTAGAGTCCGACCAGATAGCAGTTTACTCTGTCAATTACTATAAAGCCTGGACTCGATCATATAATAGTATACCTCAAATTCAAGTTGAAGCCTGGATTCGACCAGATAACAGCCTAATCTCTTCAAATCACTGAAGCCTAGACACAACCAGATAACAGTTCGAGTCACTGAAGCCTGGACTTCGACCAGATAATAGTTTAAGTTACTACGAAGCCTGGAATCTGACCAGATAGTAGTTCACTTCTTCAATTACTATGAAA
Organism: Vicia faba; assembly: GCA_948472305.1. Taxonomy (NCBI): domain Eukaryota; kingdom Viridiplantae; phylum Streptophyta; class Magnoliopsida; order Fabales; family Fabaceae; genus Vicia; species Vicia faba. Next base: position 1,161,878,245 of record OX451736.1, on the reverse strand, counting down.
CCTAGAGTACGACCAGATAACAATTCAATTTCATTTTACTATGAATCCTGGAGTCCGACCAGATAGCAGTTTACTCTGTCAATTACTATGAAGCCTGGACTCAACCAGATAATATTATACCTCAAATTCAAGTTGAAGTCTGGATCCGACCAGATAACAGCTTAATCTCTTCAAATCATGGAAGCCTGGACACAACCAGATAACAGTTCGAGTCACTGAAGCCTGGATTCTGACCAGATAACAGTTTAAGTTACTGTGAAGCCTGGGGTACGACTAGATAACATTTTAATTTCATATTCCCCAGTAGATTGATGTGAAGCCTGGAATACGACCGGATAACAGTCAACTTTTGTTATCCTCAACAAAGTTACTGTGAAGCCTGGATTTTGTCCAGAAAGCAGCGAACTGTCATTTCTCCAGTCAAGAGGTAGCTTCCCCAGTAGAGTAATGGACAACTGATGTTTCTAGACTCTATTCCCCACAGAGTTTTCCTCAAACAGGAGAACAACAGAAACCCACCTTTACCAGCGACTCCTCCTCAGACAGCAGGAATAGGAACCCACAAAGGGACCATGTGTGAAATCAACATCTATTTTGGATGGAATCTTTAAACCCATCTCCGATAACTCTCTATCATCTTCTCTAAATGGCATCTGTAAGCCCATTCTTGTCACCATCAACTAACAGTGTTATTTCATGCAAGTGCAAATTTCTGGGCACTCTAGTGTTCAATCATCTTCCACCTTCAGATTATGAAAGGCAGAGCCAATCTAAATCCTCAGGTTTAAGAAGATTGAACAGGGGCAGCTGCTGTACCCCAAAATTTTCCCTCTCATGTTTCCCAAGGTTTTTTCCTCTTATATGGGTGGTTATAAGAACTTTCCTAAAGAAAATGAATTTTTTGAAGATAATCAAGTGTCTTTTGATTGGCATTTGAACAAGGTGTCCTTCAATTGGTATCTTGACAAGCTTCTATTTGGCATCTAAATCCTTTGAGCAAGCTTTGTTTCAAAGTCTTCGATTAGGCATTCGGCCCTCTTCGATCGTGCCTTGATTTCACAATGTCCTCGATGGAGCGCTAGGCCTCCTTAGACCAAGCTTGGTTCCCAAGGCTTCGACTGTGCATTAGCTACTTCAGGCTTTCCTTTGATTCACAAAGTAAGAACCCCCTACAAGTCCCTTTCGAATCACCAACAGTGGCCTCTATGTGCAACCTTCGACTCACTAGGCAAAGGCCTCTTCATGCTTGCCTTGGATTCGCTAAGTCAAAAGCTTCCCCCAATTGGCCTTTGATCCACAAGACAGAGGTTTCCTCAGACTTGTCTTGAATTCACAGGGACAAATGCTCTGACGAAGATAATTTTGGGCAATTCGAATTGATGTAGATATTGACTTAATTAAAGAAAATATGATAAGGGAAAACCCTGAAGATTTGGGAAATTCGAATTGATATGGATGGACTCCATCGAAGGAGCTGAATCAGATCCATTCGGGGGAGGACATCAGAGCCATTTGAGGGAGGCCATCAGAGCCATTCAAAGGAGGCCATTAGAGCCATTCGAAGGAGCTGAATCAGAGCCATTTGAAGGAGGCAATCAGAGCCATTCGAAGGAGGCCATCAGAGCTATTCGAAGGAGCTGAATCAAAGCTATTCGAAGGAGCTGAATCAGAGCCATTCGAAGGAGGCCATCAGAGCCACTCGCAGGAGGCAATCAGAGTCATTCGAAGGAAAGCATTTGAAAGTCAAATGTCCAGGTTCATTCAAATTCAAAAAGGGACAAGAAACCATGTATTTTGCAAATTTTTAAAATGGTATTCATGTCCTTAAAACACCAACTTAATGTTTGTTTACTCCTTTGCCTTCTTGTCCCCTCCATCCCCTCTATATAAGGAGACCATATACATACTCATGGAGGGTAGAGATGGAAGCCCAGGGGAACCATACATACATATTGTTTTACACGCATACACAGCCTAAGAGAAGCACGCCAAAAAAAACTCTCAAAACTCAACAACATCACACCACACTTGCCTCTCTCCTTTCGAATCCAAAAGCATCTAACAACTCTAGTTCCCCATGCAAGTTCCAGTTTCAAGCAAGGTAAGCCGCCTTTACCTTGCATCTTTCATTTCAGCATGACATGTAAATAACATTTACTTACTTTCCGTTTCAGCATAATATAGATAACATCTTAGTTATGTTCTTCATTTCTGCCCTTTTGGTTTGTTTGCTTTTCTTGTTGGAACTAACCTGTAAAGATTTAAACGAAAGACAAAAAGAATATGAATGAAAGATATGCATTCATGCTGCTCCATAGGTCCATTTTACTTCATATTCTAAATCGAAAGAAATAGAGAAGGCTGCAGTCGAAGGTTGCTCATGCCCACTCCCTGACTCAATCGAAAGAAGTAGAGAAGGCTGCAATCGAAGGTTGCCCATATCATTCCCAAATCCAGTCGAAGGAGGCAGGAAAGGGTGCAAATCGAAGCTTGCTCACGTCAACCCTTAAGCCCAATCGAAAGAAGGCAAAAGAAGGGTGAATCGAAGGAGTCCATGGCCTGGATCGAAGAATTCATTTCTCTTCTTTATTTTTATATTTTACTTGTCTTTTGATTTGTTTGTAATAGCGTAGGACCCTTACTTTCTGCATTTTTTTACTGCTTTTCATATTAAATGCTAGATGTATGATTAATAGGATTGTATGGCGAAGACTAAAATCAAACGCAAGTAAACCTAATAAAAAAGAAAAAAACTGAAACATAACACACGTGCACATATGCACCTCTAAGGTACGCCCACTTTGGTTGCCTCCGGAAAACGATCATAATTCTCAAAACGTGAGAAGTTTAGTGACTGTCCTCTAGTTTGAAAAGATCATGAGTCCCTCGATGACCCTCTCAATGTTTCCTCGGTTAAAAGTGATCTTAGAAATCTAGGACAGTTAATAAAAATTCTTGCCAAGTTGCCTTCGTGACCGTAACATCCCTTCAAAAGTCCCTTATACATCCAACGACTAGGGTTGCCTACTCATTAATAGTAGGATAGCGCTATCTAAAGGATAGGAGGAAAATAATAACTTTTTTTTCGAGTAGAAAGTAGATAGCTGTTAGAAGTTTGCTCAAAACATTTTGCACTTAGACAAATACTACTTTTCGAAAACATTTTTCAAAACACTTTGTATACTTTCTCCACAATCCAGAGAAACATTACAAAGTTCGCCATACTAAGGTATTTTCAAAAAAAAATCAAATACACAAAGCAGAAAGATATCTCAGAATGAGAAAACCTCTAAGAGCCCGTAGAAAACTACGGATAGAAAGGATGCTAACACCTTCCATTTCCATAATCTGCCCCCTTAATCAGAAAACTCTCGAAAAGGTCTTTTTCTGTTCTTTTCACCCTTTCTTTTGTTGGATAAAAGAGATGTCGGTGGCAACTCTTGCTTACCGCAACATTTGAAAACACAAAATGCAAAACCAGTATTAAACAATCGGTTCTACCACTGTATCATAATGTCTAGCAGTCAACACCTCAGTCACTGCATCGATGACCCTTCAGCAAGATTCTGATCACACAGATAGACAGTTTGGAAGAGACACTTCCAGGACAACCTAGCTAAGTCTACAAGCTAAACTCCATTGTTTGTTAGATTTGCTCCTAACACATCCTGGAGTTTCTTCAAAGCTTCCTCCAAGAGCAATACACCTCTTACCTACAGGCTTCGAGGTGATCATGGTAACCTTCCCACAACCCGAGAGGTTTACCTTGACAAAACCCTAGACTTCTATATCTTGAGCCGTGTATTTTCTAGGTTACAAACCCTTCTATTTATAACTTGTTACCCAATTGGTTTTGGGCCTTCAATCACAGAAAGTCAACTATAACAAACTGTAGAAACCTTTACCCCAAGAAAGGTCATCAATCTTTTGTTTCCTAAATAATCTCCTTATTTAGAAAGTCTTCATTCTCCTTGATTTCTGATTGAATTTTATAGACCTTTAAATATGCGCCACATAGGATGCATAATATTCTCCTGAATATTCTGCCTCTGTTAAGAATAAACTGAATCTCATTAATCCAGCTCAGCAGGCGCGATGTCAAAGACAAATTCTTCGACATGTTGTTCCAATTGTTGAAAAAGTTCAACACAGCATGTTCTGACATTGTAATAGGACTTCTTGTTGTACCTGTTCTTCTTAGCAGGTTTATACATCCTATTTTACATTACATGATATCTGCTATTATTTGTTTTACAAAAATTAAGTCAATCCTAAAACAAGAGAACTAACAATCTCCCCCTTTGGCAAATTTTGGCTAAAACAAATAATCTAAAAATAATTGCCATCTAGGAGATTTCAGTAATACAAAAATATAACCCTCGACAGTAGTGTTTAGAAGCTATTGCACACAACAATAGATCTTCAGTTGAAAATAATGTCTCAACATCTTGTTCGATATCTTCTTTGCAGCACTCTGAATAACTCAATTGCATCAGCACCAACGAACAACAACTTCAGGATAAAAGGAAGAAAAGTCCTGAAGTTTGGTTGATGCACATGAGGAAGAAGATAGAAGAACACAACTTGTACTCCCCCTCAATCCAGAAACATCTTCTAAGCATAAAAGACCAATGGTGGAATAAGAGAACTCTTAATAAGATCACAGGTCACAAAGAACAGATCCAAACAAATACATGATATAACATTTGATTCGACATGTTTGGACACTATCTCCTATCTAAGCAAAACCTTTCTCCCCCTTTTTGGCTAAAACTTGACAAACGAGGCCTTCACAGAACCAGACCCAAGCACAACTTACCTAGACTTGAACAAAACCCATTGCGGTGATGAGAACAACACTCACTTGGTATTTAGAGGATATGAGAAGCCTCTATAAATAGCAGAGTAGTTTCTTAGAAATTAACAATCTTTAATTCTTGGTCAAATAAGCGATAAATGAGGATGGAAAAATTTCTGCACAAATTAATATGCACAGTCCAACCTGACTTTGAACACCTTTAATAGCTCTAGACAGTTTCTGCTGAAAGAACCAGTCCCAATAGATACACGAGGCTGGATGCACATTCTAGAATATTCTTTAGTTGGTCTTCACAGAAACATGTCCTGAACAATGTTCAGACATCCTATCAGACATTGTCTCCAACTTCAAGCAAACAAACCTTCAACAATTTAGTTAAGGATGTTTCCCAAACTCCTTCATATGGTCAGAGGCATAACCATAATGCCTTCATCTAAATTCTCCAAGTGAATTCCTTTCACTTATAATTAGTGTCACACAACATAAAATGACAGAAAAATCATCTCCAAAAAGAAGATATTAGAACATCTTCTGGGACATTAAGCTTCCCCCTAACCTATTAAGCTTCCCCTCAACCTCACCAGTCAGATTCTCCCCCTTAGTTCTGGAGTTAAAGACTCTGTAAGCTTTACTATTTGTAGAGTAACCCAGGAATATTCCCTCATCACTCTTGGGATTCATCTTCATTCTTTGTTCATGATCAGCTAAGATGTAACATTTGCTTCCAAAAACATGAAAGTATTTGACAGTAGGTTTTCTTCCCTTCCATATTTCATACAAGGTGGCTGAGGTGCCTTTTCTTAGAGTTACTCTGTTATGAATATAGCATGCAATATTTATAGCTTCAGCCCAAAAGTGGTAGGGTAACTTTTTAGCATGAATCATAGCTCTGGCAGATTCTTGAAGAGTTCTGTTTTTGTGTTCCACAATCCCATTTTGTTGAGGAGTAATGGGAGAGGAAAATTCATGACTAATTCCTTTACAAGAACAAAAATCAGCAAATTTATTATTCTCAAATTCCTTTCCATGATCACTTCTGATTTTGATGACATGATTATCCTTTTCTCTTCAAAAGTTTCTGATTTTTCTCTGATAAAACTTATTCATGTGTACCTAGAGAAGTCATCTACAACAACATATGCATACTTCTTTCCACCAAGACTTTCAATCTGCATAGGTCCCATCAAGTCCATGTGAAGAAGTTCAAAAACTTTTGATGTGGTGAGATGTTGGATCTTATGATGTGACATCTTAGTTTGCTTTTCAATCTGGCATTCACCATATATTCTCCCTTCTTTTATCTTGAGCTTAGGAATCCCTCTCACAGCTTCTATAGATATGATTATTTTCATTCCTTTTAGATGCAAGTGTCCTAGTTTTTGATGCCACAGCTGAACTTCATTTTCTTTGGCTAAAGAACATTCCGAGGAGAAGTTCAACTCTTGAGGACTTTCCTTCATTATCATAATCTCCTCCTTCAGTACCCACTTTTTCACCAATGTTATCATCCCTCTTCAGATCCTTGATCATCTTTTTAGATTTCAGCTTCCTCACTGAGCTAACTCTGATTTCCTTATCAAGTTCTTTACAAGCATCTATTAACTCATAAATCATATCATCCTTGCTCGAGGTCTTATTTTCATAGCATGCAGATGTCAAGACAATGTTTAGGACAAGTTTTTCTGAAAATAACTTGAAGTGAAGAGACAGAGCAGACTCCCTTTTGCATACCACATCAGTACCACAAAGAATCCCAAGGAGTTGATTAAGAATAATGCCACAAATAAGAGAGGTAAAGGCACTAGGAATCTTTATTGCACAAGCTCCTGCATGCTTTACAGTCTGTTAAAAATTGTAAGCACCATAATCAAACATCTTCTTATTTCCAACAGCATCAATGAATTTTCCTAAACGCACTGTAATGGTTGAGGTATGATTGGTAGGGACCCAATTAACAACTACAATTCTATGTAGGATAACATATTTAACACTTAACTTACTAACAGGGAGCTTATTCTTCATAGGCCATACATTCAGCTGGTTTGCAGTAAATGCTTTGAAAAACTGATTATCAGTTACTTGTCAAATAAGTGTGACATCTCCTAACAACCAGCAGGATATTCTTCTTTATCCCATTCACTACTGCAGAGAAAAATAAATTCTCTCAGAACCAGCACATCCTCTTGGAGAAGGACGATATACTCTAGCAACATCTGGCTAGATTCTTCAGAGACTCATAAGGACATAAAAAACTACATCTTATAGCAACATGTCTCAGCATGTTATCCAACACCATCCTCACAGGAGGGCAATAACTATATACGCTTGAACATCATAAGCTCCAAACAAACCAATTAGTCCACTGACTCCTCTAGTCATGGACAATCAAAATCTTCATTATGGAGAAAACACAACACTAAACATCCACTAGTTCACTGGGAATAACTCCAAGTAATCTAAACTAGTCACATAACAAGGACACTTCTGATTCATTCCGTTTCACCTCCACACATATTGTCATGACTCTTTGGATGGCTAAGATGTCATGCAACAATAGTTTGAAACCAACTTCCAACCATTTCTTATTGTGCTTAAAAGCTTTACTAAGATTCAAACTCTCCAACAGAAGGAATACCCCTTAACGAATGTGCTGATTAAATCCTCCTTCTGCACATTACTAGTATTTGTTGACACTAGTAAAGTATTCAAACCAAGATAAAAGTTATGCATTACTTGAGCATACTTCTCTAAACAAACTCAGAAACTTCTTATTCTGAACCAAGGATAGAACCGTCACTTCTGAATGAGGTGGTAGAATATTTAAGATTCACAGTCCCAAGTTTCTCCCATAGACTATCATCAACAATGATGTTACAACATCATTTAGGACATTAATAAATTTACTGCAGAACCTATCAACTATTATTCTGGAATCACCATCCAATGGAGTTATTTCCATACATTCCCTTTACAAACCTCCCAATCTACATAATAGGATCCCAATAGATCTCATCTTCAGTATCTACCACAAATCAGAATATAATTTAAGAGACATAAGCTCTCAAATATTTTCTGAAAGACATGTTCAGAAATCAGATTTTCACTCAATCATCAGACAAACACTTAGCTCCTATAAATCTATTTTTAGTCAACTTTCATGCATAATCCTAATAAATACTCAGTCTCACGTCAAAGTACTTATTAGTTAGTCAGATTGGATGACCTTCTCACTCTAGGTAGGACTTTAATCTGACATCCTTCTTCTTCACACCTGTAATATTTTATGAATCTTTGACATGACATCCAATCATGGCAGCCAAAACATTCCAGATTAGGTCAGTGGCTTGACCTTAAACTCAACTTTGGAGAACACACAATTTTTCTTCTTACCGAACCATGATATGAGATAATTCCCCCGAAAGAAACATCCTCCTGATGTACTTTTTCTATCATCAGTACTTCCTGCCCAATCAGCATCACAATATCCACTTAATGTAGAGCTAGATCCATGAGAATACAACATACCATATTCACTTATCCCATTCACATACTTTAGTATTCTCTTCACATGGTTGGCATGGCTAACTTTGGGATCAGCTTGAGTATCTAGCACATACCCCTTTTTCATCTTTAGACAACTTCATATGTGTGGGACCAGGTGTTCTCTTGTGACTGGAATTTTCCATCCCAAATTTCATTACTATATTCTTCGCATAGTAGGTTAACTCACCAACAAGGCTCATCTCAAACTCTGACTACATTTGTTTGACAAAATGTTGAACCATCTCATTTGACATCCCACATAAATCTGTGCAATCATGATCTTCCCTTCTTCTTCCTTGACAAAAAGAGATTTGTCTATGCCGCCTTTCCTATATCCATTCTCACCAAGAAATTTTGTCAATCTCTCATACCAAGCTCTTGGAGCCTCTTTAAACCATACAAAGCTTTCTTCAGTTTATACACATGGTTAGGAAATCTTTGATCAACAAATCCCTTAGGTTGTTCCATATAAACTACCTCATTCAAATAGCCATTTAAGGAGGAACTCTTTAAATCCATTTGAAACAACTTAAATCTCAGAATGCAAGCAACTCCTAAGAATAGTCTGATTGATTCAAGTTTGGCCACATGGGCAAAGGTTTCATCAAAAACAACTCCTTTAATTTGAGTGTATCCTTAATCAAAGGTCACTTTTATTGCTAAAGAAACTGAAATGTTGTTCTAACATCTGCTACGACATCATCCATTGTTACTATGGTTCTAGGGGAAACATCCATAGTAACTCATACTCAACTCTTGTGGGGGAAACACAAGGAAACATACTAACAACAACTGATCAATCTTCAGAATCAGATTACCAACATATGCAAGGGATTGCACGAGCCATATCTCAATAAGTTTTCTTCAGACCTCCTGTCTGACTTTGAGATGATGGATGCCATTGTTTGTACCTACAGAGGAGATTTTGTCTATTAGGTATTTATACAGAGTTTTCAAAGAAGTCTGTTTCCCATGATTCTTCAAAAATAATGCCCTTCAAATTTTAACATATTCAAAGATGTCACGACATTCTGTCTAACATCATATCAACCCTTGACAATAGGATCTTCTTCAACAACTTCTAAGGGTACACAAAGAGAATCACAAATTCTCTTCCTCAAGGGCAATCAAAACAATACTCAAGAGCATCAAACATTATGGTTGGATCATATTATTCCTCTTCAAACATAATATGTTCTATGGTCACAAACAGGATTCCATGAATCTGGTTCCTTTGATCAAAAGGATCTTCTAGATATGAGCTCATCTCATAAAGGGTCTAGTGAAGATTCCTTTATGAGTTCTTCTCAAGAACATGGAGCTCAACCTCTATACTCCCATAAGCCTTGGTCAGAAATAAACGGACACATGGAATAAATAAACTGTTGATCGTGTCCTGATCAACCTGCACAAACCAGATGCCTCCTCTTCCAGACCAGGAGTAGGTTCCAAACAAAAAGTATTCATAACATTTTTGTTCAGCACCCAAGGCATCTGTTCTTCAACTGGTAGTTGCATACCTGCTAAAATAATGTACTAACATCCCATAGAACATCAGTTCCTTCTTCTTGGAACACACCATCCTTGACAGTCTACAAGGTTAATATGAAGATGTATATGAGGTTTGAGCTCACCATGTACCATTCTTTTGGACCCGTCAAAGGCCCGGACAACAATGTTACTTGGTTTGAGCTCTAGGCCCTCACAGTCCAGCCTGTCCAGAGCCTTCTTGGGTAGCACGTTTAGTGAAGAACCAATGTCAACCAGCACGTGAGCAAGAGTAGTGCCCCTGCATTCAATGGAGACATGCAGGGCATCATTATGGTTCTTCCCCTTGGCCGTCAGATCAGCATCAGAGAAACCCAGACCGTTATCAGCAGTTAGGTTGGCCACACAGTCGGTGAATTGATCAGCAGACGTTTCTTGGGGTACGTGAGCCGTCTTCAAGAAAGCAATCAGGGCCTTGGCATGGGCCTCTGAACACAGCAGCAGTGATAGCATGGAGATTTTGGAGGGGGTGTGCCCCAGCTGTTCGACAACGTTGAAATCACTTTTCTTTATAATCTTGAGGATCTCTTCCAGCTCCTGCTTGGAAGCCTCAACAATGGTCTTTGGTGCCTCCGTCCGGGCAGGCACATCAACAGCAATCCCCTTGCCCCGAGTGTTAGATGATTCAGCAGCAGGGGTAGAAACTTGATCAGGGGAAGAGACAGACACACTGGTAGGTGTGATGATCAAAGGCCTCTGAATTACTGGAGGAACAATGTCTGGTGAGAACAGTCTTCCACTACGAGTGACCTTAGCAGGCCCAGTGATGTTGGTGACACCAGTATCAGTATTGAACTCTTGCTTCACTCCTAAAACATAAACATCTGCCCCATAGTGCCACGGGACAGCTTTATCAGACTTGTAGGGGATGGGCCCCGGAACAGTAATGGTGATGGGAGCAATCTTGTGAACAGGAAAAATTTGGACAGGCTTCTTTGAAGGAGCCTTGGAAGGGTTATTGAAAATGGTAACAATTGAAACTTCTTCAACAGGGGCAACAGGAACGGTAGTCTTTTTGAACAAAATCTCTTTACTATGCATCAGGTTTTGGACGCCTGATTTCAGCAAAGAACAACCAGCAGGGGAATCAACACATAAAGGGCAACCTTTGCTACATCCCGGAAATAAACCGGCTAGCAACAGGTTCCTCTTGACAGTCAGCAGCGGAGTAGCAACATCATCCACAGAAGCTACATATAAATCCTCCTCAAAAGCATTCACTCCATGCTGGGGCATGGGAGCGATCACAACATTTGGCCTCTCGGGCGCCTCGAACTGTATCTCCTTGGCATCAATAAGGTCCTGAACCTTATTCCTCAGGGCCCAACAATCATCAGTAGAATGTCCCGAGCTATCAGAGTGATATGCGCAACGGGCGTTGGGGTTGTATTTCGGAGATGCTGTGTTTACCATCTTCGGAGCCTCTTTGACAGTTACCAGGCTAGTTGACAGCAGTTGCGGCAGGATCTGAGAGAGAGTCATGCTGAGCCGAGTATACTTCCGTTTGGGCCTCTCAGCTCTAGGTTGGTTGTATTGTTGAGGAGCAGCAGTAGGCTTAGAAATTACCACCACGTTGACAGCTTGGCGGCGTTCCGATTTGTCCTGCCTTCTTCGACCATACACAACACTTGCCTCTTTCTTGAAGATCTTCTTTTCAGTACTTGAGGAGGCAACCTTCTGTATCTTCCCCGATTTTATACCAGCCTCGATCCTCTCACCAGTCAGGATCAGATCAGTAAACCCAGCAGAGGAATTACCAATGAGATGATTGAAAAGTGGACCAGATAGGGTCCCCAAGAACATATCCACCAGCTCCCGGTCCGTCAATGGTGGCTGCACCCTGCCAGCCAGATCTCTCCATTTCTGTGCGTACTCCTTAAAACCTTCTCCCGATCCTAGCGACATACCCTGGAGTTGGGTACGCGTTGGATCGAGGTCGGAATTATATTGATACTGCTTGTAAAAAGCAGTGGCCAGATCCTCCCAGTTACGAATGTTGGTTCCATCCAGCTGATAGAACCATTCGAGGTGAGTCCCTGAATGACTCTCCTGGAAGAAGTGGATCCATAAGTTCTTGTCTGCTGTGTAAGGCTGGATCTTCCTTACATAAGAACGGAGGTGCATCTTGGGACAGGAAGCCCCGTCATACTTCACAAAGGCAGGCGCCTTGAACTTGTGTGGAATTACCACCCCAGAAGATAAACCCAAGTCTCCGAAATCCAACCCAGGCACACGTTGAATCTCCATAGCATTTAATCTGTCCTCCAGCTGCTTGTACCGGTCCTCAGCAGGAGGGTACTGTTCGTCGTTGAAGTCTGTCTCAGTGTCAGAGACCACAGGACTAGGGACCTCTCTCCCTTGGTGACTACCTTCCCCCACAGATGGAGTAGTCCTCTCAGCGTCATTTTGCAAGGTGTTCCCAAGTCTGCGCCCAGTGTTGAATAGCACAGTCCTCTTCTTCTTCTTATTCTTCTTCAGGAGCATAGCCTTCAGCTCTTGTTGACCTTGAGCCAAACCCATGATCAGCTCCTGAAATTATGCGTTCTACGCCTGAAGAGCCTTGATAGACAGCTCGGTAGATGATTCAGGGTTCATGATGCTGAAATAAACAGCGAAGAACAGTAAGCAACCTGAAAAGAAGAGTACCTGTGATGCACATGATGAATGATATGTGTTTATGCAATGCATTCAAGGGTTCGAAAATTCAAATTTATTGTAGACAAAAAGTAACACACGTTATCATTAAGGAAATAATTGTTTGATACATCAAAGCCTCATGGGCAAACATTACAAAGCAGATCAATCCCAAAAGACACTACGCATCCTCTTCGGAGCAATGTAGGTGTTGAGATTCCTTTCCTCGTGCAGTAGGCGGGTGAGCTCCAAGACCTTCTTTTCACTAGCATGTAGACTGGTCTCAAGAGAATTTCGTTCTTCCTTAAGCTGGACCCAGCTCTTCTGCATTTCTTCCCAGGATGTGGGCATGTCAGGATGTTAGATAGTGTAGGACACCTCTCCTTCCAATACTGGCTCTTTGATCACAGGGAGAACATGCGGATAAGGCATCTCTAACTTCTGGGAGCGGGCGCGTACCCACTTGAGATAAGGTTCCAACGGGATGGAGTTCCTGTGCCCCAGTGTCTTGCTGTCTATCTTACTGGGCATCCTCCAAGCTCTGATAAATCTCTGGCGAAGTCCTTGTGCATCGTTGTCGAAGTCAAAAACTATGTCAGGAATTAACATGTCATGAAGGCCGTCCCTCCGAGCATAACCAAACTGTCTCCAAGCCAGGCACGGGTTATAAGTAATACCTCATCTGATTCCAAGTAAAGGAACATTAGGGTACTCCCCGCAATGATCAATGATAGTGACATCCTCTCTGGATCGAGAACACCAATGTATATCAGCATGTGTAAGGGTCATCAATCGCTGTGACCACCTCAAACCCCGCTTGTTCTTCAAAACTGATTGTGGAAGGTGCGAAATAAACCACCTTCCTAGGAGAGGAGTGCAGCACATAAGAACACCTCTTTTTCTCATGGTTCGAGTGTAACATGAGTGAAGGATGTCCCCAAGCAACGTAGGTATAGGATTTCTGGACATGAAGATCTGGACAGCACTGATATCTATAAGCTGGTCTGGGTTAGGGAACAACACAAACCATAGACAAGGAGGGCCACAACTTCTTCAAAAGCTTGTAGGTCAAGGGAGTTCCAACATTCTTGGGCCTTTTCAAACAGAAACCTGGCTAAGAACCCTTTGATACCACTTCTAGCTTCCCAATGTCCCTTGAGGTCAGATGGTTGTAGGTGTGAGGCCTTAGCAATCTCTTCAAGTTTGGATTCCTTTTCCGTACCGTTGTAGGGTAGCTGATCAAGGATAGGGATCTTCAAGAGCCGGGAGAACTCTTCCAATGTAGGTACCAGTTGGTAATCCAGGAAAGTGAAACAGTGGTGCAGAGGGTCAAAGAACTGGAACAGGACCTTTATCATATCCTCCTCAATGTTGGTGTTAACCAAGCTGATGAGTCTTCCATGCCTCTCACTGAATGAAGAGCTCTCCGGAATCCTGGATATAAGCTCCTTAAATTGAGGAGGGATCCTTACAAGGCTGATCTGAATTGTCTTTCTGCGAACAGTTTCCATGTCCTACAAAACAAGAACAAAGATGAAGATTCGAACCCCTGAAATGGTTAGCCAATGCATATGATGCTGTATGATGTCATGATGCTATGATTAAACACACCACAAATATTTACAAAGGCAAACATGATAAGGCACACAAGTCACACCACAGCCCTTAGAGTTTAGGCCTGCATGGGGTCTGGGTATTACCCTCTTGAAGTTGGTGGGCTCAAAAACCTGTCCTATCAAAAGTAACCGGGTTCTAAGGGTCCCAATATCACTGGATTGCTTTCATTGTTCATCGTTTCGATTTAGCCACTGAACTGGCGACCGAAATATTCCAAGAAAGCAACCCTCAATTGAGTGTAGTATCGAGTATCAACCAACCTCGGACTGCACCAAAGTCAGTTATCTCACTACCCTAAAGAGGCCAAGATAGTTCAATTAAGGTTCCTAAGGTCAGTTGATGCTTCACGACACCACATGGAGGCCCCGTACTCTCCTTGACTGAACTCAAGGGTTACCGGTACACACCAAAGTGCCACATCAACGTAGTAGACTGTTTCAACCATGTCGGTATGCAGTTCCCTCACAGCCTTGTTGCTACTTTCTAAGAAGGTATCCCCAGATCCGGGTTAGGATCTATAGAACTCCCGAGACAGTCCCATAATAATAAAGCAAACAAGTCAAAGCAATTGAAAACACAGTTATGAACTATCCTAAGGTACACCTCACTTTACAAAGTATTCCCCAGCAGAGTCGCCAGTTCTGTGATCGGTGGATCTGGAACTGACTGTTTAACATTGGTTCGCGAAATGTCGCGTAAGCAAGAGTCGCCACCGTCTTTTATTTTCTCCAACATGGAAAGGACAAAAGCACAGAAAAATTCCTTATTGAGATTAGCTCTCGGTTCAGGAGGTAGATTTATAGAAAGGGAAGGTGTTAGCACCCTTTCTATCCATGGTTATCCATGGGCTCTTAGATACTTGCTCATTTGTGTTTTCAAAATGTTTGTCTGCTTTTTAATTGTGAATGGGTTTGAAAAAGTTTCTTTGAAAGTTTCAGATCGACTCTTGTATCAGTCCTCAAGAGTGTTTGAAAAATCGTTTTGAAAGCTTTTTGAAAGTGTAAGGTGTGAAAAGTATTTTGTTTGTTTTTGAAAAGAGCAAGTATCTATGAGTCATCTACCTACTCTAAGGAATTAAGCTGTGTAAGTGTCCTTTAGGTAGTGCCGTCCCACCATTGAGAAGTAGGTAGCACCACCGTTGGAGGTGTTCGGGTCAATTCGTGGGTTAGGGATAGTGAGGTCACCGAGCAATAGTAAGATACCTTAGAAGCTACCCTTATGCCATTGATCTTTTTATTCCGAGGCAACCGTTTCGAGGCAACTGTTCCGAGGCAACTTGTTTCGAGGCAACCGTTTCGAGGCAACTAGATCAATGGAACATAAGGACTCACTAAGACGTCATATACTCGACGACCACGTTTCGAGGGGCAAGGCAACAGTGTGATCACCAGAGCAACAGTAGGACACCTTAGAAGCTACCCTTATGCCATGTTCATGGACATAAGGACTTACTAAAACGTCCTATACTCGACGACCACGTTTCGAGGGGCAAGGCAACAGTGAGGCGTACCCTAGGAGTGGTGTGTGAATTGTGTGTCATTTTCAGTTATATTTGTCTTGTCATGCATTTGGTGATCTACGCTTTGATTTTTATTTGGGCCATACATTCTTTCATGTGATTAACAGTTTAAAGGGTGCGGGAATTAAAATGCGGAAAATAAAAGGTCCTACGCTATTACAAGGCGCGGGTCTACATCGCCAAATTAACAAAGACCCGATTTTGAATAAAGAATGCGAAAAGTAAATGTCCTAATTATCTATTACAAGGCTTTGGGGCAAATACATTATATTTAAAAAGGAAATAAAAGTAAACGTGCGAAAAGAAATAAGAATCGAGAGTGCGAGGGCGTTGGACCCTTTAAAGAAATTAAATATTGAAATTGAAAATTGATTAATGATTTAATAAGAAAAGAAGTTTTTTTTTTTGATGTTTTTGTATTTAATGGACATAAAGAAAATTAATTGGATTTTGAAATTAAATAAAAAAACCTAGTTCTAAATTGTTTTTAATTATTAAAGAAAATATTTAAGTTTAAACCTAATTTACTAATTGTTTAATTACAAGAGTATTTACAAAAATAATTAATAATTAATAATGATAAGAATAAAAAGGAAAAAGAATAAAAATACTAAAACCCTAATTTCTATATTTTTTAGTTATTAAGAAAATATTAAAATTGAAAACCTAAATTAAACTAATTTGATTATTAAAATTTATTTACAAAATAATATTAAATAAAACATATTTTTTGTTTTTATGATTTCTGATTTTTTTGTATTTTTTGTATTATAAAAATTAATTTGGTGAGTTAAAAGAAAATAATTAAATTAAAATAAATAAAAGAGAAAAGAAATGAGAGAAAAAAAAATACAAACGAAAAGGGGGGGTTTCTGCCAGATTTGGAGGTGTCTGCCAGGAATTTAGGCCCATTAGGAAGCTGGCCACGTTGACTTTTCCCACTTGGATACTCCTTCATGGACTGAGGAACATGATGGATGCTCTTTGGTAACCATGAGATTGAATCCCTGGGCGCGTGGCAGACCAGGGGCTGGAGTTGTATGGTGGTCTTTAGATGAGAAGCTGCATAGAAACATGTTAAGCAAAATAATGGAAATAATTTGAGGGGACCTGAGATTCGAACCCAGGTCCCAGCATTTACCAAGCCACCTGCCTACCAACTGATCCATTGCACGCGTTTGTAAGTAACATAGAAATGAAATAATATATGGAATAAAAACATTATATGCCAAAAACAAAAAAAAAGCGCGCGTGGATTTGAACCCTCCACTCAGGTCTTGCCACGCCAACCTTCTTCTCCGCTTGCCCCTGTAACAAAAGAGATAGCGGGGGTTTTAAACCCCCCTAAAACGCAACCTGCAAAAAAATAGCGATTAGGCCATGCTTGGCCATAAATTGAGCGCGATGGGTCCATTATGATCGTTTGGAGGTCACGATTCCAACCATGGCAGTTTGATGTCCTAATTTTACAGTATGGGGAAATCCCCAATTTGAAGCTTGAGAAACCCTAAAATATTTCAATGGTGAATCATGCTATGATGCGTTAAAATGCAATTGGATCAATCTACTAGCTTTAGAAAGCCCCTAGCAACACAAACAACAAAGAAAATGGGTTAATTGCTTATGAAATATGATATACGATTTGAAAAAAAGAAGCAAACCAGAGGAGGTCTATGGCACGATTCCTTGAGTGATTATGCTTGTTTTTGATTGCCAAAGCTTCCTAGGGATGTCAGGAATATGTTTTGATGGGAATTGGGACTTGAGACTTGCTGTAAGGAGGTTTTCAGTTTTCAAGTTTGTGTGACAATTTTGCAATTTGGTATGGCCGTTTTTGGAGCTCTTAGGTTGTGTCCTTTCTTGTGATCACTTGCATATAGGTTAAGTAATGAGTTTTGATAAGAATTATGGCCAATAATGCCTTGCATTCATGCTTAAGATTTTGACATAAACTCCATTAACACACCTTCCATTTTTGAGCCAAATTTGAATTCTTGCTTGATTAGGCCTTGGCACGAATTTGGGATGTGCATAATGGTGGTTCAAAGCTAATCAAAGCAAGATATGTCCCTTAATTAATCTTTTTCATTTTTATTTGATTTTAAAAGATTTAAAATGAATTAAATCCAATAAAATAAAATAAAAATGAAAAAATTAATTTTAAATTTTGAAATAAAATGTGGGACACGTGGGAAGCATGGCCAAGCTGATTCAAGTGGAAAAAGTGGGCCCCTTTTGTCAAAAATGAAATTTCAAGGATAAATGATTTTGGCCATTTCACAAAAATTTCCCAACTTCTCCAATGCATATCTTACTCAATTTTGAAGTTATGAACATGTTCTTGGACATTTTGGAAAGGTCTTGAAGTCCTCTAACCAATCTATTTGGTCCCATGTCATTTTGATTTACCAATCTCAAGTTATGGTCTTTGACTTAAAGTCCCTTTTTGTTGACTTTTGAAAATGACCTATAATGTTGAAATTGATAACTTTTTGTGAGAGCATTTCTTGGACTTGGAATGTGAATATGAGTTGTAGGAAATGTTATCCCCTTCAAAATGAGCTTTGGATGGGATTTTTCTGATAAACCATGAAAAAGTTATGCCTTGGTCAAGTTACAGTTGACTTTTCAGTTGTCCAAAAATAGAAACTTTTGACACCTTGATGATTTTTGAGCCATTCTTGTGAAATCATGATCAATACTTGATCAAATGATGATTGTGGCTTCAAAATGAGATGTTGACCAAAAAATTTGACTTTTGACTGCCAAATGACCATTTTGCCCCTGTAGTTGACTGTGGAGCAATTAGGGTTTTTGGTTGTGCAACTTGACCTTGTGAGCCTTGAAACTTGACATGTAGGTGCTTGACAATGTGTATGAGCATATGTGACTTGATTGAGCCCTTGAAAACCTCAAATTCCTTACAAGAACCAAAACCCTAGTTTGACTGGCTTAGGAGGATGGTTGACTGTGTAGCCCTTGAGTAGACTTTGAACCATTCGCTTGTCATAACTTTGAAGATTATGGGAGGGAAAATTTTGGGGTACAACAGTTGCCCCTGTTCAATCTTCTTAGACCTGAGGATGTAGATTGGCTTGTGTGCCTTTCGTGATCCGAGGGTGGAAGATGATTGAACAGTAGAGTGCCTAGAAATTTGCACTCACATAGTAGAGTATCAGCAGTGTGATGTCAGGAATGGGCTTATAGATTCCATTTGGGACTGTGATGGATAATTGTGGAGATGGGCTTATAGATGCCATCGGGAGGTGTCGATCGCGTAAGAGATTCCTTAGCGAGAACTTGCGTACCTGAGGAAGAAAGAAAATTACCTGGTCTGTTACAGGAGTTGACTTTCAAACTCTTTATGTAGACGTGCCCTGGCTGGATACAGGAATCAAATCTTTAAACTCTTCAGACGTGCCCTGGAAGGATACAGGAATCGAGTCTGGAAATGTAGTCGTCAACAGATACACCCTGGCAAGATACAGGAATCGGATCTTCGAACTCTTCAGACGTGCCCTGGCAGGATACAGGAATCGAGTCTGGTACTGTAGTCGTCAACAGATACACCCTGGCAAGATACAGGAATCGGATCTTCGAACTCTTCAGACGTGCCCTGGCAGGATACAAGAATCGAGTCTGGTACTGTAGTCGTCAACAGATACACCCTGGCAAGATACAGGAATCGGATCTTCGAACTCTTCAGACGTGCCCTGGAAGGATACAGGAATCGAGTCTGGTACTGTAGTCGTCAACAGATACACCCTGGCAAGATACAGGAATCGGATCTTCGAACTCTTCAAACGTGCCCTGGCAGGATACAAGAATCGAGTCTGGTACTGTAGTCGTCAACAGATACACCCTGGCAAGATACAGGAATCGGATCTTCGAACTCTTCAGACGTGCCCTGGCAGGATACAGGAATCGAGTCTGGTAATGTAGTCGTCAACAGATACACCCTGGCAAGATACAGGAATCGGATCTGGAATCACGACAGTTGATAGCAATTATCTTTGTATTAACTTTTGTCCTGAAAAGACGAAACGTTAGTTGTATGTGATGTCATGATGTATGACATGCGTGATGAGATTATATGTTCATGATGCGTATATGCATGCTATAATGTATGAAGATGCGAGGTTTATGAATGCATGTTTTCGTCTTAGGAAAATAAATCCGTGACGGATGCCGGGAAGTCAAATCCTGGGCTGATGTGAATAGCATTCTCTGTTTCCACTGGGGAGTGATGGATGCAAGGATACCGGTAGGAGAAGATGACTCCGTTGGGGAATAAACTTGGAGATTACTCTGTGGGGGAAAATTATTCTAGCGATCTTGCTGGGGAACAATACTCTGTGGGAAGAGAGGTACTCTGTTGAGATGTTGATAACTCCGCTGGGGATACCATTGATATGTTATGTTGAAGAAATTAATAGACTCCGCTGGGGATAAGAAGACTTCACCGGGGACGATCTTTCCGTGGCAATTGGCTGAGGATAACCCAGTTATATCCTGGTAGGGAAATAACCTTTGAATAAAGCCGGGGGACGCGTTCGTACTCTGCGGGTGACAAGCTTCCAGAATCTACTGGGGATAAGCTTCTTGCTGGGGAGATGGATTGAACTTTCCTGGGGAAACTTCTGGACTGGACTCTCCTGGGGAAATTCTTGAGATATACCGGGGAAGTGGCTCCGTTGAATGTCTAGTATACCGTCGGGGAACAATCTTAGACCAAGACTGTCGGGGATGCTTGTTAGGAATGTTCGTATATTGTTGGGGAATGTTGAGATCTGCTGGGGATACCCAACTTCCTTAAGGTTTGATAGAGTAGGCTAACTCTGCTTGGGGAGAGTGTATTGACTTGCTGGCTCACTCTCTGGGGAATTAAGATATACTGGTTATGTTCTTCAGCTGAACTTACCTTGGTATCTCGATGGACAGAACAATTAGATTGCTTAGACCCCTCATTATTGCCCCTGTTTCTCATGTTACCTGTAATTAATCCTTTGTTTCGTATGCAAATATTTATGAGTTAGCAATTATTGTCAAATGCATATATCACAAATTGAACCTTGGACGTTCTTCACAAAACAAAACAGAAAAAGGAAAAACAATTGGCAATTGATCTGAAAATTGAATTTATATTGATTTTTGAATTTGCCTGTAAATAGGCGTTTATGTACAAGAGGCTGACGTCCTGGTAAGAGAACGCCGCCGAATAAAAGAGTTTATACAATTTGTACAAAAGGAAAATAAAACAGCTATGTGAAAAGAATAATCCCACTGGGTTCCAACTCTGCTATCGCCTTTATATCTTCGAGCGTCTCATCACTTGATGACCTAGCTGAAGATGAAGCTGATTGATCGATGCCTTCTGAACTTGACAGTTGATACCAGATTCTGGATGCGAGGTGATCCAATGAGACATAGTATTACACTTTATCCCTAACTTTTGCCTGGACCGCCCTTTCGGGTTTTCGGTCCACCGGGATACCCATTTTTGCCCAAGCCGCCTTTTCAGGTTTTCGACTTGCCGGGTGTACAGATTTTTCATTTCATCCCTCATTTTGCCCGAACCCTTTTGGTTCGCCGGGAAGCCCTAATTTTTGCCTAGGTATGTCAACCTAGCGGGTCTTTTATCATGCGTAGTATCTTTTAACTATGTCTGCATTGGCGGGGTGAGGAAGGTCGTCACCATCCATGGTGGTTAGAATCATGGCTCCTCCTGAGAACACATGTTTAACCACAAATGGCCCTTCGTATGTGGGGGTCCATTTGCCCCTTGGATCACTCTGAGGAAGGATGATGCGTCTTATTACCAGATCCCCAACTTGATATTCTTGTGGTCTGACTTTCTTGTTAAATGCCCTGATCATCCGTTTTTGGTACGTCTGACCATGACAAATAGCAGTAAGTCTCTTTTCGTCGATTAAGTTTAACTGATCAAGTCGTGTCTGGATCCAATCATCTTCGCTCAGATCTGCATCCTTCATTATCCGGAGAGAGGGTATCTGCACTTCGATTGGTAAGACTGCCTCCATGCCATAGACCAAGGAAAAAAGAGTTGCCCCGGTTGACGTCCTTGCTGAGGTACGGTACCCATGTAGAGCAAACAGTAACATCTCGTGCCAATCTTTATAGGTCACTGTCATCTTCTGCACAACTTTCTTGATATTCTTATTCGCTGCTTCTACAGCCCCATTCATCTTCGACCGGTAAGGAGAAGAGTTGTGGTGCTGTATCTTGAATTGCTCGCAGAGCTCAGTGATCATCTTGTTATTAAGATTGGTACCGTTGTCCGTAATGATCCTTTATGGGACACCGTATCGACAGATCAGATTATGCCGAATGAACCGTGCCACAACATTCTTGGTTACAGTGGCGTAAGAAGCTGCTTCAACCCACTTCGTAAAGTAATCAATCGCTACAAGGATGAAGCGATGCCCGTTAGATGCCGTAGGTATGATCTCGCCGATCATATCTATGCCCCACATTGCAAAAGGCCAAGGTGCTGTCAAGACATTCAGAGGAACTGGAGGAACGTGCACCTTATCTGCATATATTTGGCACTTATGACATGTCCGAGAATGTTGGTAGCAATCAGCTTCCATTATGGACCAGAAATACCCTGCCCGAAGGATTTTCTTTGCCATAGTGTGTCCACTGGAATGTGTTCCGAAGGTACCTTCATGTAGCTCCGCCATGATCCTTTCTTCTTCAGTCTTATCCACACAATGCAGTAAGGTCGAATCATGGTTTCGCTTGTACAGAATGTCGTTGCTAAGGAAGAACTTCGCTGCGAACCTTCTCAGAAACTTTTTGTCATTGACAGAGGCACCTTCAGGATACTCCTGAGCTTCCAAGTATCTCTTCACCTCGTGGTACCAAGGTTTCTCAGTCACTACCTCAGCCTCGAGATCACAACAGTATGCCGGTTCGTCCAATTTCCAGATAATGACCCGGGGAGCCTCATTGTCCCATTTGACCTTGAACATAGAAGACATTGTAGCTAACGCGTCCGCCAACTGATTCTCCTCTCTTGGGAAATGTTCAAAAGTTACCTCTGTGAAATGGGGGATCAATGTCAACACACATTCTCTGTAAGGAATAAGGTTCGGATGTTTCGTATCCCACTCGCCTTTGATCTGATTGATCACGGGAGCAGAATCTCCGAAGACACTCAGAAACTTGATCCTTAAGTCAATCGCAGCTTGAAGACCCATGATGCATGCCTCATACTCCGCCATGTTGTTGGTGCAGTTGAAACATAGCCGGGCAGTAAGTGGAGTATGAGTTCCTTGAGGGGATATGATCACAGCGCCGATACCGTTACCCAAAGCGTTGGATGTTCCGTCAAAGTGCATAGACCATCGGGATCCTTCCTCAGGTCCTTCATCCGGTCCAGGTACTTCACAATCAGTCACTATCATGATGCTCTCATCCGGAAACTCGAAGTTCATTGACTGATAGTCGTCTACTGCCTGATGTGCCAAGTGGTCTGCCAATACACTTCCTTTGATAGATTTCTGAGTCGTGTACTGGATGTCGTATTCTGTCAAGATCATTTGCCATCTTGCTATTCTCCCAGACAGAGCAGGCTTTTCAAATATATACTTTATAGGATCCATCTTTGAAATCAACAAGGTAGTGTGAGTCCGCATATACTGTCTCAGCCGGCGAGCAGCCCATACCAAAGTGCAGCAAGTTTTCTCGAGCAGTGAGTATCGGGTCTCACAGTCGGTAAACTTTTTGCTAAGGTAATAAATGGCATGCTCTTTTCGGCCAGACTCGTCATGTTGCCCCAGCACACACCCCATTGAGTTGTCAAGTACTGTTAGGTATAATATCAGAGGTCTCCCTTCAACCGGTGGCATAAGGATGGGTGGTTCTTGGAGATACTCTTTGATCCTGTAAAAGGCGGCCTGACATTCATCATTCCAACATACTACCTGATCTTTCTTCAGCAGCTTGAAGATTGGCTCACAGGTAGCAGTTAGGTGCGAGATGAACTGAGCAATGTAATTCAGACGTCCTAGAAAGCCTCTGACCTCTTTATCTGTCTTGGGAACTGGAATCTCTTGAATAGCTTTAACCTTGGCAGGGTCTACTTGAATACCCTTATCACTTACGACGAAGCCTAGCAACTTTCCAGACCTTACCCCGAAGGTGCACTTGTTCGGGTTCAACCTCAGCTTGTACAGTTTCAGACGGTCAAACAACTTTTGTAGATGATCAAGGTGTTCTTCCTCAGTTTGGGACCTTGCAATCATATCGTCGACGTACACTTCAATCTCATGATGGATCATGTCATGAAATAAAGCAACCATGGCACGTTGGTAGGTTGCCCCAGTATTTTTCAACCCGAATGGCATGACCTTGTAGCAGAAGGTGCCCCACTGAGTAACAAAGGTAGTCTTTTCCATATCTTCAGGAGCCATCTTGATTTGATTATAACCTGAAAAACCATCCATGAAGGAGAACACCTTGTGCTGAGCAGTATTGTCAACCAGAACGTCAATGTGAGGTAGGGGGAAGTCATCCTTGGGGCTGGCCCTGTTCAGATCCCTGTAGTCAACACACATTCTGACTTTACCATCTTTCTTCGGCACCGGCACCACGTTGGCCACCCACTGAGGGTAAGAAGTCACTGCAAGAAACCCGGCATCGAACTGCTTCATAACCTCAGCTTTGATCTTCTCAAACATCTCTGGACGCATACGGCGGACCTTTTGCTTAACCGGAGGGCAGTCTTCCTTGGTAGGAAAGTGATGGACCACAATGTCGGTATCCAACCCAGGCATGTCTTCGTAGGACCAGGCAAAGATCTCCACATAATCATGCAACATCTGAATCAACCGTTGTTTCACGCTGAGCTCTAGATTGGCACCAATCTTGACTTCCTTCCTATCTGTCTCAGTACCCAGATTTATTGTTTCCACTGGCTCTTCATGTGGTTGAAATGCCCTCTCTTCCTGGAGTAACAGTCTTGCAAGCTCACCAGGCACTTTGCAATCATCTTCACCTTCGTCTTCGGCTAAGTTGATCGGATTTTCGAAGTCATAACTGGCAGTAGCAGAGTCGTTACCAGTGAGATCCATAGTGGATTGAAACCTGTATGAGTGAGTGTGTAAATACAGCTGCTTTGCAATATATATAAAGAAAGAAAGGGAGCGCAAGATTTGAAATGTGAAAAACGTCCAATGTTTTTATTCATGATATATGAAGGTGACAAACAAAAGCCCTCACAAACAGAACCATGGTGCCCCGGGTAAGACACCGGGCCATAAAGTTTCAAATTACTGTTTATTACAAATCCAAAACAAAGAAGTTCATTACTGGGTGACAAAAGTAATGGGTGTAAAGTCTTTTGCGGTCCAGTTGCTAGGTCCACCGTTGGCCGTTGGGTAGATCCAGTTGTCAAACTCTGATTCTTCCACTTCGTCTTCATCCCCAATAGCATTCACTCCGGGATTGATGATGAGCACATGAGGTCTTCCAATCCTTGCCTTGCGCACAACCTTCTGAGCCTCTGCAGTGAAACCCAGCCCAAACTTGTTAGTCTTAGGAGTAAAATCAGGGAGCTTGCCCCAGTTTGCACATTCACCTTTTTCAATCACAGGCCGGGCGTCCTTTAAGGAGGCCATCTTCAAAGGAGAACCCTCTTCAACTACTGCTTCTGCTGCTGCCAATGTTTGTGGCACCTCTTCAAAATGTTGAAAGGGGGTCTCAATGAACTCCCCATCCATTTCCATGTACCGGAAGGAGTTGAGGTGGCTGACCATGTATTCCTCTTCCGCTTGCACTGTTACAATCTTCCCCCTGACCGGGTACTTGAGCTTCTGATGCAACGTGGAGGTCACAACTCCAGCCTTGTGGATCCACGGGCGACCCAGCAAAAAAGAATAGGATGGACGGATGTCCATCACATATAATTTTGAATCAAAGACCTGTGACCCAACCCTGATTGGGATGTCAACCTCACCATGTACCATTCTTTTGGACCCGTCAAAGGCCCGGACAACAATGTTACTTGGTTTGAGCTCTAGGCCCTCACAGTCCAGCCTGTCCAGAGCCTTCTTGGGTAGCACGTTTAGTGAAGAACCAGTGTCAACCAGCACGTGAGCAAGAGTAGTGCCCCTGCATTCAATGGAGACATGCAGGGCATCATTATGGTTCTTCCCATTGGCCGTCAGATCAGCATCAGAGAAACCCAGACCGTTATCAGCAGTTAGGTTGGCCACACAGTCGGTGAATTGATCAGCAGACATTTCTTGGGGTACGTGAGCCGTCTTCAAGAAAGCAATCAGGGCCTTGGCATGGGCCTCTGAACACAGCAGCAGTGATAGCATGGAGATTTTGGAGGGGGTGTGCCCCAGCTGTTCGACAACGTTGAAATCACTTTTCTCTATAATCTTGAGGATCTCTTCCAGCTCCTGCTTGGAAGCCTCAACAATGGTCTTTGGTGCCTCCGTCCGGGCAGGCACATCAGCAGCAATCCCCTTGACCCAAGTGTTAGATGATTCGGCAGCAGGGGTAGAAACTTGATCAGGGGAAGAGACAGACACACTGGCAGGTGTGATGATCAAAGGCCTCTGAATTACTGGAGGAACAATGTCTGGTGAGAACAGTCTTCCACTACGAGTGACCTTAGCAGGCCCAGTGATGTTGGTGACACCAGTATCAGTATTGAACTCTTGCTTCACTCCTAGAACATAAACATCTGCCCCATAGTGCCACGCGACAGCTTTATCAGACTTGTAGGGGATGGGCCCCGGAACAGTAATGGTGATGGGAGCAATCTTGTGAACATGCAAAATTTGGACAGGCTTCTTTGAAGGAGCCTTGGAAGGGTTATTGAAAATGGTAACAATTGAAACTTCTTCAACAGGGGCAACAGGAACGGTAGTCTTTTTGAACAAAATATCTTTACTATGCATCAGGTTTTGGACGCCTGATTTCAGCAAAGAACAACCAGCAGGGGAATCAACACATAAAGGGCAACCTTTGCTACATCCCAGAAATAAACCGGCTAGCAACAGGTTCCTCTTGACAGTCAGCAGCGGAGTAGCAACATCATCCACAAAAGCTACATATAAATCCTCCTCAAAAGCATTCACTCCATGCTGTGGCATGGGAGCGGTCACAACATTTGGCCTCTCGGGCGCCTCGAACTGTATCTCCTTGGCATCAATAAGGTCCTGAACCTTATTCCTCAGGGCCCAACAATCATCAGTAGAATGTCCCGGGCTATCAGAGTGATATGCGCAATGGGCATTGGGGTTGTATTTCGGAGATGTTGTGTTTACCATCTTCGGAGCCTCTTTGACAGTTACCAGGCTAGTTGACAGCAGTTGCGGCAGGATCTGAGAGAGAGTCATGCTGAGCCGAGTATACTGCCGTTTGGGCCTCTCAGCTCTAGGTTGGTTGTATTGCTGAGGAGCAGCAGCAGGCTTAGAAATTACCACCGCGTTGACAGCTTGGCGGCGTTCCGATTTGTCCTGCCTTCTTGGACCATACACAACACTTGCCTCTTTCTTGAAGGGCTTCTTTTTAGTACTTGAGGAGGCAACCTTTTGTATCTTCCCCGATTTTATACCAGCCTCGATCCTCTCACCAGTCAGGATCAGATCAGTAAACCCAGCAGAGGAATTACCAATGAGATGATTGAAAAGTGGACCAGATAGGGTCCCCAAGAACATATCCACCAGCTCCCGGTCCGTCAATGGTGGCTGCACCCTGCCAGCCAGATCTCTCCATTTCTGTGCGTACTCCTTAAAACCTTCTCCGGATCTTAGCGACATACCCTGGAGTTGGGTACGCGTAGGAGCAAGGTCGGAATTATATTGATACTGCTTGTAAAAAGCAGTGCCAGATCCTCCCAGTTACGAATGTTGGTTCCATCCAGCTGATAGAACCATTCGAGGTGAGTCCCTGAAAGACTCTCCTGGAAGAAGTGGATCCATAAGTTCTTGTCTGCTGTGTAAGGCTGGATCTTCCTTACATAAGAACGAAGGTGCATCTTGGGACAGGAAGCCCCGTCATACTTCACAAAGGCAGGCGCCTTGAACTTGTGTGGAATTACCACCCCAGAAGATAAACCCAAGTCTCCGAAATCCAACCCAGGCACACGTTGAATCTCCATAGCATTTAATCTGTCCTCCAGCTGCTTGTACCGGTCCTCAGCAGGAGGGTACTGTTCGTCGTTGAAGTCTGTCTCAGTGTCAGAGACCACAGGACTAGGGACCTCTCTCCCTTGTTGACTACCTTCCCCCACAAATGGAGTAGTCCTCTCAGCGTCATTTTGCAAGGTGTTCCCGAGTCTGCGCCCAGTGTTGAATAGCACAGTCCTCTTCTTCTTCTTATTCTTCTTCAGGAGCATAGCCTTCAGCTCTTGTTGACCTTGAGCCAAACCCATGATCAGCTCCTGAAACTGTGCGTTCTGCGCCTGAAGGGCCTTGATAGACAGCTCGGTAGATGATTCAGGGTTCATGATGCTGAAATAAACAGCGAAGAACAGTAAGCAACCTGAAAAGAAGAGTACCTGTGATGCACATGATGAATGATATGTGTTTATGCAATGCATTCAAGGGTTCGAAAATTCAAATTTGTTGTAGACAAAAAGGAACACACGTTATCATTAAGGAAATAATTGTTTGATACATCAAAGCCTCATGGGCAAACATTACAAATCAGATCAATCCCAAAAGACACTACGCATCCTCTTCGGAGCAATGTAGGTGTTGAGATTCCTTTCCTCGTGTAGTAGGCGGGTGAGCTCCAAGACCTTCTTTTCACTAGCATGTAGACTGGTCTTAAGAGAATTCTGTTCTTCCTTAAGCTGGACCCAGCTCTTCTGCATTTCTTCCCAGGATGTGGGCATGTCAGGATGTTAGATAGTGTAGGACACCTCTCCTTCCAATACTGGCTCTTTGATCACAGGGAGAACATGCGGATAAGGCATCTCTAACTTCTGGGAGCAGGCGCGTACCCACTTGAGATAAGGTTCCAACGGGATGGAGTTCCTGTGCCCCAGTGTCTTGCTGTCTATCTTACTGGGCATCCTCCAAGCTCTGATAAATCTCTGGCGAAGTCCTTGTGCATCGTTGTCGAAGTCAAAAACTATGTCAGAAATTAACATGTCATGAAGGCCGTCCCTCCGAGCATAACCAAACTGTCTCCAAGCCAGGCACGGGTTATAAGTAATACCTCCTCTAATTCCAAGTAAAGGAACATTAGGGTACTCCCCGCAACGATCAATGATAGTGACATCCTCTCTGGACCGAGAACACCAATGTATATCAGCATGTGTAAGGGTCATCAATCGCTGTGACCACCTCAAACCCCGCTCGTTCTTCAAAACTGATTGTGGAAGGTGCGAAATAAACCACCTTCCTAGGAGAGGAGTGCAGCACATAAGAACACCTCTTTTTCTCATGGTTCGAGTGTAACATGAGTGAAGGATGTCCCCAAGCAACGTAGGTATAGGATTTCTGGACATGAAGATCTGGACAGCACTGATATCTATAAGCTGGTCTGGGTTAGGGAACAACACCAAACCATAGACAAGGAGGGCCACAACTTCTTCAAAAGCTTGTAGGTCAAGGGAGTTCCAACATTCTTGGGCCTTTTCAAACAGAAACCTGGCTAAGAACCCTTTGATACCACTTCTAGCTTCCCAATGTCCCTTGAGGTCAGATGGTTGTAGGTGTAAGGCCTTAGCAATCTCTTCAAGTTTGGGTTCCTTTTCCGTACCGTTGTAGGGTAGCTGATCAAGGATAGGGATCTTCAAGAGCCGGGAGAACTCTTCCAATGTAGGTACCAGTTGGTAATCCAGGAAAGTGAAACAGTGGTGCAGAGGGTCAAAGAACTGGAACAGGACCTTTATCATATCCTCCTCAATGTTGGTGTTGACCAAGCTGATGAGTCTTCCATGCCTCTCACTGAATGAAGAGCTCTCGGGAATCCTGGATATAAGCTCCTTAAGTTGAGGAGGGATCCTTACAAGGCTGATCTTAATTGTCTTTCTACGAACAGTTTCCATGTCCTACAAAACAAGAACAAAGATGAAGATTCGAACCCCTGAAATGGTTAGCCAATGCATATGATGCTGTATGATGTCATGATGCTATGATTAAACACACCACAAA
This sequence comes from Vicia faba, assembly GCA_948472305.1. Classification (NCBI taxonomy): domain Eukaryota; kingdom Viridiplantae; phylum Streptophyta; class Magnoliopsida; order Fabales; family Fabaceae; genus Vicia; species Vicia faba. Next base: position 1,161,848,418 of record OX451736.1, on the reverse strand, counting down.
TATTTACAAAGGCAAACATGATAAGGCACACAAGTCACACCACAGCCCTTAGAGTTTAGGCCTGCATGGGGTCTGGGTATTACCCTCTTGAAGTTGGTGGGCTCAAAAATCTGTCCTATCAAAAGTAACCGGGTTCTAAGGGTCCCAATATCACTGGATTGCTTTCATTGTTCATCGTTTCGATTTAGCCACTGAACTGGCGACCGAAATATTCTAGGAAAGCAACCCTCAATTGAGTGTAGTATCGAGTATCAACCAACCTCGGACTGCACCAAAGTCAGTTATCTCACTACCCTAAAGAGGCCAAGATAGTTCAATTAAGGTTCCTAAGGTCAGTTGATGCTTCACGACACCACATGGAGGCCCCGTACTCTTCTTGACTGAACTCAAGGGTTACCGGTACACACCAAAGTGCCACATCAACGTAGCAGACTGTTTCAACCATGTCGGTATATAGTTCCCTCACAGCCTTGTTGCTACTTTCTAAGAAGGTATCCCCAGATCCGGGTTAGGATCTATAGAACTCCTGAGACAGTCCCATAATAATAAAGAAAACAAGTCAAAGCAATTGAAAACACAGTTATAAACTATCCTAAGGTACACCTCACTTTACAAAGTATTCCCCAGCAGAGTCGCCAGTTCTATGATCGGTGGATCTGGAACTGACTGTTTAACGCTGGTTCGCGAAATGTCGCGGAAGTAAGAGTCGCCACCGTCTTTTATTTTCTCCAACATGGAAAGGACAAAAGCACATAAAAATTCCTTATTGAGATTAGCTCTCGGTTCGGGAGGTAGATTTATAGAAAGGGAAGGTGTTAGCACCCTTTCTATCCATGGTTATCCATGGGCTCTTAGATACTTGCTCATTTGTGTTTTCAAAATGTTTGTCTGCTTTTTAATTGTGAATGGGTTTGAAAAAGTTTCTTTGAAAGTTTCAGATCGACTCTTGTATCAGTCCTCAAGAGTGTTTGAAAAATCGTTTTGAAAGCTTTTTGAAAGTGTAAGGTGTGAAAAGTATTTTGTTTGTTTTTGAAAAGAGCAAGTATCTATGAGTCATCTACCTACCCTAAGGAATTAAGCTGTGTAAGTGTCCTTTAGATAGTGCTGTCCCACCATTGAGAAGTAGGTAGCACCACCGTTGGAGGTGTTCGGGTCAATTCGAGGGTTAGGGACAGTGAGGTCACCGAGCAATAGTAAGATACCTTAGAAGCTACCCTTATGCCATTGATCTTTTTATTCCGAGGCAACCGTTTCGAGGCAACTGTTCCGAGGCAACTTGTTTCGAGGCAACCGTTTCGAGGCAACTAGATCAATGGAACATAAGGACTCACTAAGACGTCCTATACTCGACGACCACGTTTCGAGGGGAAAGGAAACAGTGTGATCACCAGAGCAATAGTAGGACACCTTAGAAGCTACCCTTATGCCATGTTCATGGACATAAGGACTTACTAAAATGTCCTATACTCGACGACCACGTTTCGAGGGGCAAGGCAACAGTGAGGCGTACCCTAGGAGTGGTGTGTGAATTGTGTGTCATTTTCAGTTATATTTGTCTTGTTATGCATTTGGTGATCTACGCTTTGATTTTTATTTGGACCATACATTCTTTCATGTGATTAACAGTTTAAAGGGTGCGGGAATTAAAATGCGGAAAATAAAAGGTCCTACGCTATTACAAGGCGCGGGTCTACATTGCCAAATTAACAAAGACCCGATTTTGAATAAAGAATGCGAAAAGTAAATGTCCTAATTATCTATTACAAGGCTTTGGGGCAAATACATTATATTTAAAAAGGAAATAAAAGTAAACGTGCGAAAAGAAATAAGAATCGAGAGTGGGAGGGCGTTGGAACCTTTAAAGAAATTAAATATTGAAATTGAAAATTGATTAATGATTTAATAAGAAAAGAAGTTTTCTTTTTTATGTTTTTGTATTTAATGGACATAAAGAAAATTAATTGGATTTTGAAATTAAATAAAAAAACCTAGTTCTAAATTGTTTTTAATTATTAAAGAAAATATTTAAGTTTAAACCTAATTTACTAATTGTTTAATTACAAGAGTATTTACAAAAATAATTAATAATTAATAATGATAAGAATAAAAAGGAAAAAGAATAAAAATACTAAAACCCTAATTTCTATATTTTTTAGTTATTAAGAAAATATTAAAATTGAAAACCTAAATTAAACTAATTTGATTATTAAAATTTATTTACAAAATAATATTAAATAAAACATATTTTTTGTTTTTATGATTTCTGATTTTTTTGTATTTTTTGTATTATAAAAATTAATTTGGTGAATTAAAAGAAAATAATTAAATTAAAATAAATAAAAGAGAAAAGAAATGAGAGAGAAAAAAATACAAACAAAAAGGGGGGGTTTCTGCCCAATTTGGAGGTGTTTGCCAGGAATTTAGGCCCATTAGGAAGTTGGCCACGTTGACTTTTCCCACTTGGATACTCCTTCATGGACTGAGGAACATGATGGATGCTCTTTGGTAACCATCAGATTGAATCCCTGGGCGCGTGGCAGACCAGGGGCTGGAGTTGTATGGTGGTCTTTAGATGAGAAGCTGCATAGAAACATGTTAAGCAAAATAATGGAAATAATTTGAGGGGACCTGGGATTCGAACCCAGGTCCCAGAATTTACCAAGCCACCTGCCTACCAACTGATCCATTGCACGCGTTTGTAAGTAACATAGAAATGAAATAATATATGGAATAAAAACATTATATGCCAAAAACAAAACAAAAAAGCGCGCGTGGATTTGAACCCTCCACTCAGGTCTTGCCACGCCAACCTTCTTCTCCGCTTGCCCCTGTAACAAAAGAGATAGCGGGGGTTTTAAACCCCCCCAAAACGCAACCTGCAAAAAAATGGCGATTAGGCCATGCTTGGCCATAAATTGAGCGCGATGGGTCCATTATGATCGTTTGGAGGTCACGATTCCAACCATGGAAGTTTGATGTCCTAATTTTACAGTATAGGGAAATCCCCAATTTGAAGCTTGAGAAACCCTAAAATATTTCAATGGTGAATCATGCTATGATGCGTTAAAATGCAATTGGATCAATCTACTAGCTTTAGAAAGCCCCTAGCAACACAAAACAACAAAGAAAATGGGTTAATTGCTTATGAAATATGATATACGATTTGAAAAAAAGAATCAAACCGGAGGAGGTCTATGGCACGATTCCTTGAGTGATTATGCTTGTTTTTGATTGCCAAAGCTTCCTAGGGATGTCAGGAATATGTTTTGATGGGAATTGGGACTTGAGACTTGCTGTAAGGAGGTTTTCAGTTTTCAAGTTTGTGTGACAATTTTGCAATTTGGTATGGCCGTTTTTGGAGCTCTTAGGTCGTGTCCTTGCTTGTGATCACTTGCATATAGGTTAAGTAATGAGTTTTGATAAGAATTATGGCCAATAATGCCTTGCATTCATGCTTAAGATTTTGACATAAACTCCATTAACACACTTTCCATTTTTGAGCCAAATTTGAATTCTTGCTTGATTAGGCCTTGGCACGAATTTGGGATGTGCATAATGGTGGTTCAAAGCTAATCAAAGCAAGATATGTCCCTTAATTAATCTTTTTCATTTTTATTTGATTTTAAAAGATTTAAAATGAATTAAATCCAATAAAATCAAATAAAAATGAAAAAATTAATTTTAAATTTTGAAATAAAATGTGGGACACGTGGGAAGCATGGCCAAGCTGATTCAAGTGGAAAAAGTGGGCCCCTTTTGTCAAAAATGAAATTTCAAGGATAAATGATTTTGGCCATTTCACAAAAATTTCCCAACTTCTCCAATGCATATCTTGCTCAATTTTGAAGTTATGAACATGTTCTTGGACATTTTGGAAAGGTCTTGAAGTCCTTTAACAAATGTATTTGGTCCCATGTCATTTTGATTTACCAATCTCAAGTTATGGTCTTTAACTTAAAGTCCCTTTTTGTTGACTTTTGAAAATGACCTATAATGTTGAAATTGATAACTTTTTGTGAGAGCATTTCTTGGACTTGGAATGTGAATATGAATTGTAGGAAATGTTATCCCCTTCAAAATGAGCTTTGGATGGGATTTTTCTGATGAACCATGAAAAAGTTATGCCTTGGTCAAGTTACAGTTGACTTTTCAACTGTCCAAAAATAGAAACTTTTGACACCTTGATGATTTTTGAGCCATTCTTGTGAAATCATGATCAAGACTTGATCAAATGATGATTGTGGCTTCAAAATGAGATGTTGACCAAAAATTTTGACTTTTGACTGCCAAATGACCATTTTGCCCCTGTAGTTGACTGTGGAGTAATTAGGGTTTTTGGCTGTGCAACTTGACCTTGTGAGCCTTGAAACTTGACATGTAGGTGCTTGACAATGTGTATGAGCATATGTGACTTGATTGAGCCCTTGAAAACCTCAACTTCCTTGCAAGAACCAAAACCCTAGTTTGATGGCTTAGGAGGATGGTTGACTGTGTAGCCCTTGAGTAGACTTTGAACCATTTGCTTGTCATAACTTTGAAGATTATGGGAGGGCAAATTTTGGGGTACAACAAGATCCATAGTGGATATGGATCTACATTATGATACGTGAGTGTGTGTAAGAGAATAGTTATTTTGATAAAGTGAAAAACAGAAAAGAAAAACAGAGAGCGCAAAATTTGTATGAAAGAAACGTCCAATGCTTTATTAATGATATATTAAATGACAAATAATAGCCCTCACAAGCAAAGCCAATGTTCCTCGGGCAAGGAATAGGGCCGTAAAGTTTTAAATTGTTTATTACTAGTCTCAAAACAAGTAAGTCAATTATTGTGGAATAAAAGAAACGGGTATAAAGTCCATAGTCATCCAGTTACTCGGTCCACCATTGGTAGTTAGGTAGATCCAGTTGTCGATGTCTGAGTCCTCCTCGCTATCTTCAATGGCGTTAATTCCCCGATTACTGATGTGTAGGGGAGGTCTTCCAGCCCGAGCGCGTCGAACAGCCCTTTGAGCCCCTGTAGTAAAGCCCAAACCAAATTTTTCAGTTTTCTGAGTGAAATCATGGAGCTGACCCCAATTGGTACACCCACCATCTTTAACCATGGCCTTGGCGTCCTTGAGGGAAGCCATCTTCAGAGGAGGTTTGCTGTTGGTAGTAGTTTCAATCGATTCTAAGATCTGAGGGACCTCTTTAAAGTTTTGACAGGGAGTTTCTATGAATTCCCCGTCCATCTCTATGTACCGGAAGGAATTGTGGTGGCTCACCATATACTCCTCTTCACCCCGCACTGTGACAATCTTCCCTTTTACCGGATACTTCAGCATTTGGTGGAGTGTGGAAGTAACTGCCCCAGCCTCGTGGATCCGAGGACGACCCAGCAGACAAGAATACGACGGCCTGATGTCCATCACATAGAAGGTGGACCCAAAATTCTGAGAACCTACTTTGACAGGGATGTCCACCTCCCTGTGCACCATTCTCTTCGACCCGTCAAAAGCCCTCACCACAATGTTACTAGGCTTTAATGTCAAACCCTCGCAATCCAGCCGATCCAATGCCTTTTTAGGCAAGACATTCAATGAAGACCCAGTATCTACCAGCACATGAGCCATAGTGGTGCCCCTGCATTCAATCGAGACATGCAAAGCATCATTATGCTTCCTTCCTTTTGGTGTCAAATTCGCATCTGAAAAACCCAGCCCATTATCAGCAGTCAGGCTGGACACACAATCTTTGAACTGATCAGCTGAAGTCTCTTGCGGCACATGCGCAGTTTTGAGGAATGCAATCAAAGCCTTCGGATGGGCCTCCGAGCATAATAGCAGGGATAACATGGATATCTTTGATGGGGTCTGCCCCAGCTGCTCTACCATATTATAGTCGATCTTCTTAATGATTTTCAGTATTTCCTCCATTTCTTGCTTAGAGGCTTCCACAACAATTTTCTTAGGCGCCTCCGTCCGGGAAGACTCACCTATAATTTCCTTGCCGCGGTTATCAGACAATTTGCCAACAGGGGTAATAACTGGAGTAAGAACAGGAACTGTAATGGATGTACTAGCAGGAACAGCAGATGGAATGACAATAGGCTTATTGACAGTCTTAGGGGAAATATCAGGAGAGAAGACCCTTCCACTTCGGGTGATTTTGCTGGTTCCGACAATGTTATCAATATCAGGATCAGCCTCTTCATCTTTCAGATCTTGTTTGATGCCATGATAGTACACATCGGCACCATAATGCCATGGGACAGCTTTGTCCGAGACATACGGGACAAGACCGAGAACAGTGATTATCAGCGGAGCAATTCTTGGAGCAGATGTAATCCTGACAGGTCTTCTCGAGGAAACCTTGGAAGGATTGGCGGAAATTGTTATAATGGCAACGTCTTCAATTGGAACAACAGGAATCATAGTTTTCTCGAACAAAATCTCTCTGCTAACCATCAGGCGCTGAATACCTGACTTCAGCAAATAGAAACCAGAAGGCAGAGATGAACACATGTGGCAACCTTCACCACAACCCGAAAATAAACTGGACGAGAAAAAATTCTTCTTGACCGTCATGAGAGGAGTAGAAACTTCATCAACAGAGGTAACAAAGAAATCAGTATCAACAACATTAACTCCACGACCGTGCTTAGGCATGGGAGCAGTTATAACGTTGGGTTTCTCCGGAGCATCAAAATCTATATCCTTGGCTTCAATCAAGTCTTGTACTTTATTCCTCAGAGCCCAGCAGTCATTTGTATCGTGGCCAGGACTCTCAGAATGATAAGCACACCAGGCATTCAGATTATATCGGGGAGATGTAGTATTGGATTCTTGGGAGCCTCTTTCAAGATTGCCAATTTGGATCTCAGCATATGAGGTAGCACTTCAACCAATGTCATGTTGATGCGGGTAAACTGCCGTTGTGGTCTTTCCACTTTTTGTTGATTTTTACGTTGTGGAGCAACTGCAGGCCTAGGTATCATTACGACACTTACTGTCTGACAATGTTCAGCCCTATTTTGGCCCCTCGGGCTATAGATGGCACTGGCTTCCTTCTTACCAGTGAAAGACTTCTTTACTGAACTTGAAGAGGCATCCTTCTGTATTTTTCCACTTCGAATCCCATCTTCTACTCTTTCTCCAGTTAGAATCAGCTCAGTGAAACTAGCTGATGAGCTGTCGATCAAATGATTGAAAAATGGACCAGATAGTGTCCCCAGAAACATATCAACCAACTCCCTATCAGACAATAGGGGTTGAACTCTTCCAGCCAAGTCTCTCCATTTCTGTGCATAGTCCTTAAAGCCTTCACTTGTACCCATGGACATACTCTGAAGTTGAGTACGAGTAGGAGCAAGGACGGCGTTATATTGATACTGCTTGTAGAAAGAAGCAGCCAAATTCTCCCAATTTCGGACATTGGCTCCCTATAGCTGGTAGAACCATTCAAGCTGAGTCCCTGACAGACTATCTTGAAAGAAATGAACCCACAAACTTTTATCAGCGGTGTGGGGCTGGATTTTCCTGAAGTAGGAACGGAGATGGAGTTTTAGGCAGGAGACCCCATCGTACTTGGCAAAAACTAGAGCTTTGAACTTCTGCGGGATGACCACCCCCGACACCAACCCCAATTCTTCGAAATCCAGTCCGGGTATCCTTTGAACTTCCATGGAACTCAGACGATTTTCCAACTATTTGTATCTATCCTCAGCAGGAGGATATTGCTCATCATTGTAATCAGTATCATTGTCAGAAACTACAGGACTGGGATCCTTCTCTTCTTTCTGATTCTCCCCTTCCTTAGATGAAGAGGTCATATCGACTTGTCGCTTCAACCGCTCTCCAAAACTTTCTTCCCATATTTAGAATACCCACAACCTTCTTCTTTTTCTTCTTCTCTTTCAGGATGAGGGCTTTCAGATCCTCCTGCCCTTTTGCCAGACTTATAAACATTTGTTGGAACTGGGCGTTCTGTGCCTGAAGGTCCTTGATGGTTTGTTCGGAAGACATTTTGTGCTGAAATAAACAACAAAGAAGATGAGAAACATGTAATGGTACCTGTGATGATGTGTATGATAATGGGATGTGTATGCAATGATTTCAAAGACTTCGGGAATTTTAAATTTGCAAACCAAAATAAACAAAGATTTTATTAGCTGAATTTGAAGGTTCAAAATGCCTTTTAGGTGTTACAATTAAAGATAAATATAAAACTAGAAAAGAAATCAAAATTCCCATGGATGCTTTCTCTTTGTGAAGAGATAGTCATTTAGTCCTTTTTCCTCATGGAGTTGCTTTGTGAGCTCTAAAACCTTCCTCTCCTGAGCATGGAACTGATCCCTGTAAGTATCCCGCTCCTTCATCAACTGAATCCAAGACCTCTGTAATTCCCCAAGATCAGTGGGCATGTAATGATAGAGACCCGTGTAAGGAATACCTTCTTCAGTAGTGGGTTCCACAATCACTGGTAAAACGGCTACATAGGGCATCATAAGCTTCTGGGCACGAGCTCGTACCTATTGGAGGTAAGGTTCCATATGAATGGAAGTCTTTGTCCCCAAAGCCTTAGTGCCAGATCTGTTTACCATGCCCCAAGCTCGTATGAACCTCCGGCGATACTCGTGAGTGTCATCCTCAAAGTTGAATACAATACCCTCGATAAGTAACTCATGGGGACCATCCCTTTGAGCGTAACCAAATTGTCGCAGAGCTAAACAAGGATTGTAGGTTATACCTCCTCTTATACCAAGCAATGGGACATTAGGATACTCCACGCAGCGGTCAATAATAGCAGCATTTTCCATAGCTCGAGAACACCAAAGAATATCTGTATGAGCGAGTGACATTATCCTTTGTGACCAACCCAAACCTTCTTCATTCTTCAGTATGGACTTAGGGAGGTGAGAAATAAACCACCTCGACAGCAACGACATGCAGCATATAAGAATCCCTCTTCTCTTCATGGTACGAGTATGAAGAGTGTGCAAAATATATCCGAGCAATCTAGGCACGGGGTTGCGAGAGAGGAAAATCTTGATAGCATTCACATCTACGAATGAGTCTGGATTAGGGAAAATAACTAACCCATAGATAAGAAGAGCCAAGACCTCCTCAAAAGCCTGAAAGAATTCTTCCAAGGTAGGCACCAACTGATAGTCTGGAAAGGTGAAGCAGTGGTGCTTGGGATCGAAGAACTGAAAAAGTACACTCATCATATTTTAATCAAAGTTTGAAGTAACCAGGTTGAGAAGTTGACCATGTCTCTTAGTGAACGCAGAAGTTTCAGAAACCTTTGATGCTAGTTCTTTGAGTTGGGAAGGTATCTTCACAAAGCTGATTCAGATAGTGTTTCTGCGAACGGAAGCCATGATCTGCAAAACAGAACAAAGATAAATTCCCTTGGTCTTTGAAATGGTTAGTGCAATAAGAATGGATGTTATATTATGATGCATGATATCATGATAAACCACAAGTATAGAAAACACAGGTATAGCAAACATAGTCAAATCACACAAAGTCCTTAGGTTTAAGGCTTGCATGAGGTTAAAGGTAGTACCCTCTTGAAGTTTAGTTGGTTTCAAACCTGTCTTAAAAAGTAATCGGGTTCTAATGGATCTCAATATCACTGACCATCCTTTATCGAGCATTGTCTCAGCTCAAGCAATCTTTTCTTACGGCCGAAATATCCCGAAAGTCTGATCTCAATGAGTGTAGCATCGAGTATCAACCAATCCTCAACTCTACACCGAGGTCGGCTATCTCACTACTTTCCAATGGCCAAGTTTGTTCAACTAAGGTTCTAAGGTCCGTTAGTGCTTCACGACACCATGCGGAGGCCCTGTATTCTCCTTGTTTCCCCACTAAGGATACCGGTACCAACCAAAGTGCCACACCAACACAGCCACCGCTTAAACCTTATCGGTCTATGTCGTACAGTCTCCACGATCTATTGTTGTTTACCTAAAAAGTGCCCCCAGATCCGGGTGTAGGATCTATAGTAACCCCAAACAAACCCTCAAAAGTAAAGCAATCAAGACAATCAAGAGAAGCAATTTAATGACCTAGATCCTAAGGTATACCCCAATAAATTTCATCCCCAGCAAAGTCGCCAGTTCTGTGATACGGAGGCAGAACCGACTGTTAATACTGGTTTGCATTTTGCGTTTTTTGTTTGCAAAATGTCGCGGTAAGCAAGAGTCGCCACCGACTTTTATTTCATCCAATCATGGAAAAGGAAAAAGAACAGAAAAACCTTTTTTTCGAGATATTCTGAGTACGGGGGGTAGATTATAGAAAGGGAAGGTGTTAGCACCCTTTTTATCCATGGTTTTCCATGGGCTCTTAGGTACTTGCTCATTTTTCAAATTGCTTGTGTGTGCTTGTTTTGAAAATGTTTTACTTCGTGATAACCCTTGTATCAGTCCTCAAGGATATGACGAAGTTTGTTTTGAAAATTTGTTTTGAAAGGTGTTTGTGTGAAATTTTTTTATTGAGCAAGTACTTAAGATTCTAGCTACTCAAAAAAAGATTGTTTGTTCTCGTTTCCTTTAGACAACGTTATCCCACTTTTAAGGAGTAGTTAGCACCGTCGTTGGAGTTGTAAGGGACATTCGAAAGGGACAAGTGCAATCACTAAAGCAATAGTTAGAAAACTTTAGTAGTAAACCTAGAGTCTTAAGATCTTTCTGAGGCAACATCTCCGAGGCGACATTTCCGAGCCAACATTCAAATGAGACAATTTGATCTTTTTAGACTGGAGGGAAACCACTAAAATCTCCTATGCTTAATGATTGTTTACCGAAGGAAACCGAAGTGAGTTAAACCCTAGGAGTCAATATGTGCATGTGAGTCATTTTAGTTATTTAATCTTTGCACATTAGGTGATCTACTATTTTAATTTCAAGTAATCTTCCCATACAATCCTATTAGCATACTCCTAGACAGTTAAATATTTGCAGGAATTTAAAGTGCGAAAAATAACCTAGCTATTACAAGGCTTTGATAGTTACATAATTCTCTTGAAGGGAAATAAAAGTGCGGAATTTAAAACCCTAATTAAAACTATTACAAGCTCGAAACAGTTACAATAATAATAAAACAAATTAATTCGCGCGCGGCAAATTAAATGCGAGAAAAATTGAAAACCCTAAAAAGCTAACTAAAAGAATATTTTAAGTTATTTTTTAGAGAAAAAAGAATTAATTAAGTTATGTACAACTAAAACCCTAATTCTAATTATTTTAATTATAAAAAGAAATTAAAATTAACCTAATCTAAACCAAATTAAATAATTTCAAGAAAAATAAAATATTTTACAAAAAAAGATTTTATGTATTTTTATGGTTTTTTTATTTGAGAAAAGAAACAATTTAATTACCAAAATTTAAAACCTAAGTTCTATTTAATTTTAATTGAAACAAAATAATCAAATAAACTAATTAACCTAATTTATTTTCAAAAAAGTTAATTTGAATAAATAATATTTCTGAATTTTTGTGATTTTTTGGTTTTTATAAAAAATAATAATTTTTTGTGTTAATTAATTAAAACAAATAAAAGAAATTAATTCAAGAAATTAAAAAAAGAAATAGAAAGAAAATACAAACGGGGCCTGTATGCTAGCAAATGGGGGGTGCCAGTCTGAATTTCCCAAGCCCAATAACCCTTCAAGCCCAGTCAGCATTTGATTCCTTATAGCGTTGACTTGATGGTGCATCATGGTCCCTCACTGTTGGAGCGTACATCTGGATGGGTGATAGATCCACTGGTTGGCTATTGGAAGCGCACGGTAGGCCCTTGGATAAGAATTGCATGCAATCTGTGAACAGAAAATAAGAAAATGGGCGTGGCTGGGACCTGGGATCGAACCCAGGTCCTTATGTTTACCAACTACATGCCTTTCCAACTGCGCTATTATGACTTGTTGTTAATACAATAATAACAAAATATGATATAAAAAAACAAATGGCCAAACCCCACACGCGCGAATTTTCAAACGGGCGAATGGATGATTGCCACGCCATCGTCTTCTTAAGGGAACCATCGATTTTGGATTTGACCCTTTACCTACTGTTGTACCCCAAAATTTTCCCTCCTACTTATCAAGAATTTTCTCACAAGATCTCCTTTGGATCAAGACTGCATTTGGGTTGATCAGCTCAAGGCACCTCCTCAAGCACTGATGACTAAAAATTAGGGTTTGAGATTGCACAAGGATTTTTGAACTTCCAATACCCCATATGACTTTCATGGATCATTGTGGACCCACAAGATTGCTCATGTCAAGTTTCAAGCCTTGGATCACACTTTTGATCAGTCAATTAAACAGTTGACCTAAAAATCAGCTGTATTGGGGAAAAAGTCAACCATAGCCAATTTACAGTCAAACTTCATAATTTTTGATCCACACAAACATTTTAAACTCATATATATCATTGATCAAGTTTGGACCATAATTCCTCAAGAAATTTGATCAAATCATCAAAAGGGCAAAATGGTCAAAATTAGGGTTTTGACTGGGAAAGGGCAATTTCTGGTTTTTGACCTAGCAAATGATCAATTGAGTTAAGGCATGATCTCAAGAGTCCAATTGCATCACTTTAACCTAATGACATGGTTCGAAATACAATAAGTCCATTGGATTGACAGATGAATTTTTCAGTCAACTGATCAAAAGTCAACTGTATACTGAAAAGTCAAATTTTGACTTTTTGGTCAAAATTAAATGCCAAAGATCATAATTCAAAAAAACATGCCAAAATATGAAACTTGTTCATCAAGAAATCAAGAATTCAAGATTTTATTTTGAAAAGATGAAATTTCTTAACTTAGAAATTTTTCTAAGTATAGAAAATTTCTTATTTTTTCACAACTTTGAGCCAAGTTTTCATCATGATGCAAGATGATTCAAAGGAAACTTCCAACATGAAATTTGTAGATCTCCATGAAATCTAAAACTTTGCTTCACACAATTTCTCCTAAAAATTCTTAGATCTCAAGTTATTATTTTGTGAATACATGCTCATGAACTAAAAAATGACTTCGTGAAATTTTGCCCGAGTTAGGCAGATTTTTGACCTAACTTCATGGCAATTTTTCACATAGCTCCAAGGGGAATCTTCGAAAGCAATTCAAAGATTATTTGTAAAGCACATTGCAAGTTTTCCAAAATGTCCAATAACTCCTTGAGATCATTCTTGAGTAGGGAGAATCGAAGAGATGAAGTTGGTGTTTTGTCACTTGGATTACAAGCCATTTTGTGAAGAACATTGGATCCAATCCTCAAGCATGTTGTACAAATCCCACTTTGAAGGCTTCTAACTTTAATTTCACTCCATAATTTAATTTTTTTTCACAGATGTTGGAAGCTTCAATCCAAGTATTCAATGCATTGTACAAAGTTAATTCCATTTTGGGAAGAAAGGCAACATTGCCATTTTAGAAAAGCAAGCTTTATCCAAAGTTAGCTTGCATTGAGCCTTGCATTTGTTCTTTCTGCACAAACACACTCTACAAAATCAGAACAAGTGTGTTTAAAGTTCTCATCCCACCTACAAGCTTTGTACTTCACCTTGAAACCATGCTTGCTAGCTTTGCTTCAAAAACAAGTAACCAAGCAAAACATGTGAGTTTTTGAAATCTGAGTTGTTACAAGTCTTAAAATCTCTTGCTTATAAGTAGACACACTATTGGCAAGAGGATACACAAATTCTATTGCCCTGAAACTGCTTCAAACATTCCAAAAACAAAAACTTGTTCAAGAATACCATTAACATACAGTTTTGAATCAAAACTCGTGATCTTCATTTCCACTCGTGTGTTTTTAAAACTAATCACTCAAACACCTTCTATACATCATACCAAAGAAATCCAGGCCCCTGTTTCAAGACTGTAGCTCCTTCATCACTATCCACCATTCTCAAAAACCAAGCTTGCAGGTTGACTTGAGTAGAGAGATTCAGGGACATTCAAGGCAAAGTAATAGTTGGGATACACTCAAGCAGGTCCAGGCAAGCTAAACAAATCATCAAGCCATCTCAAAAGTTGCTCAAATTCCATTCACGACTCCAGCTGCAAGAGGTAAAAACTCAAACTTCTATCTCTTTCTACAAGCATCATTTGATCCTGATTTGTGAAAACAAAATGTAGATATCCTTGCTCTAAAGCTAACCATGTCCATAGTTTCCATTTATATTGACTGTGTATAGAGAATTTTGGATTTGAAATTTCTGAAAAAATTAGGTTTCAATTTAGGGCAAGAAAAATTAGATTTTATCTTTGACTTTTAGTTTACATAAGTTATATGGTTGAATTCGTGGGAAGAAACCCCACAACTTTCATGTTTGAACTTTCCATTTTTGTGGAGAAATGAGGAAGATACAGGTGTCCGGCCATGGCTCAAGCTTGAAGATGAAGTTGCCTTCAGGAAGCAGTTTCTAATATATATTTATGCTTTGATTATATGACCAGATGAAACAGCCACCCCAGTGGCAAGCGCGCACGTACTAAGGCATATGTTACCTAAAGGGCGAGGGTTCGAACTAATGTGAACCCCCCTTTTGCATTTTTTCCATTTTTCTGGTTTCCTAACACATTTTTGCAGGCGCTGGGCCCTTTGGGCCTGACATTGTTTTTTTGCTAGCTCACCCCCACTGTTTACTTGTGACACCTCCCTGGCCCATTTCATTTTTATTTATTTCTCTATTTCTTTTTTCTTTTAAATATATTTTCTAAAATACCAAAAAAATCATAAAAAGTATAAAAAATATGGATTTATATTTTTACATGATTTAATTATTTTTCCACATAAAAATTATTTTATTTATCATAATTTATTTACTTTTATTAATTTCCTTGTAAATATTTAATTAAAGCTAAAATATCATTTATTTTATACTAATTAAAATATATTTTTTTGATATCAAAAAGACTAAAAGAATATTTTACAACACTATAATTTATTTTCCAAGAGAAAAAATATAAAATATAAAAAATATTTTTTTTATATAAACTTCATTCTTTTTAATCAATCAAGAAGAATTAGGGTTTTAGTCAAGAATCTTTCTCTTAATGAATATTAAACTTGACTAATTATTTTCTTTATCTAATTAGGTTAAAATCAAGACCCTTTTTCTTAAGAAACTAAACAAAAAAAATCTTTTTCTTTGCATTTATAATTCTTGCATATTTAATTCATCTTGTATATTGTTTATTCCAATTCTTGCACAAATTTAATTTGGTTGTAATAGATTAATTAGGTTTATATTATTGCAATCCCCATTCATAAATTGTATACCCCCTCCCACAAATGTTGTAATAGCGTAGTAACTTTAAATTTCGCAATTTATCGCTTTTACATAACATGCTAGTAATTAGGGTTTGTATGGCAAGATAAAAACAATCAAATAGAAAACCCTAATTCAAGAAAAAAAACAAGCATGAAAATGACACCCTTTGCACACAAGCATCCCTAGGGTTATCCCACTTGGTTGCCTTACAAAAATGGCCATATCACGCATGTAAGGTATCTTAGCAAAACACAAGCAAATACAAGATCATAGTCCCTCGATGACGCTATTCAAAGTTGCCTTACAAAATGATCTTAGTCCCTTAAAAAGAATGCTAAGATACCTTGAAACATTGCTAATCATAGCTATACAATGACCCACGCCCGTCCCGTTTACATCCAAATATAAGGTTGCTTACCAAATCAATGGTAAGACAACAATATCAAAGGAAAAGAAAATGAATAAGAAAGACATTTGATTAGGTAGATTGCTCCTAATTACTTGCTCCATTCTCAAAACAAATATCCTTGCTATTTTCAAAACAATCACATACACCTTCAAACATCTTACAAAAATTGAAAACATTTTCAAAAGATCAACATCTTTGAATACATTCTTACGAACGAGAATCATTACAAAGATTGCCTAAACAATGGCCTCTTTACAAAATACTTTCAAAAAACCACACAAAGCACAATTTCAAACAAAAGCAAGTGATCTAGCAAGTAACTAAGAGCCCATGGAAAACCATGGACGAAAAGGGTGTTAATACCTTCCCTTTTCATAATCTACCCCCCGAACTCAAGAAACAATCTCAAAGGTCTTTCCTATGCTTTTTCAAATTTCCTTTTGGCTAAAAGAAAAGTCGGTGGCGACTCTTTTTAACCGCAACATTTGCGATAAAACGCAAAAACCTCAAGTCAGTTCTCCCACTGCATCAAAGAACTGGCAACTCTGCTGGGGAAAATTCTAAAACTGGGGTTATGTTGTACCCTAAATTTTGCCCCAAACTTTTTTCAGTCGCACTTTCATACCATATTTTATCATTCAGTCAGAATCATTAATAAATAGCTTCATTCATCATATTTGCATCCTATCTTTAAGTTTTCTCTTGTGTTGTTGACTAACTTCTACTCAAAACGCAAAAAAAATATTTGTCTTTGTCTTTGCATATTTGTGTTTTGTAGGTACCGAGTCGAAGCATATGGCAAATAAGGTTTTCCGGTATTATTTCCCTAAAATATCTATTCGCGAAGAAAAAGAATTAAAATATCTTCATTTTTTTTCACTGATGCAATCGGTTGCTCTTAGAGTGCAATCTATTGCACATAGTGAATTTTGTGCCATTTTTGAAGAAAAAAAACACTGTGCAATCGATTTGCACTATAGTGCAATCGATTTCACAACGTGAAAATTTGAAAAAAAATCAGCATTTTAAAATTGTCAAATTTTGGCTCCAATTTTTCTTCATTTTTTAAAGATGTATCATTAATTCAAATTTTGGCTCCAAGAATCAATTACCAAATTACCACTAATCCCAATCCTAAACTCTATAAATATAGCCCTCATCTCATTCAAATTTCAAGCTTTTGATAGCCAAATCCACCTTGCTAAAAAATCTCTCAATTCTCTCCATCTACCAAATTCACTCAAAGCTCCATTTTCAAAAAGTTAGTAAGCTTTGCATTGAAGCTTACAAATCTTTGAGCTAAACCTTCATCCAAACATTTTTTCTCCATTAATTCTCTACATCCAAGCTTGGTTAATTGATTCTTGTGGTTGAATTGAAGCAAATTCTTGAAGTTGTTTTGATAATTCTCTAGATCTACCTTTGGTAAGTTGGATAATTCATCTTTCACAATGTGATCTCTTGGTGATCTTTGGGATTGATTCTTTGAGAATTATTTTGTGATTTCAATGGTGTTATTTTCTCATAATTTGATGGAATTTTCGTGCTCAAGTGGATCCTTGATCATAAGGTGTTTGATGGAAAGTTTGACATAGCGCTAAATTTTGTCCCGATTTGAATAAATGATCATTCGTGGCCCAAACTTATGATTGCAAGCCCAAGTATGTTAATTTGATCTCTTTGATCCAATAACCTTGAGATTCATTGTGTGGAGGCTTTGGTTCTACCAATCCTCTAATGGATCTACAACACCTTTGGTCAACGCGGATCACTTAAACATCGTTGATCATTACATGTTGCCTTGTGAGAATTCCAAAATGGATGATATACTTGACAAAAAGCAAATGCAACTTGTTGTGTGGAGGCTTTGGTTCTACCAATCCTCTAATGAGTTCAAAATGCAAATTTCAAGATGGTCATCCAACTAACCACTAATTACTAACAATTAACTTTACTTTACGCTTTTATTTTCATGCTTTATGTACCATTTACTTTTAGCATTTTACATTTCATGCTATTTTCATCTTTGCTCACTTGAGCATTTACTTTTATGTCATTTTTATTTTGCTCACTTGAGCTTTTGTTTCTTTTTAAAGACACCTAATAATCAACATGAACCATAAAAATCATTAATGATACTTGGACTACATGGTTACTATCCTTTGCATTATGGAGTGATGGACTTCTTGGACTTAGGATTAGAGACCTTGGCCTATCTTGGAGACTTTGTGAATTTATTTGATATTTTGTCTGGAGTTCTTGAGGTTTACCTCAAGATATTGGGTTGTTTGTTTGCTTTGTGTGCAGGTTATTGAGATTACGATCTTTGTTTTTAATCTGGAATTCACCCGTATAAAGCCGTTACTCTGCCCAATTTTTGCGAAGACTAAATACACTTGAAGTTTGATTCTCTCAAGAGGTCTAGTATCTTGTCTTGCTTGGTTTCAATCCAAAGAATAGGAATTCTACATTGGCTTATAATGTCAAGTATCGGCTTCATGTTGGTTAGACGGTTCTCCTCCTTAGCTTTTACCTTATGCTTTAGGATAGTCCCTTCATCTCCTCCCATCTTCTTTAATTTTAAAAACCTTCTCATCTTCTTTCAAAATCTTCTTTGTTTTTAAACTCGAACCGCTTTCATAATAAACCTCGACTTTGTCGAGTGCCTTTTCTTTTAAAACTTATTTTCTTTAAACAAACTTCAATTCATTTAATCATACTTTGACATTTCTTTCAAAATTAACAAAACACTTCAACTCATTCAAACTCTTTTGTGCGCCCAAGCACCTTTTCCATTCAAAACTTTTTTTCAAGGTGAGACATGATTCATTGATAGTCGAGCAACATTCTCCTATCCCTATGGTTTTAAAGATGTCGACTTTTCCACTTGAGTACTAGAGGCGTTCTCAAACCCTCACTCTTGTTGACGCATGGTCCATCTTTTCTTACACCTTGTGGGCGTTAGTCGAGATTTCTCTCCTAACAATGACGACTTGTCTCCTTGTTTAAAAATAATCAACAAACAAGTCTTTTCTAGATGGACTACGTGTGCCCTTATCCCCTATTGCACGAAAGGTGGTACGTAGGCACTAAAGGTTCGCAACTGCGGCGGGTGCAAAAATCATAAAAATATTTCTTTTCTCACCTCCACCATCCATTTTATATACAACACATTTTTATAGCCAAATATACAGATTTTTCAAAGAGGTTCCTGCGGAGTACCGTAGATGTTTAGGGTGCTAATACCTTCCCTTTGCATAACCAACCCCCTTACCTTGAATCTTTCCCCCTCTTTTTGGGTTATTCGCTCTTTTCCCATTCCTTTGGAAACAATAAAGCGCGGTGGCGATTTTTATTTTGATTTGTATAAAGTCTAGTAAATCCAATGACTTAGTCTTGCACATTTCTACCGCTACAGGTTACCTTAGGGATATATCACATTTATTTGCTTATATTGTTTGACTTGTATGCTTTACATTATGGTTCTTTGTTTGGGTTTGAATCCTCTACCCGGATTTGGGACAACTTATAGGTAAGTAGCAATACGTTTTAGAAACTGTGCGGGGTATACCGACATGGTCTAAGCAATAGCTATGTTAGTGTGACATATTTGTGGGTACCGGTAGCCTTTGAGTTAATCAAAGAAAATACGGGGCCGTTGAGTGATGTCATGAAGCACTAATGAACTTATAGAACCTTTACTTGACAACTTGGCCTTTAGGATGTAGTGAGATAACCGGCTTTGGTGCAGTCCAAAGTTGGTAGATACTCGATACTACACTCATTGAGGTTTGGTTTCTTGGGATATTTCGGTCGCCATTAAAGAGGCTTGAGCTGAAACAATGACCAAGGAAACAAACCAGTGATATTGAGCTCCTTAGAACCCGGTTACTATTACCAGGATAGGTTTGAGCCAACTAAACTTCAAGAAGGTACTTACCTATAAAACTCCATGCAAGCCTAAACCTAAGGACTTGTTTGCTTTTCTTGTATATGCATACTTGTACATAACATCATGAACATCATGAACATCATATACATCCACTAACCATTTCAAGGATTTTGCGATTCATCTTTGTTCTTGTTTTGTAGGATATGGATTCACTTCGCAGGAAAGCTATTCAAGTAAACCTTATGAGAATCCCTCCAAAACTCAAGGAGCTAGCTTCAAGGATTATTGAAAACTCTCCATTTACCGAGAGACATGGTCGCCTACTCAACTTGGTCACCTCCAACACAAATGAGGACACGATGAAGGTACTCTTTCAGTTCTTTGACCCTTTACACCATTGCTTCACCTTTCCCAACTATCAACTTGTGCCTACTTTGGAAGAATTCTCCCAACTCTTGAGGATTCCCGTTCTCAGTCAACTACCTTTCAATGGTATGGAAAGAGATCCAAAGCAAGAAGAGATTGCTCAAGCTCTACACTTGCACTCATCTGATATCAAAACTCATTGGGAAACAAGGAGTGGTGTCAAAGGTTTCTTAGCAAAGTTCCAGGTTGAGAAAGCCCAAAGCTGTTGGAATTCCTTTGCAAACCTTTGAGAAAATTGTGGCTCTCGTCATCTATGGGATGGTTTTGTTTCCAAATCCTGACCAACTCATAGATATCAACGCCGTCAAAATCTTCATATCCCGCAACCCAGTACCTACATTGCTAGGAGATATCCTACACTCTTTCCACACTCGCACAATAAGGAAAAGAGGTGTTCTTATGTGTTGCACTCCTCTCTTGGCAAGATGGTTTATTTCTCATCTTCCCCAATATGTATTAAAAAATGAGCAAGGTTCAAGGTGGTCACAAAGGTTGATGACGCTCAAACATTCAGACATTCATTGGTGCTCCCGATCCAAAGAGAATGTTATCATTATCGACCGTTGTGGGGAATTTCCTAATGTCCCTTTACCTGGAATTAGGGGAGGTATCACCTACAACCCTTGTTTGGCCTTAATACAGTTTGGTTAATGCCCGAAGGGATGGCCTGCATGAGATGTTAATTCAAGGTTTGGTATTTGACTACGACAACAACAATCAAGGTCTTCACCAGAGATTTATCCGAGCTTGGAGGATGTTGAACAAGGTGGATAGCAAGACTTTGGGGCACAAGAATTCCATCTCTCTTGAGCCTTACCTCAAATGGGTACAAACTTGTGCTCAGAGTCTTATGATGCCTTACCCCTCCATTCTCCCGATAATCATTGAGCCTGTCATAGAGGGAGATGTTCCATACACTATCCTACATCCTGACATGCCCACATCTCTTGAATACTTACAAAGGGATTGGATACAACTCAAAGGAGAGAAAGATACTTTCGAAGCCCAATTCTACGCAAGCGAGAAGAAGGTTGTGGAGCTCACTAGGCTACTTCATGAGGAGCAGACTCTCAATGCCTACATTGCACCAAAGAGGATGCGTAATACTTTTCTATCTTAGAGTTTTTGTATTATTTTGCCCAAGGGGCATTGATGTACTCAAACTTTATCTTATTAATATAATGTGTGTTTCCTTTTTGTCTAAAGCAGATTTGAATCTTTGAAATCTTTGAAAACATTGCATATGCATATACCATTCATCATAACATAAGCATGTCTTTTGCAACAAGTCTCCTCATCTCTCTACTGTTTATTTCAGCAAGATGGATCTTGAGCAAACAGTAAAGGATCTCCAAGCTTAGAATACACAGTTTCAACAGCTGCTCTTGACCCTAGCAAAGGGACAAGAAGAATTGAAGACTTTGCTGGCTGAAGAGAGGAAAAATAAAACAAAGAAGGTGACCGGAGTCTTAAACATGGGAATAAGATTTCATGGGCAGACAAGAAGGACTTTGGACTTTGCAACAACATCCGGTGAAAGAGACAACCAAGATGGTAAAGGCAAGGAAACAGTTGTCCCGTCAGAATCATAGGAGGAAGAGGAAGAAGAGGACTACTCTGAAGAGCAATACCCTCCAGCTGATGACAAGTACAAACATCTCGAAGAGCGATTGAGCGCGATGGAAATCCAAAAGGTGCCAGGCTTGGACTTTAAGGAATTGGGTTTAGTGTCGGGGACTGTGATTCCTCCAAAATTCAAAGCACCCGTATTCGCCAAATATGACGGAGTTTCATGCCCTAAAATGCATCTCCGATCATATGTGAGGAAAATCCAACCCCATATCGCTGATAAAGACTTATGAGTGCACTTCTTCCAAGACAGTCTGTCTAGAACTCAACCTGATTGGTTTTACCAACTGGAAGGAGCCAACATTCACAATTGGGAAGATCTTGCTGCGAATTTCTACAAACAATATCAGTACAATGATGATCTGGCGCCTACCCGTACTCAACTCCAGAGTATGGCGATGGCTTCCAACGAGGGTTTCAAAGATTATGCACAAAAATGGAGAGATTTGGCTAGAAGAGTTCAACCCCCTCTGTCTGAGAGAGAATTGGTAGACATGTTCTTAGGCACCTTGTCTGGTCCCTTCTTCAATCATTTAATCGGAAGTTCATCTGCAGGTTTTACTAAACTAATATTGACCGGAGAGAGGATAGAAGCCGGTATAAAGAATGGAAAGATTCAGAAAGACACATCTTCTTCTACAGTTGTATGGAAGCCTTTCATCGAAAAGAAAGAGGTGGTTGTTGTATATCCGCAAAGAAACCAAGATAGGGCCGAACATCGATCAATGGTGGGGCTGTTATGATTCCTAAGCCTACATCTGATCAGCAAAGAAATAATCAACCAAGGATGGAAAGGCCAGTCAGGCAGTTCACCAGAATCAACATGACCCCATCTCAAGTATTACCGCATCTACTAAGACCCAACTTAGTAACCTTGAAAGAAGCTCTGAAAAACCCCAATACAACATCTCCTCATTATCATCCTAATGCCCGTTATGCATATCACTCAGAAAGTCCTGGTCACGATACTAATAACCGTTGGGCTCTAAAGAACAAAACACAAGACCTCATTGAATCAAAAGAAATTGAGTTCGATGCGCCTGAAAAGTCGAATGTCATTTATGCCCATATGCCCAGACATGGCCACAATACCAATGCCATTGAAGAAGGATTGTTTGTTACTTCAATTGATGAACTCATGACCCCACTTTTGACTATTAAAATGAATTTGTTGAATGCCGGTGTGTTCCTGGGCTGTGGTGAAGTTTGCCATCTTTGTTTGTCCTCCCCAACCGGTTGTCCTTTGTTGAAAATAGGTGTTCAGTGCCTAATATATAACAAAGAGATTTTGTTCGAAAAGAATCCTGTTTCACCTATCCCTTTTGAAGATGTTTCCATCATTACCATTTCCGCCAATTCTTCCAGGGTCTCCACCAAAAGACCCGTTAGAATTACATCAGTTCCTAAAGCGGCTTCTTTAATAATCAAAATGCCTGGACCAGTCCCATATGTGTCAGACAAAACCGTACCATGGAATTATGGGGGGGATGTCTATTATCATGGTATCAAGCAGAACTGGCCAGCCACTGAAGATTCAAGCTCCGAGAAGGTCAACCCTGACATCGGTAATATTGCAAGAACTAGCAAAATTACCCGAAGTGGTAGGATATTTTCTCCAGAAATTGCTCCCACAAAAGTAGTTTATGGACCCGTAATCATTCCTACTATTGCTTCCCCAAAAGTTGTTCCCGGTCCTACAATTATCTCCAACAATACTCCAATTGACAAAGCCGTTACAACCCCTGTAATCATTCCTACTAACACTCCTGTTGCTGAGTTAACCGAGACTCGAGGAAAAAAATGTTCTGATTGAGCCTGTCCGGACGAAGGCTCAGTCATTGACCATCCTTGAGACCTCCAAGAAAGAAATGGAGGAGATCTTAAAAATTATAAAGAGAAGCGACTACGATGTAGTTGAACAACTAGGGCAAACTCCCTCTAAAATCTCTATGCTGGCATTGCTACTATGTTCTGAGGCACATGCAAAAGCCTTGGTAAAGTTATTAAAAACTGCCCATGTACCTCAAGAGGCATCTGCCCGGCAGTTTCAAGACTGCGTAGCCAACCTAACTGCGGACAATGGTTTAGGTTTTTCAGATGCTGATCTGAAGTTGAGGGGAAGGAAGCATAATGAGGCATTGCACGTCTCAATGGAATGTAGGGGCACAACTCTGGCTCATGTTTTGGTGGACACTGGCTCATCTCTGAATGTATTACCCAAAAAAGCTCTTGATAGACTTGACTTTGAAGCCAAGCAACATAGTGGTAAGGGCTTTTGACGGTTCGAAAAGGATGGTGCACGGGGAAGTGGATATCCCCATAAAAGTTGGAACCCAAGCTTTCAATTCAACTTTTTATGTAATTGACATCCGCCCTTCATACTCCTGCTTGCTAGGCCGACCATGGATCCACAATGCTGGCGCTATTACTTCTACGTTGCACCAAATGCTGAAGTATCAAGTTCAAGGGAAGATTATCACCGTTCATGGAGAGGAAGAATACATGATCAGCCATCTCAATTCCTTCAGATATGTGGAATTAGATGGTGAATTCATTGAAACTCCATTTCAACACTTTGAAGAGGTCCCCCAAGAGGTGGCAGTAACCAAGGTTGTGTCTCAGGTTCCCAAGATTGCAAGGCCTCCACTCTGGATGTCATCTTTGAAGGATGCCAAAGCAGTGGTAGAGGAAGGCTGGTGCACTATCTGGGAACAACTCCCAGATATCCCATATAAGTCTGACAAGTTTGGCTTAGGTTTCACTTCAAGTGCTCAAAAGGTTGTACGCCGTGCTCATGCTGGAGGACCTCCCCTAAAGATTAGCAACCGTGAAGTCAACGTAATAGAAGATCCTGAAGATGGCTGCAACCTAGAGGATTGGATCTTCCCTACTGTCAATGGACGACTCAGAAATTGGGAGGCTAGAGACTTTGTCCCAATCACCTTTATCCCACAGTAATTTGTCTTTACGTTTTATTGGATATGTAATATTGAAACAATTCGCACTCTTAAAACCTTGTGTCTTACCCGAGGCACAATGGTCCATTTGTAAGGGTTATTATCTCATTTTCATATGACATCAATGAATCATGGACGTTTTCGCATACAAACTTTTGTGCTCATTGTTTTTCTTTTACATTTTATTCCCTTTCAAAGATAACTATACCCTTACACACACCCACACTCACAATGCAGGTATACATCCATTCGGGATCCCATGGGTAACGATACTAATATGGCCTTTAGTGACTCTGAGAATCTATTATACCAAGCCAAAGACGAAGGTGAGGAAGATTGTGAAGTACCAGGGGAACTTGCCAGACTACTACAACAAGAAGATAGAACCATTCAGCCTTACGAGGAACCTGTGGATACCATCAACCTAGGTACCGAAGAAGACAAAAAAGAGGTCAGGGTGGGTACCAATCTGGGACCCGGCGTCAAGGAGCGTCTGATTCAATTATTACACGATTATGTTGAAGTCTTTGCCTGGTCATATGAAGACATGTCGGGGCTCGATGCAGATATTGTGGTACATCATTTGCCTACAAGAGAAGATTGCCCGCCAGTAAAGCAAAAGGTTTGTCGAGTGAGGCCGGATATGTCAGAAAAGATTAAAGTAGAAGTCATGAAGCAATTCAACACTGGATTCTTGGTTGTCACCTCTTATCCCCAATGGGTTGCCAATGTTGTTCCCGTGCCCAAAAAGGATGGCGAAGTGCAAATGTGTGTGGACTACAGAGATTTGAATAGGGCAAGCCCTAAGGATGATTTTCCACCCCTCCACATTGATATTCTAGTTGACAATACAACACAACACAAAGTGTTTTCCTTCATGGATGGATTCTCAGGTTACAACCAAATCAAAATGGCGCCTGAGGACATGGAGAAAACAACATTTGTCACACAATGGGGCACATTCTGCTAAAAAGTAATGTCGTTCGGACTGAAGAATGTTGGGGCAACCTATCAGCGCGCCATGGTAGCTCTATTTCACGACATGATACATCATGAAATAGAAGTCTACGTGGAGGATATGATAGCCAGATCTCAAACAGAAGAAGAGAACCTTTACCACTTACAAAAACTGTTTGAGAGACTGAAGAAGTACAAGCTGAGGTTGAATCCAAACAAATGCACATTTGGGGTACGGTTTGGTAAACTCCTAGGATTTATCATCAACAACAAAGGTATCGAGGTCGATCCTGCCAAAGTTAAAGCAATACAAGAGATGCCTGCTCCTCGTACTGAGAAGGAAGTCATAGGATTATTGGGGAGTTTGAACTACATTGCTAGATTCATCTCTCATCTGACAGCTACTTGTGAACCAATCTTCAAACTATTGAAGAAAGATAAAGTAGTCAAATGGAACAGTGAATTCCAAGTTGCTTTTGACGAAATCAAAGAATACTTACAAGATCCTCCTCTGTTGATGCCACCAGTCGAGGGAAGACCGTTGATCATGTATCTGACTGTTTTAGAAAACTCAATGGGGTGTGTATTGGGGCATCATGACGAGTCTGGCCGAAAAGAGCATGCTATTTACTACCTGAGCAAAAAGTTTACTGACTGTGAAACCAGATATTCACTGCTCGAGAAAACTTGTTGTGCTCTGGAATGGGATGCTCGCCGGCTAAGACAGTATATGTTAACTCATACTACCTTGTTGATATCTAAAATGGATCCGATAAAATACATCTTCGAGAAACCTGCTCTTTCTCGGAGAATAGCAAGATGGCAGATGATCCTGACAGAATATGACATACAGTATACTACCTAGAAATCTGTAAAGGGAAGTGTACTAGCTGACCACCTCTCTCACCAAGCTGTAGAAGACTACCAATCCATCAAATTTGAATTTCCAAATGAGGACATCATGACATTAGAGAACTGTGAAGAATTCAGGCCATATGAAAGACCTGAACAAGGATCCTAATGGACCTTGTTCTTTGATGGAGCATCCAATGCACTCGGCAATGGTATTGGTGTTGTACTCATATCTCCGGAAGGGTGTCACACTCCCTTTACTGCCAGACTTTGCTTCAATTGTACAAACAACATGGCGGAATATGAAGCGTGCAACTTCGGTCTCAAAGATTCCATAGACTTGGGGATCAAATCCGTGGATGTATTCGGAGACTTAGCTTTGGTTATCATCCAGATCAAAGGGGAATGGGAAACCAAACACCCTAACCTTATACCTTACAAAGAACATGTTTTGACATTGCTACCACATTTTGAGAAGATTACCTTCGAGCATTTCACGCGAGAATAAAATCAGCTAGCAGACGCTCTAGCAACAATGTCATTTATGTTTAAACTTAATTGGGATAACGAGGCTCCCCAGATCACCATCGCGCGAATGGAGGAACCAGCGCACTGTCACGAGATTAATACTAAAGAAGTAGTGGACCAGCCTTGGTTTCACGAAGTCAAGAAGTATCTCGAGACTCAAGAATATTGTTGTACCCCAAAATTTGCCCTCTCATTTTATCAAGATTCTCCTCACAAGACTCTTTGGACTCCAGACCAGATTAGGGTTTGCTCAGCTCAAGACCTCTCCTTGCACTGTTGACCTGAAATTAGGGTTTGAGTTTGCACAAGGATTTTTGGACTTCCAATGCCTCATGTGACTTTCATACTTCATGTTGGACTTACAAGATTTCCCATACCAAGTTTCAAGCTTTGAATCACATTTTTGCCCAGTCAATTGGACAGTTGACCTAAAAATCAGCTGTATTGGGGAAAAAGTCAACTGTGGCCAATTTATAGTCAAAACTCATAATTTTTTATCCACATCAACATTATAGACTCATATGAACCATTTGATCAAGTTTGGACCATAACTCCTCAAGAAATTTGATCAGATCATCAAAAGGGCAAAAAGGTCAAAATTAGGGTTTTGACTTTAGAAGGGCAATTTCTGATTTTTGACCTAGCCAATGACCAATTGGTTTCAAGAATTATTTCAAGGACTCAATGGCATCATCTTGACCTAATCACATAGTTCAAAAGATCTCAAAAGCATTGGATTGACAGATGAATTTTCCAGTCAACTGATCAAAAATCAACTGTACACTGAAAAGTCAAACTTTGACTTTTTGGTCAAAATAAAGTGCCAAGGGTCATAATTCATCAAGATATGTCAAAATGTGAAACTTGTATACCAAGAAACCTAATTTTGAAAATTAGTGTTTTAATTTGAAATTTTTCATAACTTAGAATTTTTCTAAGTTTTGGAAATTTCTTTTTTTTTTTTCAACTTTCCACAACCTTTTCACCATGATGCAATTGGATTCAAAGGAAACTTACAAAATGAAAGTTGTATTCCTCCATGAAATCTACAACTTTGATTCACAAAGTTTTCCCAAAAGATGCTTGGGTCTCAAGTTATGATTTTGTGAATAAGGGTCCATGAAACTTTTAACTTAGTGAAATTTTGCCCTAGTTTAGGCAGGATTTTGACCTATCTTCATGGAAACTTTTCACCTAGTTCCAAGTGGAATCTCAAAATTAATTTCAAAGTTGGATTGTAGAGCATGTTACAAGCTTTCCAAAATGTCCAAGAACTCTCCATGATCATTTATGGTTAGGGAGAATCGAAGGAATGAAAATGGCCATTTCTCACTTTTGTCCAAGGCATTTTGCACCATGTTACAACTTGCAAATCAGTTTGAATCATGCTTGTACTTGAATTACAGGCTCTAATCCTCTTTAAACTCCAAAATTGAATGCAAATACAATGGTTAATGGCATTGTTTTGATCTTTGAAACTTTGTACAAAGGTTTAATCCAAAAATGGCAAAAAGTTAACATTGCTACTTTAATAAAGTTAGCTTTTACAAACTTTGTTTATCTTGAGCCATGGACCAAAGCTTTTGCTGCAAACCAACTCCACAAATATCAGGAAAAGTGTACCAACTATGTGCAGACCCTGAGCTAGCTTGTACAAGTCTTTGTCTTTGTCAACTCACTTTTACTTCAAAAGCAAGTAAGCTTGCAAAAGGTACATAACTTGTGCATCTGTTAAAACCAAGCTTGGTGACCATTTGAAACGACCTCAACATATTACAACAAGCCTAAAACACGATTTGCCAAGCTTCAAAACACCCTGAAACACAAAAACACCAACTTCTGCCCAAAACAGGGCCATCTCTGCAAACACCAAGCCAAAACCAAATTGCCTCGTGCGTTTTATCTTGAACCACTTCAGACACATTCCATACATCCCATCTGAACTATCCAAGCCCTTCTCAAGCAACTGTAACTTCATTTTCAAGCTTCACCATTTTCAATTTCTGAGTTTGCAGGTTGAGTTCTATAGGGAGATTCAAGCCATTTCAAAGCAAGTTGAGCATTGGGAAAGGTCAAGAGAACTTCAAGCAAGCTCAAAAGAACTTCAGGCCTCACTCACAACTCTTACATTGCCATATTCGAACTTTACTGAACAAGGTAATTTCCAACTTTCTATCTCCTTATTTAGACATCATTAGGCTTAGGTTTGTGAAACAAAAATGTAGTCCTTAATTTCCTTGAGCTGTACATATGCATAGCTTCCATTTATATTAACTGAGCTAGGAGTATTTGATAGTCGAAGTTGCTGAAAAAACTAGGTTAGAATTTAGGGCCAAGGAAATTCTCTCTGGTCTTTGAGAGTTAGGTCAAGTTTTTTATATCAATGGAATTGTGACTAAAAATGCTACAAGATTCATGTTGCAAGATTTTGTTTTTAAGCACGTATGCAGGAGATACAATTTGAAGTACAGGGCGGGCGCATTTTTGTTTAGAGGTTAGGGACGAAGTGGAACTTGGGTCTGGGCCTGGCTTGTCCTTCTATTTGCACCCCTCTTTTACTTCCTGCACCCCCTTGGCCCATTTTCTTTATTTTTGCATATTTTTCATTTCTTTTTTTATTTTCTGACTTTATTATTTTTTCTTGAACATTTAAAATCACAAAAAACATTTTCTTTATTTTTGGAATTTTATCATATTTTTATTTGCATAATAAATGATTATTAGGTTAATATTACTTTATTTTCTTAATTAAAACTTGTAAATAATATTAAAATACTTACATATTTTATTTTATTATATTATACATATAAAATAATATTTTCTCACATATTTTATTTTTTAATATTTTTGTATATATTATTTTTATTATTTCTTTATACATAAATGAAATAAAATAATATTAGAATATATTTTCTATTAAACCAAAATTAGGGTTTCCACCCTTTCCAAAATAATAATAATTTTTATTTTCTCTTATTTTTTAAGACTTAAATAAATTTATTTTTACGTAAATAAAAATTAATACCAAAACATTTTGCATATTTATATTTAATTGCACATTTAAATACTTGTTTATTTATTTACTTTTAAATATAAATTCAATTGGATTGTAATAGTAAATTAGGGCTTTATTTTGTGCTAAATACTCCCTATTCAAACTTGTACCCCCTTCCCATAATATTGTTGTAATAGTCTTAGATTTACTTTTTAAGCATTTTATCGCTTTCAAATGCCATGATAGTAAAACTAGGGTTTTGTATGCAAAGACTAAAATTCAAACAAATAACATGACTAAACACAAGACAAAAATGCACGAAAATTGACAACACAATGCACACAAGCACCCCCAGGGTTTCATCCACTTTGTTGCCTTAAAATGGCCATGGTATGCATGCTAGGTATCTTGACAAAATCAATGCAAAAACAAAAGATCATAGTCCCTCGATGACACTATCAAAATGTTGCTTTAAAACAAATGATCTTGGTCCCTTAAACTTGCTAAGATACTTGGCCCCATTGCTATCATGGTCATACGATGACCCACGCCCGTCCTGTTTAACATCCAAAGACAAGGTTGTTTACCAAATACAATGGTAAAACAACAATGTCAAAGGGTTAAAAATGTACAAGAAAGACTTTTGATTAGGGTAGACAACTCCTAGTTACTTGATCAATTTGTAAACCATCCTTGCTATTTTCAAACTATCACACAATTTCAAAACATTTTCCCAACAAACTTTCAAACATTGAAACATTTTTCAAAAGACAAACACCTTTGTATACATTCAAACAAGAATCATTACAAAGGTTGCCTAAACAAAGGCCTCTTTTCAAAATACTTTCAAAACCACACACACAAAAGCACCATTTCAAACAATTGAAAAGCAAAAGCAAGTGATCTAAAACAAGTAACTAAGAGCCCATGGAAAACCATGGATGAAAATGGTGCTAGCACCTTCCCTTTTCATAATCTACACCCCAAACCCAAAAACAATCTCAAAGGTCTTTCCTATGCTTTTTTACCTTTCCTTTTGGATAAAATAAAAGTCGGTGGCGACTCTTGCTAAACCGAAACATTTGCAAACACAAACGCAAAAACCTCAAGTCAGTTCTCCCACCGCGTCACAAATATCTAGAAGGAGCTTCAATCAATGATAAGAAGTTATTAAGGAGATTCTCTGCTAAATTCTTCCTTAGTAATGGCATTATGTACGAACGCAATTATGACTCTATGTTACTTCGGTGCGTAGATAAGGTCGAAGCTGAAAGGATCATAGCTGAATTACATGAAGGCACCTTTGGCACCCATTCCAGTGGGCATACGATGGCAAAGAAAATCCTACGGGCAGGCTATTACTGGTCAACCATGGAAGAAGATTGCTATCAACACTCTCGAACCTGCCATAAGTTCCGGATTTATACTGACAAGTTGCGCGTACCTCTGGTTCCTCTGAATGTCTTGACGGCTCCTTGGTCCTTTGTTATGTGGGGGATTGATATGATTGGGGAAATCAAGTCGACGGCCTCCAATGGACACCGCTTCATCTTAGTGGCCATTGACTATTTTACAAAATGGGTGGAGGCAGCTTCCTTCGCTTCTGTTACCAAGAATGTTGTTTCCCGCTTCATCAAGCAAAATCTCATTTGCCGATACGGTATCCCGGAAAGGATCATCACCGACAATGGTACAAATCTCAACAACACTATGATTACCGCCTTGTGCGAGCAATTTAAGATTCCGTATCACAAATCTTCTCCCTATCGGCCAAAGATGAATGGTGTTGTCGAAGCTGCAAATAAAAACATTAAAAAGATCATACAGAAAATGACAGTCACATACAAAGACAAGCATGAGATGTTACCATTCGCTCTTCATGGGTATCGTACTATGGCTCACACATCAACCGGGGAAACACCTTATTCTCTGGTTTACGGCATGGAAGTTGTCTTGCCTATCGAGGTCCAGATCCCCTCTCTAAGGATTATGAAGGATGCAGAGCTGAACGAAGACGATTGGATCCAGACTCGACGTGATCAACTGAACTTGATTGATGAGAAGACACTTACTACTGTTTGCCATGATCAAATGTATCAAAAACGGATGATCAAGGCTTTCAACAAAAGGGTCAGATGCCAAGTGTATCAAGTTGGAGATCTGGTGATCAAACGCATCATACTGCCACAAGTTGATCCTAGGGGCAAGTGGACTCCTACCTATGAAGGACCATTTGTAATCAAAAATATTTTCTCTGGTGGGGCAATGATCTTGACCACCATGGAAGGTGATGACCTACTGCATCCTGCAAACGCGGACATAGTCAAAAGATACTACGCATAAGAGACCCTCTAGGTTGACATACCTAGGCAAAACAAGGGCATCCCGGCGAACCAAAAAGGTTCAGGCAAAAATTAGGGATAAAACAAAAAAATATGTACACCCGGCAAGTTGAGAACTCGAAAGGGCGACTTGGGCAAAAAAGGGTTTCCCAGTGGACTGAAAACCCGAAAGGGCGGTCCAGGCAAAAGTTAGGGAATGTAAAGCGTATGATTGTGTCCCGTTGGATCATCTTATGGACAACCTTTGGCTTCAACCAACAAATTCAGCGGTTCTGATCAATTCAATCAACTCCAGACAAGGCAACAAATAAACAAAATGCTCAGAGATACAAAGGCTATAGTAGAATGGGAACCCCATGGGATTTTTACACATAGTTATATTTTCTTTGTATCAAAATTTTCTTTTTACGATAAGATTCTCTTACTAGAATGTTTGTCTCCGGGTATAAAAATACTTACTCAAAGTCAATACAAAGATATCTCTTTGAAAGTGCAAAAACTATCTGTTTTTCTTTACGCTTGTGTTTTGTCTACAAAAACGTCCAATGATTCATTGTTGAACATATGCATTTGAATATAATTACTGTTTACAAATAAACAAAATGAAAAAAGGCAATTACTGATGGATTGGATGGATAGGGAAATACCTCTAGTAGAAGTCGTCAAATTTCTCAGGATTCCCCAATGGAATTTTACAAGTAGTATACGGCATTTCCCTTACAACAGAGTTTATTTCTCTAAGCAGAAATTCATCAACACTTAGACTTCACAACATGAAGACTTATGTTCCATATCCTCAACAGCAGTCAGGGATTTATTTGCCCCAATCCAACAGCAGTACAACAAACTAGCTCACATACGCATACATTGCATCCATATATCATAAACATTGATAAAACGAATGAACTATACTATGCATTTCATACAACATAAACATTGCATTTTAGCTAACAGTTTACCCTTTTTAGGATAAGGTTAACAGCTACCATTAACAATATTCAAATTTTTCAAATACAGTTTAGATACGCTCCAGACACAGATGCCATTCTGATACTCATTCAGACTCAACTTTCAGATACAGTACAGATACGCTCCAGACATGGATGCCATTTTGATACTCATTCAGACTCAACTTTCAGATACAGCACATATACGCTCAAGACACGGATGCCATTATGATACTCATTCAGACTCAACTTTCAGATACAGTACAGATACACTCCAGACACAGATGCCATTCTGATACTCATTCAGACTCAACTTTCAGATACAGTACAGATACGCTCCAAACACGGACGCCATTCTAATACTCATTCTTTCAGCTTACAAATTACAATACAAACAATCACTTTTGGATGGCATATTTAAGCCCATATCCTACAGCTTTCTATCGCCTCTCCAAATGGAATCTTTAAGCCCATTCCCTCAGCCATCACATCGCCAAGTGCAAATTTCCGGGCACTCTAGTGTCCAATCATCTTCCACCTTCGAGTCACGACTGGCAAAACTTGCCAATCTAACTCTCCAGGTATAAGAAGATTGAACAGGGGCAGCTGTTGTACCCCAAAATTTTCCCTCCTACTCATCAAGAATTTTCTCACAAGATCTCCTTTGGATTAAGACTGCATTTGGGTTATTAGCTCAAGGCATCTCCTCAAGCACTAATGACTGAAAATTAGGGTTTGAGATTGCAAAAGGATTTTTGAACTTCCAATACCCCATATGACTTTCATGGATCATTATGGACCCCCAAGATTGTTAATCTCATGTTTCAAGCCTTGGATCACACTTTTGATCAGTCAATTGAACAGTTGACCTAAAAATCAGCTGTATTGGGGGAAAAAGTACACCATAGCCAATTTACAGTCAAACTTCATAATGTTTTATCCACACTAACATTTTAAACTCATATGTATCATTTCATCAAGTTTGGACCACAATTCCTCAAGAAATTTGATCAAATCATCAAAAGGACAAAATGGTCAAAATTAGGATTTTGACTGGGAAAGGGAAATTTCTGGTTTTTGACCTAGCAAATGATCAATTGAGTTAAGGCATGATCTCAAGAGTCCAATTTCATCACTTTAAACTAATGACATGGTTCAAAACACAACAAGTCCATTGGATTGACAGATGAATTTTTCAGTCAACTGATCAAAAGTCAACTGTATATTGAAAAGTCAAATTTTGACTTTTTAGTCAAAATCAAATGCCAAAGATCATAATTCATCAAAACATGCCAAAACATGAAACTTTTTCATCAAGAAATCAAGAATTCAAGATTTTATTTTGAAAAGATGAAATTTCTTAACTTAGAATTTTTTCTAAGTATTGAAAATTTCTTAGTTTTTCACAACTTTGAGTCAAGTTTTCATCATGATGCAAGATGATTCAAAGGAAACTTCCAACATGAAAGCGGTAGATCTCCATGAAATCTACAACTTTTCTTCACAAAATTTCTCCTAAAAATGCTTGGATCTCAAGTTATAGTTTTGTGAATACATGCTCATGAACTAAAAAATGACTTAGTTAAATTTTGCCCTAGTTAGGCAGATTTTTGACCTAACTTCATGGCAATTTTTCACATAGCTCCAAGTGGAATCTTGAAAATAAATTCAAAGATGAGTTGTATAGCACATTGCAAGCTTTCCAAAATTTCCAAGAACTCCTTGAGATCATTCTTGATTAGGGAGAATCGAAGAGATGAAGTTGGTGTTTTGTCACTTGGATTACAAGCCATTTTGTGAAGAACATTGGATCCAATCCTCAAGCATGCTGTACAAATCCAACTTTGAAGGATTATAACTTGACTTTCACTCCATAATTTAATGTTTTCACAAATGTTGGAAGCTTTAATCCAAGCATTCAATGCATTGTACAAAGTTAATTCCATTTTGGGAAGAAAGGCAACATTACCATTTTAGAAAAGCAAGCTTTATGCAAAGTCAGCTTGCATTGAGCCTTGCATTTTTTTATTTCTGCACAAAACACACTCTACACAATCAGAACAAGTGTGTTTAAAGGTCTCAGCCTACCTACAAGCTTTGTACTTCACCTTGAAACCATGCTTGCTAGCTTTGCTTCAAAAATAAGTAACCAAGCAAAACATGTGAGTTTTTGAAATCTGAGTTGTTACAAGTCTTAAAATCTCTTGATTATAAGTAGACAAACTATTGGCAAGAAGAGACATGAATGCTATTGCCCTGAAACTGCTTCAAATATTCCAAAACCAAAAACCTGATCAAGAATACCATTAACATACAGTTTTGAACCAAAACTTATGATCTTCATTTCCACTCGTGCGTTTTGAAAACTAATCACTCAAACACCTTCTATACATCATACCAAAGAAATCCAGGCCCCTGTTTCAAGACTGTAGCTCCTCCATCACTATCCACCATTTTCAAAAACCAAGCTTGCAGGTTGACTTGAGTAGAGAGATTCAGGGACATTCAAGGCAAAGTAAGAGTTGGGATACACTCAAGGAGGTCCAGGCAAGCTAAACAGATCATCGGGCCATCTCAAAAGTTGCTCAAATTCCATTCACGACTCCAGCTGCAAGAGGTAAAAACTCAAACTTCTATCTCTTTCTACAAGCGTCATTTGATCCTGATTTGTGAAAACAAAATGTAGATATCCTTGCTCTAAAGCTAACCATGTCCATAGTTTCCATTTATATTGACTGTGTATAGAGAATTTTGGATTTGAGATTTCTGAGAAAATTAGATTTCAATTTAGGGCAAGCAAAATTAGATTTTATCTTTGAATTTTAGTTTACATAAGTTATATGGTTGAATTCGTGGGAATAAACCCCATAACTTTCATGTTTGAACTTTCCATTTTTGTGGAGAAATGAGGAAGATACAGGTGTTCGGCCATGGCTCAAGGTTGAAGATGAAGTTGCCTTCAGGAAACAGTTTCTAATATATATTTATGCTTTGATTATATGACCGGATGAAACATCCACCCCAGTGGCAAGCGCGCGCGTACTAAGGCATATCTTACCTAAAGGGCGAGGGTTCGAACTAATGTGAACCCCCCTTTTGCATTTTTTCCATTTTTCTGATTTCCTAACACATTTCTGCAGGCGCTGGGCCCTTTGGGCCTGACATTGTTTTTTTGCTAGCTCACCCCCACTGTTTACTTGTGACACCTCCCTGACCCATTTCTTTTTTATTTATTTCTTTATTTCTTTTTTCTGTTAAATATATTTTCTAAAATACCAAAAAAATCATAAAAAGTATAAAAAATATGGATTTATATTTTGACATAATTTAATTATTTTTCCACATAAAAATTATTTTATTTATCATACTTTATTTACTTTTATTAATTTCCTTGTAAAGATTTAATTAAAACTAAAATATTATTTATTTTATACTAATGAAAATATATTTTTTTGATATCAAAAAGACTAAAAGAATATTTTATAACACTATAATTTATTTTTCAAGAGAAAAAATATAAAAAAAATACTTTTTTTTATATAAACTTCATTATTTTTAATCAATCAAGAAGAATTAGGGTTTTAGTCAAGAATCTTTCTCTTAATGAATATTAAACTTGACTAATTATTTTCTTTATCTAATTAGGTTAAAATGAAGACCCTTTTTCTTAAGAAACCAAACAAAAAAATCTTTTTCTTTACATTTATAATTCTTGCATATTTAATTCATCTTGTATATTGTTTATTCCAATTCTTGCACAAATTCAATTTGGTTGTAATAGATTAATTAGGTTTATATTATTGCAATCCCCATTTATAAATTGTATACCCCCTCCCACAAATATTGTAATAGCGTAGTAACTTTAAATTTCGCAATTTATCGCTTTTACATAACATGCTAGTAATTAGGGTTTGTATGTCAAGATAAAAACAATCAAATAGAAAACCCTAATTCAAGACAAAAACAAGCATGAAAATGACACCCTTTGCACACAAGCACCCCTAGGGTTATCCCACTTGGTTGCCTTACAAAAATGGCCATATCACGCATGTAAAGTGTTTTAGCAAAAAACAAGAAAATACAAGATCATAGTCCATCGATGACGCTATTCAAAGTTGCCTTACAAAATGATCTTATTCCCTAAAAAAGAATACTAAGATACCTTAAAACATTGCTAATCATGGCTATATGATGACCCACGCCCGTTGCGTTTACATCCAAAGATAGGGTTGCTTACCAAATCAATGGTAAGACAACAATATCAAAGGAAAAGAAAATGAACAAGAAAGACATTTGAGTAGGTAAATTGCTCCTAATTACTTGCTCCATTCTTAAAACAAACATCCTTGCTATTTTCAAATTAATCACATACACCTTCAAACATTTTACAAAAATTGAAAACAATTTCAAAAGATCAACATATTTGTATACATTCTTACAAATGAGAATCATTACAAAGATTGCCTAAACAATGGCCTCTTTACAAAATACTTTCAAAAAACCACACAAATCACAATTTCAAACAAAAGCAAGTGATCTAGCAAGTAACTAAGAGCCCATGGAAAACCATGGATGAAAAGGGTGCTAATACCTTCCCTTTTCATAATCTACCCTCCGAACTCAAGAAACAATCTCAAAGGTCTTTCCTATGCTTTTTCACCTTTCCTTTTGGATAAAAGAAAAGTCAGTGGCGACTCTTGCTAACCGCAACATTTGCGATAAAATGCAAAAACCTCAAGTCAGTTCTCCCACCGCATCACACCTACGGACAAACTCGTCACTATAGGCTATAGTGACGGTTTCTTATGCGTGGCTAAAACCTGTAAAAATCTTAAAACGAAATTCAAGCAATATAAATTCCATTCAAGGGCATGAATCAAATGTACTTCATTCTCTAAACATGAAGAGGCCCTTAATTTGGACCAATTTTGTCTCTATCTAGGGTTCCCCAATTTGGAGCTCACGAACCCTAACTATGGAAAGTAGTTATTCCTGCATCAAAACTCAAATCCTGGCTATCAAAAAGCTTCCTAGCATGATCCTAAATATGTATATGCAAGCAAATTGGATTAACAATGCGTAAAACTAGAGGAACAAGTTTGAGTTCAGAGGATGCAAAACGTGATGTATATCTGGTGATTCTGGTGGTTTGATGACTTGGGAATGATTGGAATAGCTTCAATGTACGCCCAGAAAGAGATTGCTAGCTTCAAATTACCTTGAATCGTCCTATAGACTGAAAACCGAATGCCACTTTTTGCAAGAAATCCACGTTTTATTTGGTGCTTTTCACGACTGCCAAACCTTGTGTCATGCTTTGTTCTTGTCCAATATATATATATATATATATCTAGGAATGAATTAGGGTTACAAACTTGGATTGAATCTTTGCAATTATGAGAGATTTGATTTGATTTTCAAGCTACATGTAAACTTGCTATTTTGAGCCAAATCATCCCTTTATTGTACCAATTATGCTTGATTCGTTTTGGCCTTGATAACTCAGCATATTTTGATTGCCAACCTGTCCAAAAACCAAATCAAATCATATCTTTGCTATTATTCATCAATTATTTGATTTAATTCAATTTTTAATTAATAAAAAATCAAAATAATTTGAAAATGAAGCAAATAATGTGTGGATGAATATTTGGGTCGTGGACCATATTATAAGTAAGGTGCAAGCATAAAAAGTTAGGCCCATTTAGCAAAAAATGCATTTTTGAGAACATTTGACTTTTGGCAATTTTGCAAAAAAGGTCAACTTTGACAAGGTATATCTCTTCCAATTTTAACCCTAGAGAGGTGTTCTTGAACTTTTTAGAAAGCTTAAGATTTCCCCTAAGAAACCCTTTTGGTCTCATCTCAATTGAGTTTCCATGTTCATGTAAGAAGCTTTGACCCAAAAAGTGTTTTTGTTGATTTTTCAAAAGGACCTATAATGTGGAAATTCATATCTTTTTGTGAGTGAATATTTTGAACTTGAGGGATGAAAATGAATTGTAGGGAATTTCATCCTCTTCAAAATGAGCCTTGTATGGAAAATTTCTGATAAAGTATGAGGAAGTTATGCTTGGTCAAAGTTTGGTTGGCTTTTCTAGAGAAACCCTAATTTAGCAACTTTTGGGTTTTGATGAATTTGGGGCATTCCTTGAGGAATCATGATCAACCCTTGATAAAATGATGTATATAACTTCAAAATGTTGATGTTTACCAAAAAATTGAAATTTGATTGTATGTGGGCCACAGTTGACTTTTGACCTAGCATAGTCGATTCTCAAGCATCTGAGCAGTTAACTGAGCAAACTTCTTGTGCAAGGCTTGAAATTTTACATGGAGGGTCTTGAGAACATATTAAGACCATGGATAGCATATGAGGCCTTTTTTGTTCACCAATCTTGATGAAAATGGAAACCCAAATTTGAGGTATACTGCCTTAGGAGAGAGTTTGTCTGGTCCACTCTTGGGCAACCTTGAGCAAATTAAGGATCTCCAGGAGTATGCATTGAGTAAAATGAGAGGGCAAATTTTTTGGTACAAAAAAAGGCCTTGCTCGTAAAGTAGGTTGGTCTTTGTCCTTCCAGAGTTTCCCTGATTAGCGCAGCGCTTACTGCCTTGGAGGCAACGACCAGATAGATATAGAGGATTTCATCCTTCTCTGGTCGAGAGAGGATGGGCGGTTGCAATAGCGCCTGCTTCAAATGAGCAATATTTTGATCGCATTCAGGAATCCATTCGAAGACCGCTTATTTGTGGAGGATCTTGAATAGGGGGAGCGCGTGTTGGACAGATTTCGCCACGAATCGAGAGAGGGAAACGAGCATGTCGTTTAAGATTTGAATGGATTTCTTTGAAGTGGGTGTCAGGAACTCAGAAAATGCTCGGCATTTGTCGTGGTTTGCCTCAATTCCTTATTATGTTAAGTAGAACCCAAGGAATTTTCCCGTGCGCATTCCGAAAGTGCATTTCTCTGGATTAAATCACATCTGACATTTTCTCGCTTGCTCAAAAACTTTCTTTAGGTGGAGGGCGTGGTTG
This sequence comes from Vicia faba, assembly GCA_948472305.1. Taxonomy (NCBI): domain Eukaryota; kingdom Viridiplantae; phylum Streptophyta; class Magnoliopsida; order Fabales; family Fabaceae; genus Vicia; species Vicia faba. The sequence goes on along the minus strand of OX451736.1, from coordinate 1,161,808,164 downwards.
ACCACTTCCATTGGTTTGACAATCATGTCGTCCATATAGACTTAGAGAATATAGCCTATTTCATTGTGGAAGACTTTATTCATCATGCGCTGATATGTAGCGCCCGTGTTTTTCAGGCCGAAAAGCATTACGTTATAGTAATAGATGCCCGACTCGGTCATGAAAGTGGTGTAGTTTTTGTCCATTTTCTCCATTGGAATCTATAGCCAGAATATGCGTCCATAAATAATATAAATTTAAAATCTTCGGAGTTTTCGACCAATTTGTCAATGTTGGGGAGGGGATAAGCATCTTTCGAGAAAGCCCGACTGAGATCAGTATAATCAATGCACATGCGCCATTTTCCATTAGATTTTTTCACAAGGACTACATTTGAGATCCAGGTTGTGTACTGGGCTTCAGAAATAAAATGTGCCTTTAGGAGGTCTTTTACAGCTAGTTCGGTAGCCTCTATTCTTTCGGGGACTATTTTCTCCTACGCTGAGCGACCGCCTTGAGGGCAAGATCTATAGTCAGGTGATGACATGAGATTTATGGATCTATTCCAGGCATCTCGGCCGCGCTCTCGGAGAATAGGTTGGCATTCTCCCTCAGGTAAGCTTTAATTTGCCTCTTCACCAAGTCGGGAAGATCAACTCCGATCTTCACTCCTATGGTGGGGTTGTTCCCGAAGAGGGTGAGACTGAAATCTCCATTCGGGATGGGTCGCGAGCGTTCCTTACTACCTACAGATGGCTTTCATTCAATTGTAGGGTAGCGAACAGCTGGGTGTACATGATGTCTACTGAGCTTCCCTGGTCGACCAGAATGCGTCGCACGTCGAAATTTTCCATGCGAGCCCTTATGAGCAGTGGGATGGTCGAGTTGGGGGGCCCGCCCGGTAGTTCTTCCCTGTAGAAGGCGAGGGGGTGAAAACATCCTCGGAACTTTTCTAGTGTGGCGTCTATGTCAGAATTGCCTTTGATGAGTTGGTCAAATCTTCTTTTCACGGACCCCATCGTATGCATGTTGAATCCCCCACCGGAGATGACCATAGTAGCAGGGAACGACTCCCAAGGACTATGAGAGGAGAAATATAATGGAAGCTCTCCATGTCTGGGGAGTAGAAGTATTCTGGCCACAAGATGCTCATGATGACCGACATGGCACTAATGTCGGGGGATTCTTCCCCTCTTCGATGTTTTTACCTTCTGGAGCCTCTTCACAGGTGACCTATTTTTTCTTGTATTGCTTGAGGTGCCCATCTTGAATTGGTATCTCGATTGCATCCTTGAGATGGATGCAATCCTCAGTGTTGTGTTTGTGGCTTTTATGGAACCTGCAATATTTGCTCTTGTATGTTCCTGTTTTTGAGGGTGTTTGTCAGGGAAAGCGTACCCCGGTCTGCTTGAATTCGGAATTGGCACATTCAGATAGAATACGCTCCGTTGAAGTAGTCGGAGGGGTGTAGCCGTGGAACCGACCAGCAAGTCCCTTATAGTCCTTGGAGTCTTGGGATTTGTCTTCCCGTTTCTTCTCTCCCTGACAAGATATCGAGGGTTCATCATTTCTTGAGGATTTGGCACTCTCTCCGTGCCTTGACTCCCTGGCACTATTGGAGGCTTCCTTCACCTTGTATTGTATGTATGCTTGAGCCTTGAGGAGGAGGGAGTCGAGCTTTTTTGGTGTTTCGATGCCCGCTGCTTTAGCGAAGTCACTGCAGGAACAGAGCCCGCGCTTCAGAAGGTATTTCTTCATGTTGTCGGTCGTGGAGACTTGTACTACTTCCTTGTTGAATTGCTCGATATATGCCTAGAGAGGTTCATCTCTGCCTTGGATGATCACTTCGAGTGAAGCCTCTGACTTTGGGTGTCGATGTGAGGCGGTGAAGTGCCTCAAGAACATCCTCCCAAGCTGCTTCCAAGAGGTGATGGATTCGTTTGGGAGACTCTTGTACCAAGACATTGCTCCTTTACTGAGAGTGGTCGAGAATAGTCTACATTTGATGGCTCATGTGACCCCTCGATAGTCGAGGAGGGCGTCAATGTTCTCTATATGTTCGTCGGGATCTGTCATCCCATCGTACGTCTCAAGTGGGGGTAGTTTCTCCAGACCGATTGGGAGTTATGCCTATGCAATTTCCCTTGATAGCGGCCTACGGGGCTCGTTGTCATCGCTTTCTATGGGAGATGGATAACGGGAGTGATAATTCCTTCCCCGTCGGGCATCGTGGTCTCGACGAAGGGAAGGACTCCTCCGTTGTTGTCTCGGCTTGGGCGATGGTGATCGACAGCGGTCAGCTTGGAGGTCACCTTTCTTTCACTTGGATGATGGAAAGTCTTGATCTTTCAGGGGAGGTGTGCAGTCACATTTTTTAAAGAAAGAAACGTCGCGCTTCTCCTTCGTCGGCGGAAGGCCATGCCTAAGTGGATATATGTTCGGGGAATATTGTCGTCGGGGCCTCCTAGGAGGAGACCTTGACTGATTCTATTTCCAGGCCCCCATCTTTCTGTTGTGTTGTAAGATAAGGGTGTTGGTTTGGTTGATGGCAGCGAGCAATGCTGCAATGGACGGATTGGTGTTATGAGGGATGGGAACTAGTTGCAGGATCTCTGGTAGTTCCTCAGTGGGGATTTTGGGATGCTGTCCGTCCAAGAATTGTTGTTCATCACGCTGAGCATCGACGGAATCTGGGGGCGCATTTCGACCATTGCGGAGACCGAGGTTATCCTCGAGGTGAGGATATTCTTGATCTTCGTCAGCCTTGTGTGCCCGGGAAAGTGTGGCCTTTCCATACGGGTGGTGATCATCATGGGTAGCCATGATTGAATGAAGAGGGTCTTTGGTTTTCAGATTTCGAGGAATAGAAAACGGGGAAGATAATTTCCCACAGACGGTGCCACTGATCTTACCGATTAATCAGAACCTGCAAGGTGGCCGGTTGACGATCTTCTGTTGGGCTGGAATGTCGAGGAGGAAAAAGGGGGCTTGTACCTGCAAGGCACTCTGACGATCAAGTGAGTGTGGGAGCAAAGAGATACAAGAAAAAGTATTAGGGTTTTAGTGGTGAATATTGAATATTCGATACCTGACCTTCACATGTGTAAGGGTATATATAATTCCCCTGGCGCGTGGCCATTGGTTTCTATTTTTGGGCCTAGATATGTGGACCCATGAAAATAGATAACTTCTAGGACTTGGTCATACCGAGCAGGTAAGTACGTAACTAGGCGTTGGTCTCGAGGAGGAGGCAGGTTACGGGTAGTGGTCTGGTCAACTCTGGTTGTCTAGGCGGCATGATGTCAAGCATACGGAGAGTTTCCTATCTATCCTCGTGGGTCAGCCCCGATATAGGAGGGAAAACAGTCAATGGTGCTCGATAGAAGCGGGGAAGATTCGTGTTATGGTCCCATGGGCCGCGCCAAAGGGGGAGTCTAGACTGGGTCCACTTTAGCTGTCGGGCCAATCCAGAACAAAATGAAATAGAAATATATATAAAAATCGGGTCCGTACGCGTCGCCCGACGATATAAAAACTTCTCCTGACGACGACCCTTAAATACAAGGCCCAGGTTGCACCACATACGCAACTGGGGAAAAATATCTACCCTCACCCAGCGAAGGAAAGCTTCGCCTGAAGACATCCTTATTTCTCGCCCAACGAGCTGCTGGAGAGCCTAACTCAATGGCTACTGGAAAAATGATGCTTCCTCTCTCGCCCCTCCGTCACCTAGCGAGGCAGACGCAAAGGCTTCTCGCCCGAGCTTTGCCTAGAAACGCACACTAGAACAACAACTTTTATTGCTCTTCCTTCATAACTCCAATGGCTCTCTCTTCATGGCCTTATTCCTTTATTGATCCAACAATGCATCTTGGAGCTTTTAGTCTTCTTGCTCCAACAATGCTTAAATACCTACAAAATGAATAAAAAACTATCAATCAATACACTATGTACACAAAAATGCATTATACACAAACTAAACGTATTTATACACAAATTTGGGTTATTCAACTGATATTAACAACAAATAGTCGATAAGTGCAACAAAAATTATATACAAAATTAACTACAATTTATACTTATCAGACTCTCCCTAACTTGAACTTGTTTGTCCTCAAACAAGAAACAAACAACTCGAAGAAACAAAAACGATCAACCAAAAATCACGAATCGACAAGTTTTGAAAACGGAAAACAAATGCAATAGTTCAAATGAAAAACAATACACACAAAGTAAACACTTACCACTAAACTACGACTAAAACATAAACACGAAATAAATGCTAAAAACAAAAATCATGTCAAACATTTTAAAATAACACCAGTTCACAAATGAATCACACCTAGGAAAATCAATCATCGGTAGATGACAAACACATAAAAGTAAGGTATTTCCACTCATCCATCAATCTTGCAAACAAAATATTAAATTATACACTCATCCAAAAATTCATGTTGAAGATATAAAAGCAAGAATCACAAGGGCTTTTCAAGGTTGTAATGTGGCTTGGTTAACAAACAAGGGATAATTCCTAAAGCTAATCGAAACAAAAACTTGCCTTAACCTAAGGGAGTGATCAACTCACAAATACTCAAGAAACACATTTTCAATCAAACTTCTTCTTCATTACAAATTTCTCAAACCAATCACAATACTTATTCGCACAGATATTCGAACTCTTTTTGTTTTTTCTTGTTCAAAGCCTTTTCATTTTTTTCTTTCTTTTTATTTTCTTTTATTTTTCTCATTTTTTTTTTATTTTTCTTTCTCAACCTTATAGCAATCAACCACAAGTGCACAATCATTTTTCTCCCCAACTTGAATTCAACTGACATTATCATGTGAATACTCCCTACTTTCTAAGGCAGGGAAAAAATTCATACAACAACATAAAGTTAAGGGTTCAAGAAAAAATTAACAATCAAAATCCATACAAAAAGTGAAATCAATACTTATACACAAGCATCAAATTCAAAGAATATGGACAATTACAAAAGGCTCAAAGGGGTTACGAATAGTCACACACTCACAAGGATAATTCGATATTTGGTTAGGTAGTTATACTCAAAATGAAATAAAAATGCCTTGATCTTTTTCATGCTTTCATATAATCAACACAAACAAAAGATTAAGCATAATAAAGTCCAGTTAGAACAAGAATTGTGGCCTCCAGCATATATGAACAATGGAAAGTTATCTAACAAAAAGGGTAGGAACTAAAGTGATTCACAAATGAACAAGTATATAAAAGAATGAATGGCATGAAAATTGTAAAATGTATAAGTATCATGAATATGCTAAAGTATTAAAAATGATAAACACATACCTCGAACGTGTACAAAACCTTAACAAAATCATTACCACGTATTTGCAAGTCGAAACGATCAAACTTGGAAAATCACCTCAATATCCTCAAGCTATTCACAACAAGCTTAAAGACAAACACAAAAGTGAATGAAATTAATATACACATACTAAAAGACTGAATGAAATTGTCTAAACAAATTTAAAAGTGAAGATATGTAATTTAAGAACTAGTCCGAGTTAAATTTTTTTAGACAATTGCGTTCAACTACCTAAACTAACAAAATGAAAAACAATAAAACATGCTTGTTTTATGTCGTAAGCTAGACGCCTATTATTTAAGAAAGTTCCTCCAAGTTGCTTCCACCCGGTTATTCCTAACCAACACACAAGCAAACGTGAAAGGAAACAAACAATGATATAACAAATTTATAAGTATAGTAAACATATATAAGTATCAATATACACAAGTAAAAATAGATAATATACACGATATCTACAAAAATCAAAAATAAAAGAATTATCGCAATGCGAAACAATAAACCAATCCCCAGCAACGGCGCCATTTTCCTGCAGTGGTAAAGCGGCCAGCAAAAAGTAAAATATTATTTTACCAGGTGATATTTAAGTTATATCGTATCGTGTCTATAAATATTGGTTATCTAGTCTCCGTTCCAAAATTCATTCGTTAATGAGTTTAGGGGTTGAATGGAAAGGGTAAAAGTTATCAACAGAAAATAAATGTAAACAAAAATAAAAGAAAAATGAATAACTTATCAAGTGTGCATATATACTACTTCTCACATACTTAAACCTATCGACCTGTTATACTCAACCTACAATACTCCTAAATGTCACCATGTATCACTCACAACCTATTTTATTTCTAACCCAAATTGAGAGGCCGATTGTATCACCTCGGTATCAATCTCTCAACCACCTCAACAACATAGAAGTCAACCGTTCTAATCGCGTCGACAATCTCTCAGAGCAACACAACCAACACAGAGGCATTAATCACAAATACCCAAGTGAATGTAAGCTCTAAGTCTATATCTAGAATCCAGAAACTAACAGACTATCAACCTAGATAAGAATTCAAGCAGTATATGTCCATAACAACCCAAATCCTGAGTGCAGAGCAAAAACCAGGACAATAATCGACAAAGATTTGTAAAGTAAGTTTTATATAACGCCAAGGGAAACAAATATACATGAGATCAAAATAAATACATATATAAACCAAACCAATAAATAATACACAAAGAAAATGAGAAATGAATCACAAATCTACTTGTTTGTCAGTGTCGATCGAAAAGCAATCCACCCCAGATTATCCGTATGCAAGCTCCAGAGTTGTTATCTAACCTAATCCTAACAAAATTATGAGGTTGATAGAATTGGGAGATCAAAACCTACCCCAAAAACTATAATCCTTACAAAATAAATGAAATATAAACATATACAGAAATATGGTCTGCACGCGTCGCATGATGACATAAAAACTTCGCCCGGTGATGACCCTTAAATACAAGGCCCGGGTTGCGCCACGTATGCAACTGGAGGAAAATATCTACCCTCTCCCGCCAAAGGGAAGCTTCGCATGACGATATCCTTATTTCTCGCCCAGTGAGCTGCTGGCGAGCCCAAGTCAGTGGCTACTGGAAAAATGATGTTTTCCATCTCACCCATCAGTCTCCCGGCGTGGCAGACGCGAAGGCTCCTCGCCTAGGCTTCGTCCGATGAGGCACAATAGAATAATAACTTTTGTTGCTCTTCCTGCATAACTCCAATGGATCTACCTTCTTGGCCTTATTCCTTTACTAATCCAACAATGCATCTTGGAGCTTTTATTCCTCTTACTCCAATAATGCTCAAATACCTACAAAATGAATAAAAAAACTATCAATCGATACACTATGTACACAAAAACGCATTATACACAAACTCATCGTAGTTATACAAAAATTTGGGTTATTCAACTGATATTAACAACAAAGAATCAATAAGTACAACAAAAAGTATATACAAAATTAACTATAATTTACACTTATCAAAAGGGAAATTTAGAGGGAAACCTTATGTGACTCCTGCTGGTAAAGAGTAACAGAAAGTTGGTGATGACAAGAAGACGAGTGGGACAGGAGCTTCTACTCTGATTAGGTGCTACATGTGTGGTGTCGAAGGACATAGTGCTTATGAGTGCACAAGTGCTGATGTGAAGTGTTTCAAGTATGGAAAGTTAGGTCACAAGTCTCCTGATTGCATAGGAGTTTCGAGTGTGACTTGCTACAATTATGGTGAGCAAGGTAACATTAATTCCAAGTGTGAAAAGCCGAAGAATGACCAAGCTGGAGGGAAAGTGTTTGCTCTATCTGGTTCTGAGATTGCTGTTGAGGATAGACTAATATGAGGTACATGCTTTATTAATGGTACACCTTTAATTTCTATTATTGATACTGGTGTGACACATTCTTTCATTTCTTTGGATTGTGCTAATAGATTGAATCTTAAGTTATATGATATGAAAGGAAATATGGTTATTGACACTCCTACTATGGGTTCATTGACTACTTCATATGTGTGTTTGAATTGTCCGTTGAGTATTTTTGGTAAAGACTTTGGAGTAGATTTAGTGTGTCTTCTGTTAGATCAACTTGATGTTATTTTTGGGATGAACAAGTTCAAATTCAATCATGTTTATATCAATCGTTTTGAGAAGATAATTATCTTTCTTGATTTTAGTTTTGAGAGAGATTTGTTTATGTCTGCCAAGCAAGTGGGTGAGTCTGTGTAGGATGGTGTTGTGTTGTTGGCTTTGATGGCAACATTGAATGTTAGTGGGAAATGAATGATTGGTGAATTGTCAACAGTTCGTGATTTTCCTAAGGCATTTTCTGAAGATGTAAGTGATTTTCCGCCAGAGCGCAAGGTAGAATTTGAAATCGATTTAATTCTTGGAACTAGTTAGGTATCGATGGCTCCCTATCGGATTTTAGCATCTGGATTATAAGAGTTGAAGAGTCAACTAGAGGGTTTGCTTGACAAGAGGTTTATTCGTCCTAGCGTGTCACCGTTGGGTGCACCTGTTTTGTTGGTTAAGAAAAAGGAAGGTACTATGAGATTATGTGTGGATTATAGACAACTGAACAAGGTGACTATCAAGAATAAGTATCCACTTCTGAGGATTGATGATTTGATGGATTATTTGGTTGGTGTAAGTGTGTTCAGTAAGATAGATTGGAGGTCTGAGTATCATCAGATTCGTGTGAAGGCTGAAGATATTCAGAAGAATTCTTTTAGGACATGGTATGGTCATTATGAGTATTCTATAATGTTATTCAATGTGACTAATACACTTGGTGTCCTTATGGAATACATGAACATGATTTGTCATCAGTATTTGGATAATTTTGTGGTTATTTTTATTGATGATATTTTCATCTATTTGAAGAATAGAGAGGATCATGCTGAGCATCTGAGGATTGAGCTATCTGTGTTAAGAGATAAGCAGTTGTATGCTAAGTTTTCTAAGTGTGAGTTCTTGTTGAAGGCAGTGAGTTTCCTTGGTCATGTGATATCAAGTGGTGGTATTTATGTTGATCCGTCAAAGATTGAGGTTGTTTCTCAATTGGAAGCTCCAGAATCTGTTTATGAGATTAGAAGTTTTCTTGGTTTAGCAGGTTATTATCGGAAGTTTATTGAAGGCTTTTCCAAGTTAGCTTTATTTTTGACGCAATTGACTAGTGTTGTACCCAAAAATATGCCCTCTCATTTCTCAAGAAATCTCTCATAAGATCTTTATCGATTCAAGACTAGACAAGGTTTGATCAGTTCAAGACACCTCCTCAACATTAACAGTTCAAAATTAGGGTTTGAGTTTGTACAAATACAATTGGACTTTCAAGGCCTCAAATGACTTTCATGGATCATTAGGAACCCTCAAGATTGCTCATGTCAAGTTTCAAGTCTTGGATCACAAAATTGCTCAATCATTTGATCAGATGACTTAAAATCAGTTGTATTGGATAAAAAGTCAACTATGGTCAATTTACCGTCAAACTTCATAATGTTTGATCCATATCAACATGGTGAACTCATATATGGCAATTGATCAAGTTTGGATCACAATTCCTCAAAGAAATTTGATCAGAACATCAAAAGGGAAAAATGGTCAAAATTAGGGTTTTGATTGAGAAGGCTCAGTTCTTGAATTTTGACCAAGAAAATGACTTATTGGGTTAAGACATGATCTCAAGGATTAAAATGCACCATATTTACCTAATTTCATAGTTCAAATCACCTCTCAAGATCATTGGATTGATAGATGAATTTCAGTCAACTGATGAAAAGTCAACTCTACACTGAAAAGTCAAACTTTAACTTTTTGATCAAAATCAAGTTTCAAAAATCATATTTCAACAAGACATGTCAAAATATGAAGTTTGTTCATCAAGAAATCAAAAAGTCAAAATTCATTTTTGGAAAGTCAAAATTTCCAAGACTTAGAAATTTTTCTAAGTGTTGGAACGTTATTTTTTTCATAACTTTGTGCCAAATTTCCACCATGATGCAAGATGATTCAAGGAAAAATTCCAACATGAAAGTTGTAGATATCATTGAGATCTAAAAAATTGTATGGTAGAACTTTTTCTAGAAATGCTTGGATTTCAAGTTATGAATTTATGAAGACATGTCCATGAAACTAAATGACTTAGTGAAAATTTGCCCTAGTTAGGCCGGATTTTGACCTAATTTCATGGCAACTTTTCACCGAGTTCCAAATTGAATCTTCAAAAATGTCCAACATAAAGGTTGTAGATGATGTTACAAGCTTTCCAAAATGTCCAAGAAATCACTAATACCATACTTGATCTAAGAGAATCGAAGGCAAGAATTTAGGGTTTCAAACTTGTTTTTCAAGTCATTTTCATGATGAACATTTGATCCAATTCCAAGCAATGCTACATAATCCCACTTTTCTGGCCCTATAACATGTGTATCTATCCTTAATCAGAAGATTACACAAACATTATGGCTATTATCCATTAAATCCAAGCTTTGTCTAAGTTAACTTGCCATTTTTGGAAGAAAGGTAAGACTTCCATTTTGGAAAAGTATGCTTTTGCAAATGTCAACCCTTCTTGAGCCTATCAATGGATCCTTCTACACACACAACATCTTCAAGTCGGAAGCAAGCTTGTTTAAATTTCAACAACTCTACAATAGCATGGTACGAGCTTTGGGAAGATGTTTGTCATGTTTGCTTAAAAAATAAGTAAAGGTTTTACGACATGTAAATTCAAATTCTGACTTGTTGTAGCATACAAAACCTCTTGCCTATAAATACATACACTATTTTCAAGATAACACATGAATGCTAAGGCCCTGAAACTCCCTCAAACATTCACAATCCAGAAATTTCTCAAAAAACACCATTGATACACAGTTCTGACCTTGAACTTGTATCTTCCATTTCCCTCGTGCGTTTCTTGGCCTTTCACTTCCAAAAGTTCCTAAACATAATCTACAAACAATCTCGCACCTTGTTACACGACTGTAACATCTCCATCACCGTCCTCCATAACTAAAAAACAGAGCTTGCATCTTGAATTCTCTAGACCATTCCAGCCATTCATAGCTCAAGCTAAGAATTGCATTAGCTTCCTGGGAACTTGAGGAAGCTAACCTGATCATCACAACTCTTTGAAAGCAGCTCAAACTCATTTCACGATTTCCAATTCTTGAGATATTTTTCTGATCTTCCATCTCTTCATTTAGGCATTGTTAGGATTTCATTTTCAAAGATAAAATATAGATATCATTTCCCTTAAGTTTTATATATTCATAGTTTTCATTTATATTTCCTGAGCTTAGAGAATTTTAGGTTTGAATCTCTGAAAAAAGTTAGGTTAGGATTTGGTACTTTTAGAAATACAAGCTCATATTTTATTGGTACTTTTGGAAGTTTTGAGAATGGATGAGAAATGAATGAGTTACAGGGACCTTGGCTAGAGGTTGAAGATGAAGTTCATTTCTAGGAATGGATTTGTAATATATATTTATGTGTTCTTTAAGTTAACGGATGTATAGCCACCCCAGTGGTAAAGGCAACACGCGTTTATGGTCAAGGTCATGGGTTCAAGCCCCAGCGCTGCCTTTTTTTCATATTTTTCAACATTTTCCTTTGTTTTCTACAAGCCAACGCGCCTGGGCCTCCCTGATTGGACCTTCCCATTTTTTTACTGCACAACACCCCCACTTCACTGCACAGCACAACCCATTTATTTTATTTTATTCTTTTCTGATTTCCAAACAAAAATCAAACTTGGGCCACGTCTAGTGAACAAAAACTGTTTTTTTTTCTAACAAACATCCTAAATTCCTTTTTCACCTCCTGACTTTATTTTTCATATTTTATTTTATTTTCTTTAATTTACTATTTTTATTATTATTATTATTATTATTATTATTATTATTATTATTATTTATTAAATCAAAAAATCCAAAAATATATTTTTATTTATTATTTGCATTTTATTCCTTTTAGAACAAAAAGCATAAAGACAAAAAATATTTTCTTAAACAAACATAATTTCTTTTTCTTAATAAATTAATAGTTAGATTTAGGTCTATTTATTTCTTTTTTAATTAAAATTAACTTATAATTTAGGTTTTCTTTTAATTAATTAATTTTCATACTATTTTGATTAAACTTAAAAACTTTTCTAAAAAAACCCTAAAAATGTTTTCTTGATTAATTTTATTTCTTTTAAACTAGGGTTTAATTTCACTTATTTTAATTAATTATTTTCTTTTAGATAATGAGGTTAAAATCATTTTATTAATAAAATCTATTTCTTTTGCATTTATATCCTTGTACATTATATTCCTTTCAATTCTTGTATATTATTTCAATATGGTTGTAATAGATAATTAGGTTTAATTTCTTGCAATCCTCATTTGTAAATTTGTATACCCCATCCCCAAATGATGTAACAGTGTAGTAAATTTACTTTCCGCAATTTATCGCTTTCATATAAATGCTAATAATTAGGGTTTGTATGGAAAGATAAAATCAACAAGTAGATAACCCTAATCAAAGATTAAATGCATGAAAATCAAACACATTATTCACACGTGCACCCCTAAGGTTAATTCCACTTGTTGCCTAAAAAATGGTCATGTTATGCATGTGGGATGTCTTAGCAAAAACAATCAAAATACAAGATCATAGTCCCTTGATGACGCTTCAAAATGTTGCCTTACAAATGATCTTAGTCTCTCAAGAGAAATGCTAAGATATCTCACAATATTGCTATCATGACTATACGATGACCCACGACCGTCCCTTTACATCCAAAGATAGGGCTTCTTGCCAATCAATGGTGAGATAGCAATATCAAAGGAATTAAGAAATGAACAAAGACTTTTGAGTAGGTAGATTGCTCCTAGTTGCATGCTTGCTCACCATCCCTTTTCAAAAACACTTTCAAAACAAACACACACCAGACACTTTCAAAACATGAAATATTTTCAAAACTCCAACACTTTGTATATGTTCTTACAAAAATGAGAACCATTACAAAGTTTTCCTAAATGAAGGCGCCTTTTCAAAAACACTTTCAAAACCACCATAAAGCACATTTTCAAACAAAGCAAATGATCTAGCAAGAAACTAAGAGCCCATAGATAACTATGGATGAAAAGGATGCTAACACCTTGCCTTTTCATAATCTACCCCCCGAACTCAAGAAATAATCTCAAAGGTCTTTCCTATTCTTTTCATCCTTTCCTTTTGGATAAAAGAAAATTCGGTGGTGACTCTTGCTAACCGCAACAATTGCGATCAAACTCAAAATATCCCAAGTCAGTTCTCCCACCGTATTACAACTACGAAGGGTCAAGATTTTATTTGGACTGCACAGTGTGAAGCTGGTTTTCAAGAGCTTAAGAGAAGGTTGACAATTGCTCCTATTTTGATTTTGCCTGATTCGGCAGAACCGTTTGTTGTTTATTGTGACGCTTCATTGACGGGATTAGGAGGTGTGTTAATGAAGATCAACAAGGTGTAGCTTATGCTTCAAGACAACTTAAAGTGCATAAAAGGAATTATCCGACTCATGATTTGGAGTTAGTTGTTGTTGTGTTTGTATTCAAACTTTGGAGGCATTATTTGTTTGGATCGAGATTTGATGTGTTTAGTGATCACAAGAGTTTGAAGTATTTGTTTGATCAGAAAGAGTTGAACATGAGGCAAAGAAGATGGTTGAAATTCTTGAAGGATTATGGTTTTGGTTTGAATTACCATCCGGGTAAAGCGAATGTTATGGCCGATGCATTGAGTAGGAAGTCTTTGCATAGTCGGTGTTGATGCTATAAGAGTTGGAATTACTTGAGCAATTTCGAGATATGAGTTTGGTTTATGAATAGACTTCTTCTGGTGTTAAGTTTGGTATGTTGACGCTTACTAGTGGCATTCTTGATGAGATTCGAGAAGCTCAGAAATCTGATTTAATCTTGGTGGATAGGTTTACATTGATCAATCAAGGTCGAGGTGGTGATTTTTAGATTGATGAGAATGGTATATTGAGATGTCATGATAGAGTTTATGTTTCGAATTAGCTGATTTGAAGAAGAATATTGTTGAAGAAGGTAATCATAATGGATTAAGTATTCATCCTGGAGCTACTAAGATCTATCAAGATTTGTGGAAATTATTTTGGTGGCCAGGTATGAAGAAAGAGATTGCGCAATTTGTGTATTCATGTTTGATTTGTTAGAAGTCGAAGATTGAACATTAGAAATTGTTTGGTTTGATGCAACCATTATCTATTCTTGAATGGAAATGAGATAGTATTTCTATGGACTTTGTTTCTGGTTTACCTAGAACATCGAGTAATTATGAAGCTATTTGGGTTATTATGGACAGGTTGACAAAATCTGCTCACTTTATTCTGATGAGAATGGATTATCCGATGGAGAGGCTTGCAAAGTTGTACATTGATAAGATTATAAGTTTGCATGATATTTCATCTAGCATTGTGTCAGATAGAGATACGAGGTTTACTTCGATATTTTAAGAAGGTTTGCATAATGCTTTGGGTACGAAGTTGCATTTGAGTTCTGCTTATAATCCACAAATAGATGGTCATACTGAGAGGATGATTCATTCACTTGAGGATCCTTTGAGACCTTGTATATTGGGACAAATAGATACTTGTGATAGTAGCTTGCCTTTGATTGAGTTTACTTATAATAACAGTTTCCATTCGGGTATTGGAATGGCACCGTTCGAGGCTTTGTATGGTAGAAGGTGTAGCACGCCTTTGTGTTGGTATGTAACTGGAGAGAGTGTTGTGGTTGGGCCTGAGATAGTCCAGCAGACTATTGATAAGATTAAGATGATTTAGGAGAAGATGAAGGCTTCTCGGAGTCGTCAGAAGAGTTACCATGATAGGAGGAGGAAAGAACTTGAGTTTGAGAAGGGAATAATTTATTTCTTCAAGTTACTCAGATAAGGGGTGTTGGTCGAGCTTTGAAGTCGCGTAAGTTAACGCTGTATTTTATTGGTCCTTATCATATTCTACAGAAAGTGGGTGAAGTGGCTTATCAGATTGCTTCGCCACTATCGCTTGCTAATCTCCACAATGTGTTTCATGTATCACAATTGAGGAGATACGTTGTGGATCTGTCTCATGTTGTCTAATTAGATGATGTTCAAGTGAGAGATAACTTGATTGTGGAAACATCACCTATGTGAATAGAGGTTCAGGAGTTTAAACAACTTCGTGGTAAAGAGATTGCCTTGGTGAAGGTAGCTTGGGGAGGACCAGCGGGTGTAAATGTGACTTAGGAACTCGAGAGTCAGATGAGATAGTCTAATCCTTAGTTGTTTGTTTGAGGTGACTTTTGAGGACGGAAATCTATTAAGCGGGGGAGAGTTGTAACACCCCGATTTTCTTTATTAATTATTTTATTATTTAATTGTCATGTTACTTATTATTTAGTTGATAATTTTTTAATTATTTGATTTTGTGTGATTATGTGAATAATTGATTTAAGTGGAATATGTGTGTATTACATGTTATTGAGTTGGTAAGTGTGTGTTATACCCCAAAATTTACCCTCTCATTTTATTCAAAACATACTCCTAGAGATCCTCAAATGCTCAAGGTTGGCCAAGAATTGACTAGACAAATTCTCCTCCTAAGCAATGGACTTCCAACTAGGGTTTCACTTTTCACAAACAAGTTTGGGTTTCAAAGGCTTCAAGTGATTTTCATGGCTCCTAATATGTCCTCAAGAATGCTCATGCCTATTTTCATCCCTTGCATCACAAGTTTACTCAGTCAATTGCTCAGATGACTGAAAATCAACTGTATTAGGTCAAAAGTCAACAATAGTCAATATACAGTCAAACTTCAAGATTTTTGGTCAACATCAACATTTTGAATTGATATTCATCATTTGATCAAGGGATGATTATGAATCCTCAAGGAAAGTCCTCAGATTATCAAAAGTCAAGATTTGCTAAATTAGGGTTTCCTAGGGAAAGTCAACTGAACTTTGACCAGGCGTAACTTTCACATGCTTCATAAATTTTACCCCAACCAAATCTCATTTTAAAGATAATCCAATCCTCTACAACTTTGTTTTTATTCTCAAATCCAAAAAATGCATCATTGGAAAGATATGGGCCAATACATTACAGGTCTTTTTGAAAGTCAACAAAAATGCATTTTTTGCCAAGGCAAGTTAAATCAAGATAAATTATCCATATACAAAAATGATCAAAAGAGATTTGTAGGGGACATCTTGACATTTCCAAAAAGTCACAGATCATCTTCAAAAGATGAAAATTGAGAAATTTATGACTAGTGCAAATTGGGCAAATTGGTGAAAATGCAAGAAGTCAACTTTGAGCAAAAATGCATCTTTGAGCTAATGGACCTATTTTTTGGGGTTCAAACTTGTTTATAACATACCCAAGGACCTATAAACCTATTCATGCATTATTGTGATTTTTATTTTTATTTATTTGAATTTTTATTCATTTAATACAAATTAAATCAAAATAAAATGAAAGATAGGGTGCAAGGCATGTAAGCTTTTGTTTCCATCAAGTTGGGGGCTCAAATAGCTCATAGCAAGCTGTCAAATTCGTGACAACCAAGCAAATTCCAGATTTGGACAAAAACCTTCAAAATTGTAAAGTTTTTCAAGTGAATCTTTGAAAAAAATCATGTACTCAATGCCATGGGTTGTTGCTCTTTTTGTTGACCTAATGTGATATGCTATATAAGCATAATAATATCAGACTACAAGCACATGTGCATCTACCTCAAAATAGACCCTAAAAATTCCAAAAAAATTCAAAGAGAAGGTGTAATCTGCATTGAATGATCCAGCCATTCTCCATCAGATCTAAGCACTCCATCATGCTCATGAGAGTCCCAGAGGTCTATCCCTATCACTCTTGAAGCATGTAGCATCCCAGATCACAGTAACCAAGTGCCACCGGTTAACAAGGTTTGATAAATTCAAAATTAGTAATTCATGCATTGTTGACATGTTTGATGTGTTGCTTTGTGTTCAGGACATCCTTTAGTACAAATTGGATGTTTCACATGAGAGATTTGAAGCCTGAATCATAGGATGCCATTGTTAGGGCATTACAAGCGGAAATACTCGAACCTCATAATCCAGTGACTTTTAGACCAAACGGATATCACTATTGGATTCCTGGGGAAATTTTAAGGGGGGTAGTATGTTTTATATGCTTTGATATCGCGTGTTTTTGCAGGTTTCATTTTGATATCTCCGGAGAAGACAATCGTGACCATCGTGGCTGGTGGTTTGACCTGTCTTAGGAGGTGGTCCAAGCTGGCGTGGCCCTTTCCTGTTGTCCTATTGGTTGATTCAAAATAATAGATCCCCCTCTCCACTCCTGATTGGTCCACCCAAACACCAGAGTCCCACTCTGAGCACGTATGTTAAATAGTCAATGATTAAGGCGTGTTTTAATATTTAACTATTTGTTGTGTGTATGTTACCGGAAGTAAAGTCGTCCCAACGGTAGAGGCATTGCATGTTAAGGCGTTACTATGGGAAAGGGCAGGGGTTCGATCCACGCCTCATGCCTATTTATTTTTCTAATTTCTACTTGCAGATCCAGTGTTCCAGGGGTAAGCGCATGCACCATGCATTGGCATATTGTCATCATCAGATAATCATAACATCAGATCTAACACTCTAGATCTGGGGGTTCATGATAGGCCTCACATGAGCCAACACTACTGGATCAGGTGCAAGACCCTGGGCTTCCTCTTATTGGGCCTAAAACTAAATTCCAAATGCATACCCCCCAATTGCTTCTCACATCAGGCCCATTTTCTAATTTCTTTATTTTAGATTTATTTATTTAATTGTTCTATATTTTTTTTAAAACCAGTTTTATTTTTATGATAAAAATTATTTTAAAAAAAATCACAAAAATGATAGATTTAGGATTTTGCTAATTAATTTAATTTATGTTTGAAATTCCTGGTATGTCACAGACTCAGGATGTCTAATGGAATGTTAAGACATCTGATCTGAGATTAAGCGCTGTACAGGTAGAATGGGCTGTACTTTCGATATCTGTTCTACAACAGTTACTGAACTATCATACCAGAGCCTGCAACACCTTTTGACAACCGCAGATTCTGATTTACTGAAGTTTAGAACAATTAAGGTCAATCATATACATTGATGTCGTGAGGAATGCTGTGACATCAAACAGATAACCAATGCAGAAAGTAAATAACACACAGAATTGTTCACCCAGTTCGGTTCAACTAACCTACATCTGGAGGCTTCCAAGCCAGGGATAAAGTTCACTATTAGTAGTATCAATTCAAAGACCCTACAGCCAACACACCCGTTGACAGCCTTCTCACTTAATCACTACCCAATGACACTTTTACCTAAGATCCAATCCTAGATATGAGACCCCTCTCACTCCCCCTCAATCACCGCAGTGATAACTTTCTACAGTACACAAACTGTTCAGAAGATACACTTCCATTACACATCTTGATCATGCTTAAAAGCTTCAATCAAGTACAATGCATACATCCTCTAACCTACAGGTTTCAAGGAGTATGGTGACCATCCCACAGCCCGGGTGGTTCACAACAAAACTAGCCCTAAATAATTACATCTTGTCAATACACGACCTACTCAAATTAGGTTACAATACTTCTATTTATAACACTTTTTACCCAACTGGATTCGGGCCTTCATATGACAGCAATGCAGCTTTAACGACCTGCATAAAGTAAGCAGAAAACTTCTGCTGTAAGTTAGGTCTTCAATCGAGCTTTTCTCCTTATCCTTAGCTTCTGATTGAATCTTCTAGGGCTCCACATATGCCTTCAATTTTCGCTACTTGTTATGCATTCTATTTGGCAGAATATTCTGCATAACTTCAGAAACAGAACTGCATCAGACTTGACAGTTCAGTAGCTTGATGTCTGGTATGATGTTATGACATCTCATGAGACATGTTGTTCCAGATGTTGATCAACACAACATGTTTAGGCATTTACAATAGGATTTTCAGGCTGTTCTTATTGTACATTACATTACATTATTGTTGTTACTATTTGTTTACAAGAAATGAGCCAAACCTAAACGAAGGCACTTACAATCTCCCCCTTTGGCAAATTTTGGCTAAAACAAATACAACAATAAAAAATAAAAGTGTTCAGGATTACACACAGAAGGATGTAACCACACTAACCATCCAGGACCTCTTGAAGCACAGGAGGAAGAGGATGCACCTCATTCCCTTTTAGACCACGAACCATTTCTTGTCACTGGTGGTGGAAAAAGAGGACCGTGGGAGATAAACTATCCTTTCAGAGGCATCAGAGAACCTTTAAGGAGTGACCAGAATATCTCCCTTGTAACTCAGAACACAGGTCACAACTGTGTTCATAACTCAGATCACAAGTCACAAAGAAATTCACGCCATTTGAATTTCTGCTGAATTTGTGACAAGTCTTTGTGATCAAAATTTTGAGTAGCTGCTGCAACGAGGACAATGTCAAACCGTAGTAACAGTACTCCTTTACTCCTTTCTCCCCCTTTTTGGCCAAAAATTGACAAAGCAAGCCCTCACAAAACCAGATCCAAGAACAGTTTTCCCAGATCCGTACAAACCCCATGATGGTTGTGAGAGAGAAGAATGTGTGACAGGAGGTTATATAAGGAGATAACAGGTTCAAGAAGATGGTAATATAAAATCTTGGTCAAGGATACCTGTTAAAGTTGTTGCATATTTCAGACTGACTGTGCATGAATTTTAGACGCATTTGTTTGTTTCTGCCAAAAGGACCAGTCCTAATACATGCATAAGTTTAGGTCAAAGCAATTCCTGAATAAAATCAGCCTTTGACCGACTTTTAAGGTTGAAGATTCTTTTGGGAAACAGAATACCAAATATAGCTCCTGAATAGCTACAATTACGTGGTGACGTTATTTTCCACGTATTCTTCTTGATTTCCCCAAGGTTGTAATGTCGTTGGTAATGTCATGACACTTACTTAGACATTCTTCAACAACAGCAGCCTTCTTTTTACTTCTCTCAGTTAGGCACAGAGTAGGACACTTTAAACAGCTAGTAACAAGAGACTAGTAGCATTAAGCATGGCCATCAATCATGCTTTCTTAAATGTTGCTGAGATCCACCACAATTACTTTCTACCATCTTCCAGACAGCAAAATAAGGAAGGAGGGAATAAACCAGAAGGCTCCAAAATGCTTCACAAGACATCACAGATTAGTTCTAATAAACAAAATTTAGATGCCACGTCAATTTCTTGTAGTAAAAGGACCCCTTGAACATATGCTGAATATATCAGATTTCTTAATCTGATTTACTTCTTCTGATCTACCATTCACTAGTAGTAGCTAGAGCTAGTGAAGTCTTTACCACAAAAGCATTTCTGATTTGCCAGACCAAGTTGTTATTGATAAGATCTGAATCTTCCAAATTGCTCCAAAGTATCAAAACTGCCACTTATGAGATTTTTAAGAATCTCTGAGATTTTCTTCCTAAACCCAGACAGATAACAAGAGCAATTCTTCAATCTCCTGATGTTGAGACACTATTCATGACTTCACTTAGAAGTACACAATGTCATATTATCAGAACACATAAACATCAGTATACCACCGTCCTCTTATGACTTCTGATCTTCAGATTAAGTCCAACAATACACATACAAAGTCTCCCTTTAATGTATATTGTAATTGGGGAAGTGCAACTCTCAGTGACTCCCCTTGTTAAGGCCAATCAAAACCGTAGCGTGGAAACCAGTAGCACTAGCTCTGAGGTGGTAACTTCAAGCACCCTGAACTAGTCGTAGAATAGTAAGGACATCTCTGATTCATGCCCTTGCACTTCCACACTTATCATGACTCTCTGGATGGCTGAGAAATCATGTAGCCATAGTCTGAAACCAACCTCCAACCTTCTTAGTGTGCTTACAAGCTTTACTAAGATTCAGACTTTCTAGAAGGATTATCCTTTGATCATGTCATCCTTCTGTATAATATATTTACTAGTAGTTGCTAATACTAGTAAGTTCTTCAGGCCACAACAGTAGTTATGCATTGTTAAGCATACTACTTTTAAACACAAGTAGAATCTACTTATTCCAAACCAACAATAGAACTGCCACTTCTGAATGAGGCAATAGAATATTAAGATTCACAGACCCAAGTCTCTGCCACTGACTTCTAACAATAGTGATGTTACAGCATGAACCTATCTGCTTGGGTTCTGAAGTTAACATCCAGGGGATTGATGCCCTTTTATATTCCCCATAAGAAAGGTATGATCTTCATCTTCAGCAATAATTACTCACCAGAATACTCTTAGAGAGAAATAAACTCTCTACCAAGTTCTGAGAAATAGGTTCAGAATACAGCCTTGCATGCATATTATACAAACACTTAGTCTCCCATCAAGGTGCTTATATATATCTTTATGCAAGATCCTAATGAATACTTAGTCTCCCGTCAAAGTATTCATTATTAGTTAGATTATGCCATCTTCTCAAGGTAGTATAATTGCTCCATGCATGAAGAACCAACTGGTCCTTACAAGTTTCCTTTGCTGAAGAGACCCTTCGTTTGAGATGATGTTGCAACATCAGATCTGGCATTGATCTTAACCATATGAGCCTGGCTTATACTATGGTTTTGGATGAACATCCATAGCAATCAAAGCACACTTTTCTTACATCCTTTATGATCAGACCCACAACAACCACATAGCCATGCAGCAACTAGCATGTATCACCTTTACCTTGTCTGCTGACCCTTGAACAGTACAAAGAAGTTAATTGTACCATACTCCTGTAGACAAGAGCAGACCAAGTTGTTCACATAAATGAACTTCAAGTAAAAAGAGGATCTTCTCAGGAACCCATGATCTTTTGAAGATAACTCCTCCTTGCTACATACAACTAACAAGTTCATCCTAGGTAATGGGAATGACTTGTCAAAGTGCAGATATCCACCATTTGACATTGGTCCAGGATGTCAAGACATTTTGTATGACATGTCTTCCAAGATCTTCAGGTTAAGGACTCCCCCTGAAACTTAGCTCAGATCTTTGTAGAGAATTAAGTGAATTCTCCTTCACATTAGCTTGATCATACTACTCCCTCTGAACAAAATGTTATCCAACTTCCCTCTTTATGGACACAGTAAGTACTCTTTATTTGGAATTTGCCACAGGTTTCAAAGTAAGAGTCCTTAGTTTGCTTGCTGTACAAGTTTCAGGTTGGCACATTCTGTAACTTGTACTAGAAGTAACTTCATTATCAATCAAGAGGATGTTCACTATATCTGGAACTTATCTGTCTTTCCTCAACAACTGATGTCTTCAACAGTTGTGATGTTGTACATCTTTTATCATTACAAGCTTTAAAGTCCTTTTAAGTGCATTTAGCTCAGTACATATACTCCCTTAAACTCACAACTGGAGTAGATGACCTGTTGATCGTGTCCTGATCAATTATTTCAAAACAGATGTCTCCTCTTCCAGATCAGGAGTAGGTTCCAAACATATGTACTCACATTACATGTGTTTAGCACCCAGAACATCTGTTCTTCAACTGGAAGTTGCTTAGGAACACCAGTTCCATCTCCTTGGAACACATCATCCTTGATAATCTTCAAGGTCTTCAAGCAGCTTGCAGATGTATATGAGAATCATTGATCAATTGATACTCATCAACACTAATAATAAACGCCTTTATGTGTGGACTTGAGGAAATCTCAAGTATCTTTGACATTATTGATAGATTGCAAAAATCTGCTTACAAATTCTGTTGAAAATAATAACCCTAGAGTTCTTCTTTCACTTTAGGGGTTGTATCAGAAGCTATGCAGCGGAATGGCAGTACTTCACCAGAACTTACACAGTGCTTACTCCATATAGCAAGCATGACACATAAGGATTGAAAATAAATCAATCCTACAAGTTGTTTGCTTCTTCACCAAGCAACTTTCTAGACCCAACTCTACCGCCCTGTTAAAAGAAAGCTTTATAAACACATATGATGCCTTATCAATATCTTCACTCCCGCATGAAGGTTTTGATAATATTCTTCTCAGTGCTGAATACAGGTTGAACTATGCACTCCAAAATCTTCACTCCCGCATGAGGTCTTTGAATTTGTTTAAACACTTTCATCTTCCTTCAACATAGCTGATCTAGTTTCTCCCAAATTGGTCCATCCTCCACTCCTAGGGACCAAACAATATGAACACTACTGGTTCAAACAGTATTCTACCTTGTACACAACCGGAAAGTATCCCCCATGGATCTCATCCAGAGACAGACAGGATGCCTGCTCTGATACCAATTGAAATTCTTGGTATGTCACAGACTCAGGATGTCTAATGGAATGTTAAGACATCTGATCTGAGATTAAGCGTTGTACAGGTAGAATGGGCTGTACTTTCGATATCTGTTCTACAACAGTTACTGAACTATCATACCAGAGCCTGCAACACCTTTTGACAACCGCAGGTTCTGATTTACTGAAGTTTAGAACAGTTAAGGTCAATCATATACATTGATGTCGTGAGGAATGCTGTGACATCAAACAGATAACCAATGCAGAAAGTAAATAACACACAGAATTGTTCACCCAGTTCGGTTCAACTAACCTACATCTGGAGGCTTCCAAGCCAGGGATAAAGTTCACTATTAGTAGTATCAATTCAAACACCCTACAGCCAACACACCCGTTGACAGCCTTCTCACTTAATCACTACCCAATGACACTTTTACCTAAGATCCAATCCTAGATATGAGACCCCTCTCACTCCCCCTCAATCACCGCAGTGATAACTTTCTACAGTACACAAACTGTTCAGAAGATACACTTCCATTACACATCTTGATCATGCTTAAAAGCTTCAATCAAGTACAATGCATACATCCTCTAACCTACAGGTTTCAAGGAGTATGGTGACCATCCCACAGCCCGGGTGGTTCACAACAAAACTAGCCCTAAATAATTACATCTTGTCAATACACGACCTACTCAAATTAGGTTACAATACTTCTATTTA
The DNA here is from genome assembly GCA_948472305.1 of Vicia faba. Lineage (NCBI taxonomy): Eukaryota > Viridiplantae > Streptophyta > Magnoliopsida > Fabales > Fabaceae > Vicia > Vicia faba. Next base: position 1,161,784,239 of record OX451736.1, on the reverse strand, counting down.
TAACACTTTTTACCCAACTGGATTCGGGCCTTCATATGACAGCAATGCAGCTTTAACGACCTGCATAAAGTAAGCAGAAAACTTCTACTGTAAGTTAGGTCTTCAATCGATCTTTTCTCCTTATCCTTAGCTTCTGATTGAATCTTCTAGGGCTCCACATATGCCTTCAATTTTCGCTACTTGTTATGCATTCTATTTGGCAGAATATTCTGCATAACTTCAGGAACAGAACTGCATCAGACTTGACAGTTCAGTAGCTTGATGTCTGGTATGATGTTATGACATCTCATGAGACATGTTGTTCCAGATGTTGATCAACACAACATGTTTAGGCATTTACAATAGGATTTTCAGGCTGTTCTTATTGTACATTACATTACATTATTGTTGTTACTATTTGTTTACAAGAAATGAGCCAAACCTAAACGAAGGCACTTACAATGTTTATTAAAGTTAATTAATTTAATTATTTTGACTTATTTTGACTAATTTAAAATCAATTAGAACTAGGTTTTATCACTTCAAATCTTTTTCTCAAATAAAAATACCAAAAATATTAGAATTAGTTTTCTTTCTTGATTAAATTTAATTTCAATTAATAATCACTTCCTTTTTTATTTATTTAATTAAGATTAGATTTAGTTTAATTTAAGTATTTTCTTAAAACAAATAAAAACAACAAAAATATTCTAGGTGTTTAGGAGTTTTAGGGTTTTTACTTCGCTTTCCATCTTTGCGCGCTTATTTTAAATTTCGCATTTTTATTCTTTTATATTTATGTAAGTGCAAAAGGATATAATAGCTGTAAATTTAGCACTTTACTTTTATTTTCCCATTTGATTTGTAATTTGCCCCTTCCCGAAGCCTTGTAACAGTGTAGATTTAAATTCCCACATCTTTATTTTTGTATTGATATTAACTGTTAGATGTATGCTAATAGGCTTGTATGGCAATATAAAAGCAAACGCTAGCAAACTTAACATCCAAAGATAAATAACTGAAATACAACACACTCGCACACGTGCACCTCTAGGGTATCTCTACTTGTTTCCTTCTAAATAAATAGTCACGATTCTCGAACGTAAGAGATTTTAGTGGCGACCCTTTGGTTTAAAGATCATAAGTTCCTCGATGATCCTTTCGACGTTGCCTCGGTATATGATCTTAAAATATTAGGGTAGTTACTAAAGTATCTTACTAAGTTACTTTCGTGACTGTACGATGACCCTCGCTTGTTCCTGAAAAAACATCCAACGATAGAGCTACCTACTGACTAATAGTAGGATAGCACTGTCTAAAGGAAAAAGAGGAAAAAAACAAACCTTTCGAGTAGGTAGATAGCTCCTAGTTACTTGCTCAAACAAAACAATTGTTATACACACACAAGCTTCTTCTAAACATTTTCGAAGACATGAAAACACTTTGTATACGTTCTCGCTGAAACGAGAAACATTACAAAGTTTTCCACACTAAGGCGACTTTTTCAAAATATCTTCAAAATACACTTACATCAAAAGCATTTTCAAAATGAGCTAGCAACTAAGAGCCCGTAGATAACAATGGATGGAAAGGGTGTTAACACTTTCCCTTTCCATAACTTACCCTCCTTACTCAAAAAATAATCTCGAAAGGTCTTTCCTGTTCTTTTCACCCTTTCCTTTGTTAGATAAAAGAAAAGTTGGTGGCGACTCTTGCTAACCGCAACATTTGCGAATAAAAAATGCAAAACCAGTAAAATTTAGTTATCTCACTGTATTATAGAAATGGTGACTCTGCTGGGGAGATAATCTAAAAGTGGGGTTACCTTAGAGCTAGAACATATTTAATTTGCTTACCTTGTTTGATTTGTGTGCTTTATCTTTTGGGTTTATGTTTGGGTTATTGTTAAAGATCCTATACCCGGATCGGGGAACACTTTTAGGTAAGTAGCAATAAATCATGGAGGATGTACGGTGTAGACTAATATGGATGATATGATAGCTATGTTAGCGTGATACTCTATCTTGTACTAATGTTCCTTGAGTTAGTCAAGGATAACATTAGGCTTCCACATAGTGTCATTAAGCGCTAACTAACCTTTAGAACCATAATTGACCCATCTTAGCCATTAGAAAGTACTGAGATGGCCAACTTTAGTGCAGACTGAAGTTGGTTGATACTCGATGCTACACTTATTGAGATTGGACTTTCGGGATATTTTGGTCGCAATTCAGATGCTTGATATGAAACAATGCCTGAGAGAAAGATCAGTGATATGAGATCCCTAGAACCCGATTATTATTGCTAGGACAGGTTAATCCAACTAAACTTTAAAAGGGTAATTACCTATAGACCTCATGCAAGCCTTTAAACCTAAGGTCTTTGTGTGATTTGTTTGTGTTTGCTATTTTTTAAGCATGAACAAACATCATGAACATCAGAACATATCATTTGCACTAACCATTTCAAGGATCTTGGGGTTTATCTCTTCTTTGTTTTGTAGGTTAAGGATTCCGCTCGCAGAAATATCATTCGGGTCAACTTCGTAGTAATGCCTTCCAAGCTTAGGGAATTGGTATTAAAGGTTCCTGAAAGTTCCCAATTCAATAAAAGACATGGTCACTTTCTCAGTTTGGTTACTACTGGTTTTGACGGGGGTATGATGAGCGTCTTATTCCATTTCTTTGATCCTAAACACCACTGCTTCACATTCCCCGATTATGAGTTGGTGCCTACGTTGGAAGAATTATCTAAACTACTGGGAGTGCCTATATTAGAGCAGATACCCTTCACAGGTTTAGAATAGGATCCAAAGTCTGAAGATGTTGCCACAGCCTTACACTTGAAGCCGTCTGACATTGAATCTAAGTGGGAAGGAGAAGTGGAGTTAAAGGTCTTCATGCAAAGTTTCTGATAGATAAAGCTCAGGCATTCCTAGACGCCATGAGTTTCCATGCTTTTGAGGATATCTTAGCCCTCCTGATCTATAGTTTGGTATTGTTCCCTAATCCGGACCAACTTATAGATGTAAATGCCATTATTATTTTCCTTACTTATAATCCAGTGCCTACACTGCTCGGGAATATCTTACATTCTCTCCATACCCGTACTATGAAGAAGCGATGAACTCTTATATGTTGTATACCTTTGCTCTATAGGTGGTTTATTTCGCACCTTCCTCGATCAATAATGAAGAATGAGCTAGGCTTAAGATGGTCTCAAAGGTTGATGTCTCTTTCTCACTCTGATGTTTATTGGTGTTCTCACTCTCAAGAAGACATCTCTATTATTGATCACTGCAGAGAATTTCCTAATGTGTCGCTCCTTGGCATTAGGGGAGGCATCACTTACAACCTTTCTTTAGCCTTATGTCAGTTTGGTTATGCACGGAGATATGGTCCTCAAGATATGCTCATCCAGAGCATTGTGTTCGACTACGACAATGATCTGCAAGGTTGTCGTTAGAGGTTCATACGTGCTTGGGACATGGTTAAGAAGACTGATGGTAAGACTTTAGGGCACATGAATTACATCCCTTTGGAACCTTACCTCAAATGTGTGTGAGCTCGTGCTTTGAGTATTATGATGTTATATCCCGCCATCTTACTAGTGATCTTAGAGCCTATTGCTCAAGGGGACGAGTCTTGCATTATTCTTCATCTTGATATGCCAACAAGCTTTGAAGAACTGCAAAAGTCTTGGAGTCAACTCAAGGAAGAATGAGACACCTTCGAGACCCAATTCTATGCCAGCGAGAAGAAATTTTTGGAGCTAACGAAGCAGCTTCACGAGGAGCAGACCCTTAATGCCTATATCAACACAAAAAGGAAGCGTACATGGGAAACCTAGAAATTTCAAAAGTTTTTATTTTTATTTCTTTGTAAACTTTTGTTTCATTTGAACTTACTAATAAAAAGTATTTGTTTCTATTTTGATTAAATGAGTTTAAATCCCACGAGGTCCTTGAAAACATCGCATAAACATGACATGCATATCATTACATAAGAAAGTATTTCAAGACAGATTTCTTATCTTTTCTCTGCTTATTTCAGCAAAAAGAAATGGCTCTTGAAGAAAACATTAAGGATCTTCAAGCACAAAATGCTCAATTCTAACAGATGTTCCTGACTCTGGCTAAAGGATGGGAAGATCTGAAAGCTCTCATTGTTAAAGAGAAGACAAAGAAACAAATTGGCATTATGAGCATGGGGAGAGGGCTTAGAGGATCAGCCAAGTGAGCTCTAGAATTCGCAACCCCATCAAATTAAGGGGATAATCCAGAAGAGGATAACAAGAAGATGAAAGAAGAAGATAACAAACTGGGGTTTGATAAAGAGGAAGCAGACTATTCGGAGGAACAATATCCACCTGCTGATGATAGGTATAAATAGTTGGAGGATCGTCTCAATGCGATGGAGAATCATAGGGTACCTGGTTTGGACTTTGAAGAGCCAGGGTTGGTCTCAGGAGTGGTCATCCCACAAAAATTCAAAGTTCCAACTTTTGCAAAATATGATGGTGTTTCATGTCCCAAGCTTCATCTGAGGTCTTACGTCAGGAAGATTCAACCCCATACAGTTGATAGGAAGTTATGGGTTCATTTCTTTCAGGAGATTTTTTCGGGGACGCATTTAGAATGGTTGTATCAATTGGAAGGAACCAACATCCGCAATTGGGAAGACTTGGCTGCTGATTTTTACAAGCAATATCAATATAATGTTGACCTTGCTCCAACCTGCACGCAACTTCAAAGCATGTCTATGGGTTCCAGTGAGGGTTTCAAAGATTATTCCCAAAAGTGGAGGGATCTTGCAGGTAGATTCCAGCCTCCCCTATCTAATAGGGAGTTGGTAGATATGTTCTTGGGTACTCTGACAGGCCCATTTTTCAACCATTTGATTGGAAGCTTTTCAGTCGGATTCACCGAGCTGATATTGACAGAATAACGAGTGGAAGTTGGTACCAAGAGTGGTAAAATCCAATGGGCTGCATCTTCAAGTACTGCGAAGAAGCCGTTCAGTGGAAAGAGGGAGGTCAGTGTTGCCTATGGTGAGAAATTATAGTAAAGTTGAACTTCGTCCAACGGTGGGAGCTGTAATGATCTCCAACCTTGCTCCAGCTCAATGACAAAATAATCAGCGCAGGCAGGATGCACCTAGAAGACAATTCACCAGAATCAACATGCCTTTGTCTCAAGCATTGCAGCATTTGGTGAAGGCTGACTTGGTCACTCTAAAGGATCCTCCCCAAAACCCAAATACTTCTTCTCCCTATTACAATCAAAACGCACGGTGTGCTTACCACTCCAACAGTCTGGGGCATGATATGAATGATTGTTGGGCTCTGAAGAATAAAGTTTAGGACCTTGTTGATGCAAAGGAGATTGAACTTGACCCTCCTGAGACTCCTAATATAATAATTGCACTGATGCCCAAGCATGACAAGGGTATCAATGTTGTTAATGATGTTTTGTTTGTTTCTTTTGTGGGTGAATTGACTAATCCTCTTCAAGTTGTTAAGAAAAATATCTTACGAGCCGGTTTATTTCCGTGTTGTGGTGAAGGTTGCTACCATTGTGCGTCTCTACCCAAAGGTTGTTCATTGTTGAAGGTAGGTGTTCAAAGTCTAATAGACAACTGAGAGATCCTCTTTGAGAAGGTTCCCTCTGCAAAAAACTTGTGTGAATATGTATCAATTATTACCATTTCTAACAAACCTGCAAGGATCTCCTCTAAAGGTCCTATAAGGATTACCGCCAACCCTAAAGTTTCTCCCTTGATCATTACCTCTCCAGGACCAATACCATATTCCTTTGACAAGATTGTTCCTTGGAATCATAGAGCTGACGTCTATTACCATGGCGTCAAGCAAGACCTATTGGCTATCAAGAATGAAGTTACTAAAGATATTGATCCTAACATTGACAATATTGTTGAGACCAGTAAGGTTACCAGAAGCGGAATGATTTTCTCTCCGGAAATCTCTCCAAAGACTGTTGCTACTCCTGGTGTTATTCCCGCTACTGAGTCAACTAAGGCTCGGGGCAAAGAAGTATTGAGTGAGCCTTCCCAGACGGAGGTACCTAAAGAATCCATTCCCGAGGCCTCCAAGCAAGAAATGGAGGAAATTTTGAAGATCATACAGAAAAGTGATTACAATGTTGTAGAACAATTAGGGTAGACCCCCTTGAAGATTTCAATGCTAGCTTTATTGTTGTGCTCTGAGGCCCATGATAAATCCTTGGTGAAGTTTCTGAAGTCCGCTCATGTGCCACAAGAGACTTCTGCCGACTAATTTGAGGACTGTGTTGCCAGTTTGGCTGCCGAAAATGGAATAGGTTTCTCTGATGCTGATTTGACTCCTAAAGGAAGAAAACATAATGATTCCCTACATGTCTCTATTGAGTGCAGGGGCACTACTTTAGATCATGTATTAGTTGATACGAGTTCGTCTCTGAATTTTCTACCCAAAGGTGCCTTAGATAGATTGGATTGTGAAGGACTTACATTGAAGCCCAGTAACATTGTGGTGAGGGCTTTTGATGGTTCCAAAAGAATGGTACATGAGGAGGTGGACATTCCAATTAAAGTTGGTTCCCAAACTTTTGAATCCATTTTCTATGTGATGGACATTCGCCCCTCTTACTCTTTCTTACTGGGACACCCTTGGGTTCATGGGGATGGTGTTGTCACTTCCACTTTACATCAGATGTTAAAATATCCATTTAATGGAAAGATTATTACAGTCTGTGGTAAAGAAGAATATATGGTAATTGTGATACGGTGGGAGAACTGAAAAGAACAGGAAAGACCTTTGAGATTGTTTCTTGAGTTCGGGGGGTAGAGTGTGAAAAGGAAATGTGTTAGCACCCTTTTCATCCATAGTTATCTATGGGCTCTTAGCTGCTTTCTAGATCACTTGCTTTTGTTTGAAAATGTGTTTTGTGTGGTTTTTGAAAGTATTTTGAAAAGGCCTCATCATTTAGGCAAACTTTGTAATAGTTCTCGTTCGTAAGAACGTATACAAAGTGTTGATCTTTTAAAAATGTTTCAAGTTTGGAAAGTGTTTTGGAAGTGTTTTTTGAAAGTGTTGGTGTTTGTTTTGAAGATAAGCAAGAGTGTTTGATTTGAAATTGAGCAAGCAACTAGGAACAATCTACCTACTCAAAAGTCTTAGTTCATTTCTTCCTTTCCTTTGATATTGTTATGTTACCATTGATTTGGTAAGAAACCCTATCTTTGGATGTAAAGGGACGGGCGTGGGTCATCGTATAGCCATGATAGCAATGTTGTGAGATATCTTAGCGATTCTCTTTGAGGGACTAAGATCATTTTGATACCGTCATCGAGGGACTATGATGTTGTATTTTTTGATTGCTTTTTGCTAAGATATCCCACATGCATAACATGGCCATTTTGGTAAGGCAACAAAGTGGATTTACCCTAAGGGTGCATGTGTGAATAGTGTGTTGATTTACATGCTTGTTTATCTTGAATTGGGGTTTGCTAACTTGTTGATTTTAATCTTTCCATACAAACCCTAATTTACTAGCATTTATATATAAAGCATTAAATTGCGGAAAATAAAAATACTAAGCTATTACATCAATAGGGGAGGGGTGTACAAATTTACAAATTAGGGAATTGCAAAAAAATTAAATCTAATTAATTATTACAACCATATTGAATATTGTACAAAATTAAAGATAAAAATGCAAGAATGAAAAATGGAAAAAGAAATGATTTTTATTTGATTTTATGAAGGGTTTTAATCTTGACTTAATTAAGAAAATGATTAGTGAAAATCAAATAAAATTAACTTAAACTAATTAAGAAAATAAATTAACTAAAAAGGATTTTTTTAGGGTTTTTTATGAAAATGTTTTAAGAATAATATAAAAGTTATTTAATTAAAATAAACCTAAATTCTAAATTAATTTTAATTTACAAGAAAATAATATAATATAATAATTAAACCTAATTATCTAAATATTAATTAAAAAAAAGAAATTAATTTGTTAAGAAAATTGTTTTTGTTCTTTTTAGTTTTTATAAAGTAAAATAAAATATAAGTGTAAAAATAATCAAATAAATATTTTTTTGGATTTTTATATTAATAATAAATAATAATAATAATAATATTAGTAATAAAAATAATAAAATGAAAATACGAAAGAAAAATAAACTAAAATAAAAATAAAATGAAATAAAGAAATGATGGGCCAGGGGGTGCTGAAGCAAGGCAAGGGGTGCTGAAGCTAGCAAAAGACCAAGGCCCGTTGTATTGAGGCCCAGGTGTGTGTGTTTGTGACAAAAAAAAGGCAGAAATTGGAAAATAACACCAAAAGGTAGCGATGGGTGTTGAACCCTTGACCTTATGCATACACGCGCGCTACCTTTGCCATTGGGGTGGTTGTACATCTGTTAACATTGGCACAACAATAAATATATAACACAAGTTATGCCCTGAATACAACTTCATCTTCAACCTCCAACCATGGATCCTGTAACTTCACAATTTCTCAATAAAAATGAAAGATGCAAACATGAAAGTTTCTCCATTTTTCCGTATGAATCCAACCATATAAATATCATAAGTTATAAATCAAAGATGAATGAGAATTTCTAAAAGTACCAAATTCTGACCTAACTTTTTTCAGAGATTCAAACCTAAAATTCTCTAAACTTAATCAATATAAATGAAATCTAAGGACATGTACAGTTTCAGGGCAATGATATCTACATCTTATCTTCAATAATCATAATCAAATGATGCTTGTATGAAGAGATAGAAGTTTGAAAATTTACCTCTTGCCGCTGGAGTCGTGTATGGAGTTTGAGCAACCTTTGAGATGGCCTGATGATTTCTGTAGCTTTCCTGGACCTCCTTGAATTTATTCAAACTCCTACTTTGCTTTAAGGATGGCTGAAACTCCCAACTCAAGTCAAGTTGCAAGCTTCAGTTTTGGAAATGGTGGATAGTGATGGAGGAGTTACAGTCTTGAAACAGGGGCTTGGATTACTTGTGTATGATGTATGTAAGGTGTCTGGATGATTAAGAATCAAAACGCATGAGTGGAAATGGAGATGGAGAGTTTTGGCTCAAAATTGTCAAGTTGAGAAGTTCTGTGCAGCAACGGTGTTTGGGAGAGTTTTATGAGGCTTGAAATCGTGTGTTAGCTTGCAATAAACTTGTATAGTTATATGAAAAAGATCATAACACTTGAGGTGGTCAGATGTGTGAGATCTAGAGTTATGGCTATGTTACTTGATTTTGAAGAAAAGTGAATAACATAGTTTTAAGGCATAGTACAAGCATGGTCTGAGTTGTTAGAGGCTTTAGACAAGTTTCTTATGGATTTTAGATTGTGTGTGATCAGAAGAAAACAAGTGCAAAGCTCAATAACTGACTTTTTGCATAAAAGCCACTTTTCCAAAATGGCAATGTTGCCTTTCTTCCTAAAATGGTATTAAGCATGGGTAATGCATTGAATGCTTGGATTAAAGCTTCTAACAGCTGTGTTAAGATTTAATTATGGAGTTCCAAACAAGTTTGAGGCCTGCAAAGCAAAGATTATGCAGCTTAGGCTTGGAGTTGAATTCTTGTTCATCATGGAAATATCCTATAATTCAAGAATGACTGTCCAACTTCTTGTCTTCGATTCTCTTTGCTCAAGCATGATCTCAATGAGTTATATGAAATTTTGGAAAGCTTGTAACATCATATACAACCTCTATGTTTATCACTTTTGAAAATTCCTCTTGGAACTATGTGAAAAATTGCCATGAAGCTAGGCCAAAATCCTGCCTAAACTAGGGCAAAAATTTCACTAAGTTTCCAAGTTTCATGAACATGTATTCACAAAATCATAACTTGCAATCCATGAATTTATAGGAGAAGTTGTGTTCTACAATGTTTTATATTTTCCCAAGATCTACAACTTTCATGTTTGAAGTTTCTTTTGAATCATCTTACATCATGGTGAAAAAATTGCTCAAAGTTGTGAAAAAATATGAAATTTTCAACACTTAGAAAAATTTCTAAGTTTAGAAATTTTGACTTTTCAAAATGAAATCTTGATTTTTTTATTTCTTGATGAACAAGTTTCATATTTTGGCATATTTTGATGAATTGTAATTTTTGACACTTGATTTTGACCAAAAACTCAAAGTTTGACTTTTCAATGTACGGTTGATTTTTGATTAGTTAACTGAAAATTCATATGTCAACCAATTTGACTTGAGGAATGTTTTGAGCCATGTCATTAGGTCAAAATAATGCATTTGAATCCTTGATATAATAACATAAACCAATCAATCATTTTCTAGGTCAAAAATCAGCAATTGCCCTTTCTCAATCAAAAACCCTAATTTTGACCATTTTGCCCTTTTGATGATCTGATCAAATTTCTTGAGGAATTGTGATCCAAACTTGATAAAATGACATATATGAGTTCATGATGTTTATATGGATAAAAAATTATGAAGTTTGACTGTAAATTAGCCATAATTAACTTTTTCCCCAATACAACTGATTTTAGGTCAACTAATCAATTGATTGGGCAAAATGTGATCCAAGACTTAAAACTTGTCATGAGAAATCTTGAGGGTCCAAAATGATCCATGAAAGTCATATGATACATTAAAAGTTCATTTGTCCTTGTGCAATCTCAAACCCTATTTTTCAGTCATCAGTGCTTAAGGAGGTGTCTTGAGCTGATCAACCCTAGTGCAGTCTTGAACCAAAGGAGATCTTGTGAGATATTATTTGAGAAATGAGAGGGAAAATTTTGGGGTACAACAGCTGCCCCTGTTCAATCTTCTTAAATCCGAAGAGTTAGATCGGCGGATCCGCCATTCGTGACTTGAAGGTGAAAGATGATTGAACACTAGGGTCCCCAGAAATTTGCACTCGAAGATGGATTGTGAATGGGCCTATAGATGCCATTTGGAGGAATGATGGTAAACACTGGAGGAAGTATCTGCATAAATCTTTGGTCAATTCATACTAAAACTTGATGTTTCACCTGTGAGAAAAAGAGTTAGTAAAATGCAGATGTATGCATGATGTTCACTAGATGTGGTATTATGCTAAATGAATTTTGTATGTACATGCTATGATGTATGAATGTGATACATATGTTTTTCGTCCTGGAAAATAAATCCCTGAATATTGCTGAGGAGTTTTGGGAAGTTGACTCCCGGATTTCCGTTGGGGATGAAGAATATACATATCTTCAAACTTTGTTGAAAGGATGCTTTTGCTGGAGAATTTCTCTTGAATGTCAGTTATTATCTGGTCGGATCCAGGCTTCACAATTTGCTAAGGATGAAGTAATCAACTGCTATCTGTTCGAATCAAGGCTTCACGACAACTTACTGGGGAAGATACAATTTAACTGTTATCTGGTCGGATTCCAGGTTTTGTAGAAAATTTCTTGGAATTGAACTGTTATCTGGTCGGGTCCAGGTTTCAGCAATTGAAAAAGTTAAACTAATATCTGGTTAGGTCCAGGCTTTACAGTGACTTGAGAAGTTGACTATTATCTGGTCGGGTCCAGGCTTTACAACAACTTGCTGGGGATAAGGAAGTTAACTGTCATCTGGACGGATTCAGGCTTTGCAGTAACTTGAAATGGTAACTACTGTCTGGTCGGGTCCAGGTTTCATGGTTTTTGGAAAGTTGCACAATTATCTAGTCGAGTCCAGGCTTCATAGTGTCTCTCCGGGGATTTTAGTTAATTGTTATCTGGTCGGGCTCCAGGTTTCACAATAACTTGTTTGAAAACTGACATCTGGTCGGGTCCAGGCTTTCAAGATTTCTGAGGTTGATAAGGTTAATTGTTATCTGGTCGGGTCCAGGATTCACAATAAACTGTTTGGGGATTTAGTTGTTATCTGGTCGGATTCTAGGTTTCACGACGAATTTATGAGGGTAATTGCTATCCGGTATAATCCAGGCTTCACAATAACTTGTTGGGGTAGAGGAAAACTCTACTAGGGGAAAGAAGTTAAACCTTGGTTTGGTTGAGTCCAGGTTCTTCTATATTTTAAAGAGTTAAACTATTATCTAGTCGGGTCTAGGATTTATAGTATCTTGAAATTGAGATTAATTGTTATCTGGTCGGGTCTAGGTTTCAGAAACTCAAATTGTTATCTGGTTGGGTCCAGGTTTCAGCAATTGATAAAGTCAAATTAATATCTAGTCGGGTCCAGGCTTTACAGTGACTTGATAAGTTGATTATTATTCGGTCGGGTCCAGGCTTCATAGTAACTTTTAGGGATAGTAAATGTTTTGTTGATGACTTTACTGGGGATTAGGGGTTGTGGCCTTATGATTTGTAATAATCTGAAAGGAAAACTCAAGCTAGAGAGTGTAGACTTAATCGGGGAGGACAAAGTCGGCTTGGGGAGGTATACTCAGCTGGGAGTAACAGGCTCAGCTGGAGAAGATAGACCAAAGTTGGGGAACTTTGTACTCGGTTGGGGAGCTATACTACTCGTTGTTTGTTGGGGAAATAAACCCTGTTGGGGAAATAAACCCTATTGAAGAGGTGATTTCCTTTTAGGAAGAGATCCACGAGGCTTTTACTTGTAAAATTCAACTTAGCTGGAGAGAGAGCTGCCAAGAGATTGAGACTCTGGTTGGAGATTATCCTATGCAAAGAGACTTTGTGAGTAACTTTGTTGAGGAGGATGTTAATGAAATAACCTTGTGGGGGTATTCCATATTCATTAAAGAGGTACTTGTTACTGCTTAGGTCATATGTGCCAAATAGTTTTAATTATGTTCATGTGCATATGTTCAATCAATTTTAGTCATTGGACAAGTTTGCATTCAAAACAAAGATAGGAAGTTTGCACTTCAAAGTATATTTGTATTGATATTTTGCCCATGAATAGGCGTTTTTGTACAAAGAGACGGAAATCCTAGTAAGAAGAAATAGTCGAAAGGGAAAAATTGAAAACAAAAACAAATACCCATGTGAGATGATCTCATTGCCTTCCAACTCTACTTTTGCCCAAATGTCTTTGAATGCCCATTGCCGTTGACAGAAGTTGATTGGATTGATCTTGGACCATTTGAACTTGGACCTTAATGATAAAGTTGACTGTGGTGAATCCACGGGACATAGTCATACAATTTCAATCCTTAACTTTTTCTTGGACCGCCCTTTCAGGTTTTCAGCCCACCAGGATACCCATTTTTTCCTAAGTTGCCCTTTCGGGTTTTCAACTTGTCGGGTGTACAATTCTTTTGCATATATCCCCAATTTTTGCCCAAACCTTTTGGCTTGTCGGGATGCCCTTATTTTGCCTAGGTGTGTCAACCTAGCGGGTCTCTTATGCGTAGTAGTTTTTAACTATGGCCGCGTTTATAGGATGTCGGGAGTCTTCACCATCCATGGTATTCAGCATCATGGCACCACCAGAGAACACTCTCCTGACAACAAATGGCCCTTCATAGGTGGGAGTCCATTTGCCTCTGGGGTCTCCTTATGGTAGAATGATGCGTTTTATCACCAAGTCACCAGCTTGATATACTTGAGGCTTGATCTTTTTGTTGAAAGCCTTGATCATCCGTTTTTTATATGTCTGACCATGACAAACAGCAGCCAGTCATTTTTCGTCGATCAAGTTCAGCTGGTCCAATCTCGTTTGAATCCACTCGTTTTCGCCTAGGCTTGCCTCATTCATAATTTTAAGCAAGGGAATCAGAAATTCCACTGGCATAACAGCTTTCATGCCATAGACTAGAGAAAAGGGAGTTTCCCTAGTTGATGTTCTAGCTGAAGTGCGGTAGCCATGTAGAGAAAACGGAAACATCTCATGCCAATCCTTATAGGTTACCACCATTTCCTGCACAATCTTCTTGATATTTTTTTGTCGCTTCGACTGCGCCATTCATTTTTGGTCTATATGGAGAAGAATTATGATGCTTGATCTTGAACTGAGTGCAAAGCTCAGTAATCATAGCATTGTTGAGGTTATTCCCATTCTCGGTGATAATCCTTTCGGGGATACCATAGCGGCAGATGAGGTTATGTCTGATGAATCTAGCTACCACATTCTTGGTGACTAAGGCAAAAGAGGCGGCTTCGACCCACTTGGTGAAATAACCAATAGCGACCAAAATGAAACAATGTCCATTTGAAGCGGTTGGCTTGATCTCTCCAATCATATCAATTCCCCACATTGCAAATGGCCACAGAGTTGTCATGACGTTCAGAGGGATAGGAGGCACATGGACCTTGTCAGCATAGATTTGACATTTGTGACAAGTCCTCGAGTGTTGATGGCAATTAGTCTCCATTGTTGACCAATAATAGCCAGCTCTTAAGATTTTCTTAGCCATTGTATGTCCACTTGAGTGAGTACCAAAGAGACCATCGTGCATGTCTTCCATGATTTCCTCTGCCTCCTTCTTGTCCACATATCGGAGTAGAGTAGAGTCATGATTGCGCTTGTACAATATTTTGTTGCTTAGGAAGAATTTGGCTGCAAATCTTCATAAGAATTTTCTGTCATTGATGGATGCTTCCTATGGATACTCTTGTGCTTCAAGATATCTCATCACCTCATGGTACCATGACTTTTCCGTGTCAGTGTCAAGCTCATAGAAATGTGCAGGTTCGTCAAATATTTCAATTGTAATCGTAGGGGCTTAGTTGTCCCATCTGACGAACATTGAAGACATGGTTGCCAAAGCATCATCCAACTAATTTTCTTCCCTAGGGAAGTACTCAAAAGTAATCTCTTCGAATTAAATAATTAGGGATAGCACAAGTTCCTTATAAGGGATAATATTAGGGTGTTTAGTGTCCTAATCTCCTTTTACTTGGCTGATCACTAGAGCAGAATCCCCAAACACATTCAAATGTTTGATCCTCAAGTCAATGGCAGCTTTCAGACCCAAGATGCACGCTTCATACTCGGCCATATTGTTCGTATAATCGAAGCATAGTATGGCAGTGAAAGGAGTGTGGCAACCTTCAGGAGAGATGGTCACATCACCATTTCTATTATCTAAGGCGTTGGAAGCTCCATCGAAGACCATAGTCCATCAGGATCCTTGTTCAGGTCCGTCATATGGTCCAGGTTTCGCACAGTCGGTTACCAGCATGATGTTCTCATCAGGGAAGTCAAAGTTCATTGACTGATAATCATCCACAGCTTGATGCCCCTAATGATCAGCTAGTACGCTTCCTTTGATGGCCTTTTGCATAGTGTATTGAATGTCGTACTCAGTCAAGATCATTTGTCGTCTGGCTATCCGTCCGGAAAGGGCAGGTTTCTCGAAGATGTACTTGATTGGGTCCATCTTAGAAATCAACAGAGTGGTATGAGTCAACATATACTGTCTTAGCCGGTGAGCAGCCCATGCTAGAGTGCAGCAAGTTTTCTCGAGCAGTGAATATCTAGTTTCACAGTCGATAAACTTTTTTCTCAGGTAAGAAATAGCATGCTTTATTCGGCCAGACTCGTTACGTTGGCCCAAAACACACCTCATAGAGTTCTCTAGTACTGTCAAGTACATGACCAAAGGTATTCCTTCAACTGGAGGCATGAGAATAGGAGGTTCTTATAGGTATTCTTTGATTTTGTCGAAGGCAGCTTGGCACTCATCATTCCATCTGACTACCTGATCTTTCTTCAAGAGTTTGAAGATTGGCTCACAAGTAGCAGTTAAGTGTGATATGAAGCGGGCAATGTAATTGAGATGACCCAAGAATCCTCTAACTTCCTTTTCAGAATGAGGGACTGGAATTTCTTTGATGGCCTTTACCTTGGAAGGATCAACCTCAATGCCTTTATTGCTGACAACAAAACCTAGAAGTTTTCCAGATCGTACTCCAAACGTGCACTTGTTAGGGTTTAACCTCAGCTTGTACTTTTTCAGCCTTTCAAATAGTTTGTACAGGTGATCGAGATGCTCTTCTTCAGTTTGTGATCTGGAAATCATATCGTCCACATAGACCTCTATTTCATGATGTATCATGTCATGAAACAAAGCTACCATAGCCCTTTGATACGTTGCCCCTGCATTCTTCAATCCGAACAACATGACCTTATAGCAGAAGGTGCCCCATTGCATAACGAAAGTAGTCTTCTCCGTGTCTTCGGGAGCCATCCTTGTCTGATTATAGCCAGAGAAACCATCCATAAAGAGAATACTTTATGCTGAGAAGTATTATCAACTAAGACGTCAATGTGTGTGTTGTACCCCAAAATTTGCCCTCCCATATTTCTCAAAACATTTCAAGAAATATTCACAAGTCCAACCCGGCGCGTCATATTCAGGTGTTCTTTCGCCAAGATATCTCTGATAACGTATTCTCAAATTCAGGTTCGGCTCAAGAGTCAATTCTTTAAAGAAGGTATCCGAATGTGTGAGTTTTCTCGAAGAAATATGGTGAAAAAGTGTGCTGAAAGTGCAGTTTTTACGTGCTAAAAAATTCATAACTTGAAGATCGTGGCTCGTTTTGAACCCGTTTCGGTGGCCAAAATTCCGTCTTGACATTATCTACGTTTTCATCTCTCACGACTGGAAGCCAATTTCGACCAGAAGGTCTTCAAAAATGTGGATTTATCAAGTATTTTCATACAGAAAATTTGTGACAGAAGTTTATTTGCGTCATGTTCAGAAAATCATAACTTGGTCGATTTTCATCGTATCGAGCTGGTTCCGGCGCCAAAATTTCAAAAATTGAGTTGGCTACATTTTCACAGAAGGTATTGAGTTCAAACGGTATTCAAAAGGCCTTCGTTTTTTGCTCAGAGTGCGTGACACGCTAAAAATCCTGAATGCTGAATATTATTTCATCTGGGACGAAACTTCGAAAATTCATAACTCGGTCAATTTTTATCAGATTGGGCTCATATTTTTACACAAGGTCCCTGACTCATAGATCTACAACTTTGTTTCAAAAGTTGAGACCGGATTATGCTCCTATCAATACCAGTTTTTTATTGAAGAACGTGTCAGAGTCGACACTGGAGCCCAAAATAAGTTTGTCTGAGCTGAAACTTCAAAAATTCATAACTAATTCATCGTTTATCCGATTGAGCCGATTTTCGGACAGAAGTTAGTTATCGATGTCGGCCACATTTTGTTTTCACATTTCAACTTCAAAAATTGCACTTAAGTCCTTGCGATTTAGCCTGGAAAGTGACGAACTCAAGTGAACATTGGAGGCCCAATTGCACATTCAAAGCCCATTTTCTTTACCCTAATTTCCATTATATAATCACCTTCTTTTCACACAAACCAGAGAGGAAAAAAAGAGAGAAAAAACCTTGCCACAACACTGTTAGAATATCAAATTCTTTCAAGAACCCTAAAACCTTGAAATCCTTATTACAAATCACTCTCTCACTACAAACAAGTCATCACAGTACAAACCAACACCTCACTACTTCTTCAGTAAGGATAAGGCTGGCTTGATCTCCACGATCCAAAGGGCATAAAAGCATTCAGGTCACTAAATTCAGGTCACTAATTTTCCAGTAAGGGTAAGATTGATTTGATCTCCATGATCAAAAGGGTATAATCATTCATACATGTCATATTGTGCCTAAACATTAAATTTCTTCATATATTGGCTTTATTTGCATTTTATGATTTTATTTAATGTGTTCGTGAGATTCAACACTGCAGATTTAGACAGGATCCCATGCAGGTTCATTAAGGAATGTTGAGGCCAAAAGCCAAATGGCCAAAAGCCAAAAGCCAAATGGCCAAAAGCCAAAAGCCAAAAGCCAAATGGCCAAAAGAACAACTTATGCATGACACCAATACATGGCGAGACAGACATCCTGAGAAGATTAAGGAACGTTGAGGCCATAACACAAATGGCCAAAAACCAGAACACAAATGGCCATGAAACCCAATCCAATGGCCAAAGAATGCAGACCACGGTACTCAGGAGTCAATGAACACACACGTGATGCCAGAAAGTCAAACAAGGCTTTTTGTCTAATGGGCTAGAATACTTCAAAAAAAACCTCCCCTTCGGCCTGAAACCCCCCTTGGTTTGCATCCTTTTTAATTTTATTTTCTTTTCTTTTCTAATTCTTTTTTAATTGTTTTAATTGTTTTTTTCACCATAAAATAATTTTCTATAATAAAAATAGAAAAATCAAAAATACAAATATATTTAATTATTATTAATTTCATCACTAACCTATTTTTTTTAAATAAACTCTAACAATTAACTTAGTTTAATTTAGGTTTTTAAACTTTAATCTTTTTCTTAATAAGTAAAAAGTATCTAGAATTAGGTTTTTTTGACATTTTCATATTTTTCTTAAATAAATTATTAATCATCATTATTTATCATTATTATTAATTATCATTAATTTTGTAAATAAACATGTAAATAAATTAATTAACTAGTAAATTAGGTTAACTTTAATATTTTCATTAATAATTAAAATAATCTAGATTTAGGGTTTCCTTTTAATTCTTGTTCTTTATTTTCATAAATACAAAAACCTAAAAAACACTTCTTTTCTTAAATTTAACAATTAATTAACTTTTTAATTCAATTTAATTTCAAAAGGGTCCAACGCCCTCGAACGTTCTATTTTTATTCTTTTCGCACGTTATTTTATTTTCCTTTGTGAATATTATGTAATTGCTCAAGCCTTGTAATAATAATTAGGTCTTTTACTTTCCGCATTTTTATTAAAACGAGTCTTTGTAATTTGGCGATGTATAGACTCGCGCCTTGTAATAGCGTAGGATTTTACTTTCTGCATTTAAATTTCCGCACTTTTAAATTATAATTGCATGAAAGAATGTATGGCCTAAATTAAAAACAAGCGTAGATCACCATGGTACATGTACAAGATAAAATATAACATGAAAGCAACACACAAATTCACACACCACTCTTAGGGTACGCCTCACTGTTGCCTTACCTTCGAAACGTGGTCGTCGAGTATAGGACGTTTTAGTAAGTCCTTATGTCCGTTGATCCATATGCCTCAAAACAAGTTGCCTCGTAAAAGTTGCCTCGAATTAAAAAAGGATCAATGGCATAAGGGTAGCTTCTAAGGTATCCTACTGTTGCTCTGGTGACCACACTATCCCTACAAACGAATTGACCCGAACACCTCCAACGGTGGTGCTACCTACCTCTCAATGGTGGGATGGCACTACCTTAAGGACATTTACACAGCCTAATTCCTTAGGGTAGGTAGATGACTCGTAGATACTTGCTCTAAAAAACAAATCAAAACATCTTTTCACACCGACACTTTCAAAAAGCTTTCAAAACAATGTTTCAAACAATCTTGAGGACTGATACAAGAGTCGATCTGAAATCTTTAAACGAAACTTTTTCAAACCCACTCACACTTGAAAAGCAAACAAACATTTTGAAAACACAATGAGCAAGTATCTAAGAGCTCATGGATAACCATGGATAGAAATGGTGCTAACACCTTCCCTTTCTATAAATCTACCTCTCGAACCGAGAAACTATCTCATAAGGAATTTTGCTGTGCTTTTGTCCTGTCCATGTTGGAGAAAATAAAAGACGGTGGCGACTCTTGCTTCCGCGACATTTCGCGAACCAGCGTTAAACAGTCAGTTCTAAATCCACCGATCACAGTGTGGTAGAGGGAAGTCATCCTTGGGGCTTACCTTATTCAGATCCCTATAGTCTACGCACATGCAAACTTTTCCGTCCTTTTTAGGCACTGGTACCACATTGGCAACCCATTGGGGGTAGGATGTCACAGCTAGGAACCTTGCGTCAAATTGTTTCATCACCTCAGCTTTGGTCTTTTCAGACATATCAGGCCTCATGCGACGAACCTTTTGTTTGACGGGAGGGAAATCTTCTTTTGTCAGCAGACGATGGACTACAATGTCGGTATCCAACCCAGGCATATCTTCATAAGACCAAGCAAATACTTCCATATAATCACGCAACATCTGAACCAACCTGCTCTTGACACTACTTTCCAAGTTAACGTCGATCTTGATTTCCTTCTTATCTAACTCAGTACCCAAATTGATGACTTCAACTGACTCTTCGTGCGGCTGAATAGCTTTTTCCTCTTGTAATAGAAGTCTGGCTAGTTCTCCCAGTATTTCACAATCTTCTTCGTCTTCGTCTTCGGCTTGGTTGATTGGATATTCGAATTCATAGTCGGCAATAGTAGAGTCAATGGTAATAGGATCCATAATGGATGAGGACTTGCAAGAATGTGTGTTTGTGCATGTAAGATACATGGCTATTTTTTTGTGAAAAATGTATTGGAAAGAAAGGAAAGACAATGAACACAAATATTTGAATGCAAAAAGAGTCCAATGTACTGAATGATCATATGACTAGATGAACATATATAAAACCCTTGACAAATGGACCAAAGTGCCCCGGGCCAGGCACATGGCTTAAAAGTCATTGTTGAATATTACAGACAAAATGTTCATGAATTTAAAGAAAGACAAGAACAAGTAGATTACTCCTCAATGAAGGAGATGGGCACGAAGTCCTTTGCATGCCAATTCTTCAGCTCCGTTGTAGTTGGGTACACCCAATCTTCAAATGCAACTTCTTCATCAGAATCACCCACGATGTTGACTTCATGGCTTCTAATGCGGAGAGGTGGCTTTCCAGCGCGAGCACGCCTCACTTCCTTCTGAGCTTTGACGGTGAAGCCCAGACCAAACTTGTCTGCTTTATATGGGATATCGAGGATTTGTCCCCAAGTATCACAGTTTCCTTCTTCAATTTCCTTACGAGCATCTTTGACTGAGACCATCTTCGATACGGCTTTAACAACTTTAGACTCATCAAAGGAACATTTAGTAACAGCAATCATTGGTGGCACAACCTCGAAGGCTTGACATGGGGTCTCAATGAATTCTCCATCCATATCTACATATTTGAACGATTTAAGGTGGCTTACCATAAATTCTTCTTCTCCACAGATGGTGACTATTCTCCCTGTGACTGGATATTTGAGTTTCTGATGGAGAGTTGAGGTTACTGCCCCAGCTTTATGGATCCATGGGCGACCCAACAGACAAGAATAGGCGGGACGAATGTCCATAATGTAGAAGGTGGAGTTGAAGATTTGGGAGCCCACGTTGATTGGAAGATCTACTTCCTCATGAACAGTCCTCTTTGATCTATCGAACGCCCTTACAATGATATCACTTGGCTTCAAGACTATACCTTCACAATCTAGTCGGTCTAACGCCCCCTTGGGTAATACATTCAAAGAAGAACCTGTATCAACTAGAACATGTGCTAAGGTAGTTCCTTTGCACTCGACATAAACATGTAAAGCTTTATTGTGATTCTTCCCAAGAGGTATTAAGTCAGCATCTGAAAATCCCAAGCTATTATCAGCTGTCAGGCTAGCCACACAATTCTCAAATTGGTCTGTTGTTGTCTCATGGGGGGCATGATCCTTTTTCAGGATTTTGATTAATGTCCAAGCATGGGCATCGGAAAAAAGAAACAATGACAACATTGAAATCTTAGAAGGGGTTTGCCCTAACTGTTCCACAATCTTGAAGTCGCTTCTTTTTATTATCTTCAAGATCTCGTTCATCTCACGAGCGGAGGGCTCTCCATCAGCAACATCCTTGGAGGGTGCTTCAATCACACCAGGCTCAACAACCTTCTCCTTCCCTCTTGTATCGGTACTTGGTTTGGCAGCAGTAATGCGGATGGGCGTCCTTGTAACAACCGGTGGTGATATATTGGGCGAAAATATTCTCCCAGTTCTAGTTACTTTGCTTGAGCCAGCTATATTACCAACATTGTCATATTTTTCTTCTTCGATCCAGGCGTCTTGTATAACACCATGATAGAATACCTCAGCACCATAATTCCATGGTACCGCCTTGTTTGAAGAGTAGGGAATTGGTCCGGGATTGGTAATTATTAAGGGAGCAATAGTGGGTTCATTTGAAATCCTAATAGGACCTTTGGAGGTGATCCTAAGAGGCTTGTTTGAGATGGTAATAATGGAGAGGTCTTCACATTTGTTAATCAAACTTTTGGCAAGTGGGGTCTTCTCAAATAGAATTTTGTGGCTATCCATCAGGCGTTGAATGCCTTTCTTCATCCCTTCACATGCATTGAGTTGTTGGGTACAACATACACGGTCTTTTACACAGCCAGGGAAGATCCCAGCTTTCAACAGATTGTTTTTGATGATATTCAACAGAGTAGTCAATTCTTCAATAGAGGCAACAAAAATTTTATCTTCAACAGCATTAACACTCTTGTCATGCTTCGGCATCGGAGCAGTGATTACATCCAGCACTGGAGAAGGATCAAACTCAATAGTTTTGTCATCGATCAAATCCTGAATTTTGTTCTTCAAGGCCCAGCACTAGTCAGTCTCGTGCCCAGGGTTGCTTGAGTGGTAAGCACATTTAGCATTCAGATTATACTTTGGTGACGAGGTATCAGGGTTGGCAGGAGGGTCGCGCAATGTCACTAAATTAGCCTTTAGCAAATGTTGAAGGGCTTGAGA
This sequence comes from Vicia faba, assembly GCA_948472305.1. NCBI lineage: Eukaryota > Viridiplantae > Streptophyta > Magnoliopsida > Fabales > Fabaceae > Vicia > Vicia faba. The sequence goes on along the minus strand of OX451736.1, from coordinate 1,161,761,752 downwards.
CAGTGACATGCCTAACCTCGTAAATTGTCTTCTTGGAGTTTGAAAACGTTGATGATTTGCAGATGGTCTTGGAGTAGGAGTTAGATTAGTGATTCAGACAGCATTGACAGAAGGATGATCATTCTTCTTGGTACAGGCCCTTGCCCCATACACACCATTGACTTCCTTCTTTGTAGCAAAAGGTTTCTTGATAGGATTGGAAGTGGAGGTAGATGCCACAGGGATCTTCCCACTTTTAATTCCTCTTTTAACTCTTTCACCGATTAAGATTAATTCGGTGAAACCAGAAGAAGAGCAACCAACCAACAAATTAAATAAGGGACCAGATAAAGTTCCCATGAGCATGTCAATGTGCTCCCTTTCATTCAGGGGTGGTTGAACCCTACTGGAAAGGTCTCTCCACTTTTGCGCATATTCCTTGAATCTTTCATTCTTTCCCATGGTCATATCTTGTAATTGAACCCTCGTTGGCGCCAAGTCGGTATTGTACTGATACTGATGGTAGAAGGCAGTAGCTAAATCCTCCCAAGTATTGATACGAGAACCATCTAACTGATAAAACCATTCAAGTTGTGTTCCAGCCAAGCTCTCTTGGAAAAGTGAACCCAGAGCTTCTTATCAGCAGTGTGCGGCTGTATCTTGCGCACATAAGATTTTAGATGGAGTTTAGACAAGAAACTCCGTCGTATTTTGCAAATATTGGTATTTTGAATTTGCGGGGGATGATTACCCGAGAGATCAAACCCAAATCATCAAAATCTAAACCGGGGACGGCTTGGATTTCAACAGCTTTCAATTGTCTTCTAACTGCTGTATTTGATATCGGCGGGTGGATACTGCTCGTCGAAATAATCATCATCCGATACTTGATCATTAACACAGTCAGCCTGAGTACTCTTGACCTCACCAATCTGGTTCTCGTCCTCTTCAGATGAGTCTCCTCCTATTGCAATTTGACGGACTGTCTCCTTGAACCTTCTACCCATGTTGAGTAGAGCTTTCTTCTTGGGCTTCTTCTTAACGGCCAGCAAAGCCATCATATCTTGCTGCCCCTTGGCTAGGGAGAGCATAGTTTCCTGGAACTGAGAATTTTGGGCTTGGAGATCCTTCACAGTTTTCTCTAGATCCATCTTGCTGAAATAAATAACAGAAAGATAAGGAAACCTGTTATGCGAAAACCTGGCATGTTATGATGCATGGAATATGTATATGCAAATGATTTCAAGGATTAATGAGATTTAAATTTTTATAGACAAAAGAATGAACAATTGTTAATTTTCATTTAAACAAAACAAGAAAGATTACATCATGCCTCTTGGGCTTACAAAATAACTTTCTAAGATAAAAATACTGAACGCATCCTCTTCGGTGCGAGATAGGCGTTCACACTTTGCTCTTCTTGTAGCTGCTTCATAAGCTCCAAGACCCTCTTCTCACTAGCATAGAGTTGAGCTTCAAAAGTATCTCGTTCTTCCTTCAGCTGAATCCAACCCTTTTGCAAGTCTTCGAGAGAGGTAGGCATGTCGGGATGGAGGATGGTATATGGGACATCTCCTTCAACCACATGCTCCATGATGACTAGTAAGATGGAAGGATAAGTCATCACAAGTTTCTGAGCATGAGTTCGCACCCATTTAAGGTAAGGCTCGAGGGGAATAGAATTCTTGTGTCCTAGTGTCTTTCTATCCACCTTGTTCAACATCCTCCAAACTCGGATAAACCTCTGACGGTAACCTTGATTGTCATTCTTGTAGTCGAATACCACTCCTTGGATAAGCATCTCATGTGGACCATCCCTTCGGGCGTACCCAAACTGTCGTAAGGCTAAGCAGGGGTTGTAAGTGATACCTCCTCTAATTCCAAGTAAGGGGACATTAGGTAATTCTCTATAACAGTCGACGATAGTAACATTCTCCAAAGAACGGGAACACCAATGAATATCTGAATGTCTGAGCATCATCAACCTATGGGACCGCCTTGCTCATTCTGTAATACAAATTAGGGAAGATGAAAAATAAACCATCTTTCCAAGAGAGAAGTACAACACATGAGGATACCTCTCATAGTGCGAGAGTGAAAAGAATGTAGGATGTCTCTTAACAAAGTAGGCATCGGGTTACGAGACATGAAGATTTTGACAGAGTTTACATCTATGAGTTGTTTAGGATTCATAAACAAAACCATCCCATAGATGAGAAGGGCTACAATTTCCTCAAAAGCTTGTAAGTCCAAGGAGTTCTATTAATCTTGAGCTTTCTCAAACAAGAATTTGGCTAAGAAACCTTTGACACCACTCCTTGGTTCCCAATTAGTTGTGATATCAGATTGTTGCAAGTGTAGTGCTTGGGAAATCTCTTCAGGTTTTGGATCTCTTTCCGTACCGTTGAAGGGTAATTGATTGGGAATGGAAATCCTCAAGATTTGTGAAAGTTCTTCCAAAGTTGGCACGAGTTGATAATCGGGAAAAGTGAAGTAATGGTGTAGAGGATCAAAGAATTGGAAGATAACCTTCATCATATCTTCATCAGTATTGAAGGTAACCAAGTTTACATAGCGACCATGTCTTTTGGTGAAAGGAGAATTCTCAGGAACTCCTGATGCTAACTCTTTGAGTTGAGGAGGTATCCTTAAGAGATTGACTTGAATGGTTTTCCTGCGAATAGAATCCATGTCCTACAAAACAGAACAAAGATAAATTCCAGAAATCCTTGAAATGGTTAGTGAGTATGAGTATGATATTATGATGTTTATGATGTTATGTACAAGTAAATATATACAAACAAGATAAATAAGTCCTTGGGTTTAGGCTTGCATGGAGTCTTATAGGTAAGTACCCTCTTGAAGTTTAGTTGGCTCAACCTATTCCAGAAATAGTAAATGGGTTCTAAAGGAGCTCAATATCACTGGTCTGTCTTCTCGGGCATTGTTTCAATGCAAGCCTCTTTAATGGCGACCAAAATATACCAAAAAACCAAACCTCAATGAGTGCAGTATCGAGTATCTACCAACTTTGAACTGCACCAAAGCTGATCATCTCACTACGTCCTAATGGCCAAGTTGGTCAAGTAAAGGTTCTAAAGTCAGTTAGTGCTTTATGACATCACTCAGCGGCCCCGTATTCTCCTTGACTACTCAAGGGCCACCAGTACTCACAAATATGTCACACTAACATAGCTATTGCTAAGACCATGACGGTATACCCCGCACAGTTTCCACAACGTATTGCTACTTACCTATAATGTATTCCAACTTCGGGTAGAGGATTTAAGCCCAAACAAAGAACCAAAATGTAAAGCAAACAAATCAAACAATAAAAGCAAGTAAATGTGATCTAGCCCTAAGGTAACCCCACTTTTAACTCATGCTCACAAGTTTCTGAGCATGAGTTCGCACCCATTTAAGGTAAGGCTCGAGGGGAATGGAATTCTTGCGTCCTAGTGTCTTTCTATCCACCTTGTTCAACATCCTCCAAACTCGGATAAACCTCTGACGGTAACCTTGATTGTCATTCTTGTAGTCGAATACCACTCCTTGGATAAGCATCTCATGTGGACCATCCCTTCGGGCGTACCCAAACTATCGTAAGGCTAAGCAGGGGTTGTAAGTGATACCTCCTCTAATTCCAAGTAAGGGGACATTAGGGAATTCTCTACAACAGTCGACGATAGTAACATTCTCCAAAGAACGGGAACACCAATGAATATCTGAATGTCTGAGCATCATCAACCTATGGGACCGCCTTGCTCATTCTGTAATACAAATTAGGGAAGATGCAAAATAAACCATCTTTCCAAGAGAGAAGTACAACACATGAGGATACCTCTCATAGTGCGAGAGTGAAAAGAATGTAGGATGTCTCTTAACAAAGTAGGCACCGGGTTACGAGACATGAAGATTTTGACGGAGTTTACATCTATGAGTTGTTCAGGATTCATAAACAAAACCATCCCATAGATGAGAAGGGCTACAATTTCCTCAAAAGCTTGTAGTTCCAAGGAGTTCTATTAATCTTGAGCTTTCTCAAACAAGAATTTGGCTAAGAAACCTTTGACACCACTCCTTGGTTCCCAATTAGTTGTGTTATCAAATTGTTGCAAGTGTAGTGCTTGGGAAATCTCTTCAGGTTTTGGATCTCTTTTCGTACCGTTGAAGGGTAATTGATTGGGAATGGAAATCCTCAAGATTTGTGAAAGTTATTCCAAAGTTGGCACGAGTTGATAATCGGGAAAAGTGAAGCAATGGTGTAGAGGATCAAAGAATTGGAAGAGCACCTTCATCATATCTTCATCAGTATTGAAGGTAACCAAGTTTACATAGGGACCATGTCTTTTGGTGAAAGGAGAATTCTTAGGAACTCTTGATGCTAAATCTTTGAGTTGAGGAGGGATCCTTAAGAGATTGACTTGAATGGTTTTCCTGCGAATAGAATCCATGTCCTACAAAACAGAACAAAGATAAATTCCAGAAATCCTTGAAATGGTTAGTGAGTATGAGTATGATATTATGATGTTTATGATGTTATGTACAAGTAAATATATACAAACAAGATAAATAAGTCCTTAGGTTTAGGCTTTCATGGAGTCTTATAGGTAAGTACCCTCTTGAAGTTTAGTTGGCTCAACCTGTTCCAGAAATAGTAACTGGGTTCTAAAGGAGCTCAATATCACTGGTCTGCCTTCTCGGGCATTGTTTCAATGCAAGCCTCTTTAATGGAGACCAAAATATACCAAAAAACCAAACCTCAATGAGTGTGTATCAAGTATCTACCAACTTCGAACTGCACCAAAGCCGATCATCTCACTACGTCCTAATGGCCAAGTTGGTCAAGTAAAGGTTCTAAAGTCAGTTAGTGCTTCATGACATCACTCAGCGGCCCCGTATTCTCCTTGACTACTCAAGGGCCACCAGTACTCACAAATATGTCACACTAACATAGTTATTGCTAAGACCATGACGGTATACCCCGCACAGTTTCCACAACGTATTGCTACTTATCTATAATTTATTCCAACTCCGGGTAGAGGATTTAAGCCCAAACAAAGAACCAAAATGTAAAGCAAACAAATCAAACAATAAAAGCAAGTAAATGTGATCTAGCCCTAAGGTAACCCCACTTTTAAGTTCTCCCCAGCAGAGTCGCCAGTTCTGTGATACGGTGGGAGAACTGACTTGGGTGTTTTGCATTTTATCACAAATGTTGCGGTTAGCAAGAGTCGCCACCGACTTTTCTTTTATCCAAAAGGAAAGGCTGAAAAGAACGGGAAAGACCTTTGAGATTGTTTCTTGAGTTCGGGGGGTAGATTATGAAAAGGGAAGGTGTTAGCACCCTTTTCATCTATATTTATCTATGGGCTCTTAGTTGCTTTCTAGATCACTTGCTTTTGTTTGAAAATGTGCTTTTTGCGGTTTTTGAAAGTATTTTGAAAAGGCGCCATCGTTTAGGCAAACTTTGTAATAGTTCTCGTTCGTAAGAATGTATACAAAGTGTTGATCTTTTAAAAATGTTTCAAGTTTGGAAAGTGTTTTAAAAATGTTTTTTAAAAGTGTTGGTGTTTGTTTTGAAGATAAGCAAGAGTGTTTGATTTGAAATTGAGCAAGCAACTAGGAACAATCTACCTACTCAAAAGTCTTAGCTTATTTCTTCCTTTCCTTTGATATTGTTATCTTACCATTGATTTGGTAAGAAACCCTATCTTTGGATGTATAGGGACGGGTGTGGGTCATCGTATAGCCATGATAGCAATGTTGTGAGATATCTTAGTGATTCTCTTTGAGGGACTAAGATCATTTTGAAAGGCAACATTTGATAGCGTCGTCGAGGGACTATAATCTTGTATTTTTTTATTGCTTTTTGCTATGATATCCCACATGAATAACATGTCCATTTTGGTAAGGCAACAAAGTGGATTTACTCTAAGGGTGCATATGTGAATAGTCTGTTGATTTACATGCTTGTTTATCTTGAATTAGGGTTTGCTAACTTGTTGATTTTAATCTTTCCATACAAACCTTAATTTACTAGCACTTATATATAAAGCATTAAATTGCGGAAAGTAAAAATACTAAGCTATTACATCAATAGGGGAGGGGGTGTACAAATTTACAAATGGGGGAATTGAAAGAAAATTAAATCTAGTTAATTATTACAACCATATGCAATATTGTACAAAATTGAAGATAAAAATGCAAGAATGAAAAATGGAAAAAGAAGTGATTTTTATTTGATTTTATGACGGGTTTTAATCTTGACCTAATTAAGAAAATGATTAGTGAAAATCAAATAAAATTAACTTAAATTAGTTAAGAAAAGAAATTAACTAAAAAAGATTTTTTAGAGTTTTTTATGAAAAGGTTTTAAGAATAATATAAAAATTATTTAATTAAAATAAACCTAAATTCTAAATTAATTTTAATTTACAAGAAAATAATATAATATAATAATTAAATTTAATTATCTAAATATGAATTAAAAAAATTAATTAATTTGTTAAGAAAATTGTTTTTGTTCTTTTTTGTTTTTATAAAGAAAAATAAAATATGATTGTAAAAATAATAAAATAAATATATTTTGGATTTTTCTATTAATAATAAAAAAAAAATATTAGTAATAAAAATAATAAAATGAAAATATGAAAGTAAAATAAATAAAAATAAAAATAAAATGAAATAAAGAAATAATGGGCCAGGGGTGCTGAAGCAAGGCAGGGGGTTAGAAGCTAGCAAAAGACCGAGGCCCACTGTATTAAGGCCCAAACTTGTGTGTTTGTGACAAAAAAAGGGCAGAAATTGAAAAATAACACCAAAAGGTAGCGCTGGGTGTTGAACCCTTGACCTTATGCATACACACGCGCTACCTTTGCCACTGGGGTGGCTGTACATCCGTTAACATTGGCACAATAATAAATATATAACACAAGTTATGCCCTGAATACAACTTCATCTTCAACCTCCAGCCATGGATCCTGTAACTTCACCATTTTTCAACAAAAATGAAAGATGCAACATGAAAGTTGCTCTATTTTTCCATATGAATCCAACCATATAAATATCATAAGTTATAAATCAAAGATGAATGAGAATTTCTAAAAGTACCAAATTTTGACCTAACTTTTTTCAGATATTCAAACCTAAAATTCTCTAAGCTTAATCAATATAAATGAAATCTAAGGACATGTACAGTTTTAGGGCAATGATATCTACATCTTATCTTAGCAAATCAGAATCAAATGATGCTTGTATGAAGAGATAGAAGTTTGAAAATTTACCTCTTGCAGCTGGAGTCGTGTATGGAGTGTGAGCAACCTTTGAGATGGCCTGATGATTTCTGTAGCTTGCTTGGACCTCCTTGAATGTATTCCAACTCCTACTTTGCTTTGAGGATGGCTGAAACTCCCAACTCAAGTCAAGTTGCAAGCTTCAGTTCTGGAAATGGTGGATAGTGATAGAGGAGTTACAGTCTTGAAATAGGGGCTTGGATCACTTGTGTATGATGTGTGTAAGGTGTTTGGATGATTAAGAATCAAAGCGCACGAGTGGAAATGGAGATGGAGAGTTTTGGCTCAAAACTGTCAAGTTGAGCATTTCTGTGCAGCAAGTGTGAGATCTAGAGTTATGGCTATGTTACTTGATTTTGAAGAAAAGTGAAAAACATAGTTTCAAGGAATAGTACAAGCATGGTCTGAGTTGTTAGAGGCTTTAGACATGTTTCTTATGGCTTTTAGATTGTGTGTGATCATAAGAAAACAAGTGCAAACCTCAAGAATTGACTTTGTGTATAAAAGCCACTTTTCCAAAATGGCAATGTTGCCTTTCTTCCTAAAATGGTATTAAGCATGGGAAATGCATTGAATGCTTGGATTAAAGCTTCTAACAGTTGTGTAAACATTTAATTATGGAGTGCCAAACAAGTTTGAGGCCTGAAAAGCAAAGATTATGCAGCCTAGGCTTGGATTTGAATTCTTGTTCATCATGGAAGTGACCTATAATTCAAGAATGAATGTCCAACTTCTTGTATTTGATTCTCTTTGCTCAAGCATGATCTCAATGAGTTCTTGGACATTTTGGAAAGCTTGTAACATCCTATACAACCTCTATGTTGATCACTTTTGAAAATTATTCTTGGAACTATATGAAAAATTGCCATGAAGTTAGGTCAAAATCCTGCCTAAACTAGGGCAAAAATTTCACTAAGTTTCCAAGTTTCAGGAACATTGTGATACGGTGGGAGAACTGACTTGAAGTTTTGCGTTTGTGTTCGCAAATGTTTCGGTTTAGCAAGAGTCGCACCGACTTTTTATTTTATCCAAAGGAAAGGTCAAAAAGCACAGGAAAAACCTTTGAGATGTTTTCTTGGGTTCGGGGGGTAGATTATGAAAAGGGAAGGTGCAAGCACCCTTTTCATCCATGGTTATCCATGGGCTCTTAGTTACTTGTTTAGATCACTTGCTTTTGCTTTTCAATTGTTTGAAATGGTGCTTTGTGTGTGGTTTTGAAATTTTTTTGAAAAGAGGCCATCGTTGTGGCAACCTTTGTAATGATTCTTGTTTGAATGTATACAAAGGTGTATTGTCTTTTGAAAAGATTTTTCAATGTTTGAAAGTTTGTTTTGGGAAATGTTTTGAAATTATGTTGTGAGGTGTGTTTGAAAATAGCAAGGATGTTTTTGCAAGTTTTGATCAAGTAACTAAGAGTTGTCTACCCTATTTTACTCAAAGATATTTCCTACATATTTTAACCCTTTTGACAGTGTTCGTTTTACCATTGCATTTGGTAAACAACCTTGTATTTGGATGTTAATTGGGACAGGCGCGGGTCATCGTATTGACCATGATAGCAATTGTGCTAACTATCTGTAGCAAATTTTTGAGGGACTAGATCATTTTGTATAGGCAACCAAGATAGCATCATCGAGGGACTATGATCTTTTGTTTTGTTTTTGTTTTACCAAGATACTCAACATGCATAACATGGCCATTTTAAAGGCAACAAGTGGATGAAACCCTAGGGGTGCATGCGTGCATTGTGTTGTCAACTTACATGCTTTTAGGTCTTGTCTTTAGGTCAAACTATTTGTTTTGATATTGGAATATTGCATACAAACCCTAATCTCTATCATGGCATATTTGAAAGCATAAATGTGTAAAAGTAATCTAGGCTATTACAGCATTGATATGGGGAGAGGGATACAATTTTTGAATGGGGGGTATTTGCAAGAAATTAAAACCCTAATATTTACTATTACATCCAAATGGAATTCTTTGCATTAAATAATAAATAAACAAAATTTAAACAAAGCAAATTAAGTATAAATATGCAAAATATTATAAGTATGCAAAGAAAATGTTTTTATTTATTTTTATGTGTAAAAATATAATATTTAATGTATTAAAAAGAAAGAAAATAAAAGGTTATTTTTGTTAAGGGAAAAAACCCTAAATTTTGTTTTAAGAAAATATATTTATTAATATTATTTATTTATGTACAATAAAAAATAAAAATATATACAAGTGTCAAAAAATAAAAATATTAGAAAAATATTATTTTTAATAATGGTGGAAACCCTAGCTTTTTTTGTTTTAAGATAAATATATATTATATTATTTATTTTATATACAAAAAAATAAACATAAATATATACAAAGAAATAAAAACATGTGGAAAAATATTATTTTATATGTATAAATAATAAAATAAAAATATATAATATCTCTAAAATATTTATTTGTTTTTATTAAAGAAAATAAAAGTATATACTAATTAATAAATATTTTCATGTTAGAAAAATAAAATAAAATATAAAAATAAATATGAAAATTTATAAAAATATTTTTGGTATTTTTTTATGTTTAGAAAATATAAAATAAAATCAGAAATGAAAAATAAATAGAAAAATACAAAAATGTAAAGAAATGGGCCACGGGGTGCAGTTAGCAAGGCAGGGGGTGTCAAAAGTGAAACAGGCCAAGGCCCAGCCCACTGAACTTCATCTTCGACCTTTGAAACTCAAAAAACGCACGCCCTGTATAAAATGTCCAGATCCTGCATACGTGCTCTAAAGCAAAAACTCATAACACCAAAGTCATAGCATTTTTCAAGACGATTCCAACCATATAAGAAACTTAATCTAACTCTCAAAGACCAGAGAGAATTTCTCTGGCCCTAATTTTTAACCTAACTTTTTCAGGATGTTCATGAATCAAATTCTCTCAACACACTTAACTTAAATGAAAACTGAGCATATGTACAGCTTAAGGGCTATGAGTACTACATTTTTTATTCACAAACCTAAGTCTAATGATTACTAAATAGAGAGATAGGAAGTTGCAAAATACCTGTTTCAGTTGGACACGAGTATGGCAATGTAGAGCTTTTCAGTAAGGCCTGAGATGCTTGGGAGCTTGCTTGAACTTCCTCTGACCTTCCTCAATGCTTAGTTTGCTTTGGATGTGCTTGAACAAGCTTGTAGAAGTCAACCTGCACAAGCTGAAAACAGAAATGGTGAAGCTTGCAAATGGTGTTACAGTCAATGGCTAGTGGTTGGGATAGTTCAGGTGGGTTATATGGAAGGTGTTGGAACAGGTTTGGGGCAAAACGCACGAGGGGTTTGTAAGATGGAACTCAAAGTGCAGAAGCTGCCCTATTTTGCAAGAGGAAGGTGATTTTGTGTGCTTGGAAGGTTTGAGGGTTCAACAACTCGTGTTTCTGGCTCAAGGCAAAGTGTAAAACTTGTTTGGAATGTTGGCAAGAGTTGATTATATCAGATGCTCAAGTTGTGTAGACTTTTGCACATTTCTTGGTTTTGAAGTAAGAAATGAGAATTGACAATGTTATGGTTGTACTGGCTTGTACTCTAGCTGCTCAAAGTGGTTGAACTTTGATTGACATTAGGGAGCTTTATTTGCAGCAAAGGGCTTGGTGTATGGCTCAAGAAAAACAATTTGACATAAAGCATGCTTTATGTAAATGGTATTGCTCACTTTTTGCCAAAAATGGATTAAACTCTTGTGTAATCCTCTAATGATCAGAACAAAGCTTCAAACCATTGGATTTGCATTTAATTATTAAGTATGAAAGGGTTTAAAGACCTGTAATCAAGTACAAAGCAATTTTGGACAGATTTTGCAACTTGTGTCAACATGAAAATGCCATGGATCAAAGTGAGTTTTTTCCAAATTCAAATCTTTGATTCTCCCTAACCATAAATGATTTTGGAGAGTTCTTGGACATTTTAGAAATCTTGTAACATGATCTACAATCCATCTTTGAAATGCAATTTGAGATTACAAGTGGAACTATGTGAAAAATGGTCATGAAGATAGGTCAAAATCCTGCCTAAACTAGGGCAAAATTTCACTAAGTTTAAAGTTTCATGGACCCTTGTTCCAAAAATCATAACTTGAGATCCAAGCATGTTTTGGGAGAACTTTGTGAATACAAATTGTAGAATTTGTGGAGGAATACAACTTTCATGTTGGAAGTTTTGTTTGATGCAATTGCATCATGGTGAAAATGTTGGGCAAAGTTGGGAAAAAATAAGAAAATTTCATAACTTAGAAAAATTCTAAGTTATGAAATTTTTTAATTTTAAACCCTAATTTGAAAAATTAGGTTTCTTGATGAACAAGTTTCATGTTTTGACACATTTTTATGAAAAATGACCCTTGGCACTTGATTTTGACCAAAAAGTCAAAGTTTGACTTTTCAGTGTACAGTCAAATTTTGATCAGTTGACTGAAAAATTCATCTGTCAATCCAATGCATTTGAGATCTTTTGAACCTTGTGAATAGGTCAAGATGATGCCATTGAGTCCTTGAATCCATTCTTGAACCCAATTTGCCATTGGCTAGGTTAAAAATCAGAAATTGCCCTTGTGCTGTCAAAACCCTAAAAATGACCATTTTGCCCTTTTGATGATCTGATCAAATTTCTTGAGGAGTTATGGTCCAAACTTGATCAAATGATTCATATAAGCCTATAATGTTGATATGGATCAAAAATTATGAGGTTTGACTATAAATTGGCCACAGTTGACCTTTTCCCCAATACAGCTGATTTTTAGATCAACTGTCCAATTGACTGGGCAAAAATTTGATTCAAGGTTTAAAACTTGTTAGAGGAAATCTTGTAAGTCCAACATGAAGTATGAAAGTCCCTTTGAGCATTGGAAGTCCAAAAATCCCTGTGCAAACTCAAACCCTAATTTAGGTCATCAGTGCAAGGAGATGTCTTAAGCAGAGCAAACCTTAATCCTGTTTGGAGCTCAAGGAGTCTTGTGAGGGGAAATCTTCATAAAATGAGAGGGAAAATTTTGGGGTACAACAGATGCCCCTGTTCAATCTTCTTAAACCTGAAGAGTTAGATTGGCGAGTTTGCCTTTCGTGACTCGAAGGTAAAAGTCGATTGGACACTAGAGTGCCCGTAAATTTGCACTCGTCAAAATGTAGTTGAGGGAATGGGCTTAAAGATGCCATTTGGAGATGGTAGAATCTTGCTGGAGATGGGGTTAAAGATTCCATCCAAGACTGTTTGTTGAAAATTGGGAGAATGAAAATCAGAATGGTATCCGTATCTGGAACGTATCTGAGTTGTATCTGGAGATTGGATTCGTATGAGCAAAGGAATGGCGTCCGTGTCTGGAGCGTATCCGAGCTGTAACTGTATTTGATTCTTGAATAAATATCAGAATGACTGCCGTGTCTGGAGTGTATCTGTATTGTATCCAAAATATGAAATCTGAATAAGCGACAGAAAGACATCCGTGTCTGGAGTATCTCTGGGCTGGGGAATAGGTTTGAATGAGTGACAGAATGGCTACCATGTCTGGAGCGTATCTGAAGTTGAGATCTGTATGAGTAGCAGAATGACTTTCGTGTCTAGGGTGTATCCGTACTGTAACTGGGATCTGGACAAGTGACAGAATGACGTCCGTGTCTGGAGTGTATTTAAACTTGATAGTTGATAGTTGAATCTGAATGAGAAATAGAATGGCTTCCGGGTCTGGAGCGTATCTAGTATGTATCTGATTGCTGAAGTCTGGATGAGTAGTAGAATGACTGCCGTGTCTAGGGTGTTTCCATATTGTATCTTGACTTGAAATTCTGAATAAGTAATAGAATGACCGCCGTGTCTGGGGTGTATCCATACTGTATCTGAAATAAGAGATCTGAATGAGTAGCAGAATGACTTCCATGTCTTGGAGTGTATATGTACTGTATCTGAAATCTTTGAACATTTGTTAAAGGTAGCTTTTAATCTTATCCTGAAAAGGGTAAAATGCTAGCTAAAACACAAAGTTATGTTGCATGACATGTACGATGCAATAAAATGTGTTCTATAAATGTTTATGATATATGAATGTAATGGATGCGCATGTAAGCCGATTAGCTGTCTTGTTGAGGAAGATAAATCCTTGATAGCCAGAGATAATGAAATCTTTGACTGCTGCCGGGGAAAATAAATACTTGACCGCTGTTGGAGATTCCAAATCTTTGATTGTTGAGAATGAAAAATCTTTGGACCACTGTTGGGGATTAACAATAACTTTGACAACTTTTGTGGGGATGTGAGAATCCTTCACGACTTTCCTAGGGAATAAGGAAAACTCTGACGATCTCTACTGGGGAATTAAAACCTGGGAGGCTTCAACTGGAGAAATGAGATCGAGAATCTTCGATTTGCTGGGAAATAACTCTGTGGGGAGAATGCTTATTATGTTGAAGAGTTTTCAAAAGCTGGAGTTGTATGCCAACACTCTGAGGAATTATCCGAAGCTGTTGTCTGGTTTCTAAGATAAATTGTAGGGGAATCTTCTGATTTTAAGACAAATCTCTGGGGAATTGGAGGAAACTGGATGGTCTTCCACCGGGGTTTATGGTTTGAAGTTTTGGACTCCGTTGGGGAAGAAAGTTTTATCTTCACTGAGGGTTTATAGTTCAAAGTTTTCTGGCTCCGCTGGGGATTGGGAGTTTGGAAACTTACATCTGATGGGGATTTTGAAACTTAACTCCGTTGGGGATATGTATTTCAAGGTTTTAGCTCTGCTGAGGGTTTCTCCTGGAGTAGCCTAAAGACGTTTTCCCATACTTTCAATCTGTCAGTAATTATTCTTTTTCATTTCATTTTATTTCTAAGCAGTGATTATATTCAAATGCATATGCTCATTTAATAAATCATTGGACGTTTTCAAATAAAACAAAGTGTAAAGAAAAATAAATGGCAAATAATTTTTTGCACTTTGGAGTATTTTTGTATTAACTTTGTGTAAGTATTTTGTACAAAGGAGACAGACATCCTAGTAAGAGAATATTGTCATAAAATTGAGAAACATTTATACAAAGAAAGATGGCTATGTGTAACAATTCCATGGGGTTCCCATTCTGCTATAGCCTTCGTAACTCTGAGTATCTTGTCCATTTGTTGCTTCGCCCGTAGATGACTGAATTGATCAGAAGCTAGGAGCTTGTCTGTGAAGAGATTGTCCTTAAAGTGATCCGACGAGACATAGTCATACGCTTTAATTCCCTAACTTTTGCCTGGACCGCCCTTTCGGGTTTTCGATCCACCGAGAAACCCTTTTTTGCCCAAGTCGCCCTTTCAGGTTTTTAACTTGCCGGGTGTATAGATTTTTTCTATTTATCCCTAACTTTTGGCTGAACTGCCCTTTCGGGTTTTCGATTTATCGGGATGCCCATTTTTGCCCAAGTCGCCCTTTCGGGTTTTCGACTTGTCGGGTCGTTTATGCGTAGTATCTTTTGACTATATCTACGTTCGCAGGGTGCGGCAAGTCATCACCGTCCATGGTGGTCAGGATCATTGCCCCACCAGAAAAGATGTTTTTGATCACAAATGGTCCTTCATAGGTAGGAGTTCATTTGCCCCTGGGATCACTTTGCGGCAAGATGATTCGCTTGATTACAAGGTCCCCGACTTGATATACTTGTCTCTTGACTTTCTTGTTGAAGGCCTTAATTATACATTTTTGATACGCCTGACCATGGCAAACAGTAGTAAGTCGCTTTTCGTCAATCAAGTTAAGTTGATCGAGCCGAGTTTGAATCCAATCGTCTTCACTCAAGGGCCCAAGCTGCAAGAAATTCCCCAAGGGTTGCACAGTCCAACTGCCTCCTATACAGTCAAAACTAGGGTTTGTGTTCTGATCAAGGAAAGGAAGTTCTCAAGGGCCCAATCAAGTCTCATATGCCTACAAATATGGTCAAGTATCCTCATATCAAGTTTCAAGGCTTTCAGCTCAAAATTGCACAGTCAAAACCCTAAATTGCACTACAGTCAACTGTAGGGGCAAAATGGTCATTTGACAGTCAAAAGTTCAAATTTTTGGTCAACATATCATTTTGAAGCCACAAACATCATTTGATCAATGCTTGATCATGATTCTCAAAATTTGGCTCAGAAAATCATCAAGATGCAAAAGTTACTATATTTGGACAGCTGAAAAAGTCAACTGAAATTGACCAGGGCATAACTTTCACATGGATTATCATAAAAATGCCATCCAAAGCTCATTTTGAAGAGAAAGACATTTCCTACAACTCATATTCATACTTCAAGTCCAAGAAATGCTCTCACAAAAAGTTATCAATTTCAACATTATAGGTCATTTTCAAAAGTCCACAAAAAGGGACTTTAAGTCAAAGGTCATAACTTGAGATTAGTAAATCAAAATGACATGGGACCAAAGGCATTGGTTAGAGGACTCAAAGACCTTTCCAAAATGTCCAAGAACATCAGAAAAGATTAAAAATTGAGCAAGTTATGCCTTGTGGAAGTTGGGAAATTTTTGGATATTTTGAAAAGTTAACTTTGATCCAAATGACCTAAAAATGCTAATGGGCCCATTTTTCTTCCATGATTCATCATTCCAAGCATATGCACGACCACTTGGCCCAAAGGGAAGTATTTTCTCATTTTTTATTTATTTATTTGAATTATTATTTATATTAATTCATTTAAATTATTTAAATACATGAAAAATATCTAACTTGCCTTAAACAAATCTTTTTATACATGTTTTGCCATCAAGATTTCGTGCACATGCTAATTAGGAAAGATTTGGGGTGATTGGATGCAAATTGATACAAGAACACATGAAAAAGATTCAAAAAGATCCTTAGAAAATCAATTATCAAAAATCATGATTACAAGAGATTTGGTTGAATTTTGTTGACCTAATCTATTCAGTACATAAGCTTGAGTGAAAACCTAATGCTAAGGGACACAGAAAGCTGCGCTAAAGAACCATTGACAAACTTGGAAAAATTCCCTAAAAGCTCAAAACTGAAAAGCACTTTCTAGGTCGATTCAAGCCTCCATTCTTGTTTCAATATCTTGCCAAGGTTGCCCTGAACACATTCCAATCACAAACATCCATCAACACGCCAAGAACTGGTATATTGAACTCAAACTGTACAGAGAAAAATTGATCATCGTGTTTCATATTTTAAGCATTTTTACAGCATTTTGTTTATAGATTCTTGTTCCTCATGTGATTCTAAAGCTAACCAATGCATCTAATTTGATTATTACGATGTATATATGAATATGCCATGAGTGAATTTTAGGGTTTTCAGAGGTTGGAATTAGGGATTTGCAAACGAGGAAAAATTAAGCCTTGAGACCACCACCATCCAGTTCAGTGCATGGAGATGAAGAAGGATCACCTATCGCGCCTAATTTATTGACCCTATAGCGCTAGTCACTATTTTCTCTAAAGCAGCCTAACACCACGTATAGAAAACCGTGGCTGAATGTTCTTGTTTTCAGAAAAATAAAAAACATGCGAAGAAGACGATGTGTTGTCCAAGCGCTATAGGCTGTTTCAAATTTGCGCGCGCTCCAACCCACTAATATCACGTCTTTATTTATTATATTTATATGCCATTATATATTAAATGAAATTGACATGGCTCAGTGGCACAGGTGTTGGTGAGGCTAGTGACCTGGGTTCGAGCCCCAGGTCTGTATAATTTCCTATATTGTTTTGCCATAAATGTTCAGGTGCAATTTCAAAAGTCCAGGTGCATCATACACATTCCTGGTCAACCGTCCACGTGCCCCTGATGGCCAAACCAAAGGCACAGATCTAAAGAGCACGCTAAGCCCTAGTCAACATTGAGGCACGCAAGCCATGAAAGTCAAAAAAAGGCTTCAGAGTAATGGGCCTGGATTTCTAAAGGCATACCTCACAATTGGGGCCTGAACCCCCCCCCCCCCTGGTTTGCAATTTTGCTTTATATTTTATTTTTTCAATTATTGTTTTATTTATTTTATTGCTTTAATTTGATTGATTATGTTTACAAAATATAAAAATGCACAAAAAAATCAGAAAAGATGAAAAATGTAATATTTTTTTTATTTTAATTATTTTCATAAGCAAATTGCATGTAAAATAAATTTAGTTTTAATTTAGGTTGCAATATTAATTCTTTTCACAATAAAAATATAAAAAAAACATAGAATTAGGTTTGATAAATTTTATTCCTTTTAATTTTCTTTTTTTTCCATAATATTATTTATTTATTTATTTTTATAATTAAATTGTACATAAAAACTAGGGTTTCATTTAGATCTTAATTTAATATTTTCATAATAAATTTAAAAGCCATTAGAATTAGGGTTTGCATTCAATTTTCATTTTAATTAATTCTTTTTCTATTAAATCTTAAAAAACACAAAAATACCAAAAACATTCTTTTAAATTTTAATTTTAATTCCTTATTAATTTAATTTTCTGCAAAAGGGTCCAACGCCCATGTTCTTAATTGTTTAATTTCGTATATTTATTTTATTTCGCTTGAATAATTATGTACCTCTCCCAAAGCCGTGTAACTTAAACTTCTCGCACCTTTAATTCTTTTAATTTGCTTTATTTACTTTCCGTCAAATCGGGTCCGGTTTAATTTTGGCGATGTGGACCCGCGCCATTTGTAATAGCTTTAGATTTATTTTCTTCGCAACTTTTAAACTGTTAAACAAAGCATGCAAGAATGAATGGCCTTAAATAAAATCAAGCGTAGAACACTTTAACATGACAAGACAAATATCAATGAAAACGACACACGAATCGCACACACCACCCCTAGGGTACGCCTCACTGTTGCCTTGCCTCGAAAGGTGATCGTCGAGTAGAGGATGTCTTAGTAAGTCCTCATGATCCGGGAACCTGGCATGAGGGTAGCTTCTAAGGTGTCTTCCTATTGCTCCGGTGATCACCATGTCCCTACAAACTCGAATTGACCCGAACACCTCCAACGGTGGTGCTACCTACCTCTCAATGGTGGGATGGCACTACTTTAAAGGACAACTACACAGACGAATTCCTTAGGGTAGGTAGACGACTCATAGATACTTGCTCTCTTCAAAAACAAACAAAAATCTTTTCACACCGACACTTTTCAAAAACTTTCAAGCAATCTTTTCAAACACTCTGACACAAGAGTCGATCTGAAACTTTCAAAGAAACTTTTTTAAAACCCACAATTGAAAAGCAAACAAACCATTTTTTGAAAACACAAGTGAGCAAGTATCTAAGAGCCCATGGATAACCATGGATAGAAAGGGTGCTAACACCTTCCCTTTCTATAACCTACCTCCCGAACCGAGAGCAATCTCTTTAAGGAATTTTTCTGTGCTTTTGTCCTTTCCATTTGGAGAAAATAAAAGACGGTGGCGACTTTTGCTTCCGCGACATTTCGCGAACCAGCGTTAAACAGTCAGTTCCAGATCCACCGATCACAGATACCATTGCTCATAAAGAACTTGGCCGCGAACCTCCTTAAGAACTTTTTTTCGTTGACTAAAGCTTCTTCAGGGTATTCTTGTGCTTCGAGATACCTTTTGACGTCATGAAACCAAGATCGGTCCACTACTTCTTCGGTATTAATCTCGTGACAATGTGCAGGTTCCTCCATCCGTTCAATAGTGATTTGAGGTGCCTCATTATCCCAGTTAAGTTTAAACATGGATGACATTGTAGCTAGCGCATCTGCCAACTGATTCTCTTCTCGCGGGAAGTGCTCGAAGGTAATCTGCTCGAAATGTGGTAACAACATCAAGACATGTTATTTGTAAGGGATGAGGTTTGGATGTTTAGTATCCCACTCTCCTTTGATTTGACTGATAACCAAAGCTGAGTCCCCAAATACAATCAAAGATTTGATTCCTAAGTCGATTGCAGCCTTGAGACCAAAGATGCAAGCTTCATACTCAGCCATGTTGTTGGTGTAGTTGAAGCAGAGTCTAGCAGTGAAAGGTGTATGGAAACCTTCTGGAGAGATAAGTACCGCGCCGATACCGTTTCCAAGTGCGTTGGAGGCACCATCAAAGTACAGAGTACATCGGGATCCTTGTTCAGGTCCGTCATACGGTCTGTTTTCTTCAATGTTGCTCAAAGTCATGATATCCTCGTCGGGAAAGTCGAACCTCATAGATTGGTAATCTTCGAAAGCTTGATGGGCCAGATGATCGGCTAGCACACTCCCCTTTATAGCTTTTTGGGTCGTGTACTGTATATCATATTCGGTGAGGATCATCTGCCATCTAGCGATTCTTCCGGATAAAGCAGGCTTCTCGAAGATATACTTGATCAGATCCATCTTAGAGATCAGTAAAGTGGTATGTGTCAACATATATTGCCTTAGCCGGCGAGCAGCCCATACCAAAGCGCAACAAGTTTTCTCGAGCAGTGAGTATCGAGTCTCACAGTCGGTAAACTTTTTGCTAAGGTAATAAATGGCATGCTCTTTTCGGCCAGACTCGTCATGTTGGCCCAATACGCACCCCATTGAATTCTCCAGGATAGTCAGATACATGATTAACGGCCTTCCTTCGACGGGTGGCATCAAGATAGGAGGTTCCAGCAAATACTCCTTGATTTTATCGAAAGCAACTTGACAGTCATCATTCCATTTAACCACCTGATCCTTCTTTAACAGCTTGAAGATTGGTTCACAGGTAAATGTTAGGTGAGAAATGAACCTTGCAATGTAGTTTAGGCTTCCCAAGAAACCTCTGACCTCTTTTTCAGTGCGAGGGGCAGGCATTTCTTGTATAGCTTTGACTTTGGCAGGATCAACCTTGATGCCTTTGTTACTGACGATGAATCCCAAAAGTTTACCGGACCTGACTCCGAAAGTGAACTTGCTAGGGTTCAGTCTGAGCTTATACTCCTTGAGTCTGACAAACATCTTTTGCAGATGGTCGAGGTGTTCTTCTTCTGTATGTGAACGGGCTATCATATTGTCTACGTAGACTTCAATCTCATGATGTATCATGTCATGAAACAAATCTACCATGGCTCGCTGATAGTATGCCCCGGCATTCTTCAGTCCGAATGGCATCACTTTATAGCAGAAGGTACCCTACTGCGTAACAAAAGTAGTCTTCTCCATGTTTTCGGGGGCCATTTTGATCTGGTTGTACCCTGAAAATCCATCCATGAAAGAAAATACCTTGTGCTGAGCTGTGTTGTCAACCAAGATGTCAATGTGCGGTAGTGGAAAGTCATCTTTAGGGCTAGCCCTGTTTAAGTCTCGGTAATCCATGCACATTCTGACTTTGTCGTCCTTCTTAGGTACGGGCACAATGTTAGCAACCCATTGGGGATAGGAAGTAACAGCAAGAAAACCATCATTGAACTGCTTCATCACTTCAGCTTTGATCTTTTCAGACATATCGGGCCTCATTCGACGGACTTTCTATTTAATTGGTGGACAGTCTTCTCTGGTAGGTGTTTACCGTGGTTATTGGTAAACAACCGCTGATCTTCCAAATGGTTACTTATTTGGTGACTCGCAGGATCGATCAGATTGATCCTAAGACATGGTTGATTTTGGGGTTTTGATTAAGTTTGATAATGGTTAAATGACAAGGAAATAAAGAAGCTTTATGTAAATTGCATGAAGAAGAGAACTTGATAAAATAAAAGGAGGCTTGAAATAAAGGCTTCGACAGGAAAAGTAAAGGGGAAAGCAAGTAAAGTTTCTGGAAAATAAATGACTTTGATCAATAAAAGTGGTGTTTCACACATACATTCTCAACAATTCTTTCTCACACGCTGGGTACTCGAATCTATATGAGTGACTTGTATATATTTGTGAACACACGCGAAAAATTGCGTGAACTACTAATATTTATACTAAAACATCCCAAGTAACCGTCGGGCAGTTACACTGCTTCGAGATGACTCCACTTGGCACGTTCTCAGCGTTCGACGCTCCAGATCTTTGCACGTTGCACTTGGTAACCGCTGGGAACCGTTTTCCCTCCAAACGCTTGAATTTCAAACCGTCCCACTCTGAGTAATGGAACACCTTCATCGAGAGGCATCTTCGACGAGCCACACCTTCGACGTCGAAGGCAACCAAATTCTCCCTTGGAAGAAATCCTCTAAGTACATTGCCATCTTCTGATGGGCATTTCGACAGACCCAGCTGGTCGAAAACATCCTTCAGCTTTAATGGCTGATATTAATAAAAACAAGGGTGTCGAATTTAGGAGCCAACAAATTGCCCCCCAAGAATGCCTTATTTCGACTCTGAAAAGAAAAAGGAATTCTTTGAAATTCCATTCGACACCTATCTTTTCACTCTTAGTCACAAATTAAATTGTGCACTTTTTGTCTTCTACCAACCACTGACAATCCCAAGAAAAAAGCCATCATTTCATTCGTATCTAAGACGTCACCTCAGTACGGCGTGCAGCGTGCCAAATGTCTTTTCACAAATTGTCATCATGACAATTCCCAAAAACGAGGGCGCACGCTGCACCCTTTCATTTCTGCAGAACGGCTATGTCAACAGGGGGACGCCACGTGTCCCACTACCTTCTGCAACATTAAATGGCATTAAATGTCCTTGAATTTGGGGATTTCCCCAACTACTATAAATAGCGCCAAGTACCCATTGTGGGACTTTTTCACGCTACCTTGCCTTCAAACTTCTTTGAACACAAACTCTCTGCAAACTTTGCAAACAACTTTGTTCTTCACTTCATCTTCAACCTTATCATCAACAATGGCGTCCGGTTCTTCCACCGCTCCTAGTTCTAACATCCCCTCCAGAAATGCTAAACCCAAGATTTTCTCCACCGCCCCCGTAGTTACTCCCACAGGCCAACGAAGGGTTCCTGAGCCCCTAGACATTGCTGAACGTGACGCTTATTCACGCCAACTCATGATTCTGGTTGGATACTCCAACCAAATCTTCGCCATGTCTGGCCCGCTCAACCCAAGCATCGCTGAAGCCATGAAGATCAAAAGCTTATTTCCAGTGCTCGAAAGGCTCAAACCTGTTGGATGCTCTAAGAAAGATGCAGAGGATAACGAAGATCCCGCTAAGGAGAAAATCGATCTTCGCTTCTTCAATAGGGGTGTTAGGGCTTTCAGGTCTAGCCCTAGCCTCACTCCTGACTACAGTGCTTGGCTGGAAAAAATGGAGAAAAGCCAGGCTTCGATCTGGAAAGACCTGGGGATATTCGACCTGGTTATGTTGTCGAAAACGGGTCTCAACTATTCCCCAGAAATGTTGATAACTTCCTTACTCTTCTGGGATTACACCCATTTCACCTTCCACCTTCCCTGTGGAATGCTGACACCCACGCTGTTCGACGTGGCTGCCATCACTGGCCTTCGACCCACTGGGGACTATTTCGACCCAGAGGAAATGTCGGAGGATCAGATTGGATTCTCTTCCACAAAACCAACCTACACCACATATATCAACCATTACCACAATAAGTCGACGGCCACTGTGTCGGATGTAGAACATATCGCGTTTCTAGCCTTATGGCTGTCACGCTTTGTGTTTTGCACAAAGTCTTTACAGGTGATCAAGAAGATGGTCACCCTCGCCACCCAACTCCACCATGGCCAAAATATTTGTTTGGCAGAACTGATCTTGGCGAATCTGTACGAGTCAATTAGCAGCGGAGCCACTCTTTTGAAGATAATCGAGAACAGAGCCAGTCTGCTGCTTGCAGGACCTTTTTGGCTACTTCAGTTGTGGCTCAATGCCACCTTCGAGTCTTTCTTACCTCAGAAGACTCAAATAAATGAGTAGGCTCCGGAGATAGCAAATAGGTGCATCGAAGGCACCAGATTGGCTCTGCTGACCCCAACTGAAGATGGGTTGGAGCTTCAACAAACTTTTACAAACTTCGTCTTGATGTTTGCAAAAAGGAAAGAGTTTGTTTCGACCATGGCTCCCTTTGCTCGACGAAAGGTTGGTCCAGAGTGGTTCGCAAGGCCCCATCCTAAATCGTCAAGTGGCCCTCAGGTCGAAGAACATACAACAGTGTGGGAAGCATTTCTCACACCAAGAATAATGCCCCTGCGATTCAAGAGCTCTAAGACTCACTTGAGCCTGATCGCGTATCAACCAAACTTGGTTTCTCGCCAGTTTGGTATCATTCAAACACTTCCTTCTCCTATTTTTCCCAGGGAGAAGTCTATGTTATATTTTTGCAACGACTATACTGAAGAGGCTGCCACCAAGCATATCGGCAGGTATGCTGGTCGAACGGTCCTTTCGTTGTTCGACTATCAGCTTAACTTTCTCTGCTCACCATCCTTCGAGGAGTGGTGGAAAAGTTACTACGCTGAAGAGTTCTTCGACGAGAAGGACTTCGTGGACGAACTTCAGAAGTCTTTTGTTCTTGTCTTGGACAAAATAAAGAAATGTAAGTTTATTCTTCCAAATTATTTTGTCTTTCCCTTTCGACTGGTAGCCTGTTAATTATTTTGTCTTCTTTCAGTTGTTCGAAAGCCTGCAGCCAAGAAAGCTGCAGAAGGCCATCAGGGAGGAGGTCCCTTGACAAAACCTCCACCACCGGCGAAGACTATAGCACCAGCGAAGACTACAACAGGCCACCAGGGGGAAGGTCCTTCGAAAAAGCCTTCTGCACCGGTAACCAGACTTTTATTATTTTCTTCTGGCTTTAACATTCTGACTTTCGATGTAGCTTCTAAATCGAACTCCAATTGGTTTTTAGGTACCTTCACCCAAGAAACGACCTGCTCTGACGGTCGAATCTGGGAGTGACGAAGAAGACGATTCTCCCCATGCTCCTCTTAAAAGGCGAAAGCTGAAGAAGGACGTTCCTTCTCCTGAGACTCGAACAATTAGAATAAAGGTTGCTGGGAGAAAGCCCAGGCCACCTCCAGTAATTATTGAAGAGCCAACGGAGGAGGAACTAAATGTCCTTCTCAATAAACCTGTCGAAAGCGACAATTCCAGCCCTGGGGCTGAAGTTCCTCTGCAGGTAATCTCTTTGACCCTTTTTTAACTCAGGTGTTGATACCCATGTTCGATTATGTCTCTTTCTAACCTAGAAGATTCTTCTTCTTCTTTTTCCAGGAAACCACTGAAAGCTCAGCGCCAAGGACTTCTGAAACGTTGGACTCTGCTGAACTCAGTAGGACACAAGAGAAAGACTTGGCGAACGATGAAGCCAATGCTGAAACAAATGAAGCCAATGCTGAGACAGAAGAACAACAAACAGAAGATCCACAAACAGAAGAGCAACAACCAAAAGAGATTCAGGTGGTTGATCTGTCGGAGGAACATCATGACGAAGGGGATCACGTTGACGCTGGCGAAGGGGATCATGGTGACGCTGGTACTGCTGAAGTTCAAGTCGAAGAGAGTCAAGTCGAGGCAAATGCTACTCAACAGCCTCAACCCCAAGACAACGCTGCTGCAAAGGTTATCACCTCAACAAAGCATAGGTCGAAAGAAGACTTAGAACTCTTGAAGAAAACTGATCTTGTTGGCTATCTGAACGCCATTATCGAGAGCAAGGGAAGTTCGTCTGATATTAGTCAGGAGGCTTCTACTCAGTCGGGGAAGTCCACTGAAACTTCTCCTCTCGATGAGGCTTTGACGAAGGTTAAGGCTCAGTTCTTCAAGAAAGATTTGATGAAAGCTTTGGAGGGGGACCCTACTGCTCCATCGTATTTGGGGGCTGTTTTGAATGCCGTAGACTTGCTAGCTGTGCCTCCGGAGGTTTCAATCTTTATCATGGAGCTACACTCCATTATTGATCAAGTCTCAGCAGACTATCAGCGACAAAGGGGCTTCAACAGCCAGCTTGAAGCGTTATATGGCAAAAGCTCTTCTGCATGGACTGCTGTAGCAGAGACGACTTCTCGAATTGCGGAGTTGTCGAAGCAAAAGGCATCTAAACAAGAAGAAGTTGATGCCATAGATCGAGAGAATGCTTCCATAAAGGCGCAAATCGAAGAACTAGAGGCCAAGATGAATGCCAATACTAAGCGCAAGGAGGAACTTCTCTCGACTGTTCCAGACACCGAAAGTCAAGCTGAAATCACACAAGGCCTAGAATTTGCTGAGAAAGCTCAAGCCTTCGACGATCAAATTGCCAAGCTTGCCCAGGCGAATGCCTTGTGCAACAAAAGATTGGAGTTGTAGCAAGCTAAATACCTTCGACTCAAGGATTCCATCCCCTTCTGATTGACTCAGCCCTTTAACCATGTATTGTAATGTGCATTCAACAATATTGCCATTTTGGCTAATTTATAAAATTTTCCATTTTGGCTTATTTATGGTTAATTTAGTCGTTACTTGTTATTTATTTTTATCTCTTGCAGTATAGGTTTATACTTTTTCAAATATTTACCATTTACTCTCAAGAGCCTTTTATCTTCACCTAACTCTTCGACTTCATAAGCTCCACCAGAAAAAGTTTGGATAATTCTGAATGGTCCTTCCCATTTGGGTGACCATTTTCCCATGCTTCGATCCCTTCGATCCATGGGAAGAATCACCTTCCAAACTAATTCTCCAGGCGAGAATGCCTTAGGTTTCACCTTTTTATTGTAAGTGTCTTCTACTCTTTTCTTCTGAAGTCTTAGTAGGTCAAGAGCGCGCAGCCTTTCTTCGTCTAAATCTACTAATTCGTCTAACATCATATCCCAATAAACTTCAGAGGGAATATCATGGTGTCTCTGAACCCTTGCAGATTGAAGACAAATTTCTGCTGGCAACACTGCGTCATGACCAAAAGTTAGCCTATATGGTGTTGTACCTATGGCTTCTTTTGGGGACGTTCGACAGGCCCACAAAATCTGGTCTAATGTCTTATGCCAATTTTTTGGCTTCTTCCCAACATGCTTTTTTATCAAGCCAATCACTACTTTGTTCGCTACTTCGACTTGACCATTTGCCTGTGCATAATAAGGCGTTGATGTTAGGAGTTTAAAGCCTGTTTCCTGAGAAAATTCCTGCATCTTTCGACCGGTGAAAACTGATCCTTGATCAGTAGTTATAGTCTCAGGGATTCCATACCTAAAGATAATGTTCTTTTGAATAAATTCAATGACATTTTCTTGGTCTACATTGACTAAAGGAATATCTTCGATCCACTTAGTAAAATAATCAATGCCTACCAATATATACTTCTGGCTCTTTGATGATGCTGGTCGAATTTCTCCAATAAGGTCCAACGCCCATCCTCTAAAGCGCCAAGGTTTCACTATCGAGTGAAGTTCGCTTGCTGGTACATGTTGGATGCCTGTATGGACTTGACATTCTTGACAACCCTTGGCGAACTCGACACAATCTTTCAACATGGTGGGCCAGTATAGTCCTTGTCGAAACAACAACCATTTCATCTTATGGCCTACTTGGTGAGCCCCACATGCTCCAGCGTGCGTAGTCGAAAGGGCTATGTATGCTTCAGTTTCACTTAAGCATTTTAGCAATACCCCTTCCGGCGTCTTTTTAAATAACTCATTACCCATGAGTACGTAACTCAACGCCCTATACTTTGTTTTTCGTTCTGTCGAAGCTACTGGATTTTGAAGATAATCCACAATGGGTTTCCTCCAATCCTGCTCTGACAAATTATCTATGAACGAAATTTCGAAGTTACTTTGATCAGCATACCCTAGTCTTGTCGATTCCAAGTCTGTTGGTGACAAATAAGTTGCTTTTATCTTTTCTCGAACTTCGATTGCTCTTTGTAATCTCGTTTTTGAAATTTTGTACCCAGATGCAATTTGTGCCAAATCGTTGGCTATTTGATTTTCCAATCTGGGTATGTGTCGAATATTGACCATTTCAAATTTTTTCAATAAACGATTTGCTATCACAAAGTACATAATGAGATTTTCTCTTATGCATTTATATTCTTTTGTGACTTGCTTAATGACTAACTCTGAGTCTCCCATTATTTCGACTCGAGTTGCCCCCAATTCCAACAATATCTCAAGGCCAGTAATTAGAGCTTCATACTCAGCCTCATTGTTCGAACAAGAACCTGATATCTTGTACTTGAATGTTGTTGGAATTTTTTCTGGAGAAATAATCAAGACTCCTACTCCTGTTCCATCTTTATGGCTGGAACCATCGAAGTAGAATTTCCAAGGTTCTATCTCCACATAATTAATACTCTCCACTTGAATTGAGTGGTCGACTATAAAGTCTGCAACCACTTGTCCTTTTACTGCCTTAAGAGGCATAAAGGTCAAGGAGTATTCAGTTAATGCTAGTGCCCACTTGCCAATTCGACTGTGCAAGATGGGTTTCAATAACATGTACTTGAAAACATCAAAATGAGACGAAACATACACATCAACTGGTTTTATATATTGCTTGAGTTTTGTACAAGAGAAATACAGACATAGACACAATTTTTCAACTTTGCTATATCTAGTTTCTGCATCGTTCAAAACTCTACTAAGATAGTAAATGGGTCTTTCGACTCCATTTTCGTCTTCTTGGGCTAACATGCTTCCCAAAGTTTTGTCGGATGCAGCTATGTACAATCTCATACTCCTATTGCTACAAGGAGGCGCCAAAATAGGTGGCTTTGTGAGGTACCCTTTGATTTTGTCGAAGGCTTCTTGTTGCTCCTGCCCCCATTCGAATCCCTCTTTGTTCAGTCGAAGTAAGGGTGAAAAGGCTTGAGCCTTCCCACTTAGGTTAGATATGAATCTCCTTAAGAAATTTATCTTGCCTAACAGAGATTGCAGTTCCTTTTTATTCGATGGCGCTTTCGCTTCCAGAATTGCCTTCGTCTTGTTCTGGTTGATTTCGATTCCTTTCTTGTGGACAACGAAGCCCAAGAAATCTCCAGCTTTCACACAGAATGCACACTTCAAAGGGTTCATCTTGAGACCATGTTCTCTCATTCTTTCGAATGACTGTCGAAGGTGGTCTATATGGTTCTTCCTGGAAACAGATTTTATAACAATGTCATCAATATATACTTGCATAAAAGTGTTAATAAAATCATGGAAGATAGAATTCATTGCTCGCTGGTATGTTGCCCCAGCGTTCTTTAGGCCAAAAGGCATCACTACCCATTCGTAAGTGCCTAAGGCCCCAGGGCATCGAAAAGCAGTTTTCGACACATCTTCTTCAGCAATGAATATTTGATTATATCCTGAATAACCATCGAGCATACTCAGGTACTCGTAGCCAGCGGCAGAATCGACTAGCATTTCCGCCACAGGCACAGGATATTCATCTTTGGGTGTAGCAGCCTTCAAATCTCTGAAGTCTATGCACACCCTCAATGTACCATTTTTCTTAATTACTGGCACAATGTTTGCAATCCATTCGACATACCTCGTGACGCGTATGAATTTGCACTTCAGCAGTCTTTCGACTTCCGTTTTGATCTTCGACAGTATTTCTGGAGCGAAGCGTCTTGGACTTTGCTTGATTGGCTTCTTCCCAGGTTTGATTGGCAACTGAAGTTCTACCAATCCTCTGTCGAGACCAGGCATTTCATTGTAATCCCATGCAAAACAGTCCTTGAACTCTTTCAACAAATGGATTACTTCCAACCTAAGTTCTGGGTCAATTTTTGCGCTGATGTAAGTTGGCTTTTTCTATGACCCTTCGCCTAAGTTGATTTCTTCTAAAGGATCCTGCGCTAACATTTTGATGTTATTCGCCAAGGGGTCCTTTTCGAAGCCCAAAGGCTCATCGTCATAGATGGCGTCGAGCCTCTGTTCCTGCATCCCTTCTGGCATGATATCAGGAGGTTCTGGATCGAAGTCCTTTCCAAGACCTGTAGAAGATAACTGTTGATCATTGGCCTGTGTGGCCATGTACTTTACTTCAGCTTCGAGAGCCGTTATCATCTTTGTTTCGGCTACGTAAGCCGAAATTCGCTTCAATGATTGTGACTCAGTCATTATCACTGAATTCACTTCCCCAACCAGTTGGTTGGATGTCAGTTAACCCACTGAAGTCTATGTGGGACAAGTCTTCTCTGTCCCATTGAAAACCATGCTCAGGGTGCAGGTATAGGGAACAAAAAGTATTTGGCGCTGGCGCCAAGTCGAAGTCAGGTGTTGGGCATGGCCCAATGTGAGCCAAGTTCTTGTCGAAGTCTGCCAGCCCTAGGTGATTCACTTCGCCCAGGTAATAGCTTTGGTTCGCTTCTATGTTTTCGACCATCCCATCAGGACGCCATAGCAGCAACCTCTGGTGCATTGATGATGGTACAACTCCAACACCATGAATCCATTCACGGCCCAACAAAAGATTATAGTTAGGTTTGGCCGATATGACCATAAACATAGTTGGTCGAAGGATAGATCCCACCTTGATATCCAGTTGGATCACTCCCATAGTGGTCCCTATGCCGCCTTCATAGTTCGACAGGACCATATTGTGAGGCTTGATGTTCTCATCACTTTTGCCTATTTTCCTTAGCATAAAGTGAGGGATGATGTTGATGGTTGCCCCACAATCCACCAAGATTTTATTCACTGTGGTTTCTTCGAGTTTAGCCCTTATAAATAAAGGCTTGAGGTGATTTTTCATCGCCTCTGTAGGTGGTTCGAAGAACCCATTCTGCTCTTCAGTAGCGCCATTATCCATGACGAAATAGCACACTGGCCTATGTTTGGCCATTTCTTGCTCCACCTCCCAATCGCTTGTTTCGACCTCCACCTGGCGGTTGAACTCTCTGGGCAGAACTGAGACTATGTTCACCATGATGTCCAAAGTGTCATCAGACTCAGAACCATCTTCGTTATCAACTTCACCTTGGTTAGGCCAAACTAGCCTATTGGTTACTGGTTCTCTTTCCAGAGGTTTCCTTTGCTTTCTTTGAGGAACATTTGAACTGGTTTCCGCCTTTGGTTCATTAGCAGCTTCCCTCTCAGCTTTTCGTCGCCTCTGGTATCTCCTCCATTGAGATCGAGACATGGGATTTTTCCCTTTGTAGTTGCTGGACACCTGTGTCACTTTGGGGGCAGCAACCTGAGGCTCTTTCTTATGTGTTAAAGATGAACCTCTTGGCACATCGAAGGAGTGCCATCTTTCCTCGCTTGGCCTCTTTCGACCAGATGTTTTGTACCATGTATCTACTGGCACATTAGTTGGAGGCCTGAAAGTCATTGGCCTCTTTTCTTGGTTTGAACCTCTTTGGGAGGCTCTTCTAGGATCATGTCGAAGATCAACACTTTCCCTTTTTTTATTTGCTGCTCTTACACCTTGAATGTGTTCAGCAGCTTTTTTGTCGAAGATTGAACTGCATCTGGGACACAGCATCACTTCTGACTTCTTTTTCTGGCATCTTTGCAGGAAATCTGCCAGATTTTCATTTTCCCGAGGGAAAGCAGTTTTGTTGGCTAGCTCTTGCCTCATGGCCTCCTCTGATGCTTTTGGTTCAGAGACTTCGACCATGTTGACATTCATGGTATCTTTGTTGGCAAGAGTCAACTGCTTCATTTGAATCTCCAAGCTCTATGTCTGGCCTTGAATTGCGGCCAAGTGAGAACTGGGTTTTGTTCCAGATTTTTGGGCTCCAACTGTCTCCAGCTTTGGGCTTTCGACCGCCTTCTGAACCGCTTCAATTGTCTTTCTGGATAGGTTCCCAGAAAAACTGCCAAAGATTGGCATGTTGACATGGTCCTTTGAGACTTCGACCATTGTGATCCCTGGCCTCTTCGACTGGCTTCTGGATGCCTCGATCACGTTCACCTCTGAAGGTTCAGCATAATGGGCTTCAGCCTGCAACGGGTTAGAGTCCACAGTCATGGGGGTCTTGTCAGCAAACTTCAACCTCCCTTCTTCGATAGCGTCTTGCACAAGATTCCTGAAAAGAAAACATTGAGACGTTTTATGGCCCAGAAAATTATGATATTTACAAAAGCCTCTCTTCTTTCTTTGATCAAGAGGAGGTACTTTTACCCCTGGGGGTACAATCATCTGGCCATCTTTTACAAGCAAGTCAAAGATCTCATCACATTTTGTAATATCAAAACTATAAGTCTTTTTGGGGAACCTATCGTTGGTCCTTTCTGGACCAGTGGGATTTTTCCCACTTGAGGGGACTAACAGTTTGCAAGAGTATGGTGGCCCTTGTTTTAGTTCCGCTAAATCGACTTCTCCTTCTTCGACAATTATAGTTTCGTCGAAGGTTTCTGGATCTTCGTCATCCATCTCAACATACGCTATCCTCTCTCTCTTATGAGTTTTCGTTGCCTTTGCTTTTTCAGCTTTGAGGCGTTCTACCTGTCAAACTCTATCGGCCAGTTGGGCCATGTCTCTCAGGTATTGAGTGTCTAACTTCTTCCTAATGGAATAATCTAAGCCGCCTGTGGCTATTTCGACTAACTCATGTTCTGGCACTTGTGTAAAACATCTTGCTTTGAGCAACCTAAACCTATTTAGATATTCGTCTATAGGTTCAGTGAAACGTCTCTTTACACTGGCCAATTCTTTCAGGCTTATCTTCGTTTGCCCCATGTAGAATTGCTCATGGAACAATCTCTCCAACTGGGTCCAATGATGGATCGAATTAGGGGGAAGAGTTGTAAACCAAGTGAATGCATTCTTTGTTAAAGAACTTGGGAAGTACTTAATCCTCAGGTTTTCGTTATTTGAAATATCTCCCGCTTTGATTAAGTATCTCGCCACATGTTCGACAGTAGATTCTGTCGTGTCCCCAGAGAATTTAGTGAACTTAGGGACTTTACATCTAGGAGGTAAGTCTGTTTGTAACACATATTCTGATAGTGGGGATGTGAAGTTGGGCCTACGAAAGCCTATATTCATCCCATTTTGAGTCATGATTCTTTCGATCATGCTTGCTAGATTATTTTCCAAACCCATGTTTTGGTATTGGATATGCTGAACCACTTCGTCAGCATTTTGGTTTCTGTTAACTAACCTTACCTCTGGGGTTATAACCCTAGGTTCTTCGACAGGCTGTTCCAATCGTGCCCTAAGATTTTCTTCGACAGGCTGCTGGACTTGGTTGATAGTGGTTTCTTCCTCTAAGAGTATACCCTGGTTTCCCCTTATTTGCGCCCTTTGGGGCTGTCGAATAGGTTGGGGTACTCCAAAGAAATCAGCCAAACGCGTCATTTGCGATGTCATCTGCTGATTCGATTGGGTAGTGTTTTGTATTAGAGGGTTCAACACTGTACTTAAAGTTTGTGCCAACATTTGAACCATATCATGGTTACTTTCGTCCATTTGTTGCCTCAAGACTGCTGTCGAGGCATTTGTAAGGCCATGTGCTACTTGGGACGTTCCTCCTAAGAGTTGGGTCCTATTTCTATTCGCCATACCTACTCCAGAGCCTTGTAGTGGCGAAGAGGCACTCACTAAAGGGTCTGAAAAAGTGGACGCAGCGTTCGTTAGGCTAGCCAAGTCAGAAGTTGGCATGCCATAGAGTGGTTCTCGATTATGACCGGCTGTCATAAATCCTGGGGGAACATAAGGCCTTGTGCCTAAATTTCCCCTTGGTAGGGGAGTTCCCAAAGGCACTCTGGGGCCTGTGAACGGAGGTAATGGCCCCGTTGTTGTGACAGTTACTGCTGGTGTTGAACCAGCGGTTATCGCTTCACTTACGGTTGGGATAACCGTTGATCCCACATTCGTTTGTGGGATTTCGTTATTGTTTGGCGGATTCGCCATCGCTTCTCTTCTTCTGGCAGTATTGGTATTGTTAGTGTATATTCTACCACTTCTCAATAACATGCAATACTTCTCTAAAAAGATGAGATTATGTTTAAAAAGGTTAAACTTCAAAAATCAACACACTGTCCCACTGGGCGTGCCAATTTGTTTACCGTGGTTATTGGTAAACAACCGCTGATCTTCCAAATGGTTACTTATTTGGTGACTCGCAGGATCGATCAGATTGATCCTAAGACATGGTTGATTTTGGGGTTTTGATTAAGTTTGATAATGGTTAAATGACAAGGAAATAAAGAAGCTTTATGTAAATTGCATGAAGAAGAGAACTTGATAAAATAAAAGGAGGCTTGAAATAAAGGCTTCGACAGGAAAAGTAAAGGGGAAAGCAAGTAAAGTTTCTGGAAAATAAATGACTTTGATTAATAAAAGTGGTGTTTCACACATACATTCTCAACAATTCTTTCTCACACGCTGGGTACTCGAATCTATATGAGTGACTTGTATATATTTGTGAACACACGCGAAAAACTGCGTGAACTACTAATATTTATACTAAAACATCCCAAGTAACCGTCGGGCAGTTACACTGCTTCGAGATGACTCCACTTGGCACGTTCTCAGCGTTCGACGCTCCAGATCTTTGCACGTTGCACTTGGTAACCGCTGGGAACCGTTTTCCCTCCAAACGCTTGAATTTCAAACCGTCCCACTCTGAGCAATCGAACACCTTCATCGAGAGGCATCTTCGACGAGCCACACCTTCGACGTCGAAGGCAACCAAATTCTCCCTTGGAAGAAATCCTCTAAGTACATTGCCATCTTCTGATGGGCATTTCGACAGACCCAGCTGGTCGAAAACATCCTTCAGCTTTAATGGCTGATATTAATAAAAACAAGGGTGTCGAATTTAGGAGCCAACGGTAGGGAGACGGTGAAGCACAATATGTGTATCAAGTCCCGACATGTCTTCGTAGGACCAGGCGAAGATCTCAACATATTCATTCAATAGCTGAACTAAACACGCTTTGACACTTGGCTCTAGGTTGGCACCCAATTTGACCTCTTTTCTGTCTTCCTCTGTTCCCAATCATATACTTTCACAATTCTTTCAAAATCTTTAAGAAGTTGAAAAGACTCCCTTTTACCCCCTACCTCTTTCGTCCTTGCAACCTGTTTCCTCCTCTCAATCAAAGATTTTTTTCAAACTGCTACCATTACTCAAAGTCAATCAAAATGTCTCAGACATCGTCTTCAACTATGGCGACTTCGTCATCCTCATCATCGTCATCATCTGACCAAGACTCTAGGGCAATCACCACATGCATAGAATCTGAAGTTCTTGAGGTCACTCCTCTCAGAGAGATGGCAACTGATCCAGCCAAAGTCAAAAAGCTCAGAACCAGACATGCAGGAAGAGCTCAAGCTATAGCCTCTGGTAATTCTTCTCATCCTTCTTCTTCTGTACCAAATAGAGAAGGATCAGTTCAAGTTCATCAAGCTATTGCTAGGCTGGTTACTAGTATACTGAGTGGAAACCAATCTGTACCGGGGATTTCTGTCCCTTTAAATCAATCAGAAAGTCCAAATGTGGAAGTTTCTGAGAATGTAGATGTCACTGAGAATGTTGTGACACAAAAAGACAACATTCAGAACCCTTCAGAAAAGGCTGCTGATCCACCTATCATTGATGTGGATGAGGATTACTCAGATAATGATCTGATTGCTAATGTGAACCCTAGCATAGCTAGGAGATTGATGAAAAGAAAGAGTAGTCAGAATGATAAACCTAATGCTAAGAAATCCAAGGCTGAAGGCATGGCTGAGAAAAGTATTCAGACAAAAGGGAAGAAGGCCCAGGTGCATACTGCTAGACAACCAATCTCTAAGAAGAGAAAAGAACCTGAATCTTCTGATTCTGATGAGGAATCAGAATTTGAGATTGATATTGAAGAAACTCCTATCAGAAGGAAGCTCCCCTCCAGCAAAATTGCTAGAGTGCCTGAAGTCCCAACAGACAACATCTCTTTTCATCATCCTGACAATGCAAACAGATGGAAGTATGTTTGCTTAAAGAGAATAGCCTTAGAGAGAGAACTCAACAATGATGCCTTGGAGTGCAAAGACATCATGGACCTGATCAAGAATGCTGGACTAATGAAGACAGTGATAAAATTTAACAAATGTTATGAAAATCTGGTCAAGGAGTTTGTAGTGAACTTGTCTAATGATTGTGCTGATGGAAGGTCAGCTGACTTTGAAAGTGTTTTTGTTAGAGGAAGAAGGGTCAAGTTCTCTCCATCAGAAATCAACAAGTTTCTTGGAAGAACAAATGAGGATTGTCCTGATCTGGAGGCAACTGACAATGAAGTTTGTCAAACCATCACAGCCAGGCAAGTAAAGTGTTGGCCCTTGAAAGGCAAGCTGAATGCCAGTAAACTCAGCATGAAATTTGCCATCTTGCATAAAATAGGTGCAGCCAACTGGGTGCCTACAAATCATAAATCAACTATCTCCACAGGATTGGGGAGATTTATTTATGCTGTGGGAACCAAGACTGCTTTTGACTATGGCAGGTACATCTTTGAACAAACTTTAAAGCATGCTGGCAGTTATGCTGTCAAAGGACCAATTGCCTTTCCCTCCCTCCTTTGTGGAATCATCCTTGCACAATATCCTGATATCCTTGTGGCAAGAGATACAGTCTGCAAAAGAGCTCCTGCCCTTGGCTTACACTACAAACTGTTTCAGGGATCTCATGCTCCAGACATTGTCATAACATCAGCTGAGACATCGTCTGTGAAGACCCAGTCCAAGACATCAGATGTCATAGCTGTTTTAAAAGAAACTTGCAAAGAGCTAGATGCTAGAAAAAGGACCCTAGAAATTCTAATTGTCAGGCTAGAAAAGGAGGAAGCTGAAGAAAATAGAAGGGAAGAAGGTGTAGAAGCTGAAGGTCATCTCAACATTGAAGAAACTAGCTCCTCTGAGTCTGATGACAGTGCTTGAAGGTTGGTTGCTGTTTGGTGGTGTTGCTGGTTGGTGCTGATATCTGGTGGAGTTTGGAAGTGTGTTCAGTTCTTTTTTCTGCTGCTACTCTTATTAACTGTTTTTGGATAACTGTATAATCACTATGAACATGTATCTTTGGCCCATTTGTGGCTAAAGAGGGGGAGAATATTTTGGTACTTAATATGTACTTGCTCAATTAGACATTCTATTTTTCTGCAGTCATTTATTTCTGCTGCTATCTATCTCTTATTGCTTAGGGTCTTTAGCCAAAAATCTGCCAAAGGGGGAGTTTGTAGTTGTTTAAGTATTGGCTTGCATTTTTGGTAAAACCCAAGTGTATGTGTGAATGTCATGACTGATGTCATAACATTCTAGTTTAGTTTGTACTGACTCATTAGGTACCTTTGCAGAAAAATATTGTAATTCAAGTACTGATGTTTATAAGTGTGTATCTGAGCATTTTGCAAAATGATCACATTTTGCTAAATCAGTAGACAGGTTTTCTCAGATGTCATAACAGATGTTATGACATCCTGTTCTGAACTAACAGGTTTGCAGGTTGGATAAGTCTAAGTTTTTTCAGGAAAATAACTCAGTCTTTCCTGAACAGAATCCTGCGTTTTCTGAGGGGTAACCTAGCTCAACCCTAACCTGGTTAATAAAGTCCTGTGACCTGGTCTTTAGGTCAAACGGAATTAACCCTAGGTTTTTGTGGAAACCCTAACTGAAGTTGCAGCTGCCATATATTCAACAGAGCTGCTGTTTTGCAAGGCATCCCTTTTATTGATCAGAAGATCATTTGTAATCTGTATAGGTTTGATTATTATACTCCAAGCAATTATCATTGTGATAAGTGACTTGGAATAGGTTTCTAATTGTAAGGGTTGTGTAGCACTCAAAGCTTTGAAGCAAGAGTGTTTGAATGTTCCTTGACTAAAGCTGTGAAGCAGAGTCAAGTTAGCTGTGTGCATCACTCAAAGCTGTGAAGCAAGAGTGATTGTGTTGCTTGATTAAAAAGCTGTGAAGCTTAATCAAGTGGTTGTTTTTGAAGAGTGTCTTCATCAATTCTTAAGTCAAATTGTTTTATGTATCACTGTTGTGATTGAGGGGGAGTGAGTAGGAACTCAGGTTTAAGTTGTACTTAGATTGGAATTGCATTGGGTAGGTCTTAAGTGAAGGAGATAAACTGGTTGGTTTATTCCTGAATTAACATCTCTTATAGTGGATTTCCTCCCTGGCTTGGTAGCCCCCAGAGTAGGTGTTGTTGCACACTGAACTGGGTAAACAATTGACTGTGTTCTTTATTGCTTTTGTATTTACTGTCATATAGTAAGTCAGATACGGTGTCATAACATTGAACGTGACATTGAGTATCTGCAGCCAGAATTTCAGTCTTCATCACCTTCGTATTCGGCATGATTGACCAGATCTTCAGAGTCACTGAAGGCCATAGCAGAATTGTTACACATGGAATCCGGAATGGATGGGTACCTGCATTTTATGAGTGTGGGTGTGTGTAAGGGATAGCCACCTTTAAACAAATAAAAATGTAAAAGGAAAGAAAATGAACACAAAAGTTTATATATGAAAACGTCCATGATTCATTAAAAATGGCATATGAAGATGAAAAATCAAGCCCTTACAAATGGACCTATATGCCCCGGGTAAGGCATAAGGCAAAAAGTGTACGAATTATTTAAAAATTATTACAGACCAAACAGGAAATGTTCAAAAGATAAATTACTGATTGATCAAAGTAATGGGAACGAATACTTTCGCCTCCCAGTTGTTCAATCCTCCTTCAATAGTTGGAAAGATCCAGTCTTCAAAATTCCTTTCTTCTTCATCATCCTCTAAAGCATGAACTCCATGATGAGTGATTTTCAATGGCGATCCTCCAGCCCGAGAGCGACGCACAGCCTTCTGACTAGCAACAATGAAACCCAAGTCGAACTTATCTGTCTTGTAAGGAAAATCTGGCAGTTGACCCCATATTGTGCTTCCTCCTTCCTTGATCATAGCCTCCGCATCTTTAAGGGATGACATCCGGGACACAGGTTTGGTAATGACGGGCACATAAGTCATTGTCTTGGCTACCGCAACTTCAGGGGAAACCTCTTCAAAGTGCTGAAAGGGGGTCTCAATGAATTCACCATCTAATTCAACATAACGAAATGAATTCAGATGGCTTCTCATATACTCCTCCTCGCCATGAACTGTCATAATTTTCCCCTGGACTGGGTACTTAAGCTTCTGATGCAGAGTGGACGTAACGGCCCCAGCATGATGAATCCATGGTCTTCCTAACAAGCAAGAGTAGAAGGGACGGATATCCATGACATAAAATGTGGAGTGGAAAGTTTCAGTACCCACTTTAATTGGGATGTCCACCTCCCCGTGGACCATCCGCTTAGAACCATCAAAGGCTCTTACAATGATATTGCTGGGCTTTAAGGTCAATCCTTCACAGTCCAATCTGTCCAGCACCTTCTTAGGCAAGACATTTAAAGACGACCCGGTATCAACCAAGACGTGTGCTAGAGTGGTCCCTTTGTATTCTACTGAGACATGCAGTGCGTCATTATGCTTTCTCCCCTTAGATGTTAGATCGTCATCGGAGAAACCAAGACTGTTGTCGGCTGTAAGGCTAGATACACACTCTTGAAACTGATCCGCAAAAGTTTCTTGAGGCACATGGGCCGTCTTCATAAATTTGATCAAGGCTTTGGCATGGGCTTCGGAACAGAGCAATAGGGCCAACATATAGATTTTTGAAGGGGTTTGCCCCAGTTGTTCTACGATATCATAGTCACTTTTCTTAATTATTTTTAAAATCTCCTCCATCTCCTTTTGAGTGGTCTCGGGGATAACCAAAGGCTGAGCCCTCATCCTGACGGGCGCTTCTTGGATCCTCTTACCTTTATCAGCAGCAACAGTAGAGGGTATAGCTTCGAGAGTTATGATTTCTTCAATTACTGGAGTTCGTACAGATATGTTGACGGGCACCGGAGTAACCTTAGAAGCACTTGAGGGTCCGAAGACTTCCCTTGGAGGAGCAATCTTCAGAGAAAAGATTCTTCCGCTGCGGGTGATCTTACTTGTTCCCGCAATATTTCCTACATCAGGATTCTCTTCATCGGAATTTTCTTTGACTGATTCGATCTGCTTAACACCGTGGTAGAAGATCTCTCCTCCATAATTCCATGCTATTGTCTTGTTGGACTTATATGGGATAGGCCCCGGCATTGTTATCTTCAGAGGTACAAACTTTGGATCGGGTGTAATATTAACAGGTCTTTTGGAGACCTTGGAAAGATTGTCGGAAATGGTGATTATAGCAACATCGTTGATTGGAGTAACAGGAGTAACAGGAGTTTTCTTAAAGAGGATCTCTTGATCATCCATCAGGCGTTTGATGTCTGACTTCAATAGCAGACAGTCGGATTGCAAGGTCGAACAAAGGTGACAATCTTTTTCACAGCCCGGGAAAATCCCGGCTTTCAACAAATTCATCTTGATCATTGGAAACAGAGTCATTAAGTCATCAGTAGCAGTAACATAAAGATCTTCTACAACAGCATGGACATTATGACCATGTTTTGGCATTGGAGCGGATATCACATTAGGCTTTTCGGGGGCATCAAACTCCACCTCCTTGGCATCTATTAAATCCTAGATCTTGTTTTTAAGGGCCCAACAGTTGTTGGTGTCATGCCCCACGTTGTCCGAATGATAGGCACACTTTGCATTTGAATGATAGTAGGGAGAAGAGGTATTTGGGTTCTTCGGCGCCTCTTTCAAGTTAGTAAGGTTTAACTTTAACAGTTGAGGGAGAACCTGAGCAGGTGTCATATTGATCCGGGTGAATTGTCGTGCAGGCCTTTCCACCCTGGCTTGGTTAGATATGGGTTGACTGCTTCGAGGTTGATCGGCTACGGAATTCTGAATCATCACAGCACCTACCACTGGTCGGCGCTCCATTCTTCCTTGATTTCTCTGGGTGTAAACAGCAGAAACTTCTTTCTTGGCTGGAAAGGTCTTCTTGATAGCAGCGGAAGAAGATGCATCCTTCTGAATTTTACCGCTCTTAATGCCAGCTTCGACTCTTTCACCCGTCAGAATTAATTCGGTGAACCCTGCAGATGAGCTCCCGATCAAGTGATTAAAGAATGGACCTGACAGGGTCCCCAAAAACATATCCACAAGCTCTCTCTCAGACAATGGTGGTTGCACCCTTCCAGCCAAGTCCCGCCACTTCTGGGCATACTCCTTAAAGCCCTCATTAGAAACCATACTCATACTCTGTAATTGAGTATGAGTAGGCTCTAAGTATGCATTATATTGATATTGTCGGTAGAAGGCAGCAGCCAAATCCTCCCAGTTATGCACATCAGATCTTTCAAGTTGGTAGAACCAATCCAATTGCGTTCCCGAAAGACTATCTTGAAAAAAGTGGGCCCACAGATCCTTATCAGAAGAGTGAGGTTGGATCTTTCTGACGTAAGACCGCAGATGCATTTTCGGACAAGACAAACCGTCGTATTTAGCAAATGTAGGCACCTTGAATTTAGGGGGAATCACAATCCCAACAACCAACCCTAGTTCTTTGAAATCCAGCCCAGGTACTCTTTGTACCTCCATGGCTGCCAGCCGATCTTCCAGATTCTTATACTTGTTGTCTGCAGGAGGGTACTACTTCTCAGAGTAATCTTCATCCTCTTCTTCTTCTTCTTCAGCCTCAGACTCGGAGGGCACAGCAGCTCCCTTTCCTTTACCAACCCCTTCATCAGACGTCGAGGGGAAATCTAGGACTCTTCTAGCTTGGTTCTCAAATCTTCTTCCCATAGTGGCCACACCAACTCTTTTCGTTTTCTTTTTCTCCTTTTCTTTTTCTAGTAGACCTTTGAGCTCCTCCTGACCCTTTGCCAAGGTCATGAGTAGCTGTTGGAATTGTGAATTTTGCGCCTGTAGATCTTTGACCGTCTGCTCTATATCCATCTTGCTGAAATAAACAGTAGAGAGATAAGGAAACCTGGTGTGAAGACCTGTTTATG
Organism: Vicia faba; assembly: GCA_948472305.1. Taxonomy (NCBI): domain Eukaryota; kingdom Viridiplantae; phylum Streptophyta; class Magnoliopsida; order Fabales; family Fabaceae; genus Vicia; species Vicia faba. The sequence goes on along the minus strand of OX451736.1, from coordinate 1,161,720,764 downwards.
CATATGATGAATGATATGTATTCATGTAATGCATTCAAGGATTCAGAAATTCAAATTTGTTGCAAACAAAAAAGAACGCACGTCATATTAATAAGACAAAATTTGTTAGTACATAAGTTCCCCATGGGCAAAATAATACAAAATCATAATGTAAAAAGACATTGCGCATCCTTTTCGGTGCTATGTAGGTGTTGAGAGTCTACTCTTCATGGAGTCGACGAGTAAGTTCCAAAACCTTCTTCTCACTGGCGTAGAAGTTGGCTTCAAAAGTATTCCGTTTTTCCTTGAGTTGTATCCAACTCTTTTGCAAATCTTCCAATGATGTTGGCATGTAAGGATGTAAGAGGGTGTATGGAACCTCTCCTTCCATAACAGGCTCTTTGATCACAGGTAGAATGTAGGGGTAAGGCATCATAAGACTCTGGGCGTGGGTTCGTACCCACTTGAGGTAAGGCTCAAGGGGGATGGAATTCTTGTGTCCCAGTGTCTTACTGTCCACCTTGTTAGGCATCCTCCAAGCTCGGATAAACCTTTGTCGAAGTTCTTGAGTGTCGTTGTCGAAGTCAAAAACCAAGTCTGGAATCAGCATGTCATGAGGGCCATCCCTTCGGGCATACCCAAATTGTCTCAGAGCCAAGCAGGGGTTGTAGGTAATGCCTCCCCTAATGCCAAGTAATGGGACATTGGGGAATTCCCCACAATGATCAATGATGCTGACATTTTCTCTGGACCGAGAACACCAATGAACATCAGAATGTGTAAGAGTCATCAACCGTTGTGACCACCTCAAGCCTTGTTCATTTTTCAAGACTGACTGGGGAAGGTGAGAAATAAACCACCTTGCTAGAAGAGGAGTACAGCACATGAGAACACCTCTTTTCCTCATTGTTCGTGTGTGAAATGAGTGGAGGATATCCCCAAACAATGTAGGCACAGGATTCCGAGACATGAAAATCTTGACAGCATTCACATCTATAAGTTGATCATGATTTGGGAACAAGACCAACCCATAGATGAGAAGAGCCACGATCTCCTCGAAAGCTTGCAGATCTAGAGAATTCTAGCAGTCTTGTTCCTTCTCAAACGGAAATTTTTCCAAGAAACCCTTGACACCACTTCTGGTTTCCCAATGACCTTTGATATCAGATGGTTGCAAGTGTAAGGCTTGAGCAACATCTTGAGGCTTTGGTTCTCTTTCCGTACCGTTGTAGGTTAGTTGATGGAGAATAGGAATCCTCAGGAGTTAAGAAAATTCCTCCAAAGTAGGCACTAGTTGGTAATCAGGAAATGTGAAGCAATGGTGTAGGGGGTCAAAGAACTGGAAGAGAACTTTCACCATGTCTTCTTCAATGTTGGAGTTGACCAAGTTGAGAAGTCTACCATGTCTTTCACTGAAGGGATAATTCTCTGGAATCTTAGAAGTAAGCTCCTTTAGTTGAGGAGGAATTATCACAAGGTTGACCTGAATAGTTTTCCTGCAAAGTGATTCCATTACCTACAAAACAGGAACAAAGATGAAGATCCAAACCCTTGAAATGGTTAGTGGATGCATATGATGCTTTATGATGTTCATGATGTATGCACAAGTATATGTACAAGCAAGTCATACAAGTTCCTAGTTTCAGGCTTGCATGGGGTTTCATAGGTAAGTACCCTCTTGAAGTTAGTTGGCTCAACCTGTCCAATAAATAGTAACCGGGTTCTAAGGAGCTCAATATCACTGGATTATTTTTTGTGTTCATTGTTTCAGTTTAGACGCTTAACTGGCGACCAAAATATTCCAAGAAAATAATCCTCAATGAGTGTAGTATCGAGTATCTACCAACTTCGGACTGCACCAAAGCCGGTCATCTCACTACCCCTAATAAGGCCAAGGTGGTCAAGTAAAGGTTCTAAAAGTTCATTAGTGCTTCATGACATCACTCAGCGGCCCCGTATTCTCTTTGATTGACTCAAAGGCTACCGGTAGCCACAAATATGTCGCACAAATATAGCTATTGCTTCAACCATGTCGGTATACCCCGCACAGTTTCCACAATGTATTGTTATTTACCTATGAATGTTTCCCAAATCCGGGTAGAGGATTTCAAACCCAAACAATAGAACCAAGTGTAAAGCAATCAAAGCAAAAAAGGTAAGCATGTAAAGGTGATCTAAACCCTAAGGTAACCCCACTTTTAGATATCTCCCCAGCAGAGTCGCCAATTCTGTGATACGGTGGGAGAACTGACTTGAGGTTTTGCGTTTGTGTTTGCAAATGTTTCGGTTTAGCAAGAGTCGCCACCGACTTTTTATTTTATCCAAAGGAAAGGTCAAAAAGCACAGGAAAAACCTTTGAGATGTTTTCTTAGGTTCGGGGGGTAGATTATGAAAAGGGAAGGTGCAAGCACCCTTTTCATCCATGGTTATCCATGGGCTCTTAGTTACTTGTTTAGATCACTTGCTTTTGCTTTTCAATTGTTTGAAATGGTGCTTTGTGTGTGGTTTTGAAAATGTTTTGAAAAGAGGCCATCGTTGTAGCAACCTTTGTAATGATTCTTGTTTGAATATATACAAAGGTGTATTGTCTTTTGAAAAGATTTTTCAATGTTTGAAAGTTTGTTTTGGGAAATGTTTTGAAATTGTGTTGTGAGGTGTGTTTGAAAATAGCAAGGATGTTTTTGCAAGTTTTGATCAAGTAACTAAGAGTTGTATACCCTATTTTACTCAAAGATCTTTCCTACATATTTTAACCCTTTTGACAGTGTTTATTTTACCATTGCATTTGGTAAACAACCTTGTATTTGGATGTTAAACGGGACAGGCGCGGGTCATCGTATTGACCATGATAGCAATTGTGCTAAATAGCTTTAGCAAATTTTTGAGGGACTAGATCATTTTGTATAGGCAACCAAGATAGCGTCATCGAGGGACTATGATCTTTTGTTTTTTTTTTTGTTTTTCCAAGATACTCAACATGCATAACATGGCCATTAAAAAGGCAACAAGTGGATGAAACCCTAGGGGTGCATGTGTGTATTGTGTTGTCAATTTACATGCTTTTAGGTCTTGTCTTTAGGTCAAACTATTTGTTTTGATATTGGAATTAATATTGCATACAAACCCTAATCTCTATCATGGCATATTTGAAAGCATAAATGCGTAAAAGTAATCTAGGCTATTACATTGATATGGGGAGAGGGATACAATTTTTGAATGGGGGTATTTGCAAGAAATTAAAACCCCAATATTTACTATTACATCCAAATGGAATTCTTTGCATTAAATAATAAATAAACAAAATTTAAACAAAGCAAATTAAGTATAAATATGCAAATTATTATAAGTATGCAAAGAAAATGTTTTTATTTATTTTTATGTGTAAAAATATAATATTTAATGTATTAAAAAGAAAGAAAATAAAAGGTTATTTTTGTTAAGGGAAAAACCATAAATTTTGTTTTAAGAAAATATATTTATTAATATTATTTATTTATGTACAATAAAAAATAAAAATATATACAAGTGTCAAAAAATAAAAATATTAGAAAAATATTATTTTTAATAATGGTGGAAACCCTAGCTTTATTTGTTTTAAGATAAATATATATTATATTATTTATTTTATATACAAAAAAATAAAAATAAATATATACAAAGAAATAAAAACATGTGGAAAAATATTATTTTATATGTATAAATAATAAAATAAAAATATATAATATCTCTAAAATATTTATTTGTTTTTATTAAAGAAAATAATAGTATATACTAATTAATAATTATTTTCATGTTAGAAAAATAAAACAAAATATAAAAATAAATGTGAAAATTTATAAAAATATTTTTGGTATTTTTTTATGTTTAGAAAATATAAAATAAAATCAGAAATGAAAAATAAATAGAAAAATACAAAAATGTAAAGAAATGGGCCAGGGGGTGCAGTTAGCAAGGCAGGGGGTGTCAAAAGTGAAACAGGCCAAGGCCCAGCCCACTGAACTTCATCTTCAACCTTTGAAACTCAAAAAACGCGCGCCCTGTACAAAATGTCCAGATCCTGCATACGTGCTCTAAAGCAAAAACTCACAACACCAAAGTCATAGCATTTTTCAAGACGATTCCAACCATATAAGAAACTTAATCTAACTCTCAAAGACCAGAGAGAATTTCTCTAGCCCTAATTTTTAACCTAACTTTTTCAGGATGTTCATGAATCAAATTCTCTCAACACACTTAACTTAAATGAAAACTGAGCATATGTACAGCTTAAGGGCTATGAGTACTACATTTTTTATTCACAAACCTAAGCCTAATGATTCCTAAATAGAAAGATAGGAAGTTGCAAAATACCTGTTTCAGTTGGACATGAGTATGGCAATGTAGAGCTTTTCAGTGAGGCCTGAGATGCTTGGGAGCTTGCTTGAACTTCCTCTGACCATCCTCAATGCTTAGTTTGCTTTGGATGTGCTTGAACAAGCTTGTAGAAGTCAACCTTCACAAGCTGAAAACAGAAATGGTGAAGCTTGCAAATGGTGTTACAGTCAATGGCTAGTGGTTGGGATAGTTCAGGTCGGTTATATGGAAGGTGTTGGAACAGTTTTGGGGCAAAACGCATGAGGGGTTTGTGATTTGGAACTCAAAGTGTAGAAACTGCCCTGTTTTGCAAGAGGAAGGTGATTTTGTGTTTTGGAAGGTTTGAGGGTTCAACAACTCGTGTTTCTGGCTCAAGGCAAAGTGTAAAAATTGTTTGGAATGTTGGCAAGAGTTGATTATATCAGATGCTCAAGTTGTGTAGACTTTTGCACATTTCTTGGTTTTGAAGTAAGAAATGAGAATTGAAAATGTTATGGCTGTACTGGCTTGTACTCTAGCTGCTCAAAGTGGTTGAACTTTGCTTGACATTAGGGAGCTTTGTTTGCAGCAAAGGGCTTGGTGTATGGCTCACGAAAAACAATTTGACATAAAGCATGCTTTATGTAAATGGTATTGCTCAATTTTTGCCAAATATGGATTAAACTTTTGTGTAATCCTCTAATGATCAGAACAAAGCTTCAAAACATTGGATTTGCATTTAATTATTGAGTATGAAAGGGTTTAGAGACCTGTAATCAAGTACAAAGCAAGTTTGGACAGATTTTGCAACTTGTGTCAACATGAAAATGCCATGGATCAAAGTGAGTTTTTTCCAAATTCAAATCTTTGATTCTCCCTAACCATAAATGATTTTGGAGAGTTCTTGGACATTTTAGAAATCTTGTAACATGATCTACAATCCATCTTTGAAATGCAATTTGAGATTACAAGTGGAACTATGTGAAAAAGGGTCATGAAGATAGGTCAAAATCCTGCCTAAACTAGGGCAAAATTTCACTAAGTTTAAAGTTTCATGGACCCTTGTTCCAAAAATCATAACTTGAGATCCAAGCATCTTTTTGGAAAACTTTGTGAATAAAAGTTGTAGACTTTGTGGAGGATTACAACCTTCATGTTGGAAGTTTTGTTTGAATCCAATTGCATCATGGTGAAAATGTTGGGCAAAGTTGGGAAAAAATAAGAAAATTTCATAACTTAGAAAAATTCTAAGTTATGAGATTTTTCAATTTTAAACCCTAATTTGCAAAATTAGGTTTCTTGATGAACAAGTTTCATCTTTTGACACATTTTGATGAAAAATGACCCTTGGCACTTGATTTTGACCAAAAAGTCAAAGTTTGACTTTTTAGTGTACAATCAAATTTTGATTAGTTGACTGAAAAATTCAACTATCAATCCAATGCATTTGAGATCTTTTGAACCTTGTGAATAGGTCAAGATGATGCCATTGAGTCCTTGAATCCATTCTTCAACCCAATTTTCCATTGGCTAGGTTAAAAATTAGAAATTGCCCTTGTGCTGTCAAAACCCTAAAAATGACCATTTTGCCCTTTTGATGATCTGATCAAATTTCTTGAGGAGTTATGGTCCAAACTTGATCAAATGATTCATATGAGCCTATAATGTCGATGTGGATCAAAAATTGTGAGGTTTGACTGTAAATTGGCTACAGTTGACCTTTTCCCCAATACAGCTGATTTTTAGATCAATTGTCCAATTGACTGGGCAAAAATTTGATTCAAGGTTTGAAACTTGGTAGAGGCAATCTTGTAAGTCCAACATGAAGTATGAAAGTCACTTTGAGCATTGGAAGTCCAAAAATCCCTGTGCAAACTCAAACCCTAATTTAGGTCATCAGTGCAAGGAGATGTCTTAAGCAGAGCAAACCCTAATCCTGTCTGGAGCTCAAGGAGTCTTGTGAGGGGAAATCTTGATAAAATGAGAGGGAAAATTTTGGGGTACAACAACTGCCCCTGTTCAATCTTCTTAAACCTGAAGAGTTAGATTGGCGAGTTTGCCTTTCGTGACTCGAAGGTAAAAGATGATTGGACATTAGAGTGCCCGTAAATTTGCACTCGTCAAAATGTAGTTGAGGGAATGGGCTTAAAGATGCCATTTGGAGATGGTAGAATCTTGCTGGAGATGGGGTTAAAGATTCCATCCAAGAATGTTTGTTGAAAATCGGGAGAATGAAAATCAGAATGGTATCCATATCTGGAACGTATCTGAGTTGTATCTGGAGATTGGATTCGTATGAGCAAAGGAATGGCGTCCGTGTCTGGAGCGTATCCGAGCAGTAACTGTATTTGATTCTTGAATAAATATCAGAATGACTGCCGTGTCTGGAGTATATTTGTATTGTATCCGAAATCTGAAATCTGAATAAGCGACAGAAAGACATCCGTGTCTAGAGTATCTCTGGGCTGGGGAATAGGTTTGAGTGAGTGACAGAATGGCTACCGTGTCTGGAGCGTGTCTGAAGTTGAGATCTGTATGAGTAGCAGAATGACTTCCGTGTCTGGGGTGTATCCATACTGTAACTGGGATCTGGACAAGTGACAGAATGACGTCTGTGTCTGGAGTGTATATGAACTTGATAGTTGATAGTTGAATCTGAATGAGAAATAGAATGGCTTTCGGGTCTGGAGCGTATCTAGTCTGTATCTGATTGCTGAAGTATGAATGAGTAGTAGAATGATTGTCGTGTCTAGGGTTTATCCATATTGTATCTTGACTTGAAATTCTGAATAAGTAATAGAATGACCGCCATGTTTGGGGTGTATCCATACTGTATCTGAAATAAGAGATCTGAATGAGTAGCAGAATGACTTCCATGTCTTAGAGTGTATCTGTACTGTATCTGAAATCTTTGAACATTTGTTAAAGGTAGCTTTTAATCTTATCCTGAAAAGGGTAAAATGTTAGCTAAAACACAAAGTTATGTTTCATGACATGTATGATGCAATAAAATGTGTTCTATCAATGTTTATGATATATGAATGTAATGGATGCGCATGTAAGCTGATTAGTTGTCTTGCTGAGGAAGATAAATCCTTGATAGCCAGAGATAATGAAATCTTTGACTTCTGCCGGGGAATATAAATCCTTGACCGCTGTTGGGGATTCCAAATCTTTAATTGTTGAGAATGAGAAATCCTTGGAACACTGTTGGGGATTAATAAGACCTTTGACAACTTCTGTGGGGATGTGAGAATCCTTCACGACTTTCCTAGGGAATAAGGAAAACTCTGACGATCTCTACTGGGGAATTAAAACCTGGGAGGCTTCAACTGGAGAAATGAGATCGGGAATCTTCGATCTGCTGGGAAATAACTTTGTGGGGAGAATGCTTATTCTATTGAAGAGTTTTCAAAAGCTGGAGTTGTATGCCAACACTCTGAGGAATTATCCAAAGCTGTTGTCTGGTTTCTAAGATAACTTGTAGGGGAATCTTCTGATTTTAAGACAAATCTCTGGGGAATTGGAGGAAACTGGATGGTCTTCCACCGGGGTTTATGGGTTGAAGTTTTGGACTCCGTTGGGGAAGAAAGTTTTATCTTCACTGAGGGTTTATAGTTCAAAGTTTTCTGGCTCCGCTGGGGATTGGGAATTTGGAAACTTACATCTGATGGGGATTTTGAAACTTAACTCCGCTGGGGATATGTATTTCAAGGTTTTAGCTCTGCTGAGGGTTTCTCCTGGAGTTGCCTAAAGACGTTTTCCCATACTTTCAATCTGTCAGTAATTATTCTTTTTCATTTCATTTTATTTCTAAGCAGTGATTATATTCAAATGCATATGCTCATTTTATAAATCATTGGACGTTTTCAAATAAAACACAAGTGTAAAGAAAACTAAATGGCAAATAATTTTCTGCACTTTGGAGTATTTTTGTATTAACTTTGTGTAAGTATTTTGTACAAAAGAGATAGACATCCTAGTAAGAGAGTATTGTCATAAAATTGAGAAAAATTTATACAAAGAAAGATGGCTATGTGTAACAATTCCATGGGGTTCCCATTCTACTATAGCCTTCGTAACTCTGAGTATCTTATCCATTCGTTGCTTCGTCCGTAGATGACTGGATTGATCAGAAGCTCGGAGCTTGTCCGTGAAGAGATTGTCCTTAAAGTGATCCGACGAGACATAGTCATACGCTTTAATTCCCTAACTTTTTCCTGGACCTCCCTTTCGGGTTTTCGATAAACAGGGAAACCCTTTTTTCCCAAGTCGCCCTTTCGAGTTTTCAACTTGTCGGGTTTACAGATTTTTTCTATTTATCCCTAACTTTTTCCTGAACCGCCCTTTCGGGTTTTTGATTCACCAGGATGCCCATTTTTGCCCAAGTCGCCCTTTCGGGTTTTCGACTTGACGGGTCGTTTATGTGTAGTATCCTTTGGCTATGTCTGCGTTCGCAGGGTGCCGCAAGTCATCACCGTCCATGGTGGTCAGGATCATTGCCCCACCAGAAAAATGTTTTTGATCACAAATGGTCCTTCATAGGTAGGAGTTCATTTGCCCCTGGGATCACTTTGCGGCAAGATGATTCACTTGATTACAAGGTCCCCGACTTGATATACTTGTCTCTTGACTTTCTTGTTGAAGGCCTTGATCATACGTTTTTGATACGCCTGACCATGGCAAACAGCAGTAAGTCGCTTTTCGTCAATCAAGTTAAGTTGATCGAGCCGAGTTTGAATCCAATCGTCTTCACTCAAACCAGCATCTTTCATGATTCTCAAGGAGGGAATCTGAACCTCGATGGGTAAAACATCCTCCATGCCATATACCAAAGAAAAGGGTGTTGCCCCAGTTGAAGTGTGTGTCGTGGTATCGAGAGAAGATGAGGAAGATTGTGAAGTACCGAGAGAACTTGCTAGACTATTACAGCAAGAGGAAAGAGCAATACAGCCTCATGAAGAGTCGGTCGAGGCGGTAAACTTGGGTACCGAGGAGAATAAAAAGGAAGTCAAGATAGGTTCCAACTTAGAGAATGGTGTCAAAGAACGGTTAATCTAGATGTTACGTGACTACGTTGAGATCTTTGCCTCGTCATACGAAGACATGTCGGGGCTTGATATTGATATTGTGGTTCATCATCTACCGATGAAAGAAGACTGCCCTCCAGTGAAGCAGAAAGTTTGTTGTATGCACCCTGAAATGTCAGAAAAGATCAAGGCTGAAGTTATGAAACAGTTCAATGCCAGATTCTTAGCTGTTACTTCTTATCCATAATGGGTTGCGAACGTGGTATCGATACCTAAGAAGGACGGTAAAGTGTGTATGTGTGTAGATTACAGAGATTTGAATAGGGCGAGCCCCAAGGATGATTTTCTGCTTCCCCATATTAATGTTCTGGTTGACAACACCGCACATCATAAGATTTTCTCCTTCATGGACAGTTTCTCTGGTTATAATCAGATCAAAATGGCGCCTGAAGACATGGAGAAAACAACTTTCCTCACGCAGTGGGGCACTTTTTGCTACAAAGTTATGCCTTTTGGGTTGAAGAACGTTGGGGCAACCTATCAACAAGCTATGGTAACTTTATTCCATGATATGATCCATCACAAGATAGAGGTCTATGTTAACAACATGATAGCCAGGTCTTAGTCTGAAGAAGAACACCTTGATCATTTGTAAAAATTGTTTGAAAGGCTGAAGAAGTACAAGTTGAGACTGAACCTGAACAAGTGCACCTTTAGAGTAAGATCTCGTAAACTCTGACAGTGTCAAAGGTATTAAGGTAGATCCTTAAAAAGTTAAATCTATTCAAGAGATGTCAACTCCCTACACCGAGAAGGAAGTTAGAGGTTTCTTAGGAAGCCTAAACTATATTTCCAGATTCATTTCCCACCTAACCGCTACTTGTGAACCAATCTTCAAATTAATGAAGAAAGATCAAGTAGTAAAGTGGAACGATGATTTCCAGATGGGCTTTGACAGAATCAAAGAATATCTTTAAGAACCTCCAATTTTAATGTCACCAGTTGAAGGAAGACCTCTGATCATGTACTTAAAGGTGTTAGAAAATTCAATGGGGTATGTGCTGGGGCAACATGACGAGTCTGGTCAAAAAGAGCATGCAATATACTACCTTAGCAAAAAGTTTACCGACTGTGAAACAAGATACTCATTGCTCGAGAAAAATTGTTGCGCTTTGGCAATGGGCTGCTCGCCGACTAAGACAGTATATGTTGACTCACACTACCTTATTAATATCTAAAATGGATCCTATCAAATACATATTCGAGAAGCCCGCTCTCTCCGGAAGAATAGAAAGATGGCAAATGGTTCTGACCGAATACGACATTCAATACACTACTCAAAAGGTAATCAAAGGAAGTGCACTAGCTGATCATTTGGCTCATCAGGCTGTAGACGACTACAAATCAATGAACTTTGAGTTCCCAGACGAGAAAATTATGTTAGTAACCGACTGTAAAGAACCTGGACCGAATGAAGGACCTGAAAAAGGATCCCGATGGACTATGGTCTTTAACAGAACTTCCAACATGCTCGATAATGGAATTGGTGCTGTGATTATCTCCCTAGAAGGCTTCCATACATCCTTCGCTGCCAGACGGTGTTTTAACTACACTAACAATATGGAGATTCAGCCCTGGTGATCAGTCAAATTGAGGGAGAATGGGACACGAAGCATCCTAATCTCATCCCCTACTGAGAGTATATGTTGACATTGATCCCTTATTTTGAAGAGATTACCTTTGAACATGTTCCACGAGAAGAAAATCAGTTAGCGGATGCGCTAGCTACTATGTCATCCATGTTTAAGGTCATATGGGATAACGAAGCCCCTCGGATCACTATCGAAAGATTAGACGAACCGACATACTGTTATGAGATTGATACTGAGGGAGTAGAGGAAAAGCCTTGTGTTGTACCCCAAAATTTTCCCTCTCATTTCTCAAGGAATCAACCTGGATCCTCAAGTTTGCTTCCATCCAATTCCAAGCCTTGAACTGCAATTTTCCAAGAAAATCACTCACAAGGGCAAAATAGTCATTTGCATGCTGAGAAGTCTAACTTTGACTTTTGGATCAAAACCAAATCTCAAAAATCATATTTCATCAAGACATGTTGAAATATGAAGTTTGTTTCATCAAGAAATTCAAAAGTCAATTTACTTTGGGAAAAGTCAAAGTTTTAAATACTTAGAACTTTTCTAAGTGTTTAAGAAGCATGACAAAACTCAGAACTTCTGACCAGATTATCACCCTAACACTCAGCAAATTCTGGATATTCTCAAGGCAAAGTTTGGTCAGAACTTTTGGGCAAATTTTCACAAAAGCTTCAGTCAGAGTTTTCCAGGGTAATTCAAAGAAGGTTAAGAAGCGTGTTGCAAGCTTTCTAGAAGGTCTGAAAACTCCTTTAGAACATGTTGGAGCCAGAAGATAAGAGGATCAGAAGATTAGATGCTACGCAAGCTAAGAACTTCTGATCCAGAACTAAGCCTTGGTGTAGAATCTCACGTTGCAGGATTTCTGGTTGTGATAAGTCTCATCATCATTTAATGCTCACAACCATTTTCTGAGTCTTTATCCAAAGGATTTCCCCCACGTGTACCTCTACTGTCTTGGGATAGCAACTTCGGTACTAAGTCCATACTTTGCTTTTTGCTTTTCCTTAATTCCTGCTGACAACCACCATGCTTGCTTCAAGAACAAGGAAGCGCTTCAGCTTATGAAGGTTATATTCAACGCTTTGGTCAGAACATAACCAAATCCCAAAATCTTGTTTATACAACATGCTGCAGACCTATGACCAATAGCTAGGTCAGCCTACGCCTGCATCCCATAATTGCACCAAACTAGCATATGAAAACAGTGATGAAAAAGAAAAGGAACAGGATGATAAAACAGGTCCAAATCCCATTAGTCTTTCCCCCCAAAATCACAACAAATTCACCTATAAATACTTTGCTCCATCACACGTTCAAGAGGCTGACTTTTGGAGAGAGATTGGCCAAAAGAGAGAAGAGGAAACAGGGAAAACCTTTGCAAATCCAAAAAAAAACCTTTTGTTCCTCCCCTTTGAATCAAAGAACACAACCATTGTTCCGTCACTCTCGCTGATTCCAGAACATCCAAAGGCAGCAACTCAAAGCTCCAAGCACGCTCCAGATTCAAGGTAAGTCTTTCTGACTTTGCATTTTTTTTCATTCAGAACATCATTAATATGTAAATATCATAATATTAATGTTGTACATATCATTGCATAAGTAGAAAATCTATGGATCAGAACTTCTTGATTAGGACTAACTCAGATTTAGGATTAGAACTTCTATAAACTTTTGTGCTATTATCCTTCTGATTTGCTGTTTATTAAGAACTGAATAAATTGTTGATGTGCTGATTGAGTGTTGAAATATGGCATTAAAACTTCTGATGTTCATTCATAGATTTAACATACAGAACTTCTATGATTTTTCTCACTGTTAAACACACACAGAACTTCTGAGTTCTCTTCACTATTTTAACATGCAGAACTTCTATGATTTTTCTCACTGTTAAATACACACAGAACTTCTGAATTCTCTTCACTATTTTAACACACAGAACTTCTATGATTGTCCTCACTGTTAAACACACACAGAACTTCTGAGTTCTCTTCATTGTTTTAACACACAGAACTTCTATGATTTTTCTCACTGTTAACACACACTGAACTTCTGATTCTTACATGTTGATAACGCACTGAACTGCTGATGTTCACTCACTGGCTTAGCACAATACAGAACTTCTGATGATTCACTCACTGTTTTAACACAGCACAGAACTTCTGAGTTCTCCTTACATGTCAAATACACTGAACTTCTGATGTTTCCACTCGCTGTTTTCAAACACTCAGAGTTTCTGATTTTTTTTACATGCTGATAACGCACTGAACTGCTGATATCTCCTTACTTTTTTAGTGTAATACAGAACTTCTGACTTGTGGCCCACTGTCTGAATACCACCCAGAACTTCTGTGTTTTCCCTCTAAAATTTCTTGCAGGACCTCAGAGTTTACCAATCCAAAACTTCTTATTCCACTGACATCTCCTGCTGAGTCACAACGCTCTTGGCTTCAGAACTTCTGATCCTATTTGTTCTTCTTGCAGCAGCACGCTGTTTCTATCTTGCATTTATTTTCCTTTTCATTATTTTTAATATTAACATAAAAACATAAAAATATTTTTCTTTTATTTATTTACTTCTTTTTTTTCATTAAGACAAAAACATTTTCTAAACAAGTCTACTTCTTTCTTATATTGTACATTTCAATATGGTTGTAATAGTATTTTAGGACTTAAATTCCTTGCTATCCCCATTCATAAATATGTACCCCCATCCCTAAAATATTGTAATAGCGTAGGACTTTACATTTCTGCAATTTATCGCTTTTAAATGTAAATTCTAGTAATTAGGGTATGTATGGCAAGATATGAAATTGATAAATAGATCACCCTAATCAAGACTAAAATGCATGTAATCAAACACACTTGCACATTAGCACCCCTAGGATTACTCTACTTATTTCCTTATGAAAAATGGCCATGTTATAAATGTGGGATGTTTTAGCACAAACAAAAATATAAGATCATAGTCACTTAATGACGCTATTAAATTTGCCTTTCGAAATGATCTTAGTCCCTAAAGAAAATATGCTAAGTCATCTAACAACATTGCTATCATGGTCATACGATGACCCAACGCTTGTCCCTTCACATCCAACGATGGGGCTTCTCACCAAATCAATGGTAAGATAGCAACATCTAAAGGAGGAGGAAAAGAACATCTAAGACCTTTTGAGAAGGTAGATTACTTTTAGTTGCTTGCTCAATTTCAAAACAAACATCCTTGCTATTTTCAAAAACAAACACATACACTTTCAAAACATTTTCAAAACACTTTCCAAACGTGAAATATTTTCAAAAGCTCGACACTTTGTATACGTTCTTACGAACGAGAACTATTACAAAGTTTTCCTAAACGATGCCGCCTTTTCAAAATACTTTCAAAAACACACAAAACACATTTTCAAACAAAAGCAAGTGATCTAGCAAGTAACTAAGAGCCCATGGAAAACCATGGATGAAAAGGGTGCTAATACCTTCCCTTTTCATAATCTACCCCCCGAACTCAAGAAAATATCTTGAAAGGTCTTTCCTGTGCTTTTTCACCTTTCCTTGTTGGATAAAAGATAAGTCGGTGGCGACTCTTGCTAAACCATAACATTTTCGAATACAAAACGCAAAACAATCAAGTCATTTCTCCCACTGTATCACAGAACTGGCGACTCTGCTGGGGATTTCTATAAAAGTGGGGTTACCTTAGGGTTAGATCACATTTACTTGCTTACATTGTTTGTTTTCTTTACATTTTGGTTCCTTGTTTGGGTTTGTTTTAAAATCCTACACCCGAATTTAGGGACACCTTTTAGGTAAGTAGCAATAAACTGTGAGGGAACTATGCGGGGTTTACTGACACGGTTGAAGCAGTAGCTACGTTGATGTGGCACTTTGGTTGGTACCGGTAACCTTTGAGTCAGCCAAGGAGAGTACGGGGCCGCTGCATGGTGTCGTGAAGCATAAACTGACCTTAGAACCTTACTTGACCAACTTGGCCATTAGGACATAGTGAGATGACCGGCTTTGGTGCAGTCCGAAGTTGGTAGATACTCGATGCTACACTCATTGAGGTTGGACTCTTGAGCTTTGTTTGGTTGCGATTCAATCGCCTATTGAACGAAGTTGGGAGAAATATCGGTGATATTGAGATCCCTTAGAACCCAGTTACTATTAACTAGGACAGGTTGAGCTAACTAAACTTCAAGAAGGTAATTACCTACAAACTCCATGCAAGCCTAAACCTAAGGACTTTTCTGCTTTGCGTGAATATGATTATTTGTATATAAACTTGCTTACCTCGCATATTTGTACATAACATCATGACATCATAACATCATACCATAGCATTTCCTTAACCATTTCAAGGATCTCAAGGGCCTGTGGTGCAGGTTATGATGAACTAAACACTGTCAAAATCAAGTACAACGAACCAGAGTCAAGGGCTATAACCCACTTGACATGGTGAGCTTGACTCTTGAAGAAGGACTCTCAATGACACGAAGTTTCTTCAATCAAGCTGCAATTAAATTCTAACAATTTCTTGTTTACCTCGCGAAATCCTTGAAAACATGCATCCACATATCATGCATCATATCATGACAGGTTTCTCCCACACAAGTCTCCTTATCTTCCTACTGTTTATTTCAGTAAGATGGATATGGAACAAACGGTGAAAGATCTCCAAGCTCAAAAAGCTCAATTCCAACAAATGTTCCTGGATATGGATAAGGGGTAAGAGGATCTGAAAACTCTCCTTCTCAAAGACAAGAAGTCCAAGAAGTCAATAGGCGTCCTGAACTTGAGAAAAAGACCTAGATGACCAGTCAAGGGAGCTCTAGATCTTTCAACTCCATCCAACATGGAGGATAATCTTGAAGAAGACCATAATTTAGAGATTGATGAAGTTGAAGCTGACTACTCCGAGGAACAATATCCTCCCATTAATGACAAGTACAAATAGTTGGAGGATCGCCTCAGTGCTATGGAGATTCAACAGATACCTGGCTTGGATTTAGGAGTGGGTTTGTTTTATGGAGTAGTCATTCCGCCAAAGTTCAAAATCCCTACCTTTGCCCTGTACGATGGAGTCTCTTTCCCTAAGATGCACTTAAAGTCTTATGTCTGCAAGATTCAACCATACACAACTGATCCAAATCTTTGGATCCATTTCTTCCAAGAAAGCCTAGTAGGGACTCAACTCTAATGGTTCTATCAATTGGAGAGTTCTCGCATCCACACCTTGGAAGATTTGGCTGCTGCTTTCTACAAACATTATCAGTATAATGCTGATCTTGCACCAACTCGTGTGCAATTGCAGAAGATGACCATGGGTTCCAATGAGAGCTTCAAAGGGTATGCCCAAAAGTGGAGAGATCTGAATGGTAGGGTGCATCCCCCTTTGACTGACAGGGAGCTGATTGACATCTTCATGGGAACTTTGATAGGGCCTTTCTTCAAACACATAATCGGAAGCTCATCGACCGGGTTCACCAAGCTAATATTGACCAGCGAAAGGGTCGAAGCTGGCATCAAAAGTGGAAATATCCAAGGAGCTACACCTTATGATGCTTAGAAAAAGCCATACAATGGGAAGAAAGAGTCCAATGCTGTGTATGGTTAAAAGAGTCGTCATGACCAACACGTAGGAGAAATCTTGATCTCTAATCCTACGCCTGCTCAACAAAGACAGGGGCATCAGCGTAAGGAGGTTGCACCTAAAATACAATTCACTAAGATCAACATATCACTGGCTCAAGTGCTACAACACATGTTGAAGGCAGAGCTGATTACGTTAAAGGTTCCTCATCCGAACCCTAAGACTTCTTCTCCTAACTACAACCTGGGTGCAAGGTGTGCTTATCATTCTGGTAGCCCAGGGCATGACACAAACAACTGCTGGGCTCTGAAGAACAAGGTCCAAGACATGATTGATGCCAAGGAGATCGAGTTTGACCCTCCGGAGACTCCAAACATAATCACTGCTCCTATGACGAATCATTGAAAGCTTTTGTTCATTTGAATTTTCAAGCTGGAATTTCTCTTTTGTTATTCAAACAATTATCTATTAATGTCAAACTTTGTTTCATTAATAAATTGCATATGTTTGTCTTGAATTTATCCATTCATTTTCTCTATACTTAAACTATGCCTTTTACTCACTTTATGACATTCAACTCTTGCTAAAGGTTACAAGCCTTTAGAGGGAGGATGACGAAAACAATGCCATAATATCATACAGTATACTTTTGGACAGACCTTGCTGGCGATGTACATGCATTCTTTCAAATCCTAAACACTGGAGTTATAAGGAAGATAATCCCTAGTCAACCCCTTCGAGCCAAAGAAGTAGGAGTTTTCTGTTTTAACACAAATTGAAACCTTTAATCAAAACATGGGGCAGGGTAGTCTCTCAGTTGATTCAAATGCGCGTTAAGCCATAAACTCTCATGACGTCAAGAAACATTCCTCTGGAATAAAAATACGGTGATGGTTCCTTATCACATAGGCAGTCATTATCTCTCAAAAAAAGGAAAGGCCCACTAAGTCAAAACCTACAAAGGAGACTTGAGAAAACTGGGGCATCCCACTGACTGTAATCTCAAAACAAGAACAGGCAGGCAAAAATCAGGGATAACAAATCAAAAGGAGGTCAATACAAATCCTCAACAACATAAAAAAGGTTGCAAAAAAATGATTGCCTTCTGATAAACTTAACTTGTTTGAACCATCACCAAAATGTCATTCCAGACTCAATTGGAGTTCAAACGCACAATTAACTGAGTTTAGGACTAAAGAACATCACGAAGAGCGGGTGGGTACAAATATACTTTGAGCCTTTATCCTTTGTTTCTTAAATCGTGAACCAAGCCACGTTACAACCCTTCAAAAGTCCTAATTGAAGCATGGGTTAGTTCGAAAGCATATTGTTACAAAAGGTATCCTGACTCCTGTAAGGCTTTGCTCTAAAACCTGAGTTTGAATTTTCTTAGCAAAATTTCTTTACTCGCTAAAACGCATTTTCAAAAAAACTTCAAGACAAACATAAACTTTGCACTACTTGAATATCACTATTTGCATATGGCTATTTGTTTGACAGCAGAGAAATTCACACAATGAATATCCAGTGAACAAAAGCTCTCTCAGTGAACAAAATCAATTCAAGAAGGATGACACTTCCATTGTCAAAACTCCTATCAACAAGGGGACCTGACATGTCACCATCCAGCACACCTGGGGAAGTCCAGTCAAGATTCCAAGAAATCTCTCAAAGTGCAGAGTAACCAGGGGCAGGTCTCCATCTCCGTCAGTTGGGGAATTGAACGTCAATCTCAGCGAAGGTTTACGTACAATCAAACATTTTTGGAAATACCACAAACACTTGCTTCTAGGGGCAATGACAAATCTCCCCAAAATCCTTCTCATTGGATGACTCCCAGCAAGGGTTTAATCTCTGAAAACCTTCCCCCAACTGAAACAACCTCAAGAGTCCTCGAAGACTTTCCCCAACGAAGTCGTCACCTCTCTAGCAGACCGGCAACGGGGTTTATTTCCCCAACAAACTACAAATTCCCCAGTTTGAGTTTTCCTTTCCAACTACTACAAATCAAAGGACCACAACTCCTCTTCCCCAGTAGACTACTCTACAATCCCCAACAATTTATTGTGAAACCTGGACTCGGCCAGATATCAGTTCAACTTCGACTCCCTAGTAGAGCAACGGACAACCGAGACTCCAGAACTATTTTCCCAAGCAAGAATCAACATTCTCCAATAGAGTTTTCAATATTTCCCAACAGAGTTCCCCTTAAATAACAAAACAGGAACCCC
Source organism: Vicia faba (assembly GCA_948472305.1). NCBI lineage: Eukaryota > Viridiplantae > Streptophyta > Magnoliopsida > Fabales > Fabaceae > Vicia > Vicia faba. Next base: position 1,161,701,950 of record OX451736.1, on the reverse strand, counting down.
CGGTGGAAATACTCTAAGCAAGTTTGAAGACACACCAACTCTTCAACAGCAGTCCAGGATTTAACAACTCCCCAAAATTTGTCAAGGATTTATTTTCCAGACAAAGATACACTTCAATAAACATGTCACATTTTATACATCCTATTTGCGTACATGATAAGTGCATACGACGCAATCTCATTTATTTTGAGAACATCATGACATCATGCATTTCATACATCATGACATTGCATATAGCTAACATTTTACCTTTTGGGGGAAAAGGTCAATCAACAGATGGCTACCATGAACCTTTTCAAGTTCCAGATTAATACTTGTAACAAGCCAGGAAAACTATTTGTGGACGACTGATTGTAGATTAATACCTGTAACAAACTAGGAAAACTATCTACATGAAGAGATTGAATATTAATACCTGTAGCAAGCCAAGAAAACTATCTTTCTTTCTCAGGTCAGAGATTAATACCTGAAACCAGAAAGGACAACTATCTCATCGACCAACCTTTTCAAGTTACAGATTAATACTTGTAACAAGCCAGGAAAACTATCTGTGGACGACTGATTGTAGATTAATACCTGTAACAAACCAGGAAAACTATCTACATGAAGAGATTAAAGATTAATACCTATAGCAAGCCAGGAAGACTATCTTTCTTTCTCAGGTCATAGATTAATACCTGAAACTAGACAGGACAACTATCTCCTCGACCAACCTTTTCAATTTCCAGATTAATACCTGTAACAAGCCAGGAAAACTATCTGTGGACGACTTATTGTAGATTAATACCTGTAACAAGCCAGGAAAAGTATCTACATGAAGAAATTGAAGATTAACACCTATAACAATCCAGGAAAGCTATCTTTATTTCTCAGGTCAAAGATTAATACCTGAAACCAGACAGGACAACTATCTACTCGACCAGCTCAAACAACCCAACCTTCAAATACAGTCCAGATACGATCCAGATTCGGATGTCATTCTGTCACTCATTCAAATATAGTCCAAATACGATCCAGATGCGGACGCCATTCTGGTAATCATTCAGTTCCAGCTTACAGATACAGTCCAGCAATCATTTCTGGATGGCATATTTAAGCCCATCTCCAACAATTATCCATTACCTCTCCAAATGGCATCTTTAAGCCCATTCCCTACATAATCAACTAACACATCTTCGAGTGCAAATTTTCTGGGCACTCTAGTGTTCAATCATCTTCCACCTTCAAGTCACGAATGGCAGAATTACCAATCTAACTCTTCAGGTGTAAGAAGATTGAACATGGGCAGTTGTTGTACCCCAAAATTTGCCCTCTCATTTCTCAAAGAATCACCTTTGATCCTCAAGTTTGCTTCCATCCAATTCCAAGCCTTGAACTGCAATTTCCAAGAAAATCACTCACAAGGGCAAAATGGTCATTTGCATGCTGAGAAGTCTAACTTTGACTTTTGGATCAAAACCAAATCTCAAAAATCATATTTCATCGAGACATGTTGGAATATGAAGTTTGTTTCATCAAGAAATTCAAAAGTCAATTTACTTTGGGAAAAGTCAAAGTTTTAAATACTTAGAACTTTTTTAAGTGTTTAAGAAGCATGACAAAACTCAGAACTTCTGACCAGATTATCACCCTAGCACTTAGAAAATTCTGGATATTCTCAAGGCAGAGTTTGGTGAGAACTTCTGGGAAAGTTTTCACAAAAGCTTCAGTCAGAGTTTTCCAGGGTAATTCAAAGAAGGTTAAGAAGCGTGTTGCAAGCTTTCTAGAAGGTCTGAAAACTCCTTCAGAACATGTTGGAGCCAGAAGATAAGAGGATCAGAAGATTAGCTGCTACGCAAGCTCAGAACTTCTGATCCAGAACTAAGCCTTGGTGTAGAATCTCACGTTGCAGGATTTCTGGTTGTGATAAGTCTCATCATCATTTAATGCTCACAGCCACTTTCTGAGTCTTTATCCAAAGGATTTCCCCCACGTGTACCTCTACTGTCTTGGTATAGCAACTTTGGTACTAAGCCCATACTTTGCTTTTTGCTTTTCCTTAATTCCTGCTGACAACCACCATGCTTGCTTCAAGAACAACGCAGCGCTTCAGCATATGAAGGTTATATTCAATGCTTTGGTCAGAACATGACCAAATCCCAAAACCTTGTTTATACAACCTACTGCAGACCTATGACCAACAGCTAGGTCAGCCTATGCCTGCATCCCATAATTGCAACAAACTAGCATACAAAAATAGTGATGAAAACTCAAAGGAACAGGATGCCAAAACAGGTTCAAATCCCATTTGTCTTTCCCCCCAAAATCACAACAAATTCACCTATAAATACTTTGCTCCATCACACGTTCAAGAGGCTGGCTTTTAGAGAGAGATTGGCCAAAAGAGAGAAGAGGAAATAGGGAAAAACTTCGCAAATCTAAAACAAAACCTTTTGTTCCTCCCCTTTGAATCAAAGAACACAACCATTGTTCTGTCACTCTTGCTGATTCCAGAACATCCAAAGGCAGCAACTCAAAGTTCCAAGCACACTCCAGATTCAAGGTAAGTCTTTCTGACTTTGCATTTTTTTTCATTCAGAACATCATTAATATGTAAATATCATAATATTAATGTTGTACATATCACTGCATAAGTAGAAAAACTGTGGATCAAAACTTCTAGATTAGGGCTAGACTCAAATTTAGGATTAGAACTTCTATAAACTGTTGTGCTATTATCCTTCTTATTTATTGTTTATTAAGAACTGAATAAATTAATGATGTGTTGATTGAGTGTTGAAATATGGCATTAAAACTTCTGATGTTCATTCATAGTTTTAACATACAAAACTTCTATGATTTTTCTCACTGTTAAACACACACAGAACTTGTGAGTTCTCTTCACTGTTTTAACATACAGAACTTCTATGATTTTTCTCACTGTTAAATACACACAGAACTTATGAGTTCTCTTCACTGTTTTAACACCTATAACTTTTATGATTGTCCTCACTGTTAAACACACACAGAACTTCTGAGTTCTCTTCACTGTTTTAACACACAGAACTTCTATGATTTTTGTCACTGTTAACACACACTGAACTTCTGATTCTTACATGTTGATAACGCACTGAACTGTTGATGTTCACTCACTGGCTTAGCACAATACAAAACTTCTGATGAGTCACTCACTGTTTTAACACAACACAAGACTTCTGAGTTCTCCTTACATGTCAAATACATTGAACTTCTGATGTTTACACTCGCTATTTTCAAACACTCAGAGTTTCCGATTTTTTGTACATGCTGATAACACATTGAACTGCTGATATCTCCTAACTTTTTTAGTGTAATAAAAAACTTCTGACTTGTGGCCCACTGTCTGAATACCACCCAGAACTTCTGTGTTTTCTCTCTAACATTTCTTGCAGGACCTCAGAGTTTACCAATCCAAAACTTCTGATTTCACTGACGTCTCCTGCTGAGTCACAGTGCTCTTGGCTTCAGAACTTCTGATCCTAGTTATTCTTCTTGCAGCAGCACGCTGTTTCTATCTTGCATTTATTTTCCTTTTCATCATTTTTAATATTAACATAAAAAACATAAAAATATTTTTCTTTTATTTATTTACTTCTATTTTTTCATTAAGACAAAAACATTTTCTAAACAAGTCTATTTCTTTCTTATATTGTACATTTCAATATGGTTATAATAGTAACTTAGGACTTAAATTCCTTGCTATCCCCATTCATAAATATGTACCCCCATCCCTAAAATATTGTAATAGCGTAGGACTTTACATTTCTGCAATTTATCGCTTTTAAATGTAAATGCTAGTAATTAGGGTATGTATGGCAAGACATGAAATTGATAAATAGATCACCCTAATCAAGACTAAAATGCATGTAATCAAACACACTTGCACACTAGCACCCCTAGGGTTACTCTACTTGTTTCCTTATGAAAAGTGGCCATGTTATGCATGTGGGATGTCTTAGCACAAACAAAAATATAAGATCATAGTCACTCAATGACGCTATTAAAGTTGCCTTTCGAAATGATCTTAGTCCCTAAAGAAAAAATGCTAAGTCATCTAACAACATTTCTATCATGGTCATACGATGACCGAACGCTCGTCCCTTCACATCCAACGATGGGGCTTCTCACCAAGTCAATGGTAATATGGCAACATCTAAAGGAGCAGGAAAAGAACATCTAAGACCTTTTGAGAGGGTAGATTACTTTTAGTTGCTTGCTCAATTTCAAAACAAACATCCTTGCTATGTTCAAAAACAAACACATACACTTTCAAAACATTTTCAAAACACTTTCCAAACGTGAAATATTTTCAAAAGCTCGACACTTTGTATATGTTCTTACGAACGATAACTATTACAAAGTTTTCCTAAACGATGCCGCCTTTTCAAAATACTTTCAAAAACACACAAACTACATTTTCAAACAAAAGCAAGTGATCTAGCAAGTAACTAAGAGCCCATGGAAAACCATGGATGAAAAGGGTGCTAATACCTTCCCTTTTCATAATCTACCCCCCGAACTCAAGAAAACATCTCGAAAGGTCTTTCCTGTGATTTTTCACCTTTCCTTGTTGGATAAAAGATAAGTCGGTGGCGACTCTTGCTAAACCGCAACATTTGCGAATACAAAACGCAAAACAATCAAGTCAGTTCTCCCACCGTATCACACCTTGGTTCTATGAGGTGAAAAGGTATCTTGAAGCCCAAGAGTACCCTGAGGGGGAGTCCATCAATGATAAGAAGTTTCTGAGAAGGTTCTCTGCCAAGTTCTTCCTGAGTAACGAAATCTTATATAAGCGCAACCATGATTCCACTTTACTTTGGTGTGTGGACAAGAGAGAAGCTGAGAAGATCATTGAGGATATGCACGAAGGTATCTTTGGCACTCATTCTATTGGGCACATAATGGCTAAGAATATTTTGAGGGTAGGTTACTATTGGTCCACTATGGAAACAGATTGTCATCATCACTCTCGAACTTGTCACAAATGCCAAATTTATGCTGACAAAGTACATGTGCCTCTGGTTCCTTTAAACGTCTTGACTGCTCCTTGGTCGTTCATGTTGTGGGGTATTGACGTGATTAGAGAGATTAGACCTACCGCTTCCAATGGACATCTTTTCATTCTCATCGCCATTGATTACTTCACAAAGTGGGTAGAGGCAGCCTCATTCGCTTCTGTTACCAAGAATGTTGTGGCTCGGTTCATCAGGCATAATCTTATCTATTGGTATGGTATCCTAGAAAGAATTATCATAGATAATGGTACCAACCTCAATAATACTATGATCACCGAGCTCTGTATGAAATTAAGATCCAGCATCATAACTCTTCTCCTTACCGGCCGAAGATGAATGGCGTTGTGGAGGCCGCCAATAAAAATATAAAGAAGATTATAGAGAAGATGACGGTAACATATAAAGACTGGCACGAGATGTTACCATTTTCTCTTCACAGTTCCCGCACCTCAGTGCACACATCAACGGGGGTAACCCCTTTTTCTCTCATATACAGTATGGAAGTTGTCTTACCCGTTGAAGTCCATATCCCTTCCCTGAGAATCATGAAGGATGCAGGTTTAAACAAAGACGAATGGATTTAGACTCGACTTGACCAATTGAACTTGATCAACGAGAAGAGGCTCGCGGCTGTTTGTCATAGTCAGGTGTACCAGAAATGTATGATCAAAGATTTTAACAAGAAGGTCATACGTCAAGTATGTCAGGTTGGTGACCTAGTAATCAAGCGCATCATCCTTCCACAAGGTGAACCCAGGGGCAAGTGGACTCCTACATACGAAGGACCATTTGTGATCAAAAGTATATTTTTCGGTGGAGACATGATATTAACCACCATGGATGATGACGACCTTCCACACCCTGTATACGTAGACATAGTTAAAAGACACTACGCATGTGTTGTACCCCAAAATTTGCCCTCCCATATTCTCAAGATTTGTCAAGAATGATCCTCAAATTAGCTCAAGGGTTGTACAGTCAAACCACCTCCTAAGACAGCTGAAAATAGGGTTTTGGTTCTTTCAAGGAAATTGAGGTTTTTAATGGTTCAATCAAGTCTCATAGGCCTATATACATTCTCAAGCACCTACATGCCAAGTTTCAAGACTCACAGTGCCAATTTGCATAGTCAAAAGCTCCATTTGACCTACAGTCAATCGCAAGGGCAAAATGGTCATTTTGCAGTCAAAAGTCAGAATTTTTGGTCAACATCTCATTTTGAGTTCACAATCATCATTTGATCAAGTCTTGATCATGATTCCACAAGAATAGCTCAAAAATCATCAAGATGCAAAAGTTACTATTTTTGGACAGTAGAAAAGTCAACTGTATCTTGACCAGGGCATAACTTTTTCATGGTTTGTCAGAAAAATCCCATCCAATGCTCATTTTAAAGACAAAGCAATTTCCTACAATCCATCTTCACACTCCAAGTTCAAGATATGCTCTCACAAGAAGTTACCAATTTTTACATTATAGGTCAATTTCAAAAGTCAACAAAAGTGCACTTTGAGTCAAAGGCCATAACTTGAGATTGGTAAATCCAAATGATATGGGACCAAAGGCATTTGTTAGAGGACTTCCAGAGCTTTCCAAAATGTCCAAGAACATGGTTATATGATCAAAATTGAGCAAGTTGTGCATTGGAGAAGTTGGGAAATTTTCATGAATTTGCAAAAGTCAACTTTGCTCAAAACATCTTCTTTTTGCTAATGGGCCTCAAATCTCTTCTTGAAACTTCACCCATGACCTATGCACGACCCATCAAGATTAATTGGATTTATTTTCTTATTTTTATTGATTAATTGGATTTTTAATTAATATTAATTCATTTAATTAATTTAAATTATAGGAAAATAGAAGATTTGATTTTTTAAATCAACTTGTGAAGCAAATCTGATCAAAACATGCTGGCAAATTCGTGCACAAGTCAAAGATACAAAAAAATCCAATTTTGGCAACTTTTTTCAATCATGAAGAATCAAAAATATTTGATTTTCAATCAAAGATTTAAACATTAATGCACATGGGTTGGATCCAATTTTCTGACCTAATTTGTTTCCCTTATATGCAAGCAAGCAAACCCTGACCTGGTGGACGATTGAAAGGCTGCAGAAACAACCATACAGTTTCAAGAAATTTCAAGAAAAGTGAAAACCTATTCTTGCAACCTAGGCCAATTCAAGGCATTCTATTCATTCAAATAAACTGCAGGAGGTTCCAGGAACGTTTTGCAAATGAATTCACGCACCAAAGCTCAAAGAATCGTCACACACAGTCCCACGGTTTACACTTTTGATTCAGAATTATATATCTTAATTCATGCGCATTTGACTTGTTTTTTTGATTGATTTGCATTGCTAGAGACTGAACAAAGCTAATGGCATAATTGAATTGAACTGTAATGCCCTGAATCGTGAGATGCCATGATCAAATTTCTAGGGTTCTTGAGCTTTAAATTAGGGCTTTCTGAACCAGGGAAAATTGGGACCAGTGAGACACATGACTGAAATCGTGAGGCCAAGACGAACACAACCCATACCTCGCAAAATATTTATGCTTGCTATATTTCTATTCGCTATTTTTCCTTGCAAGGGTTAGTGGAGGTTAAAAACCCCCGCTATCTAATTCTAACTATGCAGAAAAAGGTTGAAGACGATGAGGTGTTATCACATGGTTGGCCAATTTGAAAAAGCGTGCGTTTTGTTTTAGTTACAGTATATTGATTGTTTTTTATATATAATAATTTCCACTTATTTCAATAACAAGTAAAGCAGCGTAGTGGAGTGGTTGGTGCGTTGGCCTGGAAGCATTGGGACCTGGGTTTGAATCCCAGGTCCCCCCAAAACATTTATTCCTTTTTTCTTTGTATGTTCCCATGCAGGTTTCAAAAGATGGTCCACTATGTACCTCAAACCTCAACACGCCAAGTGTCTCCGAGCCTGGATCCAGTGGCCAAAATTGAAGGACTATCATACTCTCTGTTCATCGCATGCGTAGCAAACTCAGAAAGTCAAAAAGGCTAATGCATAGTGGGCCTTCAGAATTGCCAAAGACACCTCCTCTTGGGCCCATCACCCCCTGGGTTTATTCCTTTTTTTTCTCTTCTTTTATATTTTTCATTTAATTGTTTTATTATTAATTATTATTATTATTATTACTTAATTAACCAAATTAATTTTTTCATAAAAATCAGAAAACATAAAAATATAATATTTTTATTTATTAGATTTAATTAGTTATTTTTGTAAATAAATAAGTAATTAATTAATTTAGTTTTAATTAGGTTAATTTTAATATTTTTGCAATAATTTAAAATCAACATAGAATTAGGGGTCTTGACAATTTTAATCATCTTTATTTTTTATTTCCTTAAAAACATGAAAAACTCAAAAAATATCTTTCTTTTATTTAAATTAATTAATTAGTCTAGGTTTAATTTAATTAAATACAAAATAATAAAAAATCTCTTTCTTTCTCAAAAAAAGGGTCAAAACCCTAAAAAACTCTCCGATCCAATTTTTTTTTCTCGAGCGTGATTATTTTTTATTCATAATTTTTTATCATATAATTGTATTTGCTCCGAGGATGTAATAGCTTTAATTAGGACCTATTTATCGCTTTCATTTAACTTCCCGCAATTTACTTTTTCAAGGGTTTATTTTTGGCGATGTAAATACTCGACGCCTTGTAATAGCTTAGTTTATTTTCCGCAACTATTAACTGCTAGATGTATGCTAAATAGGCTATGCATGTCAAGATCTCTCTTAAAATAAAATCAATCGTAGCTCACCATAACATGTACAAAGATAACATAACTGAAACCTGACACACTCGCACATGCCACTCTTAGGGTACGCCTCACTTGGTTGCCTCGACGTGGTCATTGAGTATAGGGTGTTTTAGAGGTCGCCCTCTTGCCTAAAGATCAAAGTTGCCTCGAAATGGTTGCCTCGATAAAAAATGATCTAAGACACTAGGGTTACCGCTAAGGCGTCTGTGATCGGTGGATCTGGAACTGACTGTTTAACGCTGGTTCGCGAAATGTCGCGGAAGCAAGAGTCGCCACCGTCTTTTATTTTCTCCAAATGGAAAGGACAAAAGCACAGAAAAATTCCTTATAGAGATTGCTCTCGGTTCGGGAGGTAGGTTATAGAAAGGGAAGGTGTTAGCACCCTTTCTATCCATGGTTATCCATGGGCTCTTAGATACTTGCTCACTTGTGTTTTCAAAAATGGTTTGTTTGCTTTTCAACTGTGGGTTTTAAAAAAAGTTTCTTTGAAAATTCCAGTTCGACTCTTGTATCGGTTCTCAAGAGTGTTTGAAAAATTGCTTTCGAAAGCTTTTTGAAAAGGTGTCGGTGTGAAAAGTATTTTTGATTTGTTTTGAAATTAGAGCAAGTATCTAGAGTCGTCTACCTACCCTAAGGAATTCGTCTGTGTAAATGTCCTTTAAAGTAGTGCCATCCCACCATTGAGAGGTAGGTAGCACCACCGTTGGAGGTGTTCGGGTCAATTCGAAGTTCGGGACATGGTGATCACCAGAGCAATAGGAAGACACCTTAGAAGCTACCCTCATGCCAGGTTCCCGGATCATGAGGACTTACTAAGACATCCTCTACTCGACGATCACCTTTCGAGGCAAGGCAACAGTGAGGCGTACCCTAGGGGTGGTGTGTGCGATTCGTGTGTCGTTTTCATTTGCATTTATCTTGTCACGTTATTGATGTTCTACGCTTGTTTTTATTTTGGTCCATACATTCTTTCATGCCATTATTTAACAGTTAAAAGTTGCAAGGAAAGTAAACTCTAAGCTATTACAAAAGGCGCGGGTCCACATCGCCAAAAGTTTCTCGAACCTAATTTTGACAGAAAATAAATAAACAAAGGTAAAGAATTAAAGAGTGCGAGCAATTATTTACAAGGCTTCGGGAGAGATACATGAATATTTAAACGAAATAAAATAATATGCGAATTAATAAAAAAAAAATTAAGAGCGAGGGCGTTGGACCCTTTTGCAAAGATTAAATTAATGGTGGAGTTAATTAATTAAAAAAATGTTTTTGGTATTTTTTAATATTTTAGGATTTAAATGAAAAGAGAATTAATTAAAATTAAAATAAGATGCAAACCCTAATTCTAGTGGCTTTTAATTTATTAAAAAAATATTGAAGTTTTTGACCTAAATTAACCCTAAGTTATTTTCATGCAATTTAATTATAAAAAATAAAATATTTAATTATTTAATATATTTATGAAAGAAAAATAAAAAAGGATGAAAAATCATTAATTAAACCTATTTCTACATTTTTTAGATTTTTGTTAAAAGTATTAAATTTGAAACCTAATTTTAACTAAGCTTAATTATATACAATTTAATTACAAAAATATTAAAACAAAATATTTATTATATTTTTTCTCTTTTCTGATTTTTTTATGATGTTTTGTGTTTTTTATGAAAATATAATTAATTTAATTAAACCAATAATAATTAAAAGAAATAGAATTAAATAAAATTAAAAAAAAATATAAAGAAAGTGAAAAATATGCAAACCTAGGGGGGTTGTGGTCCCCAACATGGAGGTTCAAGTTTAGTAATCTGGCCCATCAAACTTGGCCTCTTTGGACTTTTGCCAGGTAGCATGCTGAAGCATTGACTTGGATCTACCATGTTCCTCAATTCTGAGCCTTGTGATGGATGAAGCTGAACGCGTGGCATGCTGGGTTTGGAAGTGTATGGTACGTCTTCAGTCTTGAAGTGCATGTGAACTTTTATTGAAAAATAATATTGGGATAATTGAAGACCTGGGGCTCGAACCCATGTCATGAGGATTAACAATAACAACGCTTGCCAGCTGAGCTAATCTACACATGTTAGTATATAATAAACAAACAAATATAATAAAGAAAACAAGCGTTAGTGGGAGCCTCTGCGCGCGAAATTCAAACCAGCTTATCACATATTGCCACGAGTTCATCTTCTTCATGTTCCTGAAACGCAAATACATTAGGCAACGTTTTTCTACGCGTTCTTTTAGGCATCTTTAGGGAAAATAGCAATTAGCCCTCAGACACTCATAAATTGAGCGCGAGGGTTGGTTCTTGTTCGTCCAAACGCGTTGATTCTTATGGTGGTGGTCAGGGGTTCTAATTTTTTCTTGTTACAAAACCCCTAATTTGAAGCTCTGTAAACCCTAGAAAACAAACATGGCATAATCGCGTACACAGCATAAAAACACAATTGAATCATTGGGTTAGCTTTGGAATTGCATGAGGAGTATGAATCACATATTAAAACTTATTAAAAATGCATGAATGAAGATGCACGATTGTAAAAAAAAGCAAGAAAAATCAGTTTCTGTACAACGATTCTTTGAGTTTTGATGGATGTTTGTGATTGGAAAACGTTTAGTGGACCTTCAGGAAGGTGTTTGAACAATTATTAAGCCTTGGATCAACCTGCAAAAGGGTTTTCAGTATTGAGTTTTTTAACCAAAATTCCAAGTTTGATTATGGTTTTCTGCGCAGCTTCCAGGGTTAGGATCCTTAGGTTTTCGTTCAGGCTTATGTATAGAATAGATTAGGTCAAAGAAATTGTCCAAAGATCCATGAATTAAAGAATTCAATATTTGATTTTTCACCATGATTTCCAAATCTTTTTCCATGTGTTTTTTTGTTCCCAATCATACCAATCAATCCAAATCTTTCCATATTGGTACATGCACGAAATCTTGAGGGTAAAACATGCACAAAAAGATTGAAAAAACTTAGGTTAGCATTTTTCATGTATTTATTTTAATTTAAATGAATTATTATTAATAAAAATCCAAATAAATAAATAAAAAATGAATAAAAACTTCCCTTTGGGCCAGGTGGTCGTGCACATGCCATGGATGATGATTTGTGGAAGAAAAATAGGCCCATTAGCAATTTTAGGTCATTTGAGCCAATGTTGACTTTTCAAAATATCCAAACATTTCCCAACTTCCACAAGGCATAACTTGCTCAATTTTTAAGCTTTGCTCATGTTCTTGGACATTTTGGAAAGGTCTTTGAGTCCTCTAACCAATGCCTTTGGTCCCATGTCATTTTGATTTACCAATCTCAAGTTATGGCCTTTGACTTAAAGTCCCTTTTTGTTGACTTTTGAAAATGACCTATAATGTTGAAATTGATAACTTTTTGTGAGAGCCTTTCTTGGACTTAAAGTATGAAGATGAGTTGTAGGAAATGTCTTTCTCTTCAAAATGAGCTTTGGATGGAATTTTTCTGATAATCCATGTGAAAGTTATGCCCTGGTCAATTTCAGTTGACTTTTTCAGCTGTCCAAATAAGGAAACTTTTGCATCTTGATGATTTTTGAGCCAAACTTTGAGAATCATGATCAAGCATTGATCAAATGATGTTTGTGACTTCAAAATGATATGTTGACCAAAAATTTGAACTTTTGACTGTCAAATGACCATTTTGCCCCTGTAGTTGACTGTAGTGCAATTAGGGTTTTTGACTGTGCAATTTTGTGCTGAATGTCTTGAAACTTGATATGAGGATGCTTGACCATGTTTGTAGGCATATGAGACTTGATTGGACCTTTGGGAACCTCATTTTCTTGACCAAAACAAAAACCCTAATCTTGACTGTATAGGAGACTTTTGAGCTGTGCAACCCTTGGGGAATTTTGGAGCTTGACTTTGCAATTTCCTGAAGAATATGGGAGGGCAAATTTTGGGGTACAACAGCGTCCTACCATTGCTTTAGTGACCACATGTCCCTAACATCGAATTGACCCGAAAAATCCAACGACGGTGCTACCTACTTCTCAATAGTGGGATAGTACTGTCTAAAGGACATTTACACATCTTAATTTCTTTTGAGTAGGTAGAGGTTCTTGGGTACTTGCTCTTTCAAAACAAAAATACTTTTCGCACTTAAACTTTTCAAACAAAAGTTTTCAAACAAACACTTCATACACTCTTGAGGACAGATACAAGAGCTAAATCGAAGTTTTCAAACAAAACTCTTTTCAAAACCCACAAACACAAGAAAAGCAAAACTTTTTGAAAACATAGTGAGCAAGTACCTAAGAGCCCGTGGATAACCACGGATAGAAAGGGTGCTAACACCTTCCCTTTCTATAATCTACCTCCCGAACCCGAGAAACATCTCGAAAAGGAATTTTGCTGTGCTTTTGTCCTTTCCTTGTTGGAGAAAATAAAAGACGGTGGCGACTCTTGCTTACCGCGACATTTTGCGAAACGCAAACGCGAACCAGCATTAAAAAACAATCAGTTCTCATTCCCACCGATCACAGAACTGACGACTCTGCTAGGGAACATATAAGTGAGGTGTACCTTAGGATTAGATCACTTATGTTTTCAATTGTATTGCTTTGTATGCTTTAAACTTTGTGGGCTTGTATCGGAGTGTTATAGATCCTAACTCGGATCTGGGGGTACCCTTTTTTTTAGGTAAGTAGCAATAAACTGTGAGGGACCTGTACGGCATAGACCGACACGGGTGAAGCAGTAGCTACGTTGGTGTGACACCTTGGTCTGTACCGATATCCCTTGTGTTGGAACGAGGAGAATATGGGTCTTCTGAGGAGTCGTTAAGCACCAACTGACCTTAGAACCTTAAATTGACCAACTTGGTCATAGAACAGTAGCAGTATGCTACACTCATTGAGACTAAACTCTCGCGATGGTTCCGGCTGCAAGAAAAGGTTGCCAAACTGGAATTATGACTGATTGAGGGTAGTCAGTGATATTGAGATCCTCTAGAACCCGATTACTATTTTTAGGACAGGTCTTAACCAACTAAAACCGAAAGAGGGTAGTACCTAAACTTTATGCCAGCCTGAAATCTAAGGGCTCTTGTGTGACTTGTGTGCCTTTACCATGTTTGCCTTTTGTGAATACTTGTGGTGTGCCTTTATCATGACATCATAACATCATAACATTGCATGCATCCTGCATAAGGACTAACCCATTTCAAAGACAAGAGGGTTTCATCTTTGCTATGTTTTATAGGACATCATGATGCCCATGCATAGGAATACTATCCGGCTCAACTTTGTTCAACCACCTACTTTGCTTAAGGAATTGGTTGACAGGATTCCAGACACTACCTCCTTCATCAGGAGGTATGGTTCTCTTCTCGGTTTAGTCACTTCAAAGTGGGACCAACAACTGATAAGTGTCCTGGTCCAGTTTTATGATCCGCTATACCATTGCTTCACCTTTCAAGACTTCCAGTTGGTCCCTACCCTGGAAGAATTCTGAGTTGCTTGGTATCTCTGTTTTGGAGCAGACTCCATTCACTGGTTGGGAAAAGACTCTTAGGCCTGAAGAGATTGTTGCAGCCCTTCACTTGACCAAAGAAGAAGTAATGGCTAATTAGGAGACTAGAAGTGGAGTTAAGGGCTTTTTGGCTAAGTTTCTGGTTAGCAAAGCTAATAGTTTCTAGAATGACTTAGACTTCAGGGCGTACGAGGACATTCTGGCTCTCTTAATATATGGTCTGGTATTGTTTCCAAATCCTGACACCTTTGTTGATGTTAATGCCATAAGGATCTTCATCTCTCGGAATCCTGTATCCACTCTCTTGGGTGATATCCTTTATCAGCTCTATACTCGTACTGCCCGAAGACGGGGAACTTTGTTGTGTTCTGCTCCTTTATTGGAGAGGTGGTTTATTTCGCACCTCCCTAAGTTCGTACTGAAGAACAAAGAAGGAAGGGGTTAGGCTCATAGGATAATGTCTCTTACTGATAAAGACATTATTTGGACTCTCATAGGCTTAGATGAGGTGGCCGTCATTGATCATTGTGGAGAGTATCCTAATGTTCCATTGATCGGGACCCATGGAGGAATCTCTTATAACCCATGCTTAGCTCTCCGTCAGTTTGGAAGAGCCAGAAGAGAGGGGCCTCATGAGATGCTGATACCTCATATCGTCTTTGATTTTCAAGTAGATAGCGACGAGCAGCGCCGTAGATTCATCAGGGCTTGGGATAGAGTTCACAAAACTGACCCACATGAGTTGGGACCGAAGACTTCTCTGCCAATGGAGTCATATTTCAGATGGGTCCGCATCCATTCCCAGAAGTTAGGTATGCCATACGAAGCTGTCAGGCCTGTTACTCTTGAAGCTGCTGATAAAGAAGGGGTCCCTCCCACCATTCTCCATCCTCATATACCCACTGATGTTGGCACACTGAAGAGGTCTTGGGTGCAACTGCAGGAAGAACGGGATTCTTATCGAGAAAGGTTCAACGAACAGGAACAGAAGATCCAGAAGCTGACAAAGCAATTGGAGAACGAGTGGATCCTGAATGATTATATCTGCACTGAGAAGAAGAGGCCATGGGAGCACTGATGGACTTTTGATGATTCCTTTTATGGTCTTATTTACTTTTCAGTATTTCCATTTGTGTAATGCCTAACGGCAATTTGTTGAACAATTTAAATCCCGAAGTTAAATCTAATAAAGTGTGTTTCCTTTCTTGCCTACAAATTTGAATCCCGATTGTCTTTGAAAACATAAATCATACACATTTCATTTCATCATATGCACAACAGGTACCCCTTTTACAGGTCACTTATCTTCTTCGCTGTTTATTTCAGCAATCATCATGTCTACTGAACCTTCCACTGAACAAGCTATCAAGGCCCTCCAGGCCCAGAACGCCCAGTTCCAAGAGTTGGTTATGAGTCTAGCACAGGGTCAACAGGATTTGAAGACTCTGATTCTAAAAGAGAGGAAGAAGAAGAAGAAGAGGACCGTCTTGTTCAACACTAGACGCAGATTTGGGAATGGACTACAGAATGAGGTTGAGCTGACCACCTCATCTGTAGGGAAAGACAGTCCACAAGAGAGAAGGGTTCCTAGCCCCGTAGTCTCCGACAACGAGACGGATTATGATGAGGAACAGTATCCTCCTGCTGAGGATAGGTATAAACAGTTGGAGGACCGCTTGAGCGCCATGGAAATACAGAATGTGCCCGGGATGGACTTTGGAGACCTAGGCTTATCCTCTGGGGTGGTGATTCCCCATAAGTTCAAGGCACCTGCTTTTGCTAGATATGACGGAGCTTCCTGCCCAAAGTTGCACCTCCGGTCGTATGTAAGGAAGATCCAGCCTTACACCGCAGACAAGAATTTGTGGATCCATTTCTTCCAGGACAGTCTTTCAGGGACTCAACTCGAGTGGTTCTATCAGCTGGATGGAGCCAGTATCCGTAACTGGGAGGATTTGGCTACTACGTTCTATAAGAAGTATCAGTATAATTCCGACCTCGCTCCTACGTGTACCCAACTCCAGGGTATGTCAATAGGGACGGGTGAAGGATTTAAGGAGTATGCTCAAAAGTGGAGAGACCTGCCTGGAAGGGTGCAGCCACCTTTAACTCATCGTGAGCTGGTTGATATGTTTCTGGGGACCCTGTCTGGTCCGTTCTTCAACCATTTGATTGGAAATTCTTCAGCCGGGTTTACAGACTTTATCTTGACTGGTGAGAGGATTGAAGCTGGTATCAAGGCCGGAAAGATACAGAAAGGCGCCTCCTGGAGCACTAAAAAGAATATGTTCAAGAAAGAATTCAGTGTTGTCTATGGTTCAAGGAGACCAAATAGATCTGAACACTGCCACGCTGTCAACGCGGTGGTCATTTCAAAACCTGCTGGTGCTCCTCAGCATCACAACCAGCAAAGGGGTGAGAGACCTAGAAGGCAGTTCACTCGACTCAGCATGACCTTGTCCCATATATTGCCACAGTTATTGACAACCAATTTGGTAACTCTAAGGGAAGCCCCAAAGAATCCGAATACAACTTCTCCAAAGTACAATCCTAACGCCCGCTGCACTTATCATTCTGAAAGTCCAGGGCATAATACGGATGATTGCTGGACTTTGAAGAATAAGGTCCAAGACTTGATCGATGCAAAAGAGATTGAGTTCGAGGCGCCCGAGAGGCCTAATGTTGTGACTGCTCCCATGCCCAAGCATGGAGTAAATGTTGTAGAGGAAGACTTGTTTGTAGCCTCTGTGGATGATATTGTCACCCCGCTGTTGACTGTCAAAAGGAACCTGTTACTGGCCGGTTTATTTCCGGGATGTAGTAAGGGTTGCCATCTATGTTCTGTTTCACCTACTGGTTGTCCATCTTTGAAGTCAGGCATCCAAAACCTGATGGATAATAAAGAGATCCTATTCGAGAAGATTGTTGTTCCTGCCACCCCTACTGAAGAAGTGTCCATTGTTACTATTTTCAACAATTCTCCCAAGGCTCCCTCGAGGAAGCCTGTCAAAATTATGCCTGCTCAGAAGATTGCACCTATAATCATCATTGTTCTGGGGCCCATCCCCTATACATCCGACAAAGCTGTCCCGTGGCACTATGGGGAGAATGTTTATGTTCTTGGAGTTAAACATGAGTTTGATACTATTATCGGCGTCAGCAACATCACCGGGCCTGCCAAAGTCACCCGCAGCGGTAGACTCTTCTCACCAGATATTGCACCACCAACTATCCAGAGACCTATTATCATCACACCTGCAAGTGTGCCTAATGCCATCCCTGATCAAGTTCTTAGTTCTACCCTTGTTGCCGAGTCATCTGACGCTCGGGGCAAAGGGATAGCCATTGATATGCCTGCCCAGACGGAGGCGCCAAAGAACATTAATGTTGAAGCTTCCAAGCAGGAGATGGAAGAGATTCTTAAGATTATCAAGAAGAGTGATTATAATGTAGTAGAGCAGCTGGGGCAAACCCCCTCCAAGATTTCTATGTTATCACTGTTGTTGTGTTCAGAGGCCCATGCCAAGGCTCTGATTACCTTCCTGAATACGGCCCACGTGCCACAAGAGACATCAGCTGATCAGTTTACCGATTGTGTGGCCAACTTAACTGCTGATAATGGTTTGGGTTTCTCCGACGCTGATCTGACGGCTAAAGGGAAGAACCACAACGATGCCCTGCATGTCTCCATTGAATGCAGGGGCACTACTCTTGCACATGTGTTGGTTGACACTGGTTCCTCATTGAACGTCTTACCCAAGAAAGCTCTAGACAGGTTGGATTGCGAAGGATTGGAGCTAAAGCCAAGTAACATTGTTGTACGGGCCTTTGACGGGTCTAAAAGGATGGTGCATGGTGAAGTCGATATCCCAATCAGAGTTGGTTCTCAGGTCTTCGATTCTACATTCTACATAATGGACATTCGACCGTCCTATTCTTGCTTGCTGGGTCGTCCATGGATCCATAAAGCTGGAGCTGTGACCTCAACACTCCATCAGAAGCTGAAATACCCGGTCAGAGGGAAGATTGTGACAGTTCAGGGGGAGGAAGAGTACATGGTTAGCCACCTCAACTCGTTCTGGTACATAGAGATGGATGGGGAGTTCATTGAAACCCCATTTAAGCACTTCGAAGAGGTTCCCCAGACACTGGCGTCAGCTGAAACTGTGGTCGAAGATTCTCCTTTGAAGATGGCTTCCTTAAAGGATGCCCAGGCTGTTATTGAGAAGGGTGAGTATGCAAACTGGGGCCGACTTCCTGATTTCACTCAGAAGACTGACAAGTTTGGTTTGGGTTTCACTACAGAAGCTCAAAGGGTTGTTCGTAGTGCAACGATTGGAAGACCTCCTGTGTTCATCAGCAACTCAGGGGTAAATGCCATTGAAGAGGATGTGGAGGAATCTGAATTCGACAGCTGGATCTACCCTACGACCAACGGTGGACCAAATAACTGGACGGCGAAAGACTTCATCCCTATTACTTTTGTTACTCAGTAATGAACTCCTTTGTTTTGAATTTGTAACAGACAATATTGTGAAACTTTATGGCCCGGTGTCTTACCCGGGCCACCGTGGCTTCATTTGTGAGGGCTTTTGTGTGTCATTTTCATATATCATTAATAAAAGCATTGGACGTTTTTTGCATTTCAAATATTGCGCTCCTTGTCTTTCTTTGTTATATATTTCAAAACAGCTATTTACACACACTCACATATACAGGTCCCAATCCACTATGGATCTCACTGGTAACGACTCTGCTACTGCCAGTTATGACTTTGAAAATCCTATCAACTTAGCCGAAGATGAAGGTGAAAATGATTGCGAAGTGCCTGTTGAGCTTGCAAGACTGCTACTCCAGGAAGAGAGGGCCATTCAGCCACATGAAGAGCCAGTGGAAACGGTAAATCTGGGTACTGAGATAGACAAAAAGGAAGTCAAGATCGGTGAAAATATGGAGCTTAGTGTGAAACAAAGGTTGATTCAGATGCTGCATGACTACATGGAGATCTTTGCCTGGTCCTGCGAAGATATGCCTGGGTTGGATACTGATATTGTGGTCCATCACCTGCCTACCAAGGAAGAATGTCCTCCGGTAAAACAGAAGGTTCGTTGTATGCGTCTAGAGATGTATGAGAAAATCAAGGTCGAGGTTATGAAACAATTTGACGCCGGTTTTCTAGCAGTAACTTCTTACTCTCAGTGGGTTGCCAATGTGGTTCCGGTGCCGAAGAAAGATGTTAAGGTCCGAATGTGTGTTGACTACAGGGATTTGAACAGGGCGAGCCCTAAGGATGACTTCCCTCTGCCTCACATCAATGTTCTGGTTGACAACACTGCCCAGCATAAGGTATTCTCCTTCATGGACGGTTTCTCTGGTTATAACCAGATAAAGATGGCTCCCGAAGACATGGAGAAGACCACGTTTGTTACTCAGTGGGGCACCTTTTGTTACAAGGTCATGCCTTTTGGGTTGAAAAATGATGGGGCAACATATCAACGTGCCATGGTTTCTTTGTTTCATGACATGATCCATCATGAGATTGAAGTATACGTCGACGATATGATTGCAAGGTCCCAAACTGAGGAGGAACACCTTGACCATTTACAGAAGCTGTTTGACTGGTTGAAGTTGTACAAGCTGAGGTTAAACCCAGACAAGTGCACCTTCGGGGTGAGATCTGGAAAACTACTAGGTTTCGTCGTAAGCGACAAAGGTATTCAAGTGTACCCTGCCAAAGTGAAAGCCATACAAGAGATGCCAGTTCCTAAGACAGAGAAAGAAGTCAGAGGCTTTCTAGGACGGTTAAACTACATTGCCCGATTCATCTCGCACCTAACCTCTACTTGTGAACCAATCTTCAAGCTACTGAAGAAAGATCAAGTAGTGCGTTGGAACGATGAATGTCAGGCCGCTTTCGAAAGAATCAAAGAGTATCTCCAAGAGCCACCCATTCTTATGCCACCGGTTGAAGGGAGACCTCTAATCTTATACTTGACAGTACTGGATAACTCAATGGGATGTGTGCTGGGTCAGCATGACGAGTCTGGCCAAAAAGAGCATGTTATTTATTACCTTAGTAAAAAGTTTACCGACTGTGAGACCCGATACTCACTGCTCGAGAAAACTTGTTGCGCTTTGGTATGGGCTGCTCGCCGGATGAGACAGTATATGTTGACTCACACTACTCTATTGATTTCAAAAATGGATCCAATCAAGTATATCTTCGAAAAGCCTGCCTTGTCCGGAAGAATAGCATGATGGAAGATGATCTTGACTGAATATGACATCCAGTACACGACTCAAAAAGCAATCAAGGGAAGTGTGTTGGCAGACCATTTGGAACATCAGGCAGTGGATGATTACCAGTCCATGAACTTTGAATTTCCAGACGAGAATATCATGGTAGTAACTGATTGTGAAATACCTGGACCGGATGAAGGACCTGAGGAAGGATCCCGATGGTCTATGCACTTTGACGGAGCCTCAAACGCTTTGGGTAATGGCATTGGCGCTGTGATCATATCTCCTAAAGGCTCTCATACTCCACTTACCTCCCGACTATGTTTCAACTGCACCAACAACATGGCGGAGTATGAAGCATGCATCATGGGTCTTCGAGCTGCAATTGACCTAAGGATCAAGTTTCTGAGTGTCTTCGGAGATTCCGCTCTCGTGATCAGTCAGATCAAAGGCGAGTGGGATACGAAACACCCAAATCTTATTCCTTACAAGGAGTATGTATTGACGTTGCTTCCCCATTTCGAGGAGATAACCTTTGAACACTTCCCAAGAGAGGAGAATCAGTTGGCGGACGCACTAGCTACGATGTCTTCTATGTTCAAAGTCAAATGGGACAACGAGGCTCCCCGGATCATTATTTGGAAAGTGGATGAACCTGCGTATTGTTGTGATCTTGAGACTGAAGAGGTAACAGAAAAGCCTTGGTATCATGAAGTTAAGAGGTACCTTGAAGCTCAAGAATACCCAGAGGGTGCATCCGTTAATGACAAGAAGTTTCTGAGAAGGTTCGCGGCAAAGTTCTTCATCAGCAATGGCATTCTTTACAAACGAAACCATGATTCAACCTTACTGCATTGTGTGGATAAGATTGAGGCAGAAAGGATCATGGCAGAGCTGCATGAAGGTACCTTCGGAACTCACTCCAGTGGACATACCATGGCAAAGAAAATCCTTCGGGCAGGATATTACTGGTCAACAATGGAAGCCGACTGTTATCAGCATTCTCGGACATGTCACAAATGCCAGGTCTATGCTGATAAGGTGCACATTCCTCTAGTTCCTTTGAACGTCATGACAGCACCTTGGCCTTTTGCAATGTGGGGCATTGATATGATCGGCGAGATCAGACCTACGGCATCCAACGGGCATCGTTTCATCCTGGTAGCAATTGATTACTTTACGAAGTGGGTTGAAGCAGCTTCCTTTGCCACCGTAACCAAGAACGTCGTGGCACGGTTCATTCGGCACAACCTGATCTGTCGATACAGTGTACCAGAGAGGATCATTACGAATAATGGTACCAATCTTAACAACAAGATGATCACTGAGCTCTGCGAGCAATTCAAGATACAGCACCACAACTCTTCTCCCTACCGGCCGAAGATGAATGGGGCTGTAGAAGCAGCTAATAAGAACATTAAGAAAATTGTGCAGAAGATGACAGTGACCTACAAAGATTGGCACGAGATGTTACCATTTGCTCTTCATGGGTACCGTACCTCAGCACGGACGTCAACAGGGGCAACACCCTACTCCTTGGTATACGGCATGGAGGCATTCCTGCCCATTGAATTTCAGATACCCTCTCTCCGAATCATGAAGGATGCAGGTTTAAGCAAAGACGACTGGATCCAGACCCGGCTTGATCAACTAAACTTAATCGACGAAAAGAGACTCACTGCTATTTGTCATGGTCAGACATACCAAAACTGGATGATCAAGGCATTTAACAAGAAAGTCAGACGACAAGAGTATCAAGTCGGAGTCTTGGTAATCAAGCGCATCATTCTACCTCAAGGTGATCCCAGGGGAAAATGGACCCCTACGTACGAAGGGCCATTTGTGGTTAAGAACATCTTCTCAGGAGGAGCGATGATTCTAACCACCATGGATGGTGACGACCTTCCTCACCCCACCAATGCAGACATAGTAAAAAGATACTATGCATGATTAAAGACACGCTAGGTCGACTGGCCTAGGCAAAAATAAGGGCTTCCCGGTGAACCAAAAGGGTTCGGGCAAAAATAAGGGATGAAAATATTAAAAAAATCTGTACACCCGGCAAGTCGAAAACCTGAAAAGGCGGCTTGGGCAAAAATGGGTATCCCGGTGGACTGAAAACCCGAAAGGGCGGTCCAGGCAAAAGTTAGGGATTAAAGCGTAATACTATGTCTCATTGGATCACCCTGCATCCAGACTTTGGTATCAACTATCAGGCTCGGACGGCACCAATCAATTAGATTCCTCTTCAACCAAGCAGCAAAGTGATGAGACGATTGAAGACATAAAGGCGATAGCAGAGTTGGAACCCAGTGGGATTTTTCACATAGCTGTTTTATTTCCTTTTCACAAATTGTATAAACTCTATTTTGTTTCGCGGCGTTCTCTTACTACGACGTCAGCCTCTTGTACAAAAACGCCTATTTACAGGCAAACTTCAAAATCAATACAAGTTTCATTTTTTCAGACAAATTGCAAATTGTTTTCTCTTTATCTGTTTTGTTTTGCAAAGAACGTCCAATGTTCGTTTCTGATATATGCATTTGACATTAATTGCTACACATAAATATTTGCATGCGAAACAAAGGATTAATTACGGGTGACATCGGAAGTAGGGGCAATAAGAGTTGTCTAAGCGATCTAGTTGCTCTGTCCACCAATGTACCGGGGTAGGTTCGGCTGAAGAATGTGACCAAGATACCTTCACTCCCCAAGAGTAAGGCAGTAATGGTAGCTCTCCCCACTAAGACCTGCTGTGATCGGTGGATCTGGAACTGACTGTTTAACGCTGGTTCGCGAAATGTCGCGGAAGCAAGAGTCGCCACCGTCTTTTATTTTCTCCAAATGGAAAGGACAAAAGCACAGAAAAATTCCTTATAGAGATTTCTCTCGGTTCGGGAGGTAGGTTATAGAAAGGGAAGGTGTTAGCACCCTTTCTATCCATGGTTATCCATGGGCTCTTAGATACTTGCTCATTGTGTTTTCAAAAATGGTTTGTTTGCTTTTCAACTGTGGGTTTTAAAAAGTTTCTTTGAAAATTTCAGTTCGACTCTTGTATCGGTCCTCAAGAGTGTTTGAAAAATTGCTTTCGAAATCTTTTTGAAAAATGTGTTGGTGTGAAAAGTATTTTGTTTTGTTTTGAAATTTAGAGCAAGTATCTAGAGTCGTCTACCTACTCTAAGGAATTCGTCTGTGTAAATGTCCTTTAAAGTAGTGCCATCCCACCATTGAGAGATAGGTAGCACCACCGTTGGAGGTGTTCGGGTCAATTCGAGGTTCGGGACATGGTGATCACCAGAGCAATGGGAAGATACCTTAGAAGCTACCCTCATGCCAGGTTCCCGGATCATGAGGACTTACTAAGACATCCTCTACTCGACGATCACCTTTCGAGGCAAGGCAACAGTGAGGCGTACCCTAGGGGTGGTGTGTGATTTGTGTGTCAGATTCGGATATTTTATCTTGTTCATGTTAAAGGTGATCTATGCGTTTGTTTTTACTGTTGGCCATTCATTCTTGCATGCATTTATTTACAGTTAAAAAGTGCGAGGAAGGTAAAGTTCTAAGCTGTTACAAAAGGCGCGGGTCCACATCGCCAAAATTTCCAGGACCCGATTTGACAGAAAAATAAAGAATTAGAATAAAGTGCGAGAAATTAATATTTACATGGCTTTGGGAGAGGTACATAAACATTTACAAGAAAAAAGAAATAAACACGCGAATTAAATTAAAATTAGAAACGAGGGCGTTGGACCCTTTTTGATGAAATTATATTATTAGCGAATTAATTAAATTAAAGAAAAGGAGATTGTTTTTTTTTTAGATTTTGATACTTATGATTTTAATGAGAAAAATTAATTGAAATTAAAATGCTAACCCTAATTCTAATTGTTTTTTAGTTTATTAAGAAAGTATTAAAATTTAAACCTTAATTAACCTAATTATTTATATGCAATTTTAATTATAAAAATAAATAATATTAAATTATTAACAATGGTAAAAAAAAAAGAATAAAAGTATGAAAAAGATTTGAAACCCTATTTATTAGCCTCGGAGGCGAACACAAACCCTAATCAACTGATTATTAGCCAAACCCTAAAAAAGATTTATGCCCAAAAATTCATTATTATTAACCTAAAAAATTGAAATTAAAGTTTTTGAAAAGAAAAAGGTTTTAATTAAATTAATAAAAAGAAAATATTTTTACACTAATTATTAAAAGAAAAGGAAAATATTTTTTATGTTTTTTGTTTATTGAAAAAAAAAGTTTTAAATTAGAAACAAAAATTAATTAATTGTTTATAAAAAATATTACCAAAAAAAGAATTATTTGAATTAATATATTAGAAGTTAATTAGTTATTAAGATAGAATGAATTTTTAGTTAACCCTAATCTTATCTAAACTAACTAATTTGTTTCTAATTAAATCAAATTATCTTACTAAGTATGTTAATTATAACTAATTAATTGAATTAATAAACAAATAAATAAGAAAACTGAAAAAAAGTGAAAAAACATGACCTTGGGGCGGTAGGGTTCGAACCCACCCCCTTGAAGTCATCAGCAAGTCGCTCAACCACTCAGCCATGGTGATCCAGGTGTCATGCATGCGGACGAAAGAGACAAAGACACTCCATGCATTCGCTCCGCGCCAAAAAACAAATTCGAACCAGCCAACAGACGTGTGCCATGCAACTTCGTCTTCAACCTCAGAAAATATAAATTGTGACGGTTTAAACCGTCACGATTACCTGCAATAACAAGAAATAGCGAATAGCACATGGGCATGTATAAATTTTTCGGACTAGGGCCATTAGAATCGTCTCTCTCTCACGATTCCAATGATGTATCTCTCATGGCCTAATTGTTCAAGGTTTGGAAACCCCTAAATCAATTTTCACGAAACCCTAATATGCTCTCATGGTGGATCCTTCGTTTTAGCAGGAAACTCCAATCAAATTATGCAGGTAGCTTGCAAACATCATTCTAAACACAAAAACAACAATGAAATATGTTAAAAGCGCATGAATGATGGAAAACGATTTTGGAATTTTTCTCACCAACTTCAATGGTGATTTCGTGTTCTCTTGAGTATGGGACTTAGTGAATGATTGGAAAACGTTCTATGATCCTCAAGGAAGGCGTTTGAACAGCTCTTGCACCTTGAATTCACCTGTAAAACCAAAATCGAATTTTTAAAAATATGTGAGTTTCTTGAGTTCTTGTACGGCTTGGTTATGCAGCTTTTTGTCCATGATCACTAGGGTTGCATTTTGTATTTGTATGTGAGTGATTAGGGTTGGAAAAGAGGTCCAAAAACCTTTGCAATTATGGAATGGATCTTTGATTTTCATGGCCATAATTTTCCAATCTTTTCATGCATGTTTTCTACCAAATCATGTCCAATTATCTTCAATTCTTTCCTAATCTGACTTGCACGAAATCTTGGAGATATTATATGCATAAAAAGATTTGAAACATTAGGTTTAGTATTTTCCATGTATTTTAATTAATTAAATGAATTATTAATGATTCAAAATCCAAATAAATAAATAAAAATGATAAAAAACTTCCCTTTGGGCCAAATGGTCGTGCACATGCCTTGGATGATGAATTGTGGAAGAAAAAGAGGCCCATTAGCAATTTTAGGTCATTTGAATCAATGTTGACTTTTCAAAATATCCAAAAATTTCCCAACTTCTACAAGGCATAACTTGCTCAATTATTAAGCTTTGCTCATGTTCTTGGACATTTTGGAAAGGTCTATGAGTCCTCTAACCAATGCCTTTGGTCCCATGTCATTTTGATTTACCAATCTCAAGTTATGGCCTTTGACTTAAAGTCCCTTTTTGTTGACTTTTGAAAATGACCTATAATGTTGAAATTGATAACTTTTTGTGAGAGCATTTCCTGGACTTGAAATATGAAGAGGAGTTGTAGGAAATGTCTTTCTCTTCAAAATGAGCTTTGGATGGAATTTTTCTGATAATCCATGTGAAAGTTATGCCCTGGTCAATTTACAGTTGACTTTTTCAACTGTCCAAATAAGGAAACTTTTGGATCTTGATGATTTTTGAGCCAAGCTTTGAGAATCATGATCAAGCATTGATCAAATGATTTTTTTGGCTTCAAAATGAGATGTTGACCAAAAATTTGGACTTTTGACTGTCAAATGACCATTTTGCCCCTACAATTGACTGTAGTGCAATTAGGGTTTTGACTGTGCAATTTTGTGCTGAAAGTCTTGAAACTTGGCATGAGGATGCTTGACCATATTTATAGGCATGTGGGACTTAATTGGACCCTTGGAAACTTCATTTTCTTTGTCAGAACCATAACCCTAATTTTGACTGTTTAGGAGGCCCTTGCACTGTGTAACCCTTGGGGAATTTTGCAGCTTTGACTTTGCAATTCTTGAAGAATATGGGAGGGCAAATTTTGGGGAACAACAGTTGCCCCTGTTCAATCTTCTTAGACCTGAGGATGCAGATTGGCTGACGTGCCTTTCATAATCCGAAGGTGGAAGATGATTGAACACTAGAGTGCCCAGAAATTGGCGCTCACATAGTAGCAGTGTGATGGTGGAATGGGCTTATAGATGCCATTTGGAGATTGATGGATAGGAAGATGGGCTTATAGATGCCATGCTAAGAGATGATGGAAGGTGGATGGGCTTATAGATGCCATCTGGATGTTGATCGCGTAAGAGATTCCTTAGCGAGAACCTGCGTACCTGCAAAAGAAAAATGATTACCTGACCTGTTACAGGAGCTAGTCTTCAGATGCTTGGTATAGATGTGTCCTGACTGGTTACAGGAGCTGGATCTGGATCTTCAAACGGTGATGAATGAACCAGGGATGGTTACTACCTCAACAGGAACGGTAACAGAACCTTGGATGATTTTAACCTCAACAGCAATCGTTGAGAAAATCTTGGGATGATTACTACCTCCGCAGTATCGGGGAGAGAACCTAGGGCGACTACAACCTCAACAGCAAACATTGAGAGAATCTTGGATAACTTCAACTTCAACAGCAATCGTTGAGCGAATCTTGGGATTGCCACCTCCGCAGGATCGGGGAGAGAACCATAGGCGACTACAACCTCAACAGCAAACATTGAGAGAATCTTGGTGGGAATTACCATCTCCGCAGTATCGGGGAGAGAACCATAGGCGATTACAATCTCAATAGCAATCATTGAGAAAACCTTGGATGGAATTATCATCTCCGCAGTATCGGGGAGAGAACCATAGGCGATTACAATCTCAATAGCAATCATTGAGAAAACCTGGGATGGAATTATCATCTCCGCGGAATTGGGGAGAGAACCATAGGCGATTACAATCTCAATAGCAATCACTGAGAAAACCTGGGATGGAATTATCATCTCCGCAGCATCGGGGAGAGAACCATAGGCGATTACAACCTCAATAGCAATCATTGAGAAAACCTGGGATGGAATTATCATCTCCGCAGCATTGGGGAGAGAACCATAGGCGATTAAAATCTCAATAGCAATCATTGAGAAAACCTGGGATGGAATTATCATCTCCGCAGCATCGGGGAGAGAACCATAGGCGATTACAACCTCAATAGCAATCATTGAGAAAACCTGGGATGGAATTATCATCTCCGCAGCATTGGGGAGAGAACCATATGCGATTACAACCTCAATAGCAATCATTGAGAAAACCTGGGATGGAATTATCATCTCCGCAGCATTGGGGAGAGAACCATAGGCGATTACAACCTCAATAGCAATCATTGAGAGAACCTTGGATCACTTCTACTGAGTCTTCATCAGAAAAATCTGTTTGGGGTTGATTTAACTGGACTAGAGAAGGCCTTGGACTGGATAAGAAATCTTTGGAGTCGATTAACTGAACCGGTCTAGGTCTTGAAATGTCTTCAACTGGATAAGAAACAGGGAGATCTTGGGGTCGATCTGATTGAACCAGAGAAGGCCTTTGACTGGATAAGAAATCTTTGGAGTCGATTTAACTGAACCGGTCTAGGTCTTGAAATATGATTGAGAATTTAAATGAATCTTTCCTGAAAGGTAAAGGTCAGTCATATGCAATGCATGATATGGATCAAGCAATGATGTTCTCAACATAAATGAGATTTGTAAGATATGATGCGTCTATGCATGCTATAATGATGTATGGAAGTGCGATGTTTATGAATGTATTTTTTTCGTCTTAGGGAAATAAATCCTTGACGGGTGCCGGGAAGTCACTCCTGGGCTGATGTTGGAGAGTAGATTTTGCTTCCGCTGGGGATGATAATTGCAAGAATACCGGTAGGAGAAGATGACTCTGTTGGGGAATAAACTTGGCGAATGGAATAACTCTGCGAGGAGGAAAGTACTCTAACGATCTTGCTGGGAAGCAATACTCTGTGGGGAGAGAGATACTTTGCTGAGTTGTTGATAATAACTTGCTGGGGATACCATTGTTGTGTTGGGAGTGTTAATAGACTTCGATGGGGATAAGAGGACTGCATCGAGGACGCTCTTTCCGTGGCTTTTGGCTGAGGATAACCCAGTTATATCCTGGTAAGGAAATAACTCGTTGAATAAAGCCGGGAGACGTGTTCGTGCTTTGCAGGGATAAGCTTCCAGAATCTACTGGGGATAAGCTTACTGCTTGGGGAGATGGATTCCACTTTTCCTGGGGAAACTGGTTTGGACTCTCCTGGGGAATAATTGAACTGCATGGGAAAGTGACTCCATTGAATGTTTGATGTACCTCCGGGGAACAATCTTTAGACCAAGACTGCCGGGGATGCTTGTTAAGAATATATGCTGCTGGGGAATGTTGATATCTGTTGGAGGATACCCAACTTCCTTAAGATTGATAGTAGCTTTGCTTGAGGAGAGTGTATTGACTTGTTGACGTACTCTCTGGGGAATTGGGATATGCCGGTTATGTTCTTTAGTTGAACCTATCTTGATACCTTAGTGGATAGAACAATTAGATTGCTTAGACAACTCTTTTATTGCCCCTGTTTCTGAGGTGGGAGAGGAAGACCTGTGAGGTACTGATGGTTGTTGATGGACAAACCTTCTTCTGGTAGACAGGTGACAAGATGATGAGACATAGTCGTACGCTTTGATCCCTAACTTTTGCCTGGACCGCCCTTTCGGGTTTTCAGTCCACCGGGATACCCTTTTTTGCCCAAGCCGCCTTTTCAGGTTTTCGACTTGCCGGGTGTACAGATTTTTTCATTTTCATCCCTTATTTTTCCCGAACCCTTTTGGTTCGCCTGGAAGCCCTTATTTTTGCCTAGGTATGTCAACCTAGCGGGTCTTTGATTTTGCGTAGTATTTTTTTCCGACTATTTCCACGCTCTCAGAATGTAGGGAGATGCCCCTGTCAGTAGTGTTTTGTCATGACCCAGCAGATGTTTCATCAAGCCAGATTCGTTGCTGGGGTGCCCCAAGTGACTCGGGAGGAGATTTGCCCCAGGTTATTTGACCTTTGAGAGATTCTCTGAATCTTGATTGGACTGCCCCAGATAGTAGACCATGGTCATGTCTGCCCCTTGATTGGAAGTGCTTTTGTTCATCAGGCATTCATCGTGCGAATTTCCCTGCTGTTCAAACAAATAGTCATATGCAAACAATGTTATAACAAAAATGCAAAGCTTATGTCTGTCTTGAAGATTTTGAAAATGCATTCTTTTTCATAAAACAAGTGAATGTTTGTAAAACGTGATGTCAACTCCGTATTTACCGTAGGCCTTAAGGAGTCAGGATACCTTTCGTCACAGTATGCTTTCGAACTAACCCATGCTTCAGCTAGGACTTTTAAGGGTTATAACGTGGTCTGGTTCACGGTTTAAGAAACAAAGGATAAAGGCTCAAATTTTATTTGTACCCACCCGCTCTTCGTGATGTTCTCCAAACCTAAACTCAGTTGATCATACGTTTGACCTTGTTTGAGTCTTTGCTCTGATTTTCCGGTGATGATTCGGATATTGATGATTTATTCTGAATAGGCAGTCATTCCTTTATGTTGAGGTTTTATAAGACCTCTTTCTTTTGATTTTGTTTATCCCTGTTTTTTGCCTGAGCTGTTTCCTTTTGGAATTACAGTCAGCGGGATGCCCCAGTTTCGTAAGTCCCCTTTATAGGTTTTGACTTTTTGGGCTTTTCATTTATGAATTTTTGATGATGACTGCCTGTCTTTACGATTGTTCAGAACCATCACTGTCTTCTTTGTTTTGTAAGGATCTTTTTGGTGTCATTTGTTATGCACTTGGATCAACTGAGAGAACTACCCTGCCCCAGGTTATGATAAAGGGTTTTAAATTTCGAAAAGAAAAACTCCTACTTCTTTGGCTCAGAGGGGTTGACGAGGGATTATCATCCTTATAACTTCAGTGTTTAGGGATTGAAACAATGCCTGTACCTCATCAGCGGGGTCTGTTCACAAGCATACTGTAATAATCGCGGTATCATTTTCGTCATTCTCCCTTAAGAGGCTTAGAATTATTAATTGAGAGTTGATCATCAGAAAAAATATGAAAACAATTTGCATATAGTGAATACGAATATATTGCTTCAAAATAGACATGTGCGATGCATTAATGAAATAACGATGTTTAACATGAGTAAATGTTTGAACAAAAGAAAATTACAACTTGAACATTCGAATGAACAAAAGTTTTCTCTTCTCAGGGCCTGTTACTTCAACTGGTGAGTCTTGGAGGGATGGTAGAAAAATTCAGCCTGACCATCTTGGGTGAACTCCAATGCCCCTTCATCAATCAGATCCTGGATCTTGTTTTTCAAAGCCCAACACTCGTTTGTATCATGTCCTGGACAGGCAGAGTGGTAGGCACACCTTTTATTGGGATCATAGACAGGAGATGCTGTGTTCTGGTTCCGGGGATGAGCCCTTAATGTGATCAGGTTCAATCTTAACAGGCATTGTAAATCTTGGAACAACGACATGTTGAGCTGGGTGAATTGCCTCCTGGGCTTGTCTGGCTGAAGCTGGTGAGGTTGATGCTGAATTTGTGGCGCTGAAGCCATTTGAGGAGCTCTCCCCTTATCTCCTTGTTTCAAGGATGATTGAATGATGAATGGCTTTTTACCCTTAGACGTTTGCCCTAGTTGGTTACCCTGAAGCAGTTGGTTGATGAGCGCTCCTAGCTCTTCTTGTCTTTGAGCTAACCCTTGAATGACAGTCCCCTGCCCCAGCATCTGGATTTTCAATGCATCCACCTCAGCTTGCAGGTATTTCAGCCTTTCATCCTCAGCACTGTTCTTGACAAAAGTCCCCATGAGAAGTGTCTTTAGCTCCTCCTGCCCCTTGGATAGATTCAGGAGGATTTCCCCAAACTGAGTCTCTTGAGCCATAAGGTCTCGGTTATCTTGTTGGGAAGCCATTGCTGAAATAAACAGCGAGAAGGGTAAGTGACCTGCAACAAGGATACCTGCTATGCAATGATGTGTATGATATGCATGCAATGTTTTCAAGGATCTCACGGGATAAACAAGAAAATTTGTTAGAATTTGGGTCCGGTAACTTGATTGAAGGAACTGCATATTATGGAGAGTCCTTCTTCAAAGGGTCAAAGGCTCACCATATCCAGTGGGTCATAGCCTCTGACTTTAGTCATCATGTCTGGTTTTGGTTTCCAAACAACCTTGGTTAGGGGAGCCTTCTCCAGGAGTCAAAGCTCACCACATCTAGTGGGTCATAGCCCCTGACAACCTTGGCTAAAGGAAAATAAATCCTCTTTGCCCCTTGCTAGACGTTTGATTCATCATGACCTGCATCACAAGCCCTTGAGATCCTTGAAATGGGTTAAGATGTATGCAATGGTATGATGTTATGGTATGCATGGGGTAATGTGAGTAAACCCTGTTATGAGTCCCCATTTAGGACTACAAACCAAAACCTGCAAGAAACTCAAGTAAAGCCTGTCATGATTCCCAATTAAGGACTATAAACAAAACCTGGAAGAAACTTAGTACAACCTGTTATGAGTCCTAATTAAGGACTACAAACAAAACCTGCAAGAAACTTAGTACAACCTGTTATGAGTCCTAATTAAGGACTACAAACAAAACCTGCAAGAAGCTCAAGTGTCAGACAACAAGCATGCAAATGGTCAAGTACGAAGGCACACAAGTCACACAAGAGAAACCCTTAGAGTTTAGGCCAGCATGGGGTCTGGATATTACCCTCTTGAGGTTGGTGGGCTCAACCTGTCCTATTAGAAGTAATCGGGTTCTAAGGGTCCCAATATCACTGGATTGCTTTCATTGTTCATCGTTTCGATTTAGCCACTGAACTGGCGACCGAAATATTCCAGGAAAGCAACCCTCAATTGAGTGTAGTATCGAGTATCAACCAACCTCGGACTGCACCAAAGTCAGTTATCTCACTACCCTAAAGAGGCCAAGATAGTTCAATTAAGGTTCCTAAGGTCTGTTGATGCTTCACGACACCACGCGGAGGCCCCGTACTCTCCTTGACTGAACTCAAGGGTTATCGGTACACACCAAAGTGCCACATCAACGTAGCAGACTGTTTCAACCATGTCGGTATACCCCGCACAGTTCCCTCACAGCCTTGTTGCTACCTTCTAAGAAGGTATCCCCAGATCCGGGTTAGGATCTATAGAACTCCCAAGACAGTCCCACAATTTAAAGCAAGCAAAGAAAGCAATTGAAAACACAGTGATCTTAGTCCTAAGGTACACCTCACTTTAAAAGAGTCCCCGGCAGAGTCGCCAGTTCTATGGTCGGTGGATCTGGAACTGACTGTTTAACGCTGGTTCGCGAAATGTCGCGGAAGCAAGAGTCGCCACCGTCTTTTATTTTCTCCAAATGGAAAGGACAAAAGCACAGAAAAATTCCTTATAGAGATTGCTCTCGGTTCGGGAGGTAGGTTATAGAAAGGGAAGGTGTTAGCACCCTTTCTATCCATGGTTATCCATGGGCTCTTAGATACTTGCTCATTGTGTTTTCAAAAATGGTTTGTTTGCTTTTCAACTGTGGGTTTTAAAAAGTTTCTTTGAAAATTTCAGTTCGACTCTTGTATCGGTCCTCAAGAGTGTTTGAAAAATTGCTTTCGAAAGCTTTTTGAAAAATGTGTTGGTGTGAAAAGTATTTTGTTTTGTTTTGAAATTTAAAGCAAGTATCTAGAGTCGTCTACCTACTCTAAGGAATTCGTCTGTGTAAATGTCCTTTAAAGTAGTGCCATCCCACCATTGAGAGGTAGGTAGCACCACCGTTGGAGGTGTTCGGGTCAATTCGAGGTTCGGGACATGGTGATCACCAGAGCAATGGGAAGATACCTTAGAAGCTACCCTCATGCCAGGTTCCCGGATCATGAGGACTTACTAAGACATCCTCTACTCGACGATCACCTTTCGAGGCAAGGCAACAGTGAGGCGTACCCTAGGGGTGGTGTGTGATTTGTGTGTCAGATTCGGATATTTTATCTTGTTCATGTTAAAGGTGATCTATGCGTTTGTTTTTACTTTTGGCCATTCATTCTTGCATGCATTTATTTACAGTTAAAAAGTGCGAGGAAGGTAAAGTTCTAAGCTGTTACAAAAGGCGCGGGTCCACATCGCCAAAATTTCCAGGACCCGATTTGACAGAAAAATAAAGAATTAGAATAAAGTGCGAGAAATTAATATTTACATGGCTTTGGGAGAGGTACATAAACATTTACAAGAAAAAAGAAATAAACACGCGAATTAAATTAAAATTAGAAACGAGGGCGTTGGACCCTTTTTGATGAAATTATATTATTAGCGAATTAATTAAATTAAAGAAAAGGAGATTGTTTTTTTTTTTGAGATTTTGATACTTATGATTTTAATGAGAAAAATTAATTGAAATTAAAATGCTAACCCTAACTAATTGTTTTTTAGTTTATTAAGAAAGTATTAAAATTTAAACCTAAATTAACCTAATTATTTATATGCAATTTTAATTATAAAAATAAATAATATTAAATTATTAACAATGGTAAAAAAAAAGAATAAAAGTATGAAAAAGATTTGAAACCCTATTTATTAGCCTCGAAGGCGAACCCAAACCCTAATCAACTGATTATTAGCCAAACCCTAAAAAAGATTTATGCCCAAAAATTCATTATTATTAACCTAAAAAATTGAAATTAAAGTTTTTGAAAAGAAAAAGGTTTTAATTAAATTAATAAAAAGAAAATATTTTTACACTAATTATTAAAAGAAAAGGAAAATATTTTTTATGTTTTTTGTTTATTGAAAAAAAAAGTTTTAAATTAGAAACAAAAATTAATTAATTGTTTATAAAAAATATTACCAAAAAAAGAATTATTTGAATTAATATATTAGAAGTTAATTAGTTATTAAGATAGAATGAATTTTTAGTTAACCCTAATCTTATCTAAACTAACTAATTTGTTTCTAATTAAATCAAATTATCTTACTAAGTATGTTAATTATAACTAATTAATTGAATCAATAAACAAATAAATAAGAAAACTGAAAAAAAGTGAAAAAACATGACCTTGGGGCGGTAGGGTTCGAACCCACCCCCTTGAAGTCATCAGCAAGTCGCTCAACCACTCAGCCATGGTGATCCAGGTGTCATGCATGCGGACGAAAGAGACAAAGACACTCCATGCATTCGCTCCGCGCCAAAAAACAAATTCGAACCAGCCAACAGACGTGTGCCACGCAACTTCGTCTTCAACCTCAGAAAATATAAATTGTGACGGTTTAAACTGTCACGATTACCTGCAATAACAAGAAATAGCGAATAGCACATGGGCATGTATAAATTTTTCGGACTAGGGCCATTAGAATCGTCTCTCTCTCACGATTCCAATGATGTATCTCTCATGGCCTAATTGTTCAAGGTTTGGAAACCCCTAAATCAATTTTCACGAAACCCTAATATGCTCTCATGGTGGATCCTTCGTTTTAGCAGGAAACTCCAATCAAATTATGCAGGTAGCTTGCAAACATCATTCTAAACACAAAAACAACAATGAAATATGTTAAAAGCGCATGAATGATGGAAAACGATTTTGGAATTTTTCTCACCAACTTCAATGGTGATTTCGTGTTCTCTTGAGTATGGGACTTAGTGAATGATTGGAAAACGTTCTATGATCCTCAAGGAAGGCGTTTGAACAGCTCTTGCACCTTGAATTCACCTGTAAAACCAAAATCGAATTTTTAAAAATATGTGAGTTTCTTGAGTTCTTGTACGGCTTGGTTATGCAGCTTTTTGTCCATGATCACTAGGGTTGCGTTTTGTATTTGTATGTGAGTGATTAGGGTTGGAAAAGAGGTCCAAAAACCTTTGCAATTATGGAATGGATCTTTGATTTTCATGGCCATAATTTTCCAATCTTTTCATGCATGTTTTCTACCAAATCATGTCCAATTATCTTCAATTCTTTCCTAATCTGACTTGCACGAAATCTTGGAGATATTATATGCATAAAAAGATTTGAAACATTAGGTTTAGTATTTTCCATGTATTTTAATTAATTAAATGAATTATTAATGATTCAAAATCCAAATAAATAAATAAAAATGATAAAAAACTTCCATTTGGGCCAAATGGTCGTGCACATGCCTTGGATGATGAATTGTGGAAGAAAAAGAGGCCCATTAGCAATTTTAGGTCATTTGAATCAATGTTGACTTTTCAAAATATCCAAAAATTTCCCAACTTCTACAAGGCATAACTTGCTCAATTTTTAAGCTTTGCTCATGTTCTTGGACATTTTGGAAAGCTCTTTGAGTCCTCTAACCAATGCCTTTGGTCCCATGTCATTTTGATTTACCAATCTCAAGTTATGGCCTTTGACTTAAAGTCCCTTTTTGTTGACTTTTGAAAATGACCTATAATGTTGAAATTGATAACTTTTTGTGAGAGCATTTCTTGGACTTGAAATATGAATAGGAGTTGTAAGAAATGTCTTTCTCTTCAAAATGAGCTTTGGATGGAATTTTTCTGATAATCCATGTGAAAGTTATGCCCTGGTCAATTTACAGTTGACTTTTTCAACTGTCCAAATAAGGAAACTTTTGCATCTTGATGATTTTTGAGCCAAGCTTTGAGAATCATGATCAAGCATTGATCAAATGATGTTTTTGGCTTCAAAATGAGATGTTGACCAAAAATTTGGACTTTTGACTGTCAAATGACCATTTTGCCCCTACAGTTGACTGTAGTGCAATTAGGGTTTTGACTGTGCAATTTTGTGCTGAAAGTCTTGAAACTTGGTATGAGGATGCTTGACCATATTTATAGGCATGTGGGACTTAATTGGACCCTTGGAAACTTCATTTTCTTTGTCAGAACCAAAACCCTAATTTTGACTGTTTAGGAGGCCCTTGCACTGTGCAACCCTTAGGGAATTTTGCAGCTTTGACTTTGCAATTCTTGAAGAATATGGGAGGGCAAATTTTGGGGTACAACAGTTGCCCCTGTTCAATCTTCTTAGACCTGAGGATGCAGATTGGCTGACGTGCCTTTCTTAATCCGAAGGTGGAAGATGATTGAACACTAGAGTGCCCAGAAATTTGCGCTCACATAGTAGCAGTGTGATGGTGGAATGGGCTTATAGATGCCATTTGGAGATTGATGGATAGGAAGATGGGCTTATAGATGCCATGCTAAGAGATGATGGAAGGTGGATGGGCTTATAGATGCCATCTGGATGTTGATCGCGTAAGAGATTCCTTAGCGAGAACCTGCGTACCTGCAAAAGAAAAATGATTACCTGACCTGTTACAGGAGCTAGTCTTCAGATGCTTGGTATAGATGTGTCCTGACTGGTTACAGGAGCTGGATCTGGATCTTCAAACGGTGATGAATGAACCAGGGATGGTTACTACCTCAACAGGAACGGTGAGAGAACCTTGGATGATTTTAACCTCAACAGCAATCGTTGAGAAAATCTTGGGATGATTACTACCTCCGCAGTATCGGGGAGAGAACCTAGGGCGACTACAACCTCAACAACAAACATTGAGAGAATCTTGGATAACTTCAACTTTAACAGCAATCGTTGAGCGAATCTTGGGATTGCCACCTCCGCAGGATCGGGGAGAGAACCATAGGCGACTACAACCTCAACAGCAAACATTGAGAGAATCTTGGTGGGAATTACCATCTCCGCAGTATCGGGGAGAGAACCATAGGCGATTACAATCTCAATAGCAATCATTGAGAAAACCTTGGATGGAATTATCATCTCCGCAGTATCGGGGAGAGAACCATAGGCGATTACAATCTCAATAGCAATCATTGAGAAAACCTGGGATGGAATTATCATCTCCGCAGCATTGGAGACAAAATCCAGTCAAAGGAGACAAAATCCAGTCAAAGGAGACAAATCCAGTCAAAGGAGACAAATTCAGTCAATGGAGACAAAACCAGATAAATCGATTCCTAAATATTTTTCTGATACGAACGCAGTCAAAGGAGACAAAACCAGTTAAATCGATTCCTAAAGATTTTTCTGATACGAACGCAGTCAAAGGAGATAAAATCAGTTAAATCGATTCCTAAAGATTTTTCTGAGGCCAAGCCAGTCAATGGAGACAAAATCAGTTAAATCGATTCCTAAAGATTTTTCTGAGGCGAAGCAAGTCAATGGAGACAAAACCAGTTAAATCGATTCCTAAAGATTTTTCTGAATCCAGTCAAAGGAGACAAAACCAGTTAGATTGATTCCTAAAGATTTTTCTGAAGCCAGTCAATGGAGACAAAACCAGTTAAATTGATTCCTAAAGATTTTTCTGAAGCCAAATCAGTCAATGGAGACACCCCGTCAACGAAGACAACCTGTCAATAGAGACACCCTGTCAACGAAGACAACCCGTCAATGAAGACAACCCGTCAACAAAGACAAAACTACCTACCAACAAGCTCCAAATGGCATCTATAAGCCCATCCTCCTATCCATCATCTCTCCAAATGGCATTTGTAAGCCCATTCCCGACATCACATTGCTGATACTACACCATGCGAGTGCAAATTTCTGGGCACTTTAGTATTCAATCATCTTCCACCTTCGGATCACGAAAGGCACGTAAGCCAATCTGCATCCTCAAGTTTAAGAAGATTGAACAGGGGAAACTGTTGTACCCCAAAATTTGCCCTCCCATATTCTCAAGATTTGTCAAGAATGATCCTCAAATTAGCTCAAGGGTTGTACAGTCAAACCACCTCCTAAGACAGCTGAAACTAGGGTTTTGGTTCTTTCAAGGAAATTGAGGTTTTTAATGGTTCAATCAAGTCTCATAGGCCTATATACATTCTCAAGCACCTACATGCCAAGTTTCAAGACTCACAGTGCCAATTTGCACAGTCAAAAGCTCCATTTGACCTACAGTCAACCGCAAGAGCAAAATGGTCATTTTGCAGTCAAAAGTCAGAATTTTTGGTCATCATCTCATTTTGAGTTCACAATCATCTTTTGATCAAGTCTTGATCATGATTCCACAAGAATAGCTCAAAAATCATCAAGATGCAAAAGTTACTATTTTTGGACATTAGAAAAGTCAACTGTATCTTGACCAGGGCATAACTTTTTCATGGTTTGTCAGAAAAATCCCATCCAATGCTCATTTTAAAGAGGATGCAATTTCCTACAATCCATATTCACACTCCAAGTTCAAGAAATTCTCTCACAAGAAGTTACCAATTTTTACATTATAGGTCAATTTCAAAAGTCAACAAAAGTGCACTTTGAGTCAAAGGCCATAACTTGAGATTGGTAAATCCAAATGACATGGGACCAAAGGCATTTGTTAGAGGACTTCAAGAGTTTTCCAAAATGTCCAAGAACATGGTCATATGATCAAAATTGAGCAAGTTGTGCATTGGAGAAGTTGGGAAATTTTCATGAATTTGCAAAAGTCAACTTTGCTCAAAACATCTTCTTTTTGCTAATGGGCCTCAAATCTCTTCTTGAAACTTCACCCATGACCTATGCACGACCCATCAAGATTAATTGGATTTATTTTCTTATTTTTATTGATTAATTGGATTTTTAATTAATATTAATTCATTTAATTAATTTAAATTATAGGAAAATAGAAGATTTGATTTTTTAAATCAACTTGTGGAGCAAATTTGATCAAAACATGCTGGCAAATTCGTGCACAAGTCAAAGATACAAAAAAAATCCAATTTTGGCAACTTTGTTCAATCATGAAGAATCAAAAATATTTGATTTTCAATCAAAGATTTAAACATCAATGCACATGGGTTGGATCCAATCTTCTGACCTAATTTGTTTCCCTTATATGCAAGCAAGCAAACCCTGACCTGGTGGACGATTGAAAGGCTGCAGAAACAACTATACAGTTTCAAGAAATTTCAAGAAAAGTGAAAACCTATTCTTGCAACCTAGGCCAATTCAAGGCATTCTATTCATTCAAATACACTGCAGGAGGTTCCAGGAACGTTTTGCAATTGAATTCACGCACCAAAGCTCAAAGAATCGTCACACACAGTCCCACGGTTTGCACTTTTGATTCAGAATTATATATCTTAATTCATGCGCATTTGACATGTTTTTTGATTGATTTGCATTGCTAGAGACTGAACAAAGCTAATGGCATAATTGAATTGAACTGTAATACCCTGAATCGTGAGATGCCATGATCAAATTTCTAGGGTTCTTGAGCTTTAAATTAGGGATTTCTGAACCAGGGAAAATTGGGACCAGTGAGACACATGACTGAAATTGTGAGGCCAAGACGAACACAACCCATACCTCGTGAAATATTTATGCTTGCTATATTTCTATTCGCTATTTTTCCTTGCAGGGGTTAGTGGAGGTTAAAAACCCCCACTATCTAATTCTAACTATGCAGAAAAAGGTTGAAGACGATGAGGTGTTATCACATGGTTGGCCAATTTGAAAAAGCACGCGTTTTGTTTTAGTTACAGTATATTGATTGTTTTTTATATATAATAATTGCCACTTATTTCAATAACAAGTAAAGCAGCGTAGTGGAGTGGTTGGTGCGTTGGCCTGGAAGCATTGGGACCTGGGTTCGAATCCCAGGTCCCCCCAAAACATTTATTCCTTTTTTCTTTGTATGTTCCCATGCAGGTTTCAAAAGATGGTCCACTATGTACCTCAAACCTCAACACGCCAAGTGTCTCTGAGCCTGGATCCAGTGGCCAAAATTGAAGGACTGTCATACTCCCTGGTCAGCGCATGCGTAGCAAACTCAGAAAGTCAAAAAGGCTAATGCATAGTGGGCCTTCAGAATTGCCAAAGACACCTCCTCTTGGGCCCATCACCCCCTGGGTTTATTCCTTTTTTTTCTCTTCTTTTATATTTTTCATTTAATTGTTTTATTATTAATTATTATTATTATTACTTAATTAACCAAATTAATTTTTTCATAAAAATCAGAAAACATAAAAATATAATATTTTTATTTATTAGATTTAATTAGTTATTTTTGTAAATAAATAAGTAATTAATTAATTTAGTTTTAATTAGGTTAATTTTAATATTTTTGCAATAATTTAAAATCAACATAGAATTAGGGTTCTTGACAATTTTAATCATCTTTATTTTTTATTTCCTTAAAAACATGAAAAACTCAAAAAATATCTTTCTTTTATTTAAATTAATTAATTAGTCTAGGTTTAATTTAATTAAATACAAAATAATAAAAAATCTCTTTCTTTCTCAAAAAAAGGGTCAAAACCCTAAAAAACTCTCCGATCCAATTTTTTTTTCTCGCGCGTGATTATTTTTTATTCATAATTTTTTATCATATAATTGTATTTGCTCCGAGGATGTAATAGCTTTAATTAGGACCTATTTATCGCTTTCATTTAACTTCCCGCAATTTACTTTTTCAAGGGTTTGTTTTTGGCGATGTAAATACCCGACGCCTTGTAATAGCTTAGTTTATTTTCCGCAACTATTAACTGCTAGATGTATGCTAAATAGGCTATGCATGTCAAGATCTCTCTTAAAATAAAATCAATCGTAGCTCACCATAACATGTACAAAGATAACATAACTGGAACCTGACACACTCGCACATGCCACTCTTAGGGTACGCCTCACTTGGTTGCCTCGACGTGGTCATTGAGTATAGGGTGTTTTAGAGGTCGCCCTCCTGTCTAAAGATCAAAGTTTCCTCGAAACGGT
Organism: Vicia faba; assembly: GCA_948472305.1. Classification (NCBI taxonomy): domain Eukaryota; kingdom Viridiplantae; phylum Streptophyta; class Magnoliopsida; order Fabales; family Fabaceae; genus Vicia; species Vicia faba. The sequence goes on along the minus strand of OX451736.1, from coordinate 1,161,660,205 downwards.
AGCCTCGATAAAAAATGATCTAAGACACTAGGGTTACCGCTAAGGCGTCCTACCATTGCTTTAGTGACCACATGTCCCTAACATCGAATTGACCCGAAAACTCCAACGACGGTGCTACCTACTTCTCAATAGTGGGATAGTAATGTCTAAAGGACATTTACACAGCTTAATTTCTTTTGAGTAGGTAGAGGTTCTTGGGTACTTGCTCTTTCAAAACAAAAATACTTTTCGCACTTACACTTTTCAAACAAAAGTTTTCAAACAAACACTTCATACACTCTTGAGGACAGATACAAGAGCTAAATCGAAGTTTTCAAACAAAACTCTTTTCAAAACCCACAAACATAAGAAAAGCAAAACTTTTTGAAAACATAGTGAGTAAGTACCTAAGAGCCCGTGGATAACCACGGATAGAAAGGGTGCTAACACCTTCCCTTTCTATAATCTACTTCACGAACCCGAGAAACATCTCGAAAAGGAATTTTGCTGTGCTTTTGTCCTTTCCTTGTTGGAGAAAATAAAAGACGGTGGCGACTCTTGCTTACCGCGAAATTTTGCGAAACGCAAACGCGAACAAGCATTAAAAAACAGTCAGTTCTCATTCCCACCGATCACAGCATGAAAAGAGAACCGCTAAGTTGACTGGCCTAGGCAAAAATAAACTCATCTCGGCGAACCAAAAGGGTTCGGGCAAAAATCATGGATATAAAAGCGTATGACTATGTCCCGTTGGATCACCTTACAACCAAACATCATTAGCAAGTTCGAACAGTACGAATCAATCTAGTCGGCTTCTTCCAAACAACAAAGTGATGAGACGCTAAAAGATATAAAGGCAATAGCAGAATTGAAACCCAATGGGATTATCCCACATATTTGTTTTTCTTTGTGTACCACTTTGTACATTTTTCATTTTTATGACGACATTTCTCTTATTAGGATGTTTGTTTCCTTGTACAAAGAAGCCTGTTATAGGCAGACTTTCTCAAATTAATACAAAACTACCTCTTTTAAAGTTCAAAACTATTTTATTTTTATTTTTCTGTTTTGTTTGCAAAAACGTCCAGTGTTTATTTTAAATGAACATATGCATTTGAATATGATTAACGTTTACAAATGCATGCATAAAAATAGAAAGACGGTTACTAAGGGCTTTAAGAGTTGGGATAATGTCGAAAAGCTATCTGTAAATCCCCACAGAGCAACCACCCCTAGGGAACTATCTTAATAAAATTCATCATCAGCAAGAATACATTCCTCAATAAAAAGGTTCAATCGTCCCCCTAGCATCTTGGAGAATTCCCCAGCATGGTCTATGGATTTCTTGGGTTCCCCAACAGAGTTTCATAAAATCCCCAAGCAGTTTACGAAGCTTCGTTTCCCAATAGAGTTTATTTCTCTAGCTACAAAAGTTCATCCTCCAGTGGAGTTTATTTCTCCAAATTAGTAAAATCTTCCAACAGAACTCTTTTCGCCAACAGGATGAACCAAAATAACTATCTCCAAAAGAGTAGCCATTCACATCAAAAGAATATTCGTTCTTCCATCCCCAGTCATAGTGCATGTAATCCATGACAGGTTATCAACCCCTTGAAGGCTTCTATCCTTAAGCAAAAATCAAAATCTCCAGTGGAATATCCTCAGACAGAAAGTGGGCATCCCCGACAAATTTAACTTCAAAAAACAGTGAGGAATTACATTCTTCATCTCCGACAGCAGTCAAGGATTTATTTTTTCCCCAGTCTAACAACACTACAAAAATAAACTGATACACTCACATGTTACATTCACACATCATTTACAAGCGTCATAGCATATGCATACAAAACACATACAACACAATCTCATTTATTTTGAGAACATCATCCCGCAATGCATGTCATACATCATGATGTTACATACAGCTAACTCTTTACCTTTTCAGGAAAAGATAAATCAACAAAACTAACATCATCAACTATTGGTAGGACCAGACAGTCTTATCAAAGACAACGTCTTCTGGCTTAGAATAAATCAACCAAAGGTTTTATTCTGATACTTCCTCCAGTGGACATTCTTCTGGCTCAGCTTAGATCAGGGGTAGATCTATTCTGATACTTCTTCCAGTTGAAGACATTTTCTGGCTCAGATTAAATCAACCAAAGATTTATTCTGATACTTCTTCCAGATAAAAAGAAGAATAAATATTTGTTGACTCAGATTAAATTGACCAAGATTTACTCTGATACTTCTTTCAGTAGACCTTTTTCTGGCTCAGATTAAATCGACCAATGATTTATTCTGATACTTCTTCCAGTTAAAGACACAGAGACCTCTTTTGGCTCAGATTAAATTAACCAAAGATTTATTCTGATACTTTTCCAGTTGAAGACAGTCGTATATAGTCGTTGGCTCAGATTAAATCAACCAAAGGTTTTATTCTGATACTTCTTCCAGTGGACATTCTTCTGGCTCAACTTAGATCAGGTGTAAATCTATTCTGATACTTCTTCCAGTTGAAGACATTTTCTGGATCAGATTAAATCAACCAAAGATTTATTATGATACTTCTTCCAGATAAAAACAAGCATAAATATTTGCTGGCTCAGATTAAATTGACCAAGATTTACTCTGATACTTATTCCAGTAGACCTTTTTTCTTGTTCAGATTAAATTAATCACTGATTTATTCTGATACTTCTTCCAGTTAAAGACACAGAGACCTCTTCTGGCTCAGATTAAATTAACCAAAGATTTATTCTAATACTTTTTCCAATTGAAGACGGTCGTAGATAGTAGCTGGCTCGGATTAAATCGACCAATGATTTATTATGATATTCCTTCCAGTGGACATTCTTCTGGCTCAGCTTAGATCAGGTGTAGATCTATTCTGATACTTCTTCCAGTTGAAGATATTTTCTGGCTCAGATTAAATCAACCAAAGATTTATCCTGATACTTCTTCCAGATAAAAACAAGTATAAATATCTGCTGGCCCAGATTAAATTGACCAAGATTTACTCTGATACTTCCTCCAGTAGACCTTTTTTTGGCTCAGGATATATCGACCAAAGATTTATTCTGATACTTCTTTCAGTTAAAGACAACAGAGACCTCTTCTGGCTCAAATTAAATCAACCAAAGATTTATTTTGATACTTCTTCCAGTTGAAGACAGAAGTAGATAGTTGCTAGCTCAGATTAAATCGACCAAATATTTATTCTGATACTTCTTCCAGTTAAATATGACAGAGACCTCTTCTAGCTCAGATTAAATCAACCAAAGATTTATTCTGATACTTCTTCCAGTTGAAGACGGTCGTAGATAGTTGTTGGCTCAAATTAAATTGACCAAAGATTTATTTTGATACTTCATCCAGTAGACCTTTTCTGGATCAGATTAAATTGACCAAATATTTATCTTGATACTTCTTCCAGTTAAAGACAAAAGAAACATTTTATGGCTCAGATTAAACCAACCGTAGGTTTATTCTGATACTTCTTCCAGTTTGAAGTTAACATTTACTTTGGATGGCATCTATAATCCCATCTTTGACGACTCTCAATCATCTCTCCGAATGACATATTTTAAGCCCATTCAAGCATACCATCAACCATCAATGTTACTCCATGCACCGATGAGCACAAATTTCTGGGAACTTTAATGTTCAATCGTCTTCCACCTTCAGATCACGAAAGGCAGACAAGCCAATCTAAATCCTCGGGTTTAAGAAGATTTAACATGAGCAGCTGTTGTACAACAAAATTTTCCCTCTCATTTTATTCAAAACATACTCCTAAAGATCCTTAAATGCTCAAGGTTGACCAAGAATTGACCAGACAAATTATCCTCTTAAGCAATGGACTTCTAACTAGGGTTTCACTTTTCACAAACAAGTTCGGGTTTCAAAATCCTAAATTTATTTCCATGGCTCCTAACATGTCCTCAAGAATTCTCATTCCAAGTTTCATGCATTGCATCACAAGTTTACTCAATCAATTGCTCAGATGACTGAAAATCAACTATATTAGGTTGTGATATGGTGGGAAGAACTGACTGTTTTTTGGAATGCTGGTTTGCGTTTTGCGTTTGCTTTTACAAAATGTCACGGTAAGCAAGAGTCGCCACCGACTTTTATTTTATCCAACAAGGAAAGGAAAAAAGCACAGAAAAATTCCTTTTTCGAGATATTTCTCGTGTTCGGGGGGTAGATTATAGAAAGGGAAGGTGTTAGCACCCTTTCTATCCGTGGTTATCCACGGGCTCTTAGGTACTTGCTCAATTATTTTCAAAATGTTGCTTTCTTTGTGCTTGTGGGTTAAAAAGTTCTTGTTTGAAACTTCGATTTAACTCTTGCTTCTGTCCTCAAGAGTGTATGAAGTGTTTTTGAAAACTTTGTTCGAAAAGTGTAAGTGTGAAAAAGATTTTGTTTTCTTTGAAAGAGCAAGTACTTAAGAACCATCTACCTACTCGAAAAAAGAATCGTTTTATTCTAATGTCCTTTAGACAATGCTATCCCACTATTGATGAGTAGGTAGCATCGTCGTTGGAGTTTAAGGGTCAATTCGAATGAGGGACTTACGGTCACTAAAGCAATGTTAGGACGCATTAGCGGTAACCCTAATGGCTTAGATCATTTGTTTGAGGCAACAATATCTGAGGCAACCATTTCGAGGCAACTATGATCTTTTAGACAAGAGGGCAAACTCTAAAGTGACCTATACTCAATAACCGCGTACGAAGGCAACCAAGTGGGGTGTACCCTAAGAGTGCGCATGTGCGAGTGGGTTGTTTTCAGTTAATTTTATCTTTGTACATGTTAAAGGTGATCTAATTTGATTTTAGTTTAAAACATTCAGTCTTGTCATGCATCCCTATTATCAAACATCTGACAGTTATATTTTGCGGGAAATAAAATGCGGAATTTAAATTACAAGGCGTCGGGTATTTACATCGCCAAAGACAAACCCTTTAAAAATAAATAAAGCGATAAATAAATAAAAGGTCCTATTAAGCTATTATAATCCGGAGGCAAGTACATTATTGGATAAAAGAAAATAAATCGCATGCGGGAAATTAAATCGAGCGCAAACTAGGGTTTTGACCCTTTTTGTTAAAGAAAGATTTTTTTGGTTTTTTATTTTAAGAAAGATATTAACCTAAATTAATTACTAAATTAATAAATAAATTAATAAAAATAAATTATTTTGGGGTTTTTGGTATTTTAAGAAAGAAAGAAAAATTAATTGAATTAGTAAAAACCTAATTAAGTCTAATTTAATTTTAATTATTTACAAAAAATAAGTTAAAGTTATTCTAATTAAAACCTAAATTAATTTAATTAGTATTTATTAATAAAATTAAAATTTGATTTGATAAAGAAAATATTTTTGTGATTTTATTTTATATAAAAAAAAAGCTGAATTTTAATTGGTTAGAATTTAAACAAAAATAATAATTAAAATAAACAAGATAAATAAAATAGAAAGAGAGAGAGGTTTGGGCCTGAAATGGGGGTATGAATAGAAATATGAAGCCCATTAGAATTGGCCCTTTGTTGACTTTTCCTGATTCAGCGTGCACGTGTTGACTTTGTCTATGGTGGACCATCAGCTCTTGGCCACCAGATTTGGCCTTGGGCCATCTGGCAACTGAATGGACGAGGGAGTATGGTGTTCGGCGCGCTTGAATATGCACAGGAGTACCTGAAGAAGAAAAATATCAAAGAAGTGGGGGACCTGGGATTCGAACCCAGGTCCTGAAAGTGATTGCTTGCCTTGCCTTGCCACTACGCTGCCTTGACTCAATTGTTAATAAAATACAAAGAAATTATAATATAAAGAAAACAAATTATATGCCAGAAAATAAAAATTACGCGCGTGATTTTGAAAGGGCCAATGGATGAACGCCAGCTATTCATCCCTTTCCTTCCTCTACTGTAATTTTACCTGCGGATTTGAATCCGCAGCTAAAAACGCAGCTCATTCCAAAAATTGTTTCCTGGCAATAAAAATGACCTTCAAGGGCATGGTTGTGTTCGTCTCCTTCTCCTGAGTGCAACCATGCCCATTATATGGACCAATTTCTCCTGAAATAAAAATCCCTAAAAACAAAAACGCAACCCTAGCTATGGTGTTTTGGAATATAGGTCATGTAAACGAAATTAAATAAAGCCAAAAGCTTGGAAATGTTGAGAGGATCACAAATATGTCAGTGATTTGTTCAAATGATGCAAGAATAAAGAGCTAGGATTTCAAGAACAGAGTTAGGTAACGAGGGACTTACAGCGTGTTTGGGCGTATGAGCAAGCTTGTTTTTGATCCAGGAAGATTCAGTGTACATCCAGGAAACGATTGGGATAGGTCTTGGCTTCTGAAAATGCCTCTAGCTGTGGTTTCGAATTCAAGCTTTTTGGTGACTTTTTCAAACTTTGTTCTGCCTCTTCTTGCAGCCTCCGACCCTTATTTCGATTCCTTTGGCTTGTTTATGTAGTATGGAATGTATTAGGTTAACAATTTTGGATTGAATCTCTCTAAATCAATGCATTGGAATTTGATTTGATTCACTCTTTATAACTTGCCAAATTTGCCAATTTACAATCTTTTTGCACATGATATTGTGAAATTCGAGTTTGATAATGATATTGATGGTAATTACAACCTGAAACCGCCAAAAAATCTTAGGTAATCAAAGCTTTGGATTTTATATGATTTAATTTGATTTAAAATGAATAAATTCAATAAAAAATCAAACAAAATAATAAAAATAAAATATGGGCTCATGGCTGAAGCTAGGACACGTGGACGATGATGCAAGCTCAAATCAAGTGGAAAAGAATGGGCCCATTTGACAAAATTTGAAGTTTTGAGGATAGTTGACTTTTGGAAATTTTGCAAAAATGTCCAACTTCAACCATGCATAACTTCTTCAATTTTGAACTTTTGGAGGTGTTCCTTGACTTTTTAGAAAGCTTAAGATGTCCTCTAACCAACCCTTTTGGTATAATCTCATTTTGATGTTCCATGCTCAAGTTATAAGCTTTGGCAAAAAAGGTGTTTTTGTTGACTTTCAAAAATGACCTATAATGTCCAAATTTATAACTTCTTGTGAGTGCATTTTTTGATCTTGGGGTATGAAGATGGATTGTAGGAAATTTCATCCTCTTCAAAATGAAATTTTTATGGTTCATTTCTCATAAAGTATGAGAAAGTTATGCTTGGTCAAAGTTGAGTTGACTTTTCCTACAAAACCCTAATTTGGCAACTTTTGAATCTTGATGAATTTTGAGCAATCCTTGATGAATCATGATCAACCCTTGATAAAATGATGAAATATCCTTCAAAATGAGAATGTTGACAAAAAAATCTTGAAGTTTGACTGCATTTGGGTCACAGTTGACTTTTTCCCTAGCATTGTCGATTTTTGGACCTTTGAGCAATTGATTGAGCAAACTTCCTCTACAAGGCTTGAAATTTGACATGGATGATATTGAGAACATATTAGGACATTGGGGATAACTTGAGGTCATTTTTATTCAAGGATCTTGATGCAACACAAAACCCTAATTTGGGGTTGACTGCCTTAAGAGATAGCTTGTTTGTCCAACTCTTGAGCAAACTTGAGCCACTTGGAGATTTTTCTTGCAATGTTTTGAGGAATATGAGAGGGAAAATTTTGGGGTACAACAGCTGCCCCTGTTCAATCTTCTTAAACCTGAGGATGTAGATTGGCTTTCGTGCCTTTCGTGATCCGAAGGTGGAAGATGATTGAACACTAGAGTGCCCAGAAATTTGCACTCACATGAAGTGGTATCAGCCTTGTGATGTCGGGAATGGGCTTACAGATGCCATTTGGAGATTGTTGATGGGAGGATGGGCTTAAAGATTCCATCTGCAGGAGTTTCGATCGCATAAGAGATTCCTTAGCGAGAACTTGTATACCTATTGTTTATGGAAGATTCCGCTGGGGAAGCCTGATCTTTGTTGAGTTTTAGGAACTTGCTTGTACCTCAACTTAGAGAACATCTCTGCTGAGTTTTAAGAACTTGTCCATAATTCAAATGGGGGAACTCTATCGAGATTTAGAACCTTATTTGTAATTCAACCGAGGATAATTCAGTTGAGATTTAAGAACTGGTCAGTACTTCGACTGAGGAGGTAAATTGTCGGGATTTAGAACCTTATCTGTAATTCAACCGAGAATAATTCAGTTGAAATTTAAGAACAGGTCAGTTCTTCGACTGAGGGAAACATCTTCATCGAGATCTAAGAACTGTCTTTACTTCAATGGAGGATAATTCTGTTGAGATTTAAGAACTCGTCCACACTACGACGGAGGAAAGTTGACGAGATTTAGAACCTTGTCTGTAATTCAACCGAGAATAATTCAATTGAGATTAAAGAACCGGTCAGTTCTTCAACTGAGGGAAACATCTTCATCAAGATCTAGGATTGTCTGTTACTTCAACGGAGAATAATTTTGTTGAGATTTAAGAACTCGTCCACACTTCGATGAAGGAAAATTTTTGAGATTTAGAACCTTATCTGTAATTCAACCGAGAATAATTTTGTTGAGATTTAAGAACCGGTCAGGTCTTCGACTGAGGGAAACATCTTCATCAAGATCTAGGACTGTCTGTTTACTTCAACGGAGAATAATTATGTTGAGATTTAAGAACTCGTCCACACTACGACGGAGGAAAATTGTCGAGATTTAGAACCTTATCTGTAATTCAACCGAGAATAATTCAGTTGAGATTTAAGAACCGGTCAGGTCTTCAACTGAGGGAAACATCTTCATCAAGATCTAGTACTGCCTGTTTACTTCAATGGAGAATAATTCTGTTGAGATTTAAGAACTCGTCCACACTACGACGGGGGAAAATTGTCGAGATTGAGAACCTTATCTGTAATTCAACCGAGGATAATTCAGTTGAGATTTAAGAACCGGTCAGGTCTTCGACTGAGGGAAACATCTTCATCAAGATCTAGGACTGCTTGTTTACTTCAATGGAGAATAATTCTGTTGAGATTTAAGAACTTGTCCACACTACGACGGAGGAAAATTGTCGAGATTGAGAACCTTATCTGTAATTAAACCGAGGATTATTCAGTTGAGATTTAAGAACCGGTCAGGTCTTCGACTGAGGGAAACATCTTCATCAAGATCTAGGATTGTCTATTTAATTCAACGGAGAATAATTCTGTTGAGATTTAAGAACTCGTCCACACTACGACGGAGGAAAATTGTCGAGATTTAGAACCTTATCTGTAATTCAACCGAGAATAATTCAGTTGAGATTTAAGATTCGGTCAGGTCTTCGACTGAGGGAAACATCTTCGTCAAGATCTAGGACTGTCTGTTTACTTCAACAGAGAATAATTCTGTTGAGATTTAAGAACTCGTCCACAATACGACGGAGGAAAATTGTCGAGATTTAGAACCTTATCTGTAATTCAACCGAGAATAATTCAGTTGAGATTTAAGAATCGGTCAGGTCTTGGACTGAGGGAAACATCTTCATCAAGATCTAGGATTGTTTGTTTACTTCAACAGAGAATAATTCTGTTGAGATTTAAGAACTCGTCCACACTTCGACGGAGGAAAATTGTTGAGCTTGAGAACCTTATCTGTAATTCAACCAAGAATAATTCAGTTGAGTTTTAAGAACCGGTCAGGTCTTCGACTGAGGGAAACATCTTCATCAAGATCTAGGACTGTCTGTTTACTTCAACGGAGAATAATTCTGTTGAGATTTAAGAACTCGTCCATACTTTGACGGAGGAAAATTGTCGAGATTGAGAACCTTATCTGTAATTCAATCGAGAATAATTCAGTTGAGATTTAAGAGCCGGTCAGGTCTTCGACTGAGGGAAACATCTTCATCAAGATCTAGGACTGTCTGTTTACTTCAACGGAGAATAATTCTGTTGAGATTTAAGAACTCGTCCACACTTCGACGGAGGAAAATTGTCGAGATTGAGAACCTTATCTGTAATTCAACCGAGAATAATTCAGTTGAGATTTAAGAATCGGTCAGTTCTTCGACATAGCTGAGAACTTAACTGCATCCTTCCTGAAAGGTAAAGGTCAGTCGTATGCAATGCATGATATATATCAGGCAATGATGTTCTCAAAATAAATGATGTTGTGTTGTATGATGCGTATATTCACGTATCATGATGTATGGAAATATAATGTTTTAGCTGGGGGAAATAAATCCCGGATAGTTGTTGTAGAAAAGAGTTGAATTCTTCATTTCCGCTGGGGATAGCGAACGAAGATGATTGCGAGAATAAACCTGTAGGAGAGGATAACTCCGTTGGGGAATAAACTGATGAGGAGATTAATTTGTGGGGAAGAGATGCTCTGTTGAGAATTCCACCGATAAATTCCGCTGGGGATGAATTACCGTTGCTGGTGATACTGAATCCTGTTGGGGTTTTGAATTCTGTTTGTGAAAGGAAAGAACTCTGTTGGGGATGATCTTTCAGTTACGACTTCACTGGGGATAACCTTTTAGACTCTGATGGGGATAACCCTTTGAGCTCTGTTGGGGACAATCTTCCGAAGTCTACTGGGGATGATTCTCTAAATTCCACTGGGGAAGCTTTTTCAGACTGTGCTGGGAAAAATTTCAGACTCCACTGGGGATATCTTGTACTCTTTCGGGGAATATTTTTATACTCCGTTGGGGAATATTAACACTATCAGGGATATTAAACCTTTTCAATGTTGATGGTAGATAAACTCTGCTTGGGGGAGAATATTACTGACTCATTCACAGTTGCAAGTCTCAGTTGGGGAGAGCTGTCATTACTGTCTTACTTTGCGGGGAGTGAATGCACCTGGGCCATATTCTTCAGTTGAATCTACCTTCACACCTGGTGGATAGAGCAAATGTAAAGCTTGGACAATTCTTATTGCCCCTGCTTCTGATATTATCATTAATCGTCTTTTGTTTCGCATGTAAATATTTATGAGCGGCAATTAATGTCAAATGCATATATCAAAAATGAATATTGGACGTTCTTTGCAAAACAAAACATATAAAGGAAAAACAGTTTGAAATATCTTTAAAAATGAATTGTATTGATTTTGAAGTTTGGCCTGTAAATAGGCGTTTTTGTGCAGGAGGCCGACGTCCTAGTAAGAGAACGCCGCCGAACAAATAGAATTTATACAGTTTGTGTAAAACTAAACAAAACAGCTATGTGAATAATCCCACTGGGTTCCAACTCTGCTATTGCCTTTATGTCCTCGAGCATCTCATCACTTTTCTACTTGGTTGAAGGTAGATCAGATTGATTAGTTCCATCTGAGCTTGATAGTCGATACCGAAGTCTAGTTGCAAGGTGATCCAATGAGACATAGTGTTACGCTTTGATCCCTAAATTTTGCCTGGACCGCCCTTTCAGGTTTTCAGTCCACCGGGATACCCTTTTTTGCCCAAGCCGCCTTTTCAGGTTTTCGATTTGCCGGGTGTACATATTTTTTTTATTTTCATCCCTTATTTTTGCCCGAACCCTTTTGGTTTGTCGGGAAGCCCTTACTTTTGCCTAGGCCAGTCAACCTAGCGGGTCTTTGATTATGTGTAATATCTTTTCACTATGTCTATATTGACGGGGTGAGGAAGGTCGTCACCATCCATGGTGGTCAGGATCATAGCTCCTCCTAAGAAAATGTTCTTAACCACAAATGGCCCTTCGTACGTGGGGGTCCATTTGCCCCTGGGATCACCTTGAGGTAGAATGATGCGCTTGATAACCAGGTCCCCAACTTGATATTCTTGTCGTCTGACTTTCTTGTTAAATGCCTTGATCATCCGCTTTTGATACGTCTGACCATGACAAATAGCAGTAAGTCTCTTTTCGTCGATTAAATTCAGTTGATCAAGCCGGGTCTGAATCCAGTCATCTTTGCTAAAACCTGCATCCTTCATAATCCGAAGAGAGGGTATCTGAACTTCAATGGGCAAGATGGCCTCCATTCCATAAACCAAGGAATAGGGTGTCGCCCCTGTTGACGTTCGTGCTGAGGTACGGTACCCATGAAGAGCAAATGGTAACATCTCGTGCCAATCTTTGTATGTCACTGTCATCTTCTGCACAATCTTCTTAATGTTCTTATTAGCCGCTTCTATAGCCCCATTCATCTTCGGCCGGTAAGGAGAAGAGTTGTGATGTTGTATCTTGAACTGTTTGCAGAGTTCGGTGATCATCTTATTGTTGATATTTGTACCATTGTCCATAATGATCCTCTCTGGTACACCATATCGACAAATCAGATTATGCCGAATGAACCGTGCCGCGACGTTCTTGGTCACAGTAGCAAAGGAAGCTGCCTCAACCCACTTTGTAAAGTAATCAATTGCTACCAGGATGAAACGATTCCCGTTGGATGTCGTGCGCCTGATCTCGCCGATCATGTCAATGCCCCACATTGTAAAAGGCCAAGGAGCTGTCAAAATGTTCAGGGGGACCGGAGGTATGTTCACCTTATCAGTATAGACTTGGCACTTGTGACAGCTCCGACAATGCTGATAACAGTTGGCTTCCATTGTGGACCAATAATATCCTGCCCGGAGGATTTTCTTTGCCATGGTGTGTCCACTGGAATGGGTTCTGAAAGTACCTTCATGTAACTCTACCACGATTCTTTCTGCTTCGTCCTTATCCACACATCGCAGTAAGGTCGAATCATGGTTACGCTTGTAAAGAATACCATTACTGATGAAGAACTTTGCTGCGAACCTCCTCAGAAACTTCTTATCATTAACAGATGCACCCTCGGGGTATTCCTGAGCCTCAAGGTATCTCTTCACCTCATGAAACCAGGGTTTATCTGCTACCTCTTCAGTCTCAATGTCACAGCAATGTGCAGGTTCGTCCAATCTTTCAATGATAATCCGGGGAGCTTCGTTATCCCAACTGACTTTGAACATTAACGCGTCCGCCAACTGATTCTCCTCTCTCGGGAAATGTTCAAAGGTTATCTCTTCAAATATGGAAGCAACCTCAATACATACTCCTTGTAAGGAATGAGATTAGGGTGTTTCGTATCCCAATCGCCTTTGATCTGACTGATCACGAGAGCGGAATCTCTGAAGACACTCAAGAACTTAATCCTTAGGTCAATTGCTGCTTGAAGACCCATGATGCATGCTTCATACTCCGCCATGTTGTTGGTGCAGTTGAAACATAGTCGGGCGGTGAACGGAGTATGAGAGCCTTTAGGAGATATGATCACGGCGCCAATGCCATTACCCAAAGCATTTGGAGCTCCATCAAAGTACATAGACCATCGGGATACCTCCTCAGGTCCTTCATCCGGTTCAGGTGTCTCACAGTCAGTTACTAACATGATATTCTCATCCGGGAATTCAAAGTTCATAGACTGGGAATCATCCACTGCCTGATGTGCTAGATGATCTTCCAACACACTTCCCTTAATTGCCTTTTGATTCGTGTATTGGATGTCATACTCAGTCAAGATCATCTGCCATCTTGCTATTCTTCTGGACAAGGCAGGCTTCTCGAAGATATACTTGATTGGATCCATATTTGATATCAACAAGGTGGTGTGAGTTAGCATATACTGTCTCAGCCGGCGAGCAGCCCATGCCAAAGCACAGCAAGTTTTCTCGAGAAACGAGTATCGGGTCTCGCAGTCGGTAAACTTTTTGCTAAGGTAATAAATAGCATGCTCTTTTCGGCCAGACTTGTCATGCTGCCCCATCACACACCCCATTAAGTTATCGAGTACTGTCAAGTATAAGATCAAAGGTCTCCCTTCAACTGGGGGCATCAGAATAGGTGGCTCTTGGAGATACTCTTTGATGCTTTCGAAAGCGACCTGACATTCATCGTTCCATCTTACCACTTGGTCTTTCTTCAGTAACTTGAAGATTGGCTCACAAGTAGCAGTCAGGTGCGAGATGAACCGGGCAATGTAGTGCAAACGTCCCAAAAAGCCCCTGACTTCTTTTTATGTTCGGGGCGCTGGCATTTCCTGTATAGCCTTCACCTTTGCAGGATCCACTTGAATACCTTTATCACTTACGACGAAACCCAGCAGCTTACCAGATCTCAACCTGAAGGTGCATTTGTTCGGGTTTAACCTCAGTTGGTACAACTTCAACCTATCAAATAACTTCTGAAGGTGGTCAAGGTGTTCTTCTTCAGTCTGGGATCTTACAATCATATCATCGACGTATACCTCAATCTCATGATGGATCATGTCATGGAACAAGGCGACCATGGCGCGTTGATACGTTGCCCCAACATTTTTTAATCCAAAAGGCATGACTTTGTAGCAAAAGGTACCCCATTGAGTAACAAAGGTTGTCTTCTCCATGTCTTCGGGAGCCATTTTAATCTGATTATAACCGGAGAAACCATCCATGAAGGAGAATACCTTATGCTGAGCGGTGTTGTCAACCAGAACGTCGATATGAGGTAGAGGGAAATCATCCTTGGGGCTTTCCCTGTTCAAATCCCTATATTCAACACGCATCCGAACTTTACCATCCTTTTTCGGCACTGGAACCACATTGGCCACCCAGTGTGGGTAAGAAGTAACTGCTAGAAAACCAGCGTCAAACTGTTTCATCACTTCAGCCTTGATTTTCTCAGACATCTCTGGGTGTATTCGGCGAACCTTCTGTTTCACTGGAGGACAGTCTTCCTTGGCAGGCAGGCGGTGAACCACAATATCGGAATCCAACCCAAGCATATCATCATAAGACCAGGCAAAGATCTCAACATAGTCACGCAGCATCTAAATCAATCGTTGCTTAACACTAGCTTCTAGATTTGCACCGATCTTGACCTCTTTCTTGTCTACCTCTGTACCCATATTCACTGTTTCCACCGGCTCTTCATGCGGCTGTATGGCCCTCTCTTCCTGAAGTAAGAGTCTAGCAAGTTTACCAGGCACTTCGCAATCATCTTCACCTTCGTCTTCGGCTAAGTTGATCGGATTTTCGAAGTCATAACCGGTAGTAATAGAGTCATTATCAGTGGGATCCAGAGTGGATTCAGACCTGTATATGTGAGTGTGTGTAAAATAGCTATTTTGCAATATATAATAAAAGAAAAACAAGGAGCGCAAAATTTGAAATGCAAAAAACGTCCAATGCTTTTATTAATGATATATGTAGATGACACACATAAAGCCCTTACAAACGAAACCACGGTGCCCCGGGTAAGATACCGGGCCGTAAAGTTTAAAACATTTTCTGTTACAAATACAAAACAAAAGTCTCATTACTGGGTAACCAAAGAAATTGGGATGAAGTCCTTTGCTGTCCAGTTGCTTAGTCCACCATCAGTAGTAGGATAGATCCAACTGTCGAACTCAGATTCTTCAACATCGTCTTCACTGGAATTCACTCCTGAATTGCTGATAAATAGGGGAGGTTTTCCGATCCGTGCACTCCGAACAGCCCTTTGAGCTTCTGCAGTGAAACCCAAACCAAACTTGTTAGTCTTATGTGCAAAATCAGGGAGTTGGCCCCAATTTGCACACCCACCTTTCTCAATGACAGGGCATCCTTGAAGGAAGCCATCTTCATAGGAGGATCTTCATTGATAGTTTCAGTTGATGCCAGTGTCTGGGGAACCTCTTCAAAATGTTGAAACGGGGTCTCAATAAACTCCCCATCCATCTCCACATATCGGAAAGAGTTGAGGTGGCTCACCATTTATTCCTCCTTTCCTCGTATTGTCACAATTTTCCCTTTGACTGGGTATTTCAGCATCTGGTGGAGCGTAGAAGTGACTGCTCCAGCTTTGTGGATCCAAGGGCGACCCGGCAAACAAGAATAGGACGGCCGAATGTCCATCACATAAAAAGTAGATATAAAGATCTGAGAACCAACCTTCACTGGAATATTAACTTCTCCATGTACCATTCTCTTTGACCCATCAAAGGCCCTGACAACAATGTTACTTGGCTTCAACTCTAAACCTTCACAGTCCAACCGGTCTAGAGCTTTCTTAGGCAAAACGTTCAATGAGGAACCAGTATCCACCAATACATGAGCGAGAGTAGTGCCCCTGCATTCAATGGAGACATGCAGGGCATCATTGTGATTTCTCCCCTTAGCAGGCAGGTCGGTGTCAGAGAAACCCAACCCATTATCAGCAGTCAGACTAGCCATGCAATCTTTAAACTGATCAGCCGATGTTTCTTGTGGCACGTGCGCAGTCTTCAGGAAGGCAATCAGAGCCTTGGCATGGGCTTCTGAGCAAAGTAACAAAGACAACATAGAGATTTTGGATGGGGTTTTCCCCAGCTGCTCGACTACATTGTAGTCGCTCTTTTTGATAATCTTCAAAATTTCCTCCATCTCTTGTCTAGAGGCTTCCACAGTAATTGTCTTTGGTGCCTCCGTCAGGGTAGGCTCATTAGTGGTCCCTTTGCCCTGAGTATCAGATGAATCGGCGACAGGGGTAAGAATGGGAGTTTGACCAGGAATAATATCAGGTACACTGGCAGGTGTAATGACAACAGGCGTTCGAACAACTGACAGAGAGATCTCAGGGGAGAACAGTCTTCCGCTACGGGTGACTTTGGCAGGTCCAACAATATTGCTGACGTCAGTATCAGACTCTTCAGCACTCAAGTCTTGCTTAACTCCGTGATAATATACGTCAGCCCCGTAATGCCACGGGACAGCTTTATTGGATGTATAGGGGATAGGCCCAGGAACGGTGATGATCAATGGTGTGAATTCTTGGAACAAATGTAATTCTAACAGGCTTTCTCGAGGAAGCCTTGGAAGAATTGTCGAAGATGGTGATGATAGTAACTTCTTCAGTAGGAACCAAAGGAACAAGAGTCTTCTCAAACAGGATTTCTTTATTATCCATCAGGCGCTGGACACCTGACTTCAAAAGATGGAAACCGGTAGGTAGGACAGAACACATACGGCAATCTTCGTCACAGCCTGGAAATAAATTGGCTAACAAGAGGTTCTTCTTCACAGTCATCAAGGGAGTAACAATGTCTCTCACAGAAACCATAAACGAGTCTTCATCTATAGCATTCACTCCATGCTTGGGCATAGGAGCTGTTGTACCCCAAAATTTGCCCTCCCATATTCTTCAAGATTTGCAAAGAGCATGCTTCACAATCTCCCCAAGGGTTGCACAGTTCAAAGGCCTCCTAACAGTCAAAAACTAGGGTTTTGGTTCTGGCAAAGAAATTGAAGTTTTCAAGGGTCCAATCAAGTCCCACATGCCTATAAACATGGTCAAGCATCCACATGTCAAATTTCAAGACTTACAGCACAAAATTGCACAGTCAAAAACCCTAATTGCTCAACAGTCAACTGTAGGGGCAAAATGGTCATTTGACAGTCAAAAGTTCAAATTTTTGGTCAACATCTTATTTTGAAGCCACAAACATCATTTGATCAATTCTTGATCATGATTTTCAAGTCATGGCTCAAAAAGTCTCAAGATGCAAAAGTTTCCATATTTGGACAGTTGAAAAAGTCAACTGTAATTTGACCAGGGCATAACTTCCACATGGTTCATCAGAAAAATTCCATCCAAATCTCATTTTGAAGATAATGACATTTCCTGCAACTCCTCTTCACAATTCAAGTCCAAGAAATGCTCTCACAAAAAGTTATCAATTTCAACATTATAGGTCATTTTTAAAAGTCAACAAAAAGGGACTTTAAGTCAAAGACCATAACTTGAGATTGGTAAATCAAAATGACATGGGACCAACGGAATTGGTTAGAGGACTTCAATACCTTTCCAAAATGTCCAAGAACATGATCAAAGATTAAAAATTGAGCAAGATATGCCTTGTGGAAGTTGGGAAATTTTTGGGAATTTTGAATAGTCAACTTTGCTTCAAATGCCTCAAAATTGCTAATGGGCCACATTTTCTTCCAAGAATCATTATCCAAAGGCTATGCACGACCATTTGGCCCAAAGGGGATTTATTTCATCATTTTTTATTATTTATTTGAATTTTTATCACCATTAATTCATTTAATTAAATAAAATATGATAAAAATACAAAACAAATGTGTTTGAATCTTTTTATGCAGCATATGCCCTCATTGGTTACTCAAGATCTCGTGCACATCAAAAAAGGGAAGATTTGGTGCAAATTGGCATGTTATTCATGGAAAAGATTTGAAAAAATATTCATTGAAAATCAAATATTTGATACATCAATGAAAAGGCTTTTTGACTCAAATTTCTACCCTAATCCATTGGCATACATATACATATCACAACCCTAGTGCACAGAACCTTCAAGCTGCGCCTCATATCAAAACCCAACTTTGCATTTTTTGTCCAAAATCTCAAAACTGAAAACTGCATTCTAGCACAATTCAAAGAAAAGTAACAATTCCAATAGCTTGCCAAGGCATCAAGGAAGCTTTCTGAATCTTTTTCCAGTCCCCACGCCTCAAGAATTGGGACGAACAAAGAAGAAGATCATGTGGCGAGATCTGATTGGATAGTTTGAATTCCAGCGCGCGTTTTTTATTTCTATGGCACTAACGTCAATTTTCTTTTATATTATTTGTCCTTTATTCTATGTACAACGCGCGCTAATGGTTCAGTTGGTGGAACATGCACTTGGTAAGCATTGGGACCTGGGTTCGATTCCCAGGTCCCCCCATTCCTTCAATATTATTTTTCCTAATATCTTCCCATGCAGCGCTTTATCTGAAGACCACCATGGACGCCTATGCTTGAGCTCGCCACATGTCCTTGAAGGTCCACTCAATGGCCAGGATCTAAAGTCTATGGAACACCCTCTTGTTTGCATATCTATCCCTTTTCTTTTTTTTATTTATTTACTTGTTTCAATTTAATTATTTTATTTTAATTCCTTAAAATTAATTTTAATAATAACATGAAAAAAATAACAAAAAATCAGAAAGACAAAAAATATAAATATATTTTATTTAAATGTTTTTGTAAATAAACTTTATTAATTAAATTAGTTTTTTAATTCTAGGTTTAATTCTAATATTTTTCTTAATAAACCAAAAAAATGTAGAATTAGGGTTTTAAATACTTTTATCCTTTTGTTTCTTTTCTTTTCACCATATTTAATAATTAATTACTTATTTTGTAAATAAATTGCCATGTAAATAATTAATTAAAATTAGGTCAAATTTAAATTTTTTTTTAATAAATTAAAAATAGTTTAGAATTAGGGTTTTAATTTCATTTAATTTTCTTACTAAATCCATAAATACAAAAAAACTCCAAAAAAACAATTTCTTTCTTTTATTTAACTTAATTAATTTATTAATTGTAATTTAATTTCCTTAAAAGGGTCCAACGCCCTCGCATTCGATCACAACTCTATTTCGCGCGCTTATTTTATTTTTATAAATTTCATGTAATTCTTCCAAAGCCATGTAATAGATTAATTAGGCGTTTATCTTTCCGCATTTTTATTTTATTTCAAATCGGGTCTTGGATTAATTTGGCGATGTAGACCCGCGCCTTTGTAATAGCGTAGGACTTTTAAATTCCGCATCTTTTAAACTGTTAATAATTTGCATGAAAGAATGAATGCCAAAATAAAAACAACGCGTAGATCACCAATGTATGAACAAGATAAAGATAAATGAACATGACACACAAATCACACACCACCCCTAGGGTACGCCTCATTGTTGCCTTGCCCCTCGAAAGGTGGTCGTCGAGTAGAGGATGTTTTAGTAAGTCCTCATGTCCATGAACATGGCATGGGGGTAGCTTCTAAGGTGTCTTCCTATTGCTCTGGTGACCACAACGTCCCAAACCCTCGAATTGACCCGAACACCTCCAACGGTGGTGCTACCTACCTCTCAATGGTGGGATGGCACTACTTTAAGGATATTTACGCAGACGAATTCCTTAGGGTAGGTAGAGAACTCGTAGATACTTGCTCTAATTCCAAAACAAATCAAAAATACTTTTCACACCAACACTTTTCAAAAAGCTTTCGAAAGCAACTTTTCAAACACTCTTGAGGACTGATACAAGAGTCGAACTGAAATTTTCAAAGAAACTTTTTAAACCCACGGTTGAAAAGCAAACAAACAATTTTGAAAACACAAATGAGCAAGTATCTAAGAGCCCATGGATAACCATGGATAGAAAGGGTGCTAACACCTTCCCTTTCTATAAATCTACCTCCCGAACCGAGAGCAATCTCAATAAGGAATTTTTCTGTGCTTTTGTCCTTTCCATTTGGAGAAAATAAAAGACGGTGGTGACTCTTGCTTCCGCGACATTTCACGAACCAGCGTTAAACAGTCAGTTCCAGATCCACCGATCACAGAACTGGCGACTCTGCTGGGGAAATCTTTTTAAAGTGAGGTGTACCTTAGGACTAAGATCACTGTGTTTTCAATTGTATTGACTTGTTTGCTTTAAAATTGTGGGTTGCATGGGAGTTACATAGATCCTAACCTGGATCTGGGGATACCCTGTTTAGGTAGCATAAGCTGTGAGGGACCTGTCCGGCGTAGACCGACATGGGTGAAGCAGTGGCTACGTTGGTGTGGCACCTTGGTCTGTACCGATATCCCTTGTGTTGCAACGAGGAGAATATGGGTCTTCTGAGGAGTCATTAAGCACCAACAGACCTTAGAACCTTAAATGACACAACTTGGCCATTAGAACAGTAGCAGTATGCTACGCCCATTGAGGCTAAACTCTCGTGATGGTTCTGGCCGCAAGAAAAGATTGTGATGCTGGAGTTATGACCAATTGAGGGTAGTCAATGATATTGGGATCCTCTAAGAACCCGGTTACTTTTGATAGGACAGGTATGAACCAACAAACTGAAAAAGGGTAAGACCTAGACCTCATGCTGGCCTAAACTTTAAGGGCTTGTCTTGTGTGACTTATGTGCCTTATCATGTTTGCCTTTGTAAATATTTGTGGTGTGTTTTATCATAACATCATGAGCATTGCATGCATCCTGCATAAGGACTGACCATTTCAAAGACAAGAGGGTTTCACCTTTGCTCTATTTTGTAGGACATCATGATGCCTGTGCGAAGGAATACTATCCGGTTCAACTTTGTTCACCCACCTGAGTTGCTTGAAGAGTTGGTTAGCAGAATTCCAAACACCACTTCCTTCATCCAGAGGCATGGTTCTCTTCTCAGTTTAGTCACTGCAAAGCGGGATCAACAGTTGATGAGTGTCCTGACTCAGTTCTATGACCCCCTGTACCAGTGCTTCACCTTTCAAGACTTCCAGCTGGTCCCTACCCTGGAAGAGTTCTCTGATTTGCTTGGTATCCCTATCTTGGATCAAACTCCCTTTACTGGTTGGGAAAAGACCCTCAGGCTTGAGGAGGTTGCTGCAGCTCTTCCTTTGACCCATCAAGAAGTAATGGACAACTGGGTGACTAGAAGCGGAGTTAAGGGTTTCTTGGCCAAGTTTCTGATTGGTAAAGCTAACAGTTTCTGGAATGACTTGGACTTTAGGGCATATGAAGACATCTTGGCTCTCTTAATCTATGGGCTAGTCTTGTTTCCTAATCCTGACAACTTCATCAATGTCACTGCCATAAGGATCTTCATGTCTCAGAATCTTGTGCCCACTCTCTTAGGTGACATCCTGCAACAACTTTGTGCTCGTACTGCCCGAAGACGAGGAACTCTATGGTGTTGTATCCCTTTGTTGGTGAGGTGGTTTATTTCGCACCTCCCTAAGTTCGTACTGAAGAACCAAGAAGGAAGAGGTTGGGCTCATAGGTTAATGTCTCTCACTGACAAGGACATCATTTGGACTTTCAGAGGTTTGGATGAGATAGCTGTTATTGATCGTTGTGGAGAATACCCTAATGTTCCGTTGATTGGTACTCAAGGAGGAATCTCTTACAATCCATGTCTAGCGCTCCGTCAGTTTGGAAGAGCCAGAAGAGCAGGGCCTCATGAGATGTTGGTGCCCCACATCAGTTTTGAGTTTCAGGTGGATAGTGACGAGCTGCGTCGTAGGTTCATCAAAGCTTGGGACAAAGTTCATAAAGCTGACCCACAAGAATTGGGGCCAAAGACTTCTTTACCTATGGAAGCCTACTACAAATGGGTTCGCATCCGTGCTCAGAAGTTAGGTATGCTGTACGAAGCTGTCAGACCCATCATTCTTGAGTATCCTGACAAAGATGGGGTTCCTCCAACTGTCCTCCCTCCTGAGATACCTACTGATTATGAGACATTAAAGAGGTCTTGGTCGCAATTGCGAGAAGAACGGGATTCGTATCGGGAAAAGTTCAATGAGCAGAAATTGAAGATCCAAAAGCTGACAAAGCAGCTGGAGAATGAGCGAGCTCTGAATGATTACATCCGTACTGAGAAGAGGAGACCATGGGATCAATAAGGAGCTCTGGATGTTCTTTTACAGTTTTATTTCCCTTTTCAGTATTTCCATTTTTATGTAACGCCTAAGGGCAATTTGTTGAACAATTTAAGTTTCAAAGTTGAATCTAATGAAGTGTGTTCCTTTTTGTTTACAAAGTTGATTCCCGGTTGTCTTTGAAAACATAAATCATACGCATTCAATTCATCATGTGCATAGCAGGTATTCTTCTTTTCAGGTTGCTTACTGTTCTTCGTTGTTTATTTCAGCATCATGAACCCTGACTCATCATCAACCGAGATGTCTATCAAGGCTCTTCATGCGCAGAACATGCAATTTCAGGAACTGATCATGGGTTTGGCTCAAGGCCAAGAAGAGCTGAAGGCTTTACTCCTGAAGAAAGAGAAGAAGAAGAAGAAGAGAACTGTTCTTTTCAACTCGGGCCGAAGGTTTGGCAACACTCTGCAGAATGAAGAGGCTGGTTCTTCTATAGGCAAGAGCAGTCCCCAAGGGGGAAAAGGTCCTAGTCTAGTAGTCTCTGACAACGAGACTGACTTCAATGAGGAACAGTATCCTCCGGCTGAAGACCGGTATAAACAGTTGGAAGACAGACTGAATGCTATGGAGATCCAACAAGTGCCTGGGCTGGATTTCGGAGACTTGGGCTTATCTACTGGTGTGATTATTCCTCACAAGTTTAAGGCACCATCTTTCACCAAGTATGACGGGGCGTCTTGTCCCAAGCTACACCTCAGGTCTTACGTGCGGAAGGTTCAACCGTACTCAGTGGACAAAAACTTGTGGATCCACTTCTTCCAGGAGAGTCTTTCAGGGACTCATCTCGAATGGTTCTATCAGCTGGATGGGACCAAGGTTCGTAACTGGGAGGAGTTGGCTACTGCTTTTTATAAGCAATATCAATATAATGCCGACCTTGCTCCTACACGTACCCAACTCCAGGGTATGTCGCTAGGGTCAAGCGAAGGTTTCAAAGAGTATGCACAGAAGTGGAGGGATCTGGCTGGCAGGGTGCAGCCTCCGTTAACAGACCGTGAGCTGGTGGATATGTTCTTGGGGACCCTATCTGGGCCATTTTTCAATAATCTTATCGGGAATTCGTCTGCAGGGTTCACTGATCTTATTCTGACTGGAGAGAGAATAGAGGCTGGAATGAAGTCCGGCAAAATTCAGAAGGGCGCATCGTCAAATTCAGAGAAGAAGCCCTTTAAGAAGGAGGCCAGTGCTGTATATGGGTCTAGAAGACAAGAGAAACCTGAGCACCGCCAGTCTGTCAACGCGGTGATGATTGCTAAGCCTGCTGCCACTCCTCGGCAAACCAATCCACAAAGGGCTGAAAGACCCAGAAGAGAGTTTACCCGTCTAAGTATGACCCTATCGCAGATCTTGCCGCAGTTGCTATCCACCAAATTGGTGACTGTTAGAGAGGCCCCGAAGGTTGTGAACACTGCCTCTCCTAAGTACAATCCAAATGCCCGCTGTGCTTATCACTCCGATAGCCCGGGGCATTCCACTGATGACTGTTGGGCCTTAAGGAACAAAGTGCAGGACCTTATTGATGCCAAGGAGGTACAGTTTGAGGCACCTGAGAAGCCCAACGTGGTGACTGCGCCCATGCCTAACCATGGAGTGAATGCTATCAGGGAGGATGATGAAGTGGATGAAGCTGAGTTCGACAGCTGGATTTACCCGGCAACCGACAGTGAACCTAGCAATTGGATTGCAAAGGACAACCTACTTGTTTCTCTTATTACTGAGTAATGAATTCCTTTGTTTTGTTATCTGTAATAAACAATTGAAACTCTATGGCCCGGTGTCTTACCCGAGGCACCGTGGCTTCATTTGTGAGGGTATATTAATTGTCATCTCATATATCATGAATAAAGATCTTGGACGTTTTCTCGCATTTTAAATCTTATGTTCCCTTTCTTTCTTTCCTTTCTTTATATATTGCAAAACAGCTGTATTTACACACACTCACTCATACAGGTTTCAATCCACCCTGGATCTCACTGGTAACGACTCTGCTACTGCCAGTTATGACTTCGAAAATCCGATCAACTTAGCCGAAGACAAAGGTGAAGATGATTGCGAAGTGCCTGGCGAGCTTGCAAGACTGTTACTTCAAGAAGAGAGGGCAATTCAACCACATGAAGAGCCGGTGGAAACAATAAATCTGGGTACTGAGACAGATAGAAAGGAGGTTAAGATTGGTGCCAACCTAGAGCTCAGCGTGAAGCAACGGTTGACTCAGATGCTACATGATTACATGGAAATCTTTGCCTGGTCCTACGAAGACATGCCCGAGTTGGATACCGATATTGTGGTCCATCATTTGCCTACCAAGGAAGACTGCCCTCCGGTCAAGCAAAAGGTCCGCCGTATGCGTCCAGAGGTGTCTGAGAAGATCCAAGCCGAGGTTATGAAACAGTTTGACACCGGTTTCCTTGCAGTGACTTCTTACCCTCAGTGGGTTGCTAATGTGGTGCCGGTACCAAAGAAAGATGGAAAGGTCAGAATGTGTGTCGATTACAGGGATCTGAATAGGGCCAGCCCCAAGGATGACTTCCCTCTACCTCACATTGATGTCCTTGTTGACAATACGGCTCAGCACAAGGTGTTCTCTTTCATGGATGGTTTTTCAGGGTATAATCAGATCAAGATGGCCCCGGAAGACATGGAAAAGACTACCTTTGTTACTCAGTGGGGCACCTTCTGCTACAAGGTCATGCCTTTTGGACTGAAGAACGCTGGGGAAACCTACCAACGTGCCATGGTTGCTTTATTTCATGACATGATCCATCATAAGATAGAAGTGTATGTTGACGACATGATCGCAAGGTCCCAAACTGAGGAAGAGCACCTTGATGATCTGCAGAAATTGTTTGACCGTCTGAAGTTGTACAAGCTGAGGTTGAACCCGAACAAGTGCACCTTCGGGGTTAGGTCTGGAAAGTTTCTAGGCTTCATCGTAAGTGACAAGGGTATTCAAGTGGACCCTGCCAAGGTTAAAGCCATTCAAGAGATTCCAGTTCCTAAGACTGAGAAAGAGGTCAGAGGCTTTCTAGGACGCCTGAATTACATTGCTCGGTTCATCTCACACCTAACTGCTACCTGTGAGCCAATTTTCAAGCTGCTGAAGAAAGATCAGGTAGTACGTTGGAATGATGAATGTCAGGCCGCTTTTGACAGAATCAAGGAGTATCTCCAAGAACCACCCATCCTTATGCCACCGGTTGAAGGGAGACCTCTGATATTATACTTGACAGTACTTGACAACTCGATGGGGTGTGTCCTGGGGCAGCATGACGAGTCTGGCCGAAAAGAGCACGCCATTTATTACCTTAGCAAAAAGTTTACCGACTGTGAGACCCGATACTCACTGCTTGAGAAAACTTGCTGTGCTTTGGTATGGGCTGCTTGCCGGCTGAGGCAGTATATGCTGACTCACACCACCTTGTTGATCTCAAAGATGGATCCTATAAAGTACATATTTGAAAAGCCTGCTCTATCTTGGAGAATAGCAAGATGGCAGATGATCTTGACGGAATACGACATTCAGTACACGACCCAGAAAGCCATCAAGGGAAGTGTATTGGCAGACCACTTGGCACATCAGGCAGTAGACGACTATCAGTCAATGAACTTCGAGTTTCCCGATGAGAGCATCATGATAGTGACTGATTGTGAGGTACCTGGACCGGATGAAGGACCTGAGGAAGGATCCCGATGGTCTATGCACTTTGACGGAGCCTCCAATGCTTTGGGTAACGGTATTGGCGCTGTGATCATATCCCCCCGAGGCACTCATACTCCACTTACTGCCCGGCTGTGTTTCAACTGCACCAATAACATGGCGGAGTATGAGGCGTGCATCATGGGTCTCCAAGCTGCGATCGACTTAGGGATCAAGTTTCTGAGTGTCTTCGGAGATTCCGCTCTCGTGATCAATCAGATCAAAGGAGAGTGGGATACGAAACATCCGAATCTTATTCCTTACAGAGAATGTGTGTTGACTTTGATCCCCCACTTCACAGAGATAACTTTTGAACATTTCCCAAGAGAGGAGAATCAGCTGGCGGACGCGTTAGCTACGATGTCTTCCATGTTCAAAGTCAAGTGGGACAATGAGGCTCCCCGGATCATTATCTGGAAACTGGATGAATCGGCATACTGTTGTGATCTTGAGACTGAATTGGTGACTGAGAAGCCTTGGTACCATGAGGTGAAGAGATACTTGGAAGCTCAAGAGTACCCCGAAGGTGCATCTGTCAACGATAAGAGGTTTCTGAGAAGGTTCGCAGCAAAGTTCTTCCTCAGCAACGGCATCCTGTACAAGCGAAATCATGATTCGACCTTACTGCGTTGTGTGGATAAGACTGAAGCAGAAAGGATCATGGAAGAGCTACATGAAGGGACCTTTGGAACACATTCCAGTGGACACACTATGGCAAAGAAAATCCTTCGGGCAGGGTATTTCTGGTCCACAATGGAAGCTGACTGCTACCAACATTCTCGGACATGCCATAAATGCCAGATATATGCAGACAAGGTGCACGTTCCTCCAGTTCCTCTAAATGTTCTGACTGCGCCTTGGCCATTTGCGATGTGGGGCATAGATATGATCGGTGAGATTAAACCAACGGCATCCAATGGGCATCGCTTCATCCTGGTGGCAATTGATTACTTTACGAAGTGGGTTGAAGCAGCATCCTACGCTACGGTAACCAAGACTGTTGTGGCACGGTTCATTCGGCATAATCTGATCTGTCGATACGGTGTCCCTGAAAGAATTGTCACAGACAACGATACCAATCTCAATAACAAGATGATCACTGAACTCTGCGAGCAGTTTAAGATACAGAACCACTACTCTTCTCCTTATCGACCGAAGATGAATGGGGCTGTAGAAGCAGCAAATAAAAATATCAAGAAAATCGTGCAGAAGATGATAGTTACTTATAAAGATTGGCACGAGATGTTACTGTTTGCTCTACATGGGTACCGTACCTCGGCCAGGACGTCAACCGGGGCAACTCCTTTCTCCTTGGTCTACGGTATGGAGGCAGTCTTACCGATCGAAGTGCAAATACCCTCTCTACGGATAATGAAGGATACAGATCTGAACGAAGATGATTGGATCCAGACACGACTTGATCAGCTGAACCTTATTGATGAAAAGAGACTTGCTACTATTTGTCATGGTCAGACGTACCAGAAACGGATGATCAGGGCATTTAACAAAAAGGTCAGACCACAAGAATATCAAGTTGGGGATCTGGTAATCAAGCGAATCATCCTTCCTCAGAGTGATCCAAGGGGCAAATGGACCCCTACGTACGAAGGGCCATTTGTGGTTAAACATGTGTTCTCAGGAGGAGCCATGATTCTAACCAACATGGATGGTGACGACCTTCCTCACCCCGCCAATGCAGACATAGTAAAAAGATACTACGCATAAAAAAGACCCGCTAGGTTGACATACCTAGGCAAAAATTAGGGCTTCCCGGCGAACCAAAAGGGTTCGGGCAAAATGAAGGGATGAAATGGAAAAATCTATACACCCGGCAAGTCGAAAACCTGAAAAGGCGGCTTGGGCAAAAATGGGTATCCCGATGGACTGAAAACCCGAAAGGGCGGTCCAGGCAAAAGTTAGGGATAAAGCGTAATACTATGTCTCATTGGATCACTTTGCATCCAGAACCCGGTATCTACATCAAGTTCAGACGGCATTGATCAATCAGCTTCATCTTCAGTTAGGTCATCAAGTGATGAGATGCTCGAAGATGTAAAGGCGATAGCAGAGTTGGAACCCAGTGGGATCATTCATTTCACACAGCTGTTTTATTTTCTTTTGTACAAACTTGTATAAATTCTTTTGTTCGGCGGCGTTCTCTTACTAGGACGTCAGCCTCTTGTACATAAAAGCCTATTTACAGGCAAATTCAAAATCAATACAAAAATCACTTTTTCAGTTAAAACTGCCTCTTGTTTTTTCCTTTTTCTGTTTTGTTTTGCGAAGAACGTCCAAGGTTCAATTTGTGATATATGCATTGACAATGATTTGCTAACTCATGAATATTTGCATACGAAACAAAGGATTAATTACAGGTAACATTAGAAACAGGGGCAATAAAGAGTTGTCTAAGCAATCTAATTGTTCTGTCCTCCAAGGTACCAAGGTAGGTTCGGCTGAAGAACATAACCAGATATCTTAATTCCCCAGAGAGTGCGTCAGCAAGTCAGTGCACTCTCCCCAAGCTATATTATCAGCCTTAAGGAAGTTGGGTATCCTCCAGCAGATCTCAACATTCCCCAGTAATATACAGACATTCTTAACAAGCATCCCCGGCAGTCTTGACCTAAAGATTGTTCCCCAGCGGTATATCAAACATTCATTGGAGTCACTTCCCTGGTACAGTTCAAAACTTCCCCAGGAGAGTCCAATCCAGTTTCCCCAGGAAAGTTGGAATCCATCTCTCAAAGCAGTAAGCTTATCCCCAGTAGATTCTGGAAGTTTATCCCCGTAGAGCACGAACGCGTCTCTCGGCTTTATTCAAAGGTTATTTCCCTACCAGGATATAACTGGGTTATCCTCAGCCAAAAGCCACGGAAAGATCGTCCTCGGCAAAGTCTTCTTGTCCCCAGCAAAGTCTATTAACACTTCCAACACAACAATGGTATCCCCTGCGAAGTTACCATCAACATTTCAGCAAGGTACCTCTTTCCCCACAGAGTATTGTTCCCCAGCAAGATCACTAGAGTACTTTTCTCCCCGCAGAGTAATCCATTCGCCAAGTTTATTCCCCAACGGAGTTATCTTCTCCTACCGGTATGCTTGCAACTATCATCCCCAGCGGAAGCAAAGATCTATTCTTCAACGTCAGCCCAGGAGTGACTTCCCGGCACCCGTCAAGGATTTATTTTCCTAAGACAAAAAGATACATTCATAAACATCACATTTTCATACATTATAGCATGCGTATACGCATCATATCCTACAAATCTCATTTATGTTGAGAACATCATCGCTTGATTCATATCATGCCTTGCATATGACTGACCTTTACCTTTCAGGAAAGATCCAGTTAAGTTCTCAGCTATGTTCAATATTTTTGCCTGGTTCAGTTAAATCGACCCTAAGATTTTCCTGTTTCTTATCCAGTCAAAGGCCTTCTCTGGTTCAGTCAGATCGACCCTAAGATCTCCCTGTTTCTTATCCAGTTGAAGATTTCAAGACCTTGTCCGGTTCAGTTAAATCGACCCTAAGATTTTCATGTTTCTTATCCAGTCAAAGGCCTTCTCTGGTTCAGTCAGATCGACCCTAAGATCTCCCTGTTTCTTATCCAGTTGAAGATTTCAAGACCTTGTCCGGTTCAGTTAAATTGACCCTAAGATTTTCCTGTTTCTTATCCAGTCAAAGGCCTTCTCTGGTTCAGTCAGATCGACCCTAAGATCTCCCTGTTTCTTATCCAGTTGAAGATTTCAAGACCTTGTCCGGTTCAGTTAAATCGACCCTAAGATTTTCCTGTTTCTTATCCAGTCAAAGGCCTTCTCTGGTTCAGTCAGATCGACCCTAAGATCTCCCTGTTTCTTATCCAGTTGAAGATTTCAAGACCTTGTCCGGTTCAGTTAAATCGACCCTAAGATTTTCCTGTTTCGTATCCAGTCAAAGGCCTTCTCCAGTTTAGTCAGATCGATCCTAAGATCTCCCTGATTTCTTAGCCTGGTTGAAGTCGCCCAAGATTCTCTCAGCGTTACTGTTGAGGTTGAAGTCGCCCAAGATTCTCTCAGCGTTACTGTTGAGGTTGAAGTCGCCCAAGATTCTCTCAGCGTTACTGTTGAGGTTGAAGTCGCCCAAGATTCTCTCAGCGTTACTGTTGAGGTTGAAGTCGCCCAAGATTCTCTCAGCGTTACTGTTGAGGTTGAAGTCGCCCAAGATTCTCTCAGCGTTACTGTTGAGGTTGAAGTTGCCCAAGATTCTCTCAGCGTTACTGTTGAGGTTGAAGTCACCCAAGATTCTCTCAGCGTTACTGCGGAGGTAGTAATCGCCCCAAGATTCTCTCAGCGTTCCCGTTGAGGTAGTAATCGTCCAAGGTTCTCTCAGCGTTCCTGTTGAGGTAGTAATCGTCCAAGGTTCTCTCACCGTCCCGTTGAGGTAGTAACCATCCCTGATTCGTTCATCACCGTTTGAAGCTCCAGATTCGATACCTGTATCCGGCCAGGGCACATCTACATAAGAGTTTGAAGACCAGCTCCTGTAATAGGCCAGGTACTCATTTTCTTTTTTCAGGTACGCAAATTCTCGCTAAGGAATCTCTTACGCGATCGACACCCAGACGGCATCTATAAGCCCATCCACCTATCCATCATCTCTTAGCATGGCATCTATAAGCCCATCGTCCTATCCATCAATCTCCAAATGGCATCTATAAGCCCATTCCCCCCATCATACTTCCAACATGTGAGCGCAAATTTCTGGGCACTCTAGTGTTCAATCATCTTCCACCTTCGGATCACGAAAGGCACGTCAGCCAATCTACATCCTCAGGTCTAAGAAGATTGAACAGGGGCAATTGTTGTACCCAAAAATTTTCCCTCCCATATTCTTCAAGATTTGCAAAGAGCATGCTTCACAATCTCCCCAAGGGTTGCACAGTTCAAAGGCCTCCTAACAGTAAAAAACTAGGGTTTTGGTTCTGGCAAAGAAATTGAAGTTTTCAAGGGTCCAATCAAGTCCCACATGCCTATAAACATGGTCAAGCATCCACATGTCAAATTTCAAGACTTACAGCACAAAATTGCACAGTCAAAAACCCTAATTGCTCAACAGTCAACTGTAGGGGCAAAATGGTCATTTGACAGTCAAAAGTTCAAATTTTTGGTCAACATCTTATTTTGAAGCCACAAACATCATTTGATCAATTCTTGATCATGATTTTCAAGGCATGGCTCAAAAAGTCTCAAGATGCAAAAGTTTCCATATTTGGACAGTTGAAAAAGTCAACTGTAACTTGACCAGGGCATAACTTCCACATGGTTCATCAGAAAAATTCCATCCAAAGCTCATTTTGAAGAGAATGACATTTCCTACAACTCCTCTTCACACTTCAAGTCCAAGAAATGCTCTCACAAAAAAGTTATCAATTTCAACATTATAGGTCATTTTCAAAAGTCAACAAAAAGGGACTTTAAGTCAAAGACCATAACTTGAGATTGGTAAATCAAAATGACATGGGACCAAAGGCATTGGTTAGAGGACTTCAAGAACTTTCCAAAATGTCCAAGAACATGATCAAAGATTAAAAATTGAGCAAGATATGCCTTGTGGAAGTTGGGAAATTTTTGGGAATTTTGAAAAGTCAACTTTGCTTCAAATGCCTCAAAATTGCTAATGGGCCACATTTTCTTCCAAGAATCATTATCCAAAGGCTATTCACGACCATTTGGACCAAAGGGGATTTATTTCATCATTTTTTATTATTTATTTGAATTTTTATCACCATTAATTCATTTAATTAAATAAAATATGACAAAAATACAAAACAAATGTGTTTGAATCTTTTTATGCAGCATATGCCCTCATTGGTTACTCAAGATCTCGTGCACATCAAAAAAGGGAAGATTTGGTGCAAATTGGCATGTTATTCATGGAAAAGATTTGAAAAAATATTCATTGAAAATCAAATATTTGATACATCAATGCAAAGGCTTTTTTACTCAAATTTCTACCCTAATCCATTGGCATACATATACAGATCACAACCCTAGTGCACAGAACCTTCAAGCTGTGCCTCATATCAAAACCCAACTTTGCATTTTTTGTCCAAAATCTCAAAACTGAAAACTGCATTCTAGCACACTTCAAAGAAAAGTAACAATTCCAATAGCTTGCCAAGGCATCAAGGAAGCTTTCTGAATCTTTTTCCAGTCCCCACGCCTCAAGAATTGGGACGAACGAAGAAGAAGATCATGTGGCGAGATCTGATTGGATAGTTTGAATTCCAGCGCGCGTTTTTTATTTCTATGGCACTAACGTCAATTTTCTTTTATATTATTTGTCCTTTATTCTATGTACAATGCGCGCTAATGGTTCAGTTGGTGGAACATGCACTTGGTAAGCATTGGGACCTGGGTTCGATTCCCAGGTCCCCCCATTCCTTCAATATTATTTTTCCTAATATCTTCCCATGCAGCGCTTTATCTGAAGACCACCATGGACGCCTATGCTTGAGCTCGCCACATGTCCTTGAAGGTCCACTCAATGGCCAGGATCTAAAGTCTATGGAACACCCTCTTGTTTGCATATCTATCCCTTTTCTTTTTTTTATTTATTTACTTGTTTCAATTTAATTATTTTATTTTAATTCCTTAAAATTAATTTTAATAATAACATGAAAAAAATAACAAAAAATCAGAAAGACAAAAAATATAAATATATTTTATTTAAATGTTTTTGTAAATAAACTTTATTAATTAATTTAGTTTTTTAATTCTAGGTTTAATTCTAATATTTTTCTTAATAAACCAAAAAAATGTAGAATTAGGGTTTTAAATACTTTTATCCTTTTGTTTCTTTTCTTTTCACCATATTTAATAATTAATTACTTATTTTGTAAATAAATTGCCATGTAAATAATTAATTAAAATTAGGTCAAATTTAAATATTTTTTTTAATAAATTAAAAATAGTTTAGAATTAGGGTTTTAATTTCATTTAATTTTCTTACTAAATCCATAAATACAAAAAACTCCAAAAAAACAATTTCTTTCTTTTATTTAACTTAATTAATTTATTAATTGTAATTTAATTTGCTTAAAAGGGTCCAACGCCCTCGCATTCGACCACAGCTCTATTTCGCGCGCTTATTTTATTTTTATAAATTTCATGTAATTCTCCCAAAGCCATGTAATAGATTAATTAGGCGTTTATCTTTCCGCATTTTTATTTTATTTCAAATCGGGTCTTGGATTAATTTGGCGATGTAGACCCGCCCCTTTGTAATAGCGTAGGACTTTTAAATTCCGCATCTTTTAAACTGTTAATAATTTGCATGAAAGAATGAATGCCAAAATAAAAGCAACGCGTAGATCACCAATGTATGAACAAGATAAACATAAATGAACATGACACACAAATCACACACCACCCCTAGGGTACGCCTCATTGTTGCCTTGCCCCTCGAAAGGTGGTAGTCGAGTAGAGGATGTTTTAGTAAGTCCTCATGTCCATGAACATGGCATGGGGGTAGCTTCTAAGGTGTCTTCCTATTGCTCTGGTGACCACAACGTCCCGAACCCTCGAATTGACCCGAACACCTCCAACGGTGGTGCTACCTACCTCTCAATGGTGGGATGGCACTACTTTAAGGACATTTACACAGACGAATTCCTTAGGGTAGGTAGAGAACTCGTAGATACTTGCTCTAATTCCAAAACAAATCAAAAATACTTTTCACACCGACACTTTTCAAAAAGCTTTCGAAAGCAACTTTTCAAACACTCTTGAGGACTGATACAAGAGTCGAACTGAAATTTTCAAAGAAACTTTTTAAACCCACAGTTGAAAAGCAAACAAACAATTTTGAAAACACAAATGAGCAAGTATCTAAGAGCCCATGGATAACCATGGATAGAAAGGGTGCTAACACCTTCCCTTTCTATAAATCTACCTCCCGAACCGAGAGCAATCTCAATAAGGAATTTTTTTGTGCTTTTGTCCTTTCCATTTGGAGAAAATAAAAGACGGTGGTGACTCTTGCTTCCGCGACATTTCGCGAACCAGCGTTAAACAGTCAGTTCCAGATCCACCGATCACAGGAGCTGTCACAATATTAGGTCTTTCAGGTGCTTCGAACTCAATCTCCTTCGCATCAATTAAGTCTTGTACCTTATTCTTCAAAACCCAACAATCATTTGTATCATGCCCCGGGCTATCAGAGTGAAAAGCACAGCGGGCATTAGGGTTGTACTTCGGTGATGTTGTATTGGGATTCTTTGGGGCCTCCATTGGAATCACTAGACTGGTTTTTAATAATTGCGGCAGAATCTGGGATAAAGCCATGTTGAGCTGAGTGAATTGTCTTCGTGGCCTTTCGGCCTTTGACTGATTGTTGCGCTGAGGAGCAACAGCAGGTCTTGAAATAACAACCGTATTAATAGCTTGGCGGTGTTCAGGTCTATTATGGCTTTTTGAACTGTAAACAGCATTGGACTCCTTCTTAAAAGGCTTCTTCTCGGTGCCTGATGAAGCACCCTTTTATATTTTTCCAGATTTAATACCGGCCTCAATCCTTTCCCTAGTCATGATCAGCTCTGTAAACCCGGACGAAGAACTCCCAATTAGATGGTTGAAATACGCACCAGACAAGGTCCCCAGAAACATATCCACCAGCTCCCTGTCAGCCAAGGGTGGTTGCACTCTTCCAGCAAGGTCCCTCCACTTCTGAGCATAATCTTTGAAACCTTCACCCACACCCATTGACATACCCTAGAGTTGGGTACGCGTGGGAGCGATGTCGGCATTATATTGGTACTGCTTGTAGAAAGCAGTGGCCAAATCTTCCCAGTTACGGATACTGGCTCCTCCTAGCTGGTAAAACCATTCAAGCTGAGTCCCTGAGAGACTGTCTTGAAAGAAGTGGATCCAGAGATTCTTGTCAGTGGTGTATGGCTGAATCTTTCTAACATACGACCAGAGATGCAGCTTCGGATAAGAAATTCCGTCGTATTTAGCAAAGGCTGGTGCTTTGAATTTGTGGGGAATCACCACCCCAGGTGACAAACCCAAATCTCCAAAGTCCATACCAGGGACCTTCTGAATCTCCATGGCACTTAACCAGTCTTCAAGTTGTTTATACATATCCTCGGCAGGAGGATATTGGTCTTCGTCAAAGTCAGTCTCGTTGTCTGAAACCACAGAGCTAGGAGCCCTCCTTTCTTCCTGATTATCTTTCCCTCCAGATGAGGGGGTCAAATCAACCTCTTCTCGCAAATTATTTCCGAATCTATGACCCATATTAAATAAGACTGTCTTCTTCTTCTTCTTCTTCTTCTCTTTCAGGATAAGGGCCTTCAGATCTTGTTGACCCTTATCCAGGTTCATGAACAATTCCTGGAACTGGGCATTTTGAGCCTGTAGAGCCTTGATTGCTTGTTCAGTTGATGGTTCAGAAGACATGATGCTGAAATAAACAGCGAAGAAGATGAGAAAACCTGTAAGGGTACCAGTTATGAGGTGCATGGGAATGATATGCGCATGATAATGATTTCAAAGACTTTTATGGATTCAAATTTGTAAACAAGAAATGAAACACACTTTTATTAGATAAACTTTGAATTCAATTGTTCAACAAATGCCTTTAAGGCGTTACAAAAAGGAAATACTAAAAAGTAAATCAAAACTAGAAATAATCAAAAGGCAATTAGCGCTCCCATGGTCGTTTGCCTTTGGTGCTAACATAGTCGTTGAGGATCCGCTCATTCTCTAGTTGCCTTGTCAATTTCTGAATCTTCTGCTCTTGCTCGTGATACTTTTCTCGATAAGTATCCCGCTCTTCTCTCAGCTGCATCCAGGACCTCTTCAATGCCCCTATGTCAGTAGGCATGTACGGGTGTAGGATGGTAGGAGGAACACCTTCTTCATTAGCAACCTCAACAGTTATAGGCAAGAAGGATTCATACGGCATTCCCAGCTTTTGGGCACGGATTCAAACCCATCGGAGATATGGTTCCATTGGTAGAGAAGTCTTTACACCTATCTCATGTGGATCGGACCTGTGTACTCTATCCCAATCTCTTATGAATCTGCGGCGTTGTTCGTCACTATCCCCTTGGAAATCAAAGACAATACTTGGCATTAGCAACTCATGAGGTCCTTCCCTTCTAGCTCGCCCAAACTGACGTAAGGCCAAACATGGATTATAAGTGATCCCTCCATGGGTTCCTATCAGTGGAACATTGGGGTATTCCCCACAGCGATCAATAATAGCCACATCTTCCATACCCTTGATAGTCCAAATGATGTCATTATGAGAGAGAGACATAACCCTGTAGGCCCAACCCATGCCTTCCTTGTTCTTCAAAACTGATTTGGGGAGGTGAGAAATAAACCACCTCACCAGCAATGGAGCACAGCATATAAGGGTTCCCCGCTTCCGAGTAGTGCGGGCATAAAGAGAGTGTAAAATGTCACCCAAGAGAGTGGGCACCGGATTACGGGAAATGAAGATCTTCACCACATTCACGTCAACAAAAGCATCTGAGTTTGGAAACAGAACCAGACTATAAATAAGAAGAGCCAGGATGTCCTCGAATGCCTGAAAGTCTAAACTGTCCCAGAACTGATTAGCTTTTCCAACCAAGAATTTAGTCAAGAAGCCCTTTGTCCCACTTCTAGTTTCCCAATTATACATTACCTCAGCCTATGTCAAATGGAGGACTGAAGCAATTTCTTCTGGCCTAAGGATCTTCTCCCAACCTGTGAACGGGGTCTGCTCTAGAATGGAGATGCCCAGTAGATCAGAGAACTCTTCCAAGGTAGGGACCAACTGGTAGTCCGGAAAAGTAAAGCAATGGTACAGAGGGTCAAAGAACTGGACTAAGACACTCATCATCTGCTCGTCCAATTTGGAAGTGACCAAACCAAGAAGGTGCCCATGTCTTCTGATGAAGGAAGTAGTATCGGGCATCTTTGCAACCAATTCTTTAAGCAGAGTGGGAACCTGGACAAAGTTGATCCGAATGGTGTTTATACGCATGGGTGCCATGACCTATAAAACAGAACAAAGATGAATCCCTCATGTCTTTGAAATAGGTTAGTCCAATGCAAGATGCATGCAATGTTATGATGTCATGACGTCATGATAGAAAACACACCACAAGTATCCACAAACAGCAAACATGGTAAAGGCACACAAGTCACACAGAGAGCCCTTAGATTTCAGGCTGACAAGGAGTCTAGGTACTACCCTCTTTCAGTTCAGTTGGTTCAAACCTGTCCGAAAAATAGTAAATGGGTTCTAGAGGATCTCAATATCACTGACTACCCTCGATCGATCATAATTCCAGTTTAGCAACCTTTTCTTGCGGTCGGAATCATCGCGAGAGTTTAGTCTCAATGAGTGTAGCATACTGCTATTGTTCTATGGCCAAGTTGGTCAATTTAAAGGTTCTAAGGTCAGTTGGTGTTTAATGACCCCTTAGCAGACCCATATTCTCCTCGTTGCGCCACAAGGGATATCGGTACATACTAAAGTGCCATACCAACGTAGCTACTGCTTCAACCGTATCAGTCTACGCCGTACAGTTCCCTCATAGTTTATTGCTACTTACCTCAAGGGTATCCCCCAGATCCGGGTTAGGATCTATAGTAACTCCGATTCAACCCATAAAGATAAAGCATACAAGTCAAGCAATTGAAAACATTATGAACTATTCCTAAGGTACACCCCACTTATTTATTTCCCTAGCAGAGTCGCCAGTTCTGTGATACGGTGGGAAGAACTGACTGTTTTTTGGAATGCTGGTTTGTGTTTTGCGTTTGTTTTCTCAAAATTTCGTGGTAAGAAAGAGTCTCCACCGACTTTTATTTTATCCAACAAGGAAAGGAAAAAAGCATCGAAAAATTCCTTTTTCGAGATATTTCTCGGGTTCGGGGGGTAGATTATAGAAAGGGAAGGTGTTAGCACCCTTTCTATCCGTGGTTATCCACGGGCTCTTAGGTACTTGCTCAATTGTTTTCAAAATGTTGCTTTCTTTGTGCTTGTGGGTTTGAAAAAAGTTCTTGTTTGAAACTTCGATTTAACTCTTGCTTCTGTCCTCAAGAGTGTATGAAGTGTTTTTGAAAAATTTGTTCGAAAAGTGTAAGTGTGAAAAAGATTTTGTTTTTTTTTTTGAAAGAGCAAGTACTTAAGAACCATCTACCTACTCAAAAAAAGAATCGTTATATGCTAATGTCCTTTAGATAATGCTATCCCACTATTGATGAGTAGGTAGCATCGTCGTTGGAGTTTAAGGGTCGATTCGAATGAGGGACTTACGGTCACCAAAGCAATGTTAGGACACCTTAGCGGTAACCCTAATGGCTTAGATCATTTGTTTGAGGCAATAATATCCGAGGCAACTGTTTCGAGGCAACTATGATCTTTTAGACAAGAGGGCGACCTCTAAAGTGACCTATACTCAATGACCATGTACGAAGGCAACCAAGTGGGGTGTACCCTAAGAATGCGCATGTGCGAGTGGGTT
Organism: Vicia faba; assembly: GCA_948472305.1. Lineage (NCBI taxonomy): Eukaryota > Viridiplantae > Streptophyta > Magnoliopsida > Fabales > Fabaceae > Vicia > Vicia faba. The sequence goes on along the minus strand of OX451736.1, from coordinate 1,161,621,613 downwards.
GTTTTCAGTTAATTTCATCTTTGTACATGTTAAGGGTGATCTAATTTGATTTTAGGTTAAAACATTCAGTCTTGTCATGCATCCCTATTATCAAACATCTAACAGTTATATTTTGCGGGAAATAAAATGTGGAATTTAAATTACAAGGCGTCGGGTATTTACATCGCCAAAGACAAACCCTTTAAAAATAAATAAACCGATAAATAAATAAAAGGTCTTATTAAGCTATTACAATCTGGAGGCAAGTACATTATTGGATAAAAGAAAATAAATTGCATGCGGGAAATTAAATCGAGCGCAAACTAGGGTTTTGACCCTTTTTGTTAAAGAAAGATTTTTTTGGTTTTTTTATTTTAAGAAAGATATTAACCTAAATTAATTACTAAATTAATAAATTAATTAATAAAAATAAATTATTTTGGGGTTTTTGGTATTTAAAGAAAGAAAGAAAAATTAATTGAATTAGTAAAAACCTAATTAAGTCTAATTTAATTTTAATTATTTACAAAAAATAAGTTAAAGTTATTCTAATTAAAACCTAAATTAATTTAATTATATTTATTAATAAAATTAAAATTAAAATTTGATTTGATAAAGAAAATATTTTTGTGATTTTATTTTATATAAAAAAAAGCTGAATTTTAATTGGTTAGAATTTAAACAAAAATAATAATTAAAATAAACAAGATAAATAAAATAGAAAGAGAGAGAGGTTTAGGCCTGAAATGGGGGCATGAATAGCAATATGAAGCCCATTAGAATTGGCCCTTTGTTGACTTTTCCTAATTCAGCGTGCACGTGTTGACTTTGTCTATGGTGGACCATCAGCTCTTGGCCACAAAATTTGGCCTTGGGCCATCTGGAAACTGAATGGACGAGGGCGTATGGTGTTCTGTGCACTTGAATATGCACAGGAGTACCTGAAGAAGAAAAATATCAAAGAAGTGGGGGACCTGGGATTCGAACCCAGGTCCTGAAAGTGATTGCTTGCCTTGCCTTGCCACTACGCTGCCTTGACTCAATTGTTAATAAAATACAAAGAAATTATAATATAAAGAAAACAAATTATATGCCAGAAAATAAAAAACGCGCGCGTGATTTTGAAAGGGCCAATGGATGAACGCTAGCTCTTCATCCCTGTCCTTCCTCTACTGTAATTTTACCTGCGGATTTGAATCCGCAGCTAAAAATGCAGCTCATTCCAAAATCGTTTCCTGGCAATAAAAATGACCTTCAAGGGCATGGTTGTGTTCGTCTCCTTCTCCTGAGTGTAACCATGCCCATTATATGGACCAATTTCTCCTGAAATAAAAATCCCTAAAAACAAAAATGCAACCCTAACTATGGTGTTTTGGAATATAGGTCATGTAAACAAAATTAAATAAAGCCAAAAGCTTGGAAATGTTGAGAGGATCACAAATATGTCAATGATTTGTTCAAATGATGCAAGAATAGAGAGTTAGGATTTCAAGAACAGAGTTAGGTAACGAGGGACTTACAGCGCGTTTGGGCGTATGAGCAAGCTTGTTTTTGATCCAGGAAGATTCAGTGTACGTCCAGGAAACGATTGAGATAGGTCTTGGATTCTGAAAACGCCTCTAGTTGTGGTTTCGAATTCAAGATTTTTGGTGACTTTTTCAAACTTTGTTCTGCCTCTTCTTGCATCCTCCAACCCTTATTTCGATTCCTTTGGCTTGTTTATGTAGTATGGAAAGTATTAGGTTAACAATTTTGGATTGAATCTCTCTAAATCAATGCATTGGAATTTGATTTGATTCACTCTTTATAACTTGCCAAATTTGCCAATTTTCAATCTTTTTGCACATGATATTGTGAGATTCAAGTTTTATGATGATATTGATGGTAATTACAACCTGAAACAGCCAAAAAATCTTATGTAATCAAAGCTTTGGATTTTATATGATTTATTTGATTTAAAATGAATAAATTCAATAAAAAATCAAATAAAATAATAAAAATAAAATATGGGCTCATGGCTGAATCTAGGACACGTGGACAATGATGAAAGCTCAAATCAAGTGGAAATGAATGGGCCCATTTGACAAAATTTGAAGTTTTCAGGATAGTTGACTTTTGGCCATTTTGCAAAAATATCCAACTTCAACAATGCATAACTTCTTCAATTTTGAACTTTTTGAGGTGTTCTTTGACTTTTTAGAAATCTTGATATGTCCTCTAACCAACCCTTTTGGTATCATATCATTTTGATGTTCCATGCTCAAGTTACAAGCTTTGTAAAAAAAAGGTGTTTTTGTTGACTTTCAAAAATGACCTATAATGTCCAAATTTATAACTTCTTGTGAGTGCATATTTTGATCTTGGGGTATGAAGATGGATTGTAGTAAATTGCATCCTCTTAAAAATGAGATTTGGATGGGTCATTTCTCATAAAGTATGAGAAAGTTATGCTTGGTCAAAGTTGAGTTGACTTTTCCTACAAAACCCTAATTTGGCAACTTTTGAATCTTGATGAATTTTGAGCAATCCTTGATGAATCATGATCAACCCTTGATCAAATGATGAAATATCCTTCAAAATGAGAATGTTGACAAAAAATCTTGAAGTTTGACTGTATTTGGGTCACATTTGACTTTTGCCCTAGCACAGTCGATTTTTGGACCTTTGAGCAATTGACTGAGCAAACTTCCTCTGCAAGGCTTGAAATTTGACATGGATGATCTTGAGAACATATTAGGACATTGGGGAGAATTTGAGGTCATTTGGATTCAAGGATCTTGATGCAACACAAAACCCTAATTTTGGGTTGACTGCCTTAGGAGATAGCTTGTCTGTCCAACTCTTGAGCAAACTTGAGCCACTTGGAGATTTTTCTTGCAATGTTTTGAGGAATATGAGATGGCAAATTTTGGGGTACAACATAGGTCAAAAGTCAATTGTGGTTAATATACAGTCAAACTTCAAGATTTTTGGTCAACATCAACACTTTGAATTTATATTCATAATTTGATCAAGGTTTGATCATGATTCCTCAAGGAAAGTCCTTAGATTATCAAAAGTCAAGATTTGCTAAATTAGGGTTTCCTAGGGAAAGTCAACTAAACTCTGACCAAGCGTAACTTTCACATGCTTCATCCATTTTTCCCCATCCAAAGCTCATTTTAAATAGAATTCAATCCTCTACAACTTTGTTTTTATTCTTAAATCCAAAAAATGCATCATTGGAAAGATATGAGCCAATACATTACAGGTCTTTTTGAAAGTCAACAAAAAGGCATTTTTTGTCAAGGCAAGTTACATCAAGATAAATTCTCCAAATGTAAAAATGATCAAAATAGAGATTGTATGGGACATCTTGAGATTTACAAAAAGTTAAAGATCATATTCAAAAGATTAAAATTGAGCAATTTATAACCAGTGCAAATTGGGAAAATTAGTGAAAATGCAAGAAGTCAACTTTGAGCAAAAATGCATCTTTGAGATAATGGACCTTTTTTTGGGGTTCAAACATATTTATGACATACCCAAGGACCTCTAAACCTATTCATGCATTATTGTGATTTTTATTTTTATATATTTGATATCGCGTGTTTTTGCAGGTTTCAATTTTGATATCGCTGGAGAAGACGATCATGACCACCGCGGCCAGTGGTTTGATCTGTCTCACGCGGTGGTCCAAGCTGGCGTGGCCCTTTCCTGTTGTCCTATTGGCTGATTCAAAATAATAGATCCCCATCTCCACTCCTGATTGGTCCACCCAGACACCAGGGCCCCACTCTGAGCGCGTGTGTTTAATAGTCAATGATTAAGGCGTGTTTTAATATTTAACCTATTTGTTGTGTTTATGTTACCGGAAGTAAAGTCGTCCTAACGGTAGAGGCATTGCATGTTAAGGCATTACTATGTGCAAGGGCAGGGGTTTGTTCCCTGCCTCTTGCCTATTTATTTTCCTAATTTCTGCTTGCAGATCCAGTGTTCCAGGGGTAAGCGCGTGCATTGGCATATTGTCACCATCAGATCATCACAACATCAGATCTAACACTCTAGATCTGGGGGTTCATGATAGGTCTCATAGGAGCCAACACTACTGAATCACACGCAGGACCCTGGGCTTCCTCTTATTGGGCCTAAAATGAAATTCCAGATGCACACCCCCAATTGGTTCTCACATCAGGCCCATTTTCTAATTTCTTTATTTTAGATTTATGTATTTAATTGTTCTATATTTTTTTTAAAACCAGTTTTATTTTTATGACAAAAATAAAAATAAAATCACAAAAATGATAGATTTAGTATTTTGGTAATTAATTTAATTTTAGTGAATTAAAGTTAATTAACTTAATTATTTTAACTTATTTTGATTAATTTAAAATCAATTATAACTAGGTTTAATCACTTCAAATATTTTTCTCAAATAAAAATACCAAAAATATTAGAATTAGTTTTCTTTCTTGATTAAATTTAATTTCAATTAATAATCACTTCCTTTTTTTATTTATTTAATTAAGATTATATTTAGTTTAATTTAAGTATTTTCTTAAAACAAATAAAAACAACAAAAATATTCTAGGTGTTTAGGAGTTTTAGGGTTTTTACTTTGCTTTCTATCTTCGCGCGCTTATTTTAAATTTCGTATTTTTATTCTTTTATATTGATGTAACTGCAAAAGGATGTAATAGCTGTAAATTTAGGACTTTACTTTTATTTTCCCGTTTGATTTGTAATTCCCCTCTCCCCGAAGCCTTGTAATAGTGTAGATTTAAATTCCCGCATCTTTATTTTCATACTGATATTAACTGTTAGATGTATGCTAATAGGCTTGTATGGATAGATAAAAGCAAACACTAGCAAACTTAACATCCAAAGATAAATAACTGAAACGTAACACACTCGCACACGTGCACCTCTAGGATATCTTCACTTGTTGCCTTCGGAATAAACAGTCACAATTCTCGAACGTAAGAGATTTTAGTGGTGACCCTTTGGTTTAAATTTCATAAGTCCCTCGATGACCCTTTCGACGTTGCCTCGGTATATGATCTTAAAATATTAGGGTAGTTACTAAAGTATCTTACTAAGTTGCTTTCGTGACTGTACGATGACCCTCGCTGGTCCCTAAAAAAAAATCAACGATAGAGCTACCTACTGAATAATAGTAGGATAGCACTGTCTAAAGGAGAAGAGGAAAAGAACAAACATTTCGAGTAGGTAGATAGCTCCTAGTTGCTTGCTCAAACCAAACAATTGTTATACATACACAAGCTTCTTCTAAACATTTTCAAAGACATGAAAACACCTTGTATACATTCTCTCCGAAAAGAGATACATTACAAAGTTTGCCATGCTAAGGCGTCTTTTTCAAAATATCTTTAAAATACACTTACATCAAAAGCATTTTCAAAACGAGCTAGCAATAAGAGCCCATAGATAACTACGGATGGAAATGGTGCTAACACCTTCCATTTTCATAACTTACCCCCCTTACTCAGAAAATAATCTCAAAAGGTCTTTCTTGTTCTTTTCATCCTTTCCTTTGTTGGATAAAAGAAAAGTCGGTGGCGACTATTGCTAACCGCAACATTTGCAAATAAAAAATGCAAAACCAGTCAAAGTCAGTTCTCCCACCGTATTACAGTGTGAGAATAGTATTATTATTAATTGGGCATTTATGTCACACTAATGAGTGGGTGAGATAATCCCAATAGAGAAAAACAAGGGTTAGTAAGAGTTGTAAAACAAAATAGAATTAGAAGAGAATTATCAAAAGAAGAGAAGAGGAGAAAAGAGGAGAAGACGAAGAAGAAGGAGAAAACCTAGAAAGTATCTACATCTAAGGTAAGGATGGGTATTTTTTTATGTATGATTTTATGTAAGGGTATGTGATGGGTAGTAACATGAAATTAGGGATTTGTTCTTCAAAATGCTAGTTTTGACATGTTAGGGTTTTGAGTAGAAAATCCATGAAAATGATGTTTGAATCATGTTTTTGATAATAGTAATTGATACTAAATGTTAGGTATATGTTATAATACATTTAATTACATGAAAATGACTATTTTGATGGATTTCAGGGTTGAATCTCGTGGGAACCCGAAGCTGTTTGCAACAGAATTTTCTGCATAAATCGTGAGGCCGCTTAGCGTGCCCTGATTCAAAATGTTTTTTATTTTATTTGATTCATTGGGGTTATGTATACTTATGATTTATAAAGGATTTCCATTAATTTTAATAATTTATTCGATGTGTTTTGAATTGGTTTTGGATGACTTTTGATGAGAAATATAACACTTGATTTTGTATATATGTATGCTGTGAAATGATGATGAATGTGAATAAAATGATTAGAATCTGTTTGTAACATGTTATAATGATGTGTTTAGATAATTAATTCTATGATAATGCATTATGTGTGATTGATGACATGAAATATGTATGTTGTGCAATTTGGTGAAGATAATTCAAATGTGATGAATTATGCGATGTATGCTTGTATAATTAAGATTGAGTGATGGTTTTAATTGCATATGATTATTGAGATTGCACATGTACATGCATCATTTATGTCAAGAGGCAATGTTTGGTAATTCTATGAGAATTATTGACTTGTCCCAAACCTGAGGGGTGGGTTTGAAAGCTTGAAGGATGGGCTTTTATTGGTGGTTATCTATCTGAGGGATGGACCCGGGAGGACCGGTAAGGATAACAATTGGTACCGCATGTATATTGCATTGAGTTACATTGGAATCACATGTGTCGATATGAAATGTTGAATTGTTATACATTATGTGATATTGTTGTGAATGTTACAAATGTGGTATTTATGATGAATTATCTTTGAATCATGAATTTTTGAGCAATGTTGTATATATAATCATGTGAATTATGTTGGAATATGTCGATTACATGATTATGTGAAGTGTGATGAATTATTTTGATGGATGTTTGTTATGCGTTACTTATTATTATATATTTCCATAATGATATAAATTATCACCCTTTTATTGAAATGATGTTTTATATGACATCGCTCAGGTACCGATGATAGTGACGGTCTTCTAGCAAGGAGTAGTTAGAGGAGTTAGTTCCTTATTTATCTGTTTTACTAGGTAGTGAGTCATACTCTAATCTATGTAACACGGGGAACGCTTAAATTCATGTTATTTTATTATATTCATGTTTATTTGAGGGGTGTTGTTATACTCTCTGGATATCTATATTGTATTGAGATTATGTGACGGTTGGCCTTTAGTGCCTAATGATTTATGATATGATTGTCAGTATGAGATTTCAATCATTAGTATTATTATTTCTAGTTGAGAATTAATCTATTACGAGATGTATATGTGTTATTGTATGGAACATGATTCTAAATGTGTGTTATGAATATGACCAGTGTATTTGTGTTCTTGAGTTTTTTTGAAATACATGTGATGCCCTCTTTTGCTATGCATGCTAATTTACTCTGATTATGTCATATATTTCCGTGGGGGTTTAGGGGGTGTTGCATCCCTCTTAGATCAACAACTCGATTTCCTTCTTAATTTGGTAACACTCTTTAGTGTGGTTCCATTTGACTCTATAGAACTTGCACCATCTACCTGGTTCAAGACCCGCCACATCTGCTTTTAGAGTTGGAGGCATGTGGATGTTATGTAGGTGAAGGACCTTATGCTAAAAAAGTTCACGACGATTGTTTAGGGGCGTGAAGCTCTCCTTTGTCTCGCCTACTCTTTTGAATGCGGTTTTGTCTTTGATGTGAGATGTATAATTACTCTTCCTTTGTGGTGCTAACATTCGGTGTTAGGAACACGCTCTTTGATGTCTTACACCTTCTTCTCATTGTTTATCTCCTAGCCTTTTATGTAACATTCTGCCCTGGTGACCACCTCCGCTAACGAAAGAACTTACTTTTGTGAAAGAGACTCGATGAAGTATCCCACCTTGAGTCTGTTTTAGAATGCCCCAAAAACACTTTTTGGTTTGGGGGATGACCATAATGGTTGCTTCATTAAGCCAGGAAAGATAGTAACTCAATTACTTTGAGAGACCATGTCGTATGTTGAACAGGCTAGTAGCGAACATCTTCTATAACGACAAACTAGTGTACATGTTTCTTCACCAGTTCTTGAGAGTTGATGATGGAAGCTCATGGTATACCCATATAACATCACAATGATGCATCCCAAAAGGTTTTAGACATCAATTTTCACTTCACGGAGTCAGGCGCTTCAATGATGGCCATTTATGTGTTGATGGAGGCTACGTACTCTTAAGGATCATTATACCCATCAAACTTAACCAAAAAGAGGGAGGCTTAAACCTTTCAAGGACAGATGCTTCCCATATTTCGTCTGAAAGAGGATGGGGATCCAACACTTCCATATCCTCTAGGGGATTTCTCTATTTCTTAAGCTAACGAATATTAAGGACGTTATCCTCTAGAATTTGACTTTGATAGCGTAGTTCACCTATGGTAGTACGCATCTCGGTCGTAGAATTGGTGTCACTACTTACCCCAGTATCTTTCGTCATAGGGGAAAGTGTTCTCCTGTTAACCATCACTGAGAATATCTGGGTACATAAGCGAGGGTGACCGTGAATATGACAGTTGTAAAGGAAGGTGTCACCCAAGTTAGTTTTCCTGGGGCCCCGTGGTGGGCGTCAATGTACTGGTCAAAAAGTACAAGTGTGTATAGTCTTCCTACAAAGGGATGAGCTAATCATAGGCCTTAGTATATTTATAACAGTTAGTGTGATTAGGGCTTTCCCATAGTGATGAGATGCCTTATATGGTGTTGTTTATGGTGGTAAGAGAGGTTAACTCACGTGAAGTGAGAGGCTTTGTATTATGTGAAATAATGGGGAAGTTATGGTATGTCTTTCTCCAGTTAGGAGAGGTATATATATATATATATATATATATATATATATGCTCTTTGGGCCCGAGGTTTAGTAAATCCTAAAAAGTGGTAATCGTTTCCCCTTGACTCGATAAGTTCGTTGACTACCTATGTTCCAATAAGCCATGATATGACTTAGTCTCTCTAATTGGTGGAGGGATAGAGACATTGTGCACATGTCTTATTACAAGGGCGAGCTCCCCTCTAACACATACAACACAAAATGCCCATGTGACACCTCATAGAGTGGAAACCCTTGTGTCTCCATTATTTTGAACTCTCATAAATATACCACTACACTATCCTTGATCAATACTATGATCCCACTTTTGCTTCCCCGTTGAACCTAACCATGACTTTGATACCACTTGTTAGGGAGTTCGAGGAGCGTCAAAAGTTTTAATAGAATACACATTCAGGATCCAAGAGACCTTGACACCACATATCCATCAAAAATCTTAAGGCAATGGGAGTACGGTCCATTCTCTTGTAAATCCAATATTTTCTCCATTTCTAGTCACTGTGGGACTTAACACTCACACTTGAATTTTAATAATCTCCCCCATAAGTGTGAGACACACATCAATAGTCTTGATTCATACTAGAATCTCACTTTCGCTCCCCTTTCGTACATAACCGAGCTCTAATTCCATTTGTAGAGGAGTGCGAGGAGCATCAGAAGTGTCAATGGGCCAAACATTTAGGATCCAAGTGACATTAAATCCATATATCCACTCAAAACTTTAAGGTATTAGGAATATGTGTCACCTCTCTTATATACCCAATATTTGTTTTATTTCTAGTCGATGTGGGACTTAGTTGCTCACAATTGAATCCCAACAAAAAAGAAAATACATTGAAACCAAATCATTTTCTTAGAGATCGAGTAAGTACAAAATTACTTTGACATACTATTAAGTTAAGGATCAAGTAGTAGACCAGGTTCTAATGCATTCAATATTGAAAAATTCAAAGAATGAGAAACGTGTAGAGACTTGAATTAAGAGAAAATATTGATATGTAATTCAAATCTACATCATTAAGTTAGTTAAAAAATTGTTAAATAGTTAGGTTACAATTTCATCTTTATTTTAAAGATGAATAAGTGAGATGTCTCATATTCGAACTCACATATTTGTATCTGATTTTTCTGCACAATTAATTAAATTATTTATTAAACAAATAATTAACTAATTAGTTGAGAAGGTTGTTGGTACTTGTTAATGTTTGTAAGTCTAATTAGGTTATATAAATAATTATTATATTATTGGTTGATAAGTGAATATAACCCGCAATCGAAAATATATGTAGATGTGAAATACAATATACACATGAATTGATTTTTTTTTCTATTTTTCTTTTTTCTAACACTTTGAATGTCTTCCCATTGAAGTGGCCCATACAACCTTCTATTTCGTGATGTAACATAGTTTGATTTGTATTTTCTTCTAAACTATATATAATTTGAAACAACTAAAGTTGTGATTTACTTGTGGGCTAATCCATTATAATTAGGTGTAATCAAAATAAGTCATGATTCTAAATTTCAAATGTCCAAGCATCTCAATTGAATAGCCAATACAATTTCAAGCTATATATGAACCCATAATCCAAAAGTATTAAACTATTTTTCAACAAAAGAAACTAAAAGTAAGAATATATTATTGAAAGTATACACATATATTCATTTGGCACCTCATCTTTGAAAGGCAATATCAACACATCCTTTGTTTGCATCTAAAGTCAATATAATGCCAATAATAATCATAACATTCGTTTCAAGGAATGGCAACCCTTGGTGTGTAGCATTCTTTATTGATTCCCTCCTTGTCAATCTTCCATTGCCACCACTCCATGGTCCCCATATATACATGATCACGATTGAAAAACAAAACTTAATTATAGAAAGAGACAAAACCCCTTAATTAGTGACTAATTATAGGGTCAATTTTTGCTTCAAAGTAAGGACACAAAAACTATTACAAAAGGGTCATGGGTCATGCCTCGTGCTCTCACTAGTGGTTACAATGAAAAGGTGGCTTAGCTTTCTTGATAGCTATCTAGCTACAATCCTACAACCAAACCATGAAAAGAAAAGATACAGCTTTTACAATTTTTCTCTATTCATAAAATTGAACGGTTGGCTTTAAATCATAATCGTGGTAGCTAAATCCTAATTCATAATAATCCTTTCGTGTATCGTTTTCTCCTCTACGTGTTTGCTTTTTATATGCGTGACATAATTTGTTTTCTTCACCAAGAAACATTTGAGAGTTGAGAATTTTAATTTATGGCTGCCAATTTAGCTGGTTCATCGACTCCAATATGTTCTTTTATATTCTTTATTCTATTCTAGTTTTAAATGACAAAATAATATAAACAAATAATAAAGTATAAGAAGTGTCGAAGAAAGACTATTAAGAATACAACCAACAAAAACAATCAAAGCAGGTCGAGAAAAGCTTCCAAGCAGCAAATAACCAACTTAAAAAATTTAAGTTATAGCTCATACTGCTAAAAGCACCATCAAAAAAATTAAAATCCATCAAGAGAAGAAAAATCATAAACTAAAACTCCGTCATCACTGAGACAAACACTTAATCCGCTATTGGTTAAGAGATATAATAGGACTATCAAAAGATTAAAATTCATCAAGAGAAGAAAAATCATAAATCAAAACTCCATCATCACCGAGACAAACACTTGATCCGCTGTTGGTTAAGAGATATAATAGGATTTTGAATTTAGTTAAAGATAGTAGTTGAGTTCACCATTGATCTATCTAAAAATTATTTCTAAATTAAAAAAATATTATTCTCCTCCACCTCTTTTAAAATTTTTGAAACTCAATTAAAGATTACATCATTGCAAACTCTTCAAATAGTCCAGTTAAAAAATGTCATATCATAACAAAATCACCCCTAGGTGATAAATCCTAAGGTTAATATCTATTTACCCCCCTTTCATATGGAGTCTTTTCGAAAAACCTCACCGTAAAAAAAGTCACATGAATTCCTCAAACATTTGAAAAAAGTCTCTTAAAATCTTTGGCAGGCCAAGTCACCAAAAATACTTATGTGTCAATGTTTTTCAGATTTTTCCATTATTTTTTATTTTCACTTGTGTTTAGTCACTTTTACTTGGACAATTATACCCTTAGGTTAGAACCAAAACCTAATCCCAAAAAATATTCACTTAGTCATCTTTCCATTAAGCCATCGTTGTTAAATCTAATCCCTAAATCTTCATAACCCATATTTTTGATAATGCATGTTCAAATGTCATTTATGGTATGAAACATTTACTCAAAACCAGGTTCGTTGATTCATCCATCTGATTCGCGTTGTTGTGAAGGTAACCAGTTGTGACTTGTTGGAGAGACAAAGACAAGTATCTTGTTATAATAAAAAAGGTATAGTTTTCAATAACTTTAGTGGTCCAGATGTTTTGTAAAATTTACCTGGTCCCACATTGCATGTGTTTTTTTGCAATTATTTAATCCTGGGTTACTATGTCTTTACAGAAAATGGGGTTATTATGTGTTATCTTCCACCATGGGAGAAATTTTGTGCAAGATAAGCATGTGTTTTACAGAAGAGGGAGTTAAACCTTCATGGAAGGACAAGGCTCTGATATGTGGAGTTACTTCGAGGCAGTGAGCTTGGTGAAAGACTGGGGGTGTGAAGGGTTTAGGCTTTGGAGAAAGATTCCAGGAAGGAATGAAGAGTTTACTCAAGTCATTGATGATGTACAAGTTGGAGAGATTTTTAATCACTGCATAAGTGGTAATGTAGATGTGCATATATGGGCTGGACATGGTGTTAAGGACATGAATACCAAAATGTCGAAGCCGGATATTGATCAGTTTAGTGAGTGCAGTGATGATGACAATGATGATGATGGAGGCATAAGGTTCAATGAAAGTGAAAAAGAAAGAACATTTGAAGTAGATGATGAAGAATTTGTTCAAGTTGAAGTAGATAGACTAGAACCAACTAGTAGAGTTCATGTTACTGGGAAGTCTTTTAGATTCAAGAGAGTGGCATCCAAAGATCCTAAAAAGATGAAAGACATGGACAAGTCACCCAAGGTGAATGTATTGGTTCCTAAAAGTGTTATGGAGTCTAGTTCAAGGAGGAATAATGTGGGAAGTAAAAAGGTGGATTATGATAGTGAAGAACTGGATAGCTCTGACCCTGATGAAAGTGACAATGATGGAAAAAAGTCCAAGCCTAAGTATGAGAAGTTTAGAGGTGATTTTCTCAACAAAGACTTTCAATTCAAACTAGGTATATAATTTAATTCTTTACTTGAGTTTTAATATGCTATTAGAGAGTGGTCAGTATTAAATGGAAGAGAGATAACATTTTTCAAGAATGAGAGTTATAGGTTTAGGGTAGAGTGCAACGGTAAATGTGGGTTTTTAGCTTTGTGTAGCAAAGTGGGTGACAAACACGCTTATCAATTGAAAACATGGGTGCAGTCACATACATGTGCAATGGTATTAAATAACAAGTCTGCCAATGCAAAATGGGTATCTAAGTTGGTTGTTGAAAAAAAGGAGTCACAAGGGAAAGTAAAAGTGTCTCAGATAATGTCTGACTAAGGCAGAAATATTTTGTGGGTAAAACCAAAGGAAGGCTTGGAGAGCTAGAGTCATAGCAGATGAAATTATTAAAGGAGATGCAAAAGAACATTATAACCTACTTTGGAGGTATGCTTCTGAAGTGAAGAAGCAGTGCAATAGGAATACAGTGAAGATTAACACTGAGAGGTAGTACCAACTGGACCCGAAGGCTTGGGAATGGTTGATGGGAGTACCTACTAAATTGTGGTGTAAACATTCCTTTAGCTTTTACCCTAAGTGTGATGCATTGATGAATAACTTTAGTGAGACTTTTAATAGTATTATTTTAGAAGCTAGGGATAAATCGATCCTCACTATGGTGGAGGGGATTAAGAACTACTTGATGAATAGAGTTGCCAATAGTTTAGTTAAACTTGAAAATGGAAACACAATGTAATGCCTAATCCTAGGAAAAGATTAGACAGGGAGACTCTATTGAGTGGACAATGGCTTCCAACATGGAGTATGGATGATTTATGTCAAGTCCATCATCCATACAATGGCCTTCAATTTGTTTTTGACCTTGGCAAAAAAACTTGTACTTGTTGCTTTGGGGACCTAGTTGGAATACCCAGTAGGCATGTTGTGTCTGCAATGCAATATCAAAACCTAAACCCTAAAACTTATGTTGACTCCTGTTACATGAGAGAAACTTACAAAACTTGTTATGAGAAAAATGTAAGTCATATCAATGGTATGGATATGTGGCCTACTGTGGATGTTGAAGACATGATGCCACCTCAATAAAAGAAGGGTCCAGGTAGACCTAAAAAATTGAGTTTTAGAGAACCTGATGAAAGTGGATCAAGTATTAAGAGACATGTTGTCTCTTATAGATGTACAAAGTGTGATAAGCTAGGTCACAATTCAAGGAAGTGTAAGAGCAAGGATCAAGATCCAAATGCACTCAAGAGAAAGGTAATAATTTATACTACATAATTCATGTTCTAGTGAGCTACATAATTGTTATTCTAACATTTATTCTGTGTGCAGAGGAAAACACCAAGGAACAAAGCATCAACATCTGTTGTTGGAATTGATGGTGAACCTAAGTCAAATGCTGCTGAAAGTATGGATGCCTTAAATGAAGCTAAGCTATATGAACTACTTGATGAGATGATGACAACATATGAAGTTCAGCAATCTCAAGTTTGCAACCCCACTCCTATGTTTGCACCAAGTGAAGTACAAGATGCTCAACCTGAGCAAGTTCCTACTACTGTAACTGCACCAAGTGAAGTACAAGATGCACAACCTGAGCAAGTTCTTACTATTGTGTCTGCACCAAGTGAAGTACAAAATGTACAACTTGAGCCAAGTCAGAAGAAGAAAAATAGGCTTTGCAAATCCGTTGATAAGAAAAAAAAGGTTGTTACTCAAGGACCTAAAAGGAGCAGTGATAGGTTGAAAGTTGTTTGTATGGATAAAAAATGTGATGGGCCTGGTTCAAATTCATATGAACCAATGGTTGTTGATGAAGAAGAAGAAGCTAATGTGAAGAGACCAAGAGAATGGGAAGATACTTATAGTAGAATGACTCAGTAGTTAGGTTTTTAATATGTGTCATTTTTGTTTACTATGTCCTATTTTGGAACAAGTATGCTTGTTTGTTATGTCCTGTTTTGGAACAACTATGTTAGTTTGTTGTGTCAATGGTTTGTAACACTATTTTGTAACAACTAGGTTTGGTTAACATGTCCTGTTTTGGAACTAATCTGTTATGCACATAATGTTCCCTTTTGAAACTCATTTTGTATGACAAAATTATGTATCATTTTCTATTAGTTCACTGATATGACAACATCACATTACCGTTTATTTTCCATTAGTTCAAAACTTGGCAAAAAAACATCTTTCACTGGTATGGCAACATCACATTACATATCATTTTCCATTAGTTTTAAACTTGGCAAAAAAACATCTTTCACTGGTATGACAACATCACATTTTGTAACAACTAGGTTTGGTTAACATGTCATGTTTTGGAACTAATCTGTTATGCACATAATGTGCCCTTTTGAAACTCATTTTGTATGACAAAATTATATATCGTTTTCTATTAGTTCACTGATATGAAAACATCACATTACAGTTCATTTTGCATTAGTTCAAAACTTGGCAAAAAAATATCTTTCACTGATATGACAACATCACATTACATGTCATTTTCCATTAGTTTAAAACTTTGCAAAAAAACATCTTTCACTGATATGACAACATCATATTATAGTTCATTTTCCATTAGTTCAAAACTTGGCAAAAATAAATTTCACTGATATGACAACATCACATTACATATCATTTTCCATTAGTTTAAAACTTGGCAAAAAAACATTTTTCACTGGTATGACAACATCATATTACAGATCATTTTCCATTAGTTTAAAACTTGGCGAAAAAACTTCTTTCACTTATATGACAGCATCACATTACATATCATTTTCCATTAGTTCAAAACTTGGCAAAAAAACATCTTTCACTTATATGACAACATCACATTACAAGTCATTTTCCACTAGTTCAAAACTTGACAAAAAAACATCTTTCACTTATATGACAACATCACATTACAAAATTACATCTTTCACTTATATAACAAAATTACATTACAAATCATCTGCCATTAGTTCAAAACATAGTAAAACATTTTTCATTGATATAACATAAATATATTACAAATCATATTCTATTAATTCAAAACATAACTAAAACACATTGTATGTTACATGATCCTATAAAAAAGAACAACCGGCTACAATAATTACAAGAATCAGAAAATTCATCTTCTTTCTTAATCCTTCAACCTTATTCTTCAATACCTCCATCTTTCTCGCAATTTCTTTGTTCATTTGCTTCAAAAGCTCCAACACTTATCCATTTGTATTTGCTTCTCTTTCACCAAAAAACTCGTCATTCCAAAGAAATAACTCACAATCATCTTCTTTATCCCAAAACTTACACTTCTAATACTTTTTACTATAATTTGCAGCCAATTTTGAAACAAACAACTTCATGGGGGGGATTATGACCATATTTAGGAGTTCTTCTGTCGTTTGAATCTATGTTGGGCATGCTTGACTGTGAACAACCAGACATTTTCATTTATCTTGAGTGAAACCGACGGAACAAGGAAGATGAAATACAGATGGTCACTGATAGAACAAGTGAAAACAATAGAATAGGTAAGAATGAGAAATGGATTAGGAATTCCACCTAACACATGTGACCTTTATGAAGTTGTTTTGTTTCTAACCTAAGAGTATAACTGTCCAAGTAAAAGTGACTAAACACAGGTGAAAATAAAAAATAATGGAAAAATGTGAAAAACATTCACACATCAGCATTTTTGGTGACTTGTCCTGTCAAAGGTTTTAAGAGAGACTATTTTCAAATGTTAGGGGAATCCATGTGACTTTTTTTATGGGGGTTTTTTCGAAAATGCCCCATATGACACGGGGTAAACATGTATTAACCCTAAATCCTAATGTAGTGATTTAAACCCACGAACTTGGCTCTCACCATTTAATGATTAAAAAAATTGAAAGAAAGAAGATTGAGAATTATGTTGATGAAAGTTTTGCTAAGCCCACGTATAAAAAAGAGGAAGCAATATATGCAACAAAAAAAAAAACAAGATCCTATAAGGACGCATTCAAAAGCAAATGGAGTTGAAGAACCATACTTATGGGCTAACTAAACTAACTAAGAATGTAAGTGAAGTAGGATTCAAATGTATAGAGAGATTGAAAAACACTTAGGACACAAATAGGTTTTGTTCATGAGAATCTAGAAGACTATTTTTCTTATAAGTCATTTGTAATCTCTTGTAATAACTTTTGAAAGTATATTGAATCGGATAGTTGCTCTCTCCTCCAGAGTAGATCTATTTGATTGAACTAGATAAATAAGTTATTTTTGTACCCGTCTTTTATCTTCCTCTTATTTTTTATGGGTTTGTTGATACTATTTGATAGATTAACTTTTACTTGGCAATGTGTATTTTGGTTTTTATTTTTCTTTATTGTGATTAATATTATTGTTAGAATTTCACAACAAGAAGATCTTAACGTTGTTGAACCTTTCAATTTAACAAGAATAGATATGCTAAGTTGTACTCCTTAAAAAGGAGACTACGTTAGAAAAGTATATTGATTTTGTCAAAATCACTAAGAGTGTGTTTGTGTTTGGATGAATGATTTGATTAATGAAAAGTAATTTTTGAGAAAATTTAAAATGAGTTGAACAACAAGAACCCAATTTGAAATGGCTTTTGATTGAGTGTTGCATGATAAAAAAGATATTTTGTATCCATGTGAGGCACAGATATTTAGACTAGTATATATATATAAACACGACTAATGAAGACATGGTGAGTGAATTGATTCTTTTGCAGCAAAGCAAAGACACATAAGTGAGTTGGTTGTGACAGAGAAAGTATTGACCCACCCACCACACCACAGCAGTAGCAATGCATCACCATTTCCCCACATTTTTCGATTCATGTTATTTTGTAACTTTCCTTATTAACTACTGACTAGTCTAGTCCTTTTTTCATTTCTTTATCTTTCTCACTTTCTCTATTCCCATCCCATTATCATCACTAACCATATCTGCCCTCTTCAATTATCCACCATCACCAACTTTCCTCATTCCACACTGACATTTCCATTAATATTTTTCATAAGGACCATTTTAATTATCAACTTATTCATCTTTCAGATGGACCAGTACACTACTCATTACTCCTTTTATTTTGATTCCTTTCTATTTTTTTAATTTAATTATTTTTCAAACATTATTAGCCTCTGTGGAAGCAGAGAGAAATTGTAGCAGCAGTAGGTGATATCGATGAATTGCTTTTCCAATATGGGAATCTCAAAATTTATAGACACATCACTTATTAATAGTAGTAAGTACTATTTTTTTTTCTCTCAATCCAAAACCCAAGAACAAGTTTTACAAACAAAAATCAGAGTTTTTCCATCAACATGCATTGCGTATCGTATACTATACTACTAGTATTATACTATCACTGATTTGGTTTGGCAGCATATAGATTCAACTTTTGCTGTGACTCTCTATGAAATTAACCCGTTTGACCCGTATCTTTTTGCATTGACTCCATAAATTCAAAAAATAAATAACGACATTTCATATCCTATTTCTCTTGGGAAATAAACTTATAGGTTATGTTAATTAGTACTACTTTTTTTTTAATGATGTTAATTGTTAGTACTTTAATAACTGATTATTGTTCATTTCAAATTTTTATTTTGGGAAAGAGAAAATAAACCAATAAGAGTATGTACTAGCAAGTAGTCAAAAAGAGTATATTACAAAATTGTAGATAAAAGTATTCAATTTGGTATTTAAGTTATGAAGCCATTTAACCTAATATGTAATTATATGTTATTATTGTCAAATTGGGTTGTTTTTTTTTTATGCTTAAATTCTAACCATTTGTATTTTTTAAGAGAGTTGTGTAAAAAAACAGTTGGTCGATAAGATGAATGAATTTTTTGAATAAGATTGGATCTTTGTTATTTTCAATTTAATCAATTTGACTTTGATATCTAAATAACATGAAGGAGACTCTATAGAGTAGTGTAGACCTCTTATACTTGTAAATTTTCAATTCAAAATCATCATTAAGATCATTGCAGACGGGTTGGTCGTCTTAACTCCTAAAACTATTTTAGAACACCAAAGAGACTTCGTTACGGACATGCATATTTATGAGTTCATTGAGATTACTTTAAAATCATTAATATATTGGACAAGAAATCTCTTGGACGTAGTATGACTTTGAAGATAGACAGCAAAAAAAGCATTTTGATACTTTAAATTGATAATATCTTATTAAAGTTCTTTTCAATTTGATTTTGATAAAACATTTGTGATCGATTACTTACCATTTTGTACTTAGTCAAATTATCAATTATAGTAAATGGAAAAGTTGCAGGATTTTTTTCTTGCTCTAGAGGAGTGAGGCAAAAAGATGGTATGTCTTCCTTACTCTTCTGCATTGTTGAAGAAGCACTTAGTAGGCAGTTATCTATGTTGGTGGATCAAGATAGTTGACATGCATAGTCTATAAGACAATCATTCCTAACTATACGTTATTTTGCAAATGGCCTGGTGATATTTTGAAAAATTGCCACGAACAATTCGTAAGTCATTAACCACCTCCTTTAAGAATATGATCAGAATTTAGGTCAACTCATTGGTCCTTTAATTTTTTTTAATTTTAAATTTATCGCTAACTAGACAAAATGACTAAAATGAAATATTTTAAAAATTAAAAGACTAAGATGACACGGAAAAAAATTAAAGAATAGATATGAACTTAAAAGTATAGTTAAGGAATTAAAATAGATATTTTATCTAAAAAAAATATTTAAAAAAAAGGATAAAAATAGAATAAAATAAAAGAAATGAAGAAAAAGGAAAGATTAAAATGAGTGAAAAGTAAAGATACCATTGGATCACATGTTATAAATAATAGTTGTATTAGTTACTTGTTTGTGTTGTCTCTTTATCTTTGTGGGATTATTGAACACATAAAAAGTAAAATGAGGTTTCTTATTCGTGTTGCCCTTAGTTACAATAGCCTAGTTTTATATAATGATGTCAATATCTTTTTGAACAATCTCATTAAATGTTATATATATTATTCTCATCAATTAGAAATTGAGTCTCTAGATTATTGTCCTTCAAGGAGAGGAAAATTTAGGATATCCTTACAGTAACATCACATGTTATGTGATGTTGTGTGTAGCTGATGAACTAGTAATAACTAAGTATGTGATGGAAAATTAACAAACAATAACAGACTAATAATACGAAATAGATGTAAAAAATTTCAAATTTGTAAGAATCTATTAGGATTAACAATAAATTATATGAAAGCAAATTGAACAAATAAAGACATAAAAAAATATTGATATTTTAACGTGAAAACCGTTCAATATGAGAGTAAGAATCACGAGATATCCAGATCAAAAAAATAGCTCCACTATAATAAAATAAGGGTAATGGAGAGTCGTAAAATGATTTACAAACTAGTGCTAACAACCGCAAATCACAAAGAAAACTAGCTTACAAATAAGAATAAAAAATCTGAAAAATTACCTAAATTTGCAGCTTCAGTGCGAAGCGAATATCTCTCAGCTCAAACCTTGTTTTGAAATTTTGAACGGTCAAAAGTTAGATACAGGTGTTGCGAACCTTCTCTCCAAATTTGATCTCGATTCGACAATTAACAAATTTGGAATCATCGATTTAATGAGACTGGTTACAGACAAACGGGAATAGGTTTCTCTCATTTTTTCTCTCTTTTGAATCCTTATTTTGTCTCTATCTCCCTCGACCTTAAATTGATCCTCTCCACTTAAGTAAGTTATACAAATAATTTGTTCATATTTGAGACTTTCTCCACATAGAAAGGGAGCCCAAACCCAACAAATCTCCCCCTCGCAACTATGTGGAGAATCGCCAAATCGTCGATATCACAACAAGCTTCAAACTTCCATCTTGGTAATGCTTTAGTCATCATATCATAACCATTATCATATGTATGAACCTTAGCTAACTCCAACAACTTAGCATCCAAAGCATCGTGTATCCAATGATATCTCATATCAATGTGTTTGGACCTATTATGAATATTTGGATTCTTACCAAGATGAATATCGCTTTGACTATCAATAAATGACACATATTTGTCTTGAACAAAACTAAGCTCTTGCGAAAATTTCTTCAACCACAATAACTCTTTGCATGCTTCGATAATGGTAATGAACAAAGCCTCTATGGTACACAATGATACACACTTTTGCAATCTATATTTTTAAGCCACAACTCCCCTTACAAGTTTAATCATGTAGCCTGAAGTGGACTTTCTGAAATAAAGGTCTTCAGCCATATTAGAGTCAGATTATCCCCTTAGAGTAGGCTTATCTCCTCCAAAACAAAGCGTCACAAAATTAGTACTGCGAAGATACCTTAAAAATCCATTTTACAGTATTCTAATACTCTCTACCTAGATTTGACAAAAATCTACTAACTGTACCAAAATCATGTGTTGTATATGGTATTCTACACACAATTTCATACATCAAACTACCCAAAACAGACGCATAAGAAACATGTTTCTTATCACACGTTTAATTTTTACTTGAACGAATTTGATTAGAACTCAACTTTAAATGAGTAGCAAGAGGAGTATGTACTGCCTTAGAGCTTTCCATTTTGAATCTATGCAGAACTCTTTCGATATAATGTTCTTATGAAATCCAAAGTTTCTTCTCTTTTCTATCACGGATGATTTTAATTCCAAGAATTTGTTTAGATGCTCCTATGTCTTTCATAGAAAATGACTCGCTCAACTGCTTTTTTAACCTATAAATGTAAGAAATATTTTTCTCTACAATGAGCATATCATCGACATATAACAATAGGATAATGAAGTCATCGTTAGAAAATTTTCTAACAAAGACACAATGATCTTAAGTAGTATTCAGGTATCCTTAGTCACACATAATAAATTCAAACTTCTTGTACTATTGCCTTGGAGCTTGCACTACTACGGAAAACCCATTTAACAATGGTTAGAAAAGGGGTACCATCATGCGGGTCATATTGTTGTTGAGTAGGGTGTGGTTGTAAGTTTGTTGTTTCTATCACGGTCTGGAAACCGTTATTGAAGGGCAAGACGCACACCACTTATCACAACGGTTATACTTATCAACCACTGTGATACTTATACATAGGTACTGAGTTTGTAATACGGTCGGAGAACTGACTTGGGTGTTTTGCATTTTATCGCAATTTTTACGGATAGCAAGAGTCGTCACCGACTTTTCTTTTATTCAATAAAGGAAAGAGTTAAAAGAACAAGAAAGATCTTTTGAGAATTTTCTTGAGTTCGGGGGGTAGGTTATGAAAAAGGGAAGGTGTTAGCACCCTTTTCATCCGTAGTTAACTACGTGCTCTTAGTTTCTAGATCACTTTGAAATGATTTTGAAAATGTGTTTGTGTTTGTTTTGAAAGTATTTTTGAAAAGAACATTTGTTTAGGCGAACTTTGTAATGATCCTTGTCTCTATAAGAATGTATACAAAGTGTTGACTTTTGAAAATATTTCATGAAAAGTGGTTGTGTGTTTGAAATATGTTTGTTTTGAAGAATGTTTTGAAAGTGTGAGGTGTAAAAATGGTTTTGTTTGTGAGCAAGAAACTATGAGCATTCTACCTACTCAAAAAGTATTTGTTCTTTTCCTCCTCCTTTAGATATTTCTATCTTACCATTGATTGGTAAGAAGCCCTATTATTGGATGTGAAGGGACATGTGTGGGTCATCGTACAATCATAGAAGGCAATATTGTAGGATACCTTAGCAATTTGTTATAAGATACTAAGATCATTTACCGAAGGCACACATCGAAGGGTCATCGAGGGGCTACGATCTTGTAATCGAGGGTCTTTGCTAAAGTATCCCACATTCGAGGGACATGACTGTTTTATTCTAAGGCAACAAGTGTGGGTTAACCCTAGAAGTGCAAGTGTGCAAAGTGTTTTTGTTTTCATACAAATTGTCTTGAATTAGGGTTGTCTACTTGTTTGATTTTAGTCTTGCCATACAAACTCTAATTACTAGTAATAATATTGAAAGCGATAAATTACAGAATTTAAAGTCCTACCATATTATATCATTTAGGGGATGAGGATACAAATTACAAATGAGGATGAAAGCAATTAAAACCTAATTACTATTACAACCATATTGAATAATGCCAAATAAAATGTACAAGAATATAAAGATATAAAAGAAAAATGTTTTTATGAGCTTTTGGTGAAAAGGGTTTTAATTAAACTAAAACTAATTAATTTACAAGGGAAGTTAATTAATCATTTAACAAAACCTAAAATCTAAGTTAATTAAAATAAACCCTAAATCTAATTTGATTGCCTAGAAGATAATTTGATAAATATTAATTTAGAAAAAATATGTGGAAAAAATAAATAAAATTTAGTCCTAAAATAAAATAAGTGTTTTAATTTAAAAAAATTGATTTAATTATAAAAGGAATATATATTTTTTATATTTTTGGTTAAATAAAAGTAAATAAATAAATAAAGCAAAGAAAATATAAAGAATGTAAAAAATGGGTTTAAAAAAGAAAAATGGGAGTTAAAAGTAGTAAAGAGCCCAAACGTATATATTTTTTTGTTTGAACTCAGAAAAAATAAAATAAAAATACAAAAAAAAAAAGATAATTGGGCCTGGCTGTGTTGGCAGAAAGGAGGGGGTGCACTGAAGGAAAACTGAGACTGGGCCCAATAGCTTCCCACGCTGGATCCCATGCATGGCTTGAGTGGGGTGCACCGTCTGCTCTCACTTCAGAGTGGTATGATGAAGATCAAGTAGTGATTGAGTGGAGGAGCATGATAACTGTGGTGGAGTAATTGCATAGAACTAGAAACCCGCAACCATAAGGGTGGTGACAAGTGTCACCACCAGATTAAAGTTGTTAAAAAAATTACAAAACAAAAGAAAAAAATAAAACTGAATTGTATTATTTTTTTAGAAAACAAAAGATATTATCTCTCTTCATCCCTGAGTCCTCTCTGTCCAGAAGGTTCGCCGAAAATCGCCCTCAGCGGTGGTCGACGGTGGCTCTCACGGTGGCTTGGCTCCGATCTTCATTTTTTTTATATCATTTTGTTCGTCTTTCTCTCCTCTATCTTAATTTGTGGCTAGTTTTTACAGATGCTCAACGATTTCACGTAGATCTTGAAAGGGAAGGTTGAAACCCTAGGTGCTTAAAAATAAAATATGACGGTGATAATGATGCGTGATGATGAATATGATGGTTCTGAATGTTTTTTCGGTGAGATCTTTCTTTTTCTTCTTCTTTTACGACTTTATGAAAGGTTGATTTAGGAAAATGATGAGAAAATAAAATTAGGGTTTTTGTTTGTTACGACTCTGTTTGTATATCTCTCTTTTCTCTATGTGAACGAATTTTGAATCTTAGGGTTTTTTTTGTTGTGATGGAAGATGAAAAAAAGGATTTGGGTTTATGGTTCTGTTTTTGTTACAGAATGAAGGGATATTGTTTTTGTGTTATTGTGGTTCCCCCGGTTCTCTCCCTTTGATGTGTGAACTGTAAGCTTGGTTTTATATTGTAAATTGCTTGCTCAGTTTGACAAGCTTTGTTGGACTCATCAACTTTTCTGATTTTTCTGATATGCCAACTCTGTTTATACATTGCTATGCTAGCTTTGGTTTTCCTGTTGCTTGTTGGCTTGAATTTTCGTACTTATTACTTGCTGGCTTGAATTTTCTGTTGCTTTTTTCAACTGGATTTGTACTTTGTCCAGTACATTTTCTTTTTTCTGAATCTTTAATCAGTGTCTACTGTGAACCAAACAAATTTTTTGCTCATTTGTTTGAGATTTGTAGTATAGGTGTTTGGCCTATAATTGACATTGCAGTTCTTTACTTTTGCTGAAACAAAGAAAAGTGAGGCTTCTTTGATTGTGATTGTTGCGTGAAAACATGATTTTGAGTTTGAAATTCTGACTTGAACCTCTTTTGATTTATCTTTTCTTATTGTGAACCAATTTTGCTTGTGATTTGCAATAGGGATATTCTTAGGCCAACGATAGAATAAAATTGTTTGAGGCTTTTGTTGGGATTTTGCAATTGTGATTTGTGATACTTCTAGTTGGGCTTGATAGTGAATTCTGACTTTTGAATTTTTTGTCTCTTTGGGCCTTTGAACCCGTGCCTGCTGTAACTGGGCTGTTTTGTGATGAAATTTTATTTTGAACCTCTTTGTCTTTGTTTATTGTGAATCAAATTTCTTTGTGATTTGGAATAGATAAACTCGGCCTATGATTAAATCGAAATCCAATGTATGAGGCTTGTAGCTTGAACAAACTCTTTTTTTGATTCCTTAATCAAAAACCCTAATGATGAACTAAAATACTTTGCAAATTTTCTTGTTCACATTTGATTTTTTTGCTAACTAACTCTTTTTTTCTATTATTTCAGGCATTTGGCATTTATATAAGCTTGGAAAGATTATGAAGGAAGACTTTGAAGATGAAACCGAGGCAATGCTTGAAGTGGAGAGTACAAAGGCCAATTCATAATATGGATAGCATTAGATATAGGAATTTGTGATTAGGCCATAGAATGAATGCCTTTGTAACATTAGGAAGTAGTTTTTGGAACTTAAGACTATGTACATTTAAAATTTTGAATGCCATTTGAAACGTTGAGCAAGATTTAATTCTTTCCTTTTGTAATACATTTGGTAAATCCTAAACAATTTGGAAAAAATGTGAAGTTTTTGTAGTCTTTTAAGATTTAATAATGTCAAATGGAAAACTCTTCATTTTTTGAATTTGATTTCAAATGGATGTTGAAACCTAAATGAAGAATGTAACTCGATTTCTTGAAAGTGAATTTGAGATAACAAGTGAAGTTTTGAGATAAAAAGGAATTTCATGTTTGTAATTGAAAGAAACGAATTCGAATTCATCAGCAAATGTGAACTTGCTCATCTGTACCAAGTCTAAAAACTCTTTTGTTTTCTAAACTTGAGTTCAAAAATCTTGATGTCCATTATGCAATTAAATTCAGACCTTTCTAAATTCCAAGCAAATATTTGAATGCTCACTTAAAGTGGTGATGCTTTAGTGAACTTTGAAGATGTTTGAGATTTGACATAAAGCTTCAGCAAATCTTCCATTATCAACAAATCCAAACCAAAAGATGAGAAAAACCCTAATCTCAAGTTTGACTTCGGTTAACTTTCTTCACAAGCAAACAATGTATCATCAAAGAATCCTTAAACTCCACATCTTTTATCATAAATCAAAACTTAACTCAAGATAAACTCAAATGTAAACCCTAATATTACGCAACCATTGAACCATGAACCTTGGTGTCAGAAGTGGGATTAAAAGTCCTAGGAGTATGGAGGGATATTTTCGAATGAAAGAAAAGGACAAATTTTGTGGTACAGCGGGGTTCAAAACCCATTAACACAAATTATATAAATCATAAATCACCTTTGATCATGGTGAAAATATATAACCATTGTGAAAAGTGGCCAGAGTTTATTATATAATATGTAGATTGTTTGTTTTCCCATACACCACACTAAAGAAATATAAGCTTTCAAATTGATGAAGAAATCTATAATCTGAAAATTAAGCTATTCCTGAAAACCAACTTAAACAAACCATTGTTTTTTCTGATTGCATGTGTCTCATCTTTCATTTCATGCTCTTTTACATATATATTGTGGTTTATTGATCTAACTCCTTCGATACACTGTTATCTCGATTATACTTAAATTTCCATAACAACAAGACATTGGATAATCTTCCTCATCATCATCACTTATCATTAATTTTTATAATCGTAAATTTTATGATCATTACTGTTGATGAAGAGGCAGATTATCTAATAAATTATAGTTAATGAAATTTAACTATAATCGAAGATAATGATGCATCTGAGGAGCCAGGTCATTATACCATAATATATAGGTAAAAGAGAATGAAATGAACGATGAGACGCATGCAATTTGGAAACAATGATTGATATAAGTTGGTTTTCAAATACAATTTTATATTCAGATTATATCATCTATGTCAATTTAAATGAATGTATTTTAAGTGAGGGTTAGTGAAACCAACAATCTACATAGAATATAATAAACTCAAACAACATCATACAACAAAACCATATATTAAAATCATTTTGTCTGTGAAGCTATGAAGAAGAAGTACGAGGTGGATGAAGTTTCCATCATAGCTTCAAGCTTCTTGTACTTTTTCCATAGCTACACAAACAATATGTCCCATAGACAAAGTAGTGAAGACGAATATGAAAAAATGAGAACAGTCAACAAAAATAACATGCAACAAACAAGATAATGGTGAAGATGGAAGAAGAAGAAGAAAAATACCTTAACATATGAAGCACAAGATTCACGGCTAATGGTGAAGAAGAAGAGAAAAGATGGGTGTTAGGGTTTCACTCTGAAGAAAACGATGCTACTGTCAATAAGTGAGAGTTAACTCGCTTATATATGGGTAAAAAAGTTTACAACAGTTATCTACCAACCGTATTGATAAGTAATTATTTATTATAAATATATCACAACGGTGGAACAAACCAACCGTAGTCATAATCCTTTAACTTTATTATTTAAAAAAAATAAAAATGAGTGTGCCTTAACTTTAAAAGAATAATATATATGAGGTAGTTGAGGTTCGAAACCATGAAGAGTTGATGGTATCACCACGGTTGACTCCAAAACCGGTTTTATATACAATTAATTTTTAATCAAAAAATAAAAATAATATGGTAGCGCCTTAGTTTAAAGATGTCGCCACGGTGTATGGAAGAACCGTGGTGACCATGACGTTATTGTTTACGTGTTGTGTAGTAGTGTTGCTTCAACCCATATAAACTTTTCTCAATCTACACATATGATCTATTTTGCCTTTAACTTACAAAGTAACATGTTGTTTCATGTAGATATCTTCCTCCAAATCACCATAAAGGAAATTCGATTTCACATCCATTTGCCCAATCTCTAAATCAAGAGTAGCCTCCAAACTCAACACATTTATAATGAAAAAATCTCATTAAAATCAAGACCCTTTATTTAACAGAAACCTTTCACCACTAATTTGGATTTACACCTTGGAGATTTTCTATCATGTTTAACTCTACAAATCCACATGTTTTCCAAAGCCTTTTTACTGTTAGGTAACTTCAGTAAATCAAAAGTGCGATTATCATGCAATGATTTCATCTCATCGTGCCTTACAACCAACCTTTTTTTATTTATCATTACTTTCTATGGCATCTTGAAAAGACTCGGGTTCACCATCATAAGTCAAGGTCACATACTCATCATAATTATACCTTGTAGAAGGTTATCTTTATCTATTAGACCTCTTAAGTTGAACTTGAGATGATTTTGGAGCTTAACCAAGATTCTCATCCTGTAACATATCATTCTCCCCTTCATTATCATTAGTTGGAATATTCACCTCATCTCCAAGTTGTTGATAATCAACATAATCATATAGCTCAACATTCTAATCATCACCACCGATAGCATCTAGATTATGATTAGGTAACCAAATTGGATCAATATTAGACAAACTAATATCTTTCTTGGGTGTATTCTTCTCTAGCTTATCAATATCTTCAATAGTTTGGTATTTCATGAATACTACATCGCGGCTTCAGATAAGCTTCTTCCCTACATGATCATACAACATGTAACCAACACTACTACGGAAAACCCATCTAACAACGGTTTGGAAACACGTACAATCATGTAAGTCTAGGCGTTATTGTGCAGAGTGTGGTTGTATACACGACACTTACAATCACAGTTTAATGATCGTTGTTGTAAAATGTATATCCCAACAGTGGACTCAAACAACCGTTGTAATAACTATAGTAGCACGGGTTCGATACCCATCTACAATCAAAATTAAAGCGCATAAAAATATCCTTTAACCACGGTTAAACGTTCCGATCGTTGTGGTATATATAAGAGTTTATTATAAAATATGGAATTGCTTGTTTTTCCCGGTCCCTCATTAACCATATACAACCATTCAAATAGATTTTTGAGACAATAATAAAAAAATTAAGTTATTATTGAAAAACAACTTAAAATATCCAATATTTTTCTAATTGTAAGCATCATGTAAATCATGATTTTCTCTTTTAACTTATAGGATTTGATTCAATCCCCAAATTTTCAAAGTAATATTGATTAATGGATATCAGTCTGAGTCTTTCACGTAAAATTTTATTTCCTCTTCTTTTCTAATTTGTTTTTCAAACATCAAGTTTTGTGTGAAAGACCCAGGCTTACACCCATTTATCAATATTGTTTTGAAGAATTTGTGACATTCAATGAAATTATATATCCTAAAGAGCAAATTATGATTTATAAGATGTATGCAATTCGAAAAAACATTGGATCGTCTAAGTTGATTTTCAAGAATAACTTAGTTTTTTAAATTATTATCTTAAAAATATTTTTAAATGAGTGCAAGTTTAATGAGGGGTTAGTGAAACAATCAATCTCATATAATATAACAAATTCTCTAACAATATTTATCAACAAAAACATCAAATTAATTTACATGGATAGTGAAACAAACAATATACATACTATATAATAAACTATATTTCATCTTGACATGTCAACATTTATAAGAATTAAAAGAAAAAAATATTGTTGAGTCACAAGAAGACTTTTTCTTATGAGTTAACAATGTTTTGTTTTTGTTTCGAGAATATTTGTCAACAAAAACATCATATAATATCACAAAATATATTAAGTTGTTTATAGAACACACCTCTGATTAAAAATAAACGTGGAACTATGAATTTCATTTAGTTTGTGAAGCAATGGGGAATAAATACAAGGTGTATGAAGTTTCCACAATGACGTCATACTTCTTGTATTTTTCTACATTGCTACACAAATCATATGTACCTTATCAACACATACTATACACTTGCTACCACCATCATCATCACCATATGAGCTTCAGCTAGTTTGTGAAGTCATGAGAAAGAAATATAAGATGAATGAAATTTACACAATAACTTCATACTTCTTATATTTCTTCTCATAGCTTCTCAAACTATATGAAGTTTGTTATTGTTGTTGTTTCTTGAATCCTACAAACACCATGAATATTATCCACATGTGAAACTGCAAGTTTATTTGTCAACAGAGTATGAAAAACATCTTGTTTGTGAAGCTACGGATAAGACAAAAACAACATGCAACAAGGTAGTGAAGACGAATCTGAAAAAAGAGAACAATCAACAAAAACAACATG